>CM029665.1:62107069-62707069 GCA_017311315.1 Dendrocalamus latiflorus | reverse complement strand
TGACAGTTTTTTTAAAACTTTTTTTTGCGAAAACACCCCTCCACTTTACCGAAATTTCGTATACTTTGCAGGATAGCGCCCCGCGGTTTGCTAAATTACGTACAGGTCCTTGTTTAGTTACATATAGGCCCTAGATTTTTTACGAAAAAGACCTTTGTCTTTTTCCAAAATACACATATGCCCTCGGTTTTTTAAAAAAACTCCTCACAAATTATCACCTCTTTTACTTCGGTACACGGTTTTTTGCGGCGAATTTTTCTGAAAACCCCCCTCCAATTTGCAGGATGGCGCCCCGCGGTTTTCTAAATTGCGTACGGGTCCTCATTTCATTACATACGGGTCCTCAATTTTTACGAAAAAAACCCTTTAACTTTTTCGAAAATACGCATGTGCCCTCGATTTTTTTAAAAAAAACTCCTCACAAATTATCGCCTCTTTTACTTCGGTGCACACGGTGGCTGGCGCGACGTGTCGCCGCGCCTATGCTGCTAGTTACGTTTATAAGCTGCTGAAATTGTGATTTGTGAATAATCAATCACATCGAATTGCTCGCCAAGCCCGTCCTGACCTCACCGTATGCACAAGCACAACCAATCTCTCTCTCTCTCTCTCTCTCTCTCTCTCTGACCTGTCGTCGGCTATGGACTAGATCAAGCCGTCGACGCGGAATTCGTCTCTCAACATGCATAAAGCCACAAATTTTATTTCCGTCAAGACTCAAGAGCAATACCGATCGATTTATTTGTGGACGACTTGGTGGCTGCTTGGGCGCACGCGATCGATGAAGCGTATCGGGGAACAATGCCGTGCCGCGTGTGACGGAGACGTCCATTAGAACTTGGGAGAAGCAGTGCAAGTGCGACTTTTCCACGAGAGAGGGTGCATTATTCTGCATTTCTTTTCTCAAGCGCTGGGCACTTTAACTGATGAATGGGACTTGTAGATCCGGCCAATATAGGGTCCGTTCTTTTCGCTAGCAGCTTTTAGTTTTTCTATAGTATTGAACTTTTAAATGAGATATTTTTTTAAAATGGGGTCTATAAATTAATTGTAGTACATGTTAAAATTTCAACATCTGTATCAACCAAAATCGCAAGCGAATATCTCTCCATAATCTCTGTCGCAAACAACTAAAATTCAAAAATTTCAACTAAAAATTATAAGTCGCAGCCGCGCCAAACAGGCCCATAGTATCTTCTTCTGTGTGCGTGCGTGCGTGCGTGTATGTGCAGGCGTATGGAAGGACAAGCTCAATTTTCATGGAGCAACTCATCTGATTTGTTTAGTTGCTCGTTGTTGTTGGTCGAAAGTCGGATGGCATGGTTTCTCTCTCTCTCTCTCCCGTTCTTGGCTCCTTGATGCGTGCTCACGGCTGAACATGTTTGATTCAGACGTACCATGTGATTTTTCACCGGTCTTGAAGAAACATAACTTCTCATGTGGAAATTTTGTGTTTTTATGGATCTTGTTAATGAAAGATCAAAACGGATGAATTTGAAGTTGTGCACGGATACTTTTTGAAGGAAAATTCAACAATTGTACGCCACAGCTGCAACCATACATACGTACCAATTAAGCTTTGTCACAATCTAGCTAGTACATGATGTTGTCATGACAACATCGTACATAGTATTGCACCGATAAACTTCTCTTGTTGTTTACCGATAGTAAATGTTCTTAACCCAAGCCGGCGGTTTCCAAGACTATGCATCCATCGCCGAGGGTCCATTCGGAAGACAGAAATTTCTTATGAATTCTAAATGAAATAACTCAATTTTCATAAGTACGAGGAGAAATTCCCACGTACCAAACAGGCTAAAAAGTGTTGCGACTTAAAAATGTAATGGAAGTGTTCTATATGGCCAGTGGCAGAGCTAGAAAATTTTAGAAGTCTGGGCGTGGTCGAGCTGCCAGCCGCAAGTGCAAGTATAGCTAATAAGCGTGAAAAAAATCTATATAGGTATGACAAAAGTAAAGTTGATAACTACAATAGTTTTAAATCAACACATATTTTAATGACTATAAATAAAAAGAAAAAGATGGTGCAATAACAAGTACCTTAGAACGACAGAAAGTGACAGGATGACCTTAGGGACGTAGGCATTTTTGAACCTCATAAATAAACCCTTATATATCTTATGTGCTTTTATTTTTTGCGTGTGATCGTTCTCCTCCTTGTGGTGCTCGCTGTTGCCGGTTCCAACAGAAAGTGGCACGATGGCCACAAAACGGCAGAAGAAGAATAATATAGATAGTGTTCAAATTAACTTTGAACTTCTGACTTATGACTTAAAATATATTATAGCGGCTGAAAATGTACTGTAATGATTGTTAGCTTTTTCTGAGAAATTAAATTAAAAAACTTATATTATCACAGACAAAACAAAGAAATAAAGGGGAAAAAAAGAAAAAGCAAAAATCCCGAAAAATCCCAAAAAGCCAAAAAGTGAAAAATAACAAGATGATGTGTTCTAGAAGTTAAAAGCAGAAGTCGTTTGGAGTTAGTATATCTAGGTCAAAGTGTCTGACTAAATTTGGAGATAGTTTTGAGAAAATCTATTCCAAATGGACAAAAAAAAGCTGTATCAAATTGCAGACTAGTTCTCCTTGATGAGAATCGTCCATAACCTGACTATAGTATATGCTTAGCCGGCGTGCATGATTGTCCTCCTGTGGAAAATTTCTATTGTATACCGGTGGCACAATCAAATTTGTGTAACGAGTGAATGAGGTGGCGACACGTGGTAAGAACACTGTAGCAATGCACTGTAACAGTACTATAGCCCGTACAGAAAATAATATTTTTTTTACTTCTTGCTACAGTACCAGTTGTACGGAAAATATTTTAAAATAGCTGCTATAGTTCTTTTTCACGTGTCACCGCCTCATTCGCGCGTTACACAAAAGGGATTGTATCACCGGTATACAATAGAAATTTTCCCTCCTGTGAAAAGTACTTATAAACATACTGGAGCACCTGTGGTCATTTTAAGGTGTATTTACAAGAATAATATTAGTATATGTAAGATAATAGTAAAAATATTTTTTGCCGTCTAATCATCAGGCGGCAACGCCGTGGTCGAAGGAGCTCCGTGCTGCCGCACGACCACAAGGCAGTCGGCTTAAATTACATGTTGCCCTATGGTCGTGCGGGACTCTGCCACTGTGCCGTCGTCCGGTGACCGGACTGCAAAAATGATATTTTTGCTATTGTCACGTGTATACTAACATTCTTATAAATACGGTCTTAAAAAAGCGCTGTAAGTGCCAAAAACTCTCTCATGTCATGTGGACCTTTCACGAACCAACTGGCATCGTCATAACGGGCGTAATGGCATTGGCAGCCGTGGCGTGGTACTACAGTCATTTATATTGGCTTTTGCTGATAGTTTTTAGTTATAACTGATAAATAGTAGTAGCTGATAAAAATGGCTTTTGACTGTAACTGATAAATAGTAGTGGTTGATTGCATTATATAAGAAAAGGAGTAAACGACGGTGCAACAAAACGCACTACAACATTCGAACCGCTATGCGACTTACGAAATTGTGACATAATAAAATACAAAGTAAGTTACAACATACGAAAGCACAAGTAGTGGCTGATGATAGTAGCAGCTGATAGAAGCAGTTAAAGAAACCAGAGCTTTCGTATTAGCTTGACATAGAGCTTGAAAAAGACAGGCAGGTACATGCCGGCATGACAAGCCGTTGTTGATTCCGTGTACAATTTTGGCCTCGTTATTTTTAGCTTATACTTCCATTGAATAAATAAATATGACGACTTCGTCGTCGTTTTTTGAACCGATTTATTGAGATAATTTTTTCAAAACAATTTATTGATTTATCAATATTTAATTTATTTATATAGATATTTACGTTAAAATCAAAAACCATCCACAGCAGCTGTAAACCTCTGCGGAAAAGAACGTGTCCATCGGTTTCAAAACAATGTGATGAACAATGTTCTGATCATGCCTTTCAGCTAAGCTAGCAGTACTACTCCATATTTTTAAAGCGTGAAGCATGCACGGATCGAGACTCTGAGGACGCATCTAATTTCGAAGTGACAGAGCACGGTTGAACACTTGCTTCCGAAGTGGCCTCGATCAATTCGAGGGACCGGGGGTTTAAAGATCAGCTGATTTCAGTGTTCATATTGCTGTATCTGTTTTCTCTGCTTTCGTTTAAAGACTGGTCGGTCGTTTTCGAGCGTGTACTAGTTTAATTCGGAGAGATATTTTACAACATTTGTTCTGGCACGGCGAAAGGATCCATGCACAACCTTGATCCTTTCAAGTTCAGAGCGAATTGAGAGCGTTGAAAGTAGCTTCTGTTTGCTCGTCTCCACATGTTTCACAGGCTCTCTCGCTTCGGCTACGTCTACGTGTAGCCTCAGGTTTTGCACAGCTAGCTGAACGAAAGATCGGATTACTACTGGATCTGCCCTTCATGTGTATGCTGATTGCAACACTTCAGTCATACTTGCATGTCCTACCTGTGACAACTGGTGCAAGTTTGCTGTGACAAATCCCGGCACGCGCTGGAAGCATGAATTCGACGTCGCACTGGTGATTATTGGTGCCGGAACTTGCAGTTTCTGCAAGTAACACAACGCAAGGTTGTGGCTATCTTGAAAAAATCATGCTTGCTTTGTACTATCATAATTCTGAATCACAAAATACCGATGGCTACTGTTACTCAACTTGTTTCAGCCCTAGAATCGCAAGTCAGGGTCGAGTTGGACGGCAAGCTAAGCCTAAGCTCGATCGAGCCAAGCTTGTCAAGGATGCTGCTGCGAATGTAATAGCCCGTATCTAGGCACGTATGCAAGGGAAAGAACCGGTGAGGAGTCGTTTTCGCAGCCTGCGCCTGCGCATGCTCGGGATGAGCGCTCGTGCGGCTGCGTTGGCGCTCGACTGACTTGTTGCACTTGTTCGCGGTGCGCCGGCCATCTACCGACGTGTCTTCCCTGTTCCTATTTTCTGTTCCCTTCGTATTTTTATCTACGTATCATACATCTGTTAATTTATTGCTTGTACTGTATGACCTTATATTTAATAGTTATATGATACATAGACTGGAACACGAAGAAAATAGGAACAGAAAAACCGCGTTCCGGCCATCTATCGACGTGTGCCTTGCATCGGATTCCAAAGGGAAAAATGGGAGTAATACACTGGGGCAAGCAAAGATCGTGAAACGCGGATAGATTGCATTGAGGACGTGTCGTAGGAGGAACAAAAAGCATGTGAGAATTTTGCAAAAACAAACAGATGACGAAAGAGAGAGAAACGAGGGGACTTGGCGCCAGACAACACGCGAAGAACGTCAAGAGCTGACAGGGAACACGCCGGCAAACAAGAACCCTCAACTCAACCCATCTCTCTCTCTCTCTCTCTCTCTCTCGAAAGTAGTAGTAGCAGAAGAGCAAACCCAGAGAAAGAAATACTTAAAAACTTGCCAAGAAAGAGGTACAGGACTAGTTTCTAAAACGTATTGACTTCTTAATTTAAGTTATTTTGGTTTTTCTTTTTTCTACTATTTTCTTTGCATTTTCCCAAAATTTATAGCAGTGTTTTTAATTTTTCTCAATTATTATTATTGTTTATTATTTTTTGGCTTAGAAAAAATAACAGCAGTTATACTACAATTATAGTCAAAAGCCATGACTTTTAGACGTTTGGAGCACTACCGTAGGATTAGTTCTTTTCTCATGTAGTTTATGGTTTACTATTTTTTATAGCTTTTAGTCGTAGTATAAATATTTATATAAACGAATCAATTATTGATAGATCGTTTTTAAAAATCTATCTCAATAATCACTTTAAGGCGGTGGCGGAAAAGATGTTTTATTTATTTATTTAAAAAATTATAAATCATATTAAAAACATAAAAGGGGAGAAAAAATATCTCACGTCGCCCATCTTGTCATCTCGTCCACAGCGTCTGACGCGGACGTGCACGAAGCCCTATACCCTCCTCCACCCGTAACCCTAACCACTCCACCCATTCTTACACAATGACATGTAGGGCCCAACACCTTCCGGACCCACATGCATGGTGCATTATGTGAGAGCAAGTACGTTCTGGACAGGTAACCAAGAGGCGGGCGCGGTCAGAGCTGTCACGCGACATGTGGACCATGTCCAGTACGGGCAGCCCTCCTGCGAAAAGACGGTTATACCCCCGTCTGGTTCCTCGTTTAATGCGTCCCGGTATCCCATGCCCCTGCAGCCCTGCCTGCATCCGGTTCACGTGAACCTCGCCTGCTCCACCCACTACTTCTAGCTTTTGTCCTTGGGTTTTAAAAAGTTAATTTGCGAATCAAGTGGCTTTTTAAATTAATTTTTATAAATCATTTACAGAAGTTATTGTATGAGACGTTTTTAATGAAATAATTTTTCAACATGAATATTCTTTAGTTTCTTAATCTCTTTGGCAATCAGTCAAAAGACATACGATCTGCTCTATTAGGATATGGCTTATGGTTGTAGCTTATTAATTTAATAAATATTGATTGCTAAGAAAAGCTAAAAGCCACTGGTAAAAAATAGGATGTAACACTTTTGACGACGACTAAGGGCATGTTTGGTTCATGACCAGAAGTTGCCTAGCCACAAGTTAGGCGTGCCACAGTTTTTATGTAGCGTTTGGTTCACTGACGCAACTGTGGCATGCCACACTTTCTTAGCACCATGTACTACACGTCATAGACTCAGTTTTTTGCCAAACTTTACCACAAGTGTGGCTTCGATTTTGTTAGCCACACTTTCTGTGGCAGCCACACATGCCTAAGTTTAGGTATGACAACCTTAGGCACCAACCAAACAAGCACTAAAACCTTTCTGTAATTTATCCAGGCCGCCATAGTTGAAGATCTGCCGTTTAATTTGGCCCCGATCGGTTGGGCTTCAGCTTCTGACTTCCGGCTTATTTTTCACTATTCATAAATTTCATCTTTTTCTGAACTTTTGGCTTTTTGTTGAGCTTTTTTGCCGGTTCTTTTTCCCGTATTTGTTTGTACTATACGTAATGGGCTAACATATTTTTTTGTATATTTTTAATTTTTTTAAATTTAATTATGCTAAATAAGTCTCTGTCTGCTACAGTGTTTTTTTCAGCCAGCTACAGTGCTTTCAGCCATAAGCCATGAGCTTTTAAGCCCAACTGATCACCACCATAGTATTTTTACGATTTACTCCTCTGCTTGTGTTCCTAATCAGTGACGGAGCCATGATTTGGTTACGCGCCTGGCTCAGTGGTGGAATAACCTAATCTATCTAGGTTGGACAATAAAAATATTACCTAAACTGAACTGAATTTAACCGAGCTATACAGTAGCTATTTTTTATACCCCAGACTAAAGTCTACCCAGTTCAAGGTGTGACTATGCCATGTCGTGTGTGCGTGGATCAGCGAATAAGTAAGTTTGGTCTCTGCGTTGCCCATGAAAATTATTTTAGCCCGACAACGCCATGTTGCAAATCCTTACGGGATTATTACCGGGGGGCTTTGCGCGAGGGGACGCGCCCCACGTCGCCCCCAGCGCTCCCTCGGCCGGCGCGTGGCGGGGGAAACGCGTACGGTCGGGGGAGCGAATTCCCTGTATTTTTCGAAAATTACGTAAAGGTTCTTTTTCCTCGCGAAAAGGTCCCTGCCAGTTTTTTCAGGCCCCTCCACTTTGCAGGATAGCGCCCCGCGGTTTCTAAATTACGTACGAGTCCTCATTTATTACGTACAGGCCTCGATTTTTTACGAAAAAACCCTTCGATTTTTTTGAAAATACACATGTGCCCCCGAATTTTTTTTGTTTTTTTAAACTCCTCTGCCAGTTTTTTCCATGCCCCTCCACTTTGCAGGATATCGCCCCGCGGTTCCTAAATTACGTACGGATCCTCATTTATTACGTACAGGCCCTCGGTTTTTTACGAAAAAGTCCTTCGACTTTTTTTGAAAACACACATGTGCCCTTGATTTTTTTTTTAAATTTTTTTAAACTCCTCACGAATTATCGCCTCTTTCACTTCGGTATACACGGTGGCTGCGCGCGGCGTGGCGCCGCGCCTATGAGGCTAGTACTCCTAACTAGTGTACTCCAGCTTAACCACCGTACACGCAGCGAGCGATTACACGGAACCTGGAGGGGCAAAGCGAGAAAACTAGGTAGCCCAGGCCGGGCCAAAACAGTGCAGTGCGCTCGTCGCGTTGTGCGACAATGGCGGAGGTGCCCCCTGGGAACGTAGAAATGTTGCATCGAACCCTGGAATTCGGCCCAGGCCGGGATTTAATGCGACGGTAAGCCCGCCGCTCACCGCCGAGCAGGACGACGACGGGGTAGTACACCGGGGGGTGGGGGCCACATGGCGGCGGCAGCAGGCTGCGCGGGGAGGCACGTCTCGCGCGCTCGCCACCCGAGGCGATGATGGCTGCCGTGCCGCGGGTGGATGGACCGGTCGACACGTGCGAGAGCTCGGCTCGGCTCGACGAGACGGACGGCTCGTGGTAGGCAGGGTGGGTTCACGTGGTGACAGGGGTGGGTGAGTGGGATCTGGATCCGATCTCGTCAACCCGTGCCGCCGCAGGTGCCGTGCAGTGCGGGCCAAACCCCCTCCTCTTCGCCTCACGTACAGACAAGAACCTTCTTTCTTTTTGAGTTTATAATTTTCTGCTTTCTTTAAAAAAATAAATGAGATAATTTCTTACTCATCTTTTAAAAACGGTTAATCGACTTATTATACAGTCTTTTTGAAACAGTCCGTTTATAAAAACGATCATATTAAAACCAAAAGACTGATATCAGAAAAACCCACCTTAATTAATATTGTCAGAAACAGCTCCATAATTTTAAGGTGGAATTAAATATATACTACTCTTAGGCATAGCACTTCAATATATGCCACCTGATTTTATGAAAAAGGATATACCACACTCAGCTTCTCGCTTCTCTGAAATACGTCATTTTCTCAAGTTTTCCCATTTCCTTTCTTTTCGTTTTCTATTCTTTTCCCATGTATCCTCCCATTTTGCCCTCCTGTGTTCGTGTTACAACTGATCCCGAGTTCCCAAACCCGTTCGACTCAAATTGATCAAACCACACCAGAACCCAACCCCATCCGATTGAACTACAAGCAACCCAAAACAAGAACGAGAAGAACAGGGATGGCGCATCCCTGCCACAGTGCGGCGGCAGCTCTTGGCGACGGCGACGGTGTACTCACCTTGTCAGCACATTTCCTACAATTCACAAGATGGCAGAATTACAAGCACAAGATTGCACAAGACGCATAGAGTTTTCTACAAACTCGGCATTCAAAATTACATCCACACAACTACACCAACCGCATCCTTTGTGCAAATTCTGCAAATCAAAACCACTCTACCTATCAGAACCATACTTCAGTCGGCCATGCGCCTATGGACCCGAGGGGCGGGGGCGGCATTGGCGTGGACGTCGGGGCCGGAGCAGCGACCTCGGAATGGACCTCAGTAGCGTCGAGATCAAGAGGCTGCAGTAGCCTCGGTGTGGAGCGCGGTGGAGGCCGCGCATCGAGGAGCTCGGGCCCTCGCGTGGAGCTCGCATGTGTAGGTGGGGTCGGGGGGAGGCCGCCGCCGGGATGCTGGGATCCAGGGTGGCTTCGCCCGGCTTGTGCTCTGTTCGAGTCGAGGTCGCATGGGTTGGGATCCATCCTAACAGTGGAGGGCAAAACGGGTAGATCAGTAGAGAATAACTTGGGAAAATAAATAGAAACGAAAAGGAGATAGGGAAAACTAGAGAAAATTGCATATTTCAAAGGAGCAAGAAACTAAAGTAGCATGTATCCAATTTGCTGGAACTATGTTATATCTCAAAATGAAATGTTTTTTAGTGGCATACATACATACATAACTAAGGAGCACTTGTTATTTTTTACTCTCTCTCTCTCTATATATCCAATTTTACCTTTTGAGAATACGGATTAACCCCGTATTAATTGGGTTTTCGAAGAAGCTCCGGACAAATATTACAGATCGGGCTTCTTGTTGAATCCTCCTGGCATCGATAGTTTGACCGCATATAATTGCCTCCAAGATCGAGGTGCCTGCATATGTAGATTGATTCGGGATTAGACCAATAATATAATTTTACTATATTTCTTTCTTGTGTCGTCACCGCTTATGTTTTGGTTTCTCATGAGCAAGCTCGATCATGAGCGTGAGGTGGCACATTCTTGTGCCAATAATTGGAGGTACAACTACCTTCAAATTTCCCATTAAGCCAGTATAAAAATCCATATGGGTGAACAGTACGAGTCCGCATAGCTAGTACATCCATGGTTCCAAGAAAATACTAGCTAGTAGCGCAAAGAAAGGACAAATTTAGACATAGCCAAAATGGTGACCAAGCGAAGCGTGTGTTCTTGTGGGAATGCGCTATGTATGCGTATAGGATGTGTACTTTTGGCTATAGTTTTTTGTTTAAAATTTTAAATTCTGAGTATTTGCAAGAGAGGTACAGAGAAATATTTGTATGTAATTTTTGCTAATATAGATGAAGTCGATGCATTATTTATTACAGTTAACTTATAGATGTCGTCTAAAAATCATATTATTTAAAATTTAGTTATTATAGATAAATTAAAAATCATAAGCACCACGGAGAAGTGACTTTCTCTGGTTTGAGACGTCTCTGCAGGTGCAGCCCCTATAGTCTCATGCATCCTACTCGCGTTGGCCCGTACTCACAAAAAAAAGAACTCGCTGTTCCGTCTGGACGGAGATACCTATGTAGATCAACAGTTTCAATAGCACAATAACTGATGCATTCATCATGATAAAGTTCCTCTAATGAACAATGACAGGTCAATCCTTTTATTTTTCCCTAGAAATTTCGCACACAAGTGAGAAAAAACCATGTAGTCCTCTGCTGTTAAGAACTGCAAGTCTAATCTCTAATGCAATGGTATTATATCAGGTGCAATCCATTCTTAAAGTGCTACCCACCCAGTAGGGCATCAAGTAAACATGGAAAATTCGGGGGAAAAACTGGTAGTGTACTTGTTAATATAGTCTACTTAGGCAGAAAAATTCAATTTTAAATTCATTATGTGTCAAGAGTAAAACAAAGATAAAATTGAGACAGATGATAAAATCGAAGAAAGAGGGGGATACTTAGACAAATGTTATTATTCACAGCGAACTTATCTCTTTTTTTTATCTAGCACATTTTTTAGTATGAAGTTGAAATTTTAAAAGGTGATAAACATTCTACAGATTACAGCATCGTGATAAACCTTTTTTTTTCTAATGTCATTCTTAAAATTTGTACTCTGGCATTTTGAGTGCTTGAATAAAATGTTCAGGTCGGCCTAGCGCCAGGGGCGAAGCCCAATAGAGGCCCGTGGGTGCCCAGGCACCCCCCTCACTTCCAGAATTTCTTAAGGATTGGAAAAATTCGGCCCTATAGGCACCCCGCATGGCCCAAGACGAGGCACCCCCACCAGGCCGGCAGCCCAATAAGCCCACTGTGCACCCCCCACCCATTTGCTCTAGCTTCACCACTGCCTAGCGCTACAGTAGCTACTCCAAGAAATTTCGCATATGAGACGGAGATGGAGCAGGGAGCCAGGGACTGACTCCACACATCCGCGGCTCCTTTGGGATGGCAAAGTGACGAGGCTATCTCACTTGGGAAGATGACTGGGTATGTGTGTTTCTTCCTCCGGATCGATGTATACATTTACCAGGAGAATTCCTCCAGGCTCGTTCTTATCCGTCAAAACGAGCGAATCGGTCCTAATCGTAGCTAAATTCCGCCAACACAAATCCAAGTTGCCGGAAACGCAACAGGCCGGTAGCAGCCGGAAGCCATCAACACGGATAGCGACTGTGCGGGCGGGCTAAACGTCCAAGCCGTGCGTGCCAAAAACAGAGGAGAGAGCTGAAAGAGGAGAGGGCTGGAGGACCACCTAAGAAGATCTAGAATACTGTTGTGATAAATTATTGTAAGTTTTATAGAGTGATGAAATGTTTTGTAAATATTGCATTTGATTTAGATTATCTTCTGAAAATGTCAGGAAAATCGGATGTACTGTATGTATAAGTGCGGTAATTCCACTTGACTGAAGTACCGATTGAGTTACGGTGTGTTTTTTCAAAGAGTCCCAAGCAAGGCTTTTAGCGTGCGGAAGTACCGTTTTGGAAGACGATAGTTCCGCATTGCGGAAGTGCTGGCGTGTTAGACGCGGTACTTCCGATCTTGCTAGAAAACAGGGATTTTAGAAATTGAGTCATAGATCGAGTTGGGATGACCTGGATCAATAGATTAAATTTGCATGGAGCATGTCTTGACTAATGTAGATCAAGTTGTTATGCCAAGAGCGTGTAAGACATAGAGACCACCTCTACATTTTGATAGCAAGTTTATCAAGCAAACTCAGTTTTATTTTATTTGGGCTAAAAGTGTGAATTATCGACAAAAATTTGAGGGTATTTGAGTTGATTTTTTGGTGTTCTAACTTGTTGTAACATGTGAAAATACATCTAAACTCATCTTAATCATCATCCACCTATGAGAAAATTGTATTCACCTATTTTGATTTTAACTCGGTTTTGGTGGAACCTTCCAACAAACTAAAAAATGTCTCAATTTTAGTCATGATTTTCATGATCGTTTGTTGGAATAGGTTCACAATACCTTAGAAAAGAATCTTGTAAAGTTTTATATCATTTGGATCTACAGATCAAAAGTTCCATCATTTTTATGTTTTGAAACTGTGCTGAAAGCAGACTGTTCATCCCTGTTCCTCTGAAGTTTTCAATCACGTTCCTGTTTTCGATCGCATTGGGTTTTCGACCATTCACTGGTCGTCAATCTCACTAATCGTATTTTGACCTGATTCGACCACATTGATTTTATACCACTTGTTGACCTTCGATCACGTTGGTTTCGACCACTTTTGAAGAAGCTAAAAGTCCAAAAGAACATGATAGTTGCATGCCTGTGTCCGTGACTCAATCCCATGGTCAATCGATCTGTTGCTTTGATGCAGTCTTCTTCTCTGTTTCTAAAAACTATTTTTTAGTTTTTTATAGTAACTAACTTTCAAACAGAACAACTTCATTTATATCGGTCAAAACCGCATATGAGTTTCTATTACTAAGTACTTTTTCACAAAAAACCCTAAAACCATAAATCACTGCCGTATTTTATAAGCTAAAGCTAAAAAGAATAAACCCTATGTATGTTTGACCTCGCCTGGTAAACAAGCCACACCAGTTAGACATGTTAATGACTTGCTTAGATATGACTGAAAAGTGAAAATAACTTGTAAAGTCTTGCCCAGAAAATAATAGCAGTACGTACCAGCCGGTATGTTCTTTCTTCGGTGGAGCAACCACCCACCGGTGGGAGCAAAAAAATATATAGTAGCGGTCAATACAATTGATGTAAAGTAGTCTTTGATTGTGGTTGGAGCTATGACAACCGGGGTTACACCTAATTTATTGCAATTTGGCTTGGATTTGGTTACTCGTCTTCATTAGCAAGCCACTAGCAAAAGTTGTTTGCTTTTACTGCTTTTCTCCGGACAAGGCAGAAAGCACACAAGGAGGAGGAAGAGAAACAATGGGGAAACGAAACGGTGGGACTCGGTGACTGCAATACCTAGTCCATGCTTGGTTTGTCGGTCTTGAGACGTCCTTGCAAAACACGTACGAGTTGACGTGCAAATCGAAAAGGAATTACTGAAATGAAAGTGCGTACTCCATGTGCATATCACCATATGTAGGTGGAATATTAGTGGATACATATCATTCCAAAGCGTCACCGTATGTCGTACGTGCTATGTGAGTTATGGACACGACCGTATACAACACGATGAAAATAAAGAAACCAATGCATCTAGGCATCGACTACACTGGTACTACTTAAGGTTCTTTAAGCATCTCTCTAGTACCATGGGTTTGAAAGCTAATGGAGCATCGTCGGAATACGGGTAAGACTACGTTAGTGTAAAATAAAAATTTTATCGTATAAATTAGGAAGCTGTATGAGTAAAAGATCATATATCGCTAACCACTAGACACGTAATACAGCGAAAAGTCGATCTAGTGGAAATAGTTGATCATCCAACGTATCTGGAAAGCGATAATCAAAAGTCGATCGTCCTCTAGCGGTAGTCAATCTCCATGAACTGACTGTCTTATCCTCAGATCTTCTCGATCAGCACCGCAGTTATAGGAGTGCCTCTATCAAAGTCCACACATCCAAAGATGAAAGTAATGCACCGATGTGATAGCACCAGTACGCACAGCAGCATTTGTGAGAGGTGGCGGCTAGGGTTTTGGTGAGTGATGTAATGTCTCTCAATATTGTCCTCTTTTACCATAGCCCAAGCCACACCTTTATATAGAGTTTTTGACTGGATCCGTATCCAATATGAGTAGAGATCATATTTCATTTGAAGAGCCTCCAATCGGATCCTTGTCCAACATGAGTAAAGATCGCATACCACTCGGAGAGCCTCCGACCAAATCCTTATCAAACACAAGTAGAGACCATATCCAACTCGGAGAGCCTCTGATCGGATTCTTATCGTTCTAACTCGTTTAATGTGTGACTTTGAAGGTTTACGTGTACTTGATTGTAACTTAGAAATACATTTCCTATCACTAGTCAGTAGTGGTCCCAAGCAGGACATATTGACCCTAAATATACACAAAAATCAATCTAGACGAATCTTATATAATATAATATGCAATTAGGTCTTAGTCACTCACGATTAGTTAATAACCTTTATGACCAGTTTGTATCTAGTTACGACTGGCCCGTATCTCCATACAACTAGTTTTAGACCAGTTTATGATATGTTCGACCAGCTCACGACCAATCATTATACCAATACGACTAGTTTGTATCTGGTCAGACTAAATGACATGTTTGTGTATTCTTCTTTTGCCTCACGATACACGATTGAACTCTAAGTGAGAAACATATCATCTATGAATTGTTCAATCTTTTTTCCGATCTAGTGATGGATAGCTTCATGTGGTCGACTCTTCGATCACTCATGATATGGCCATGCACTTCCTTTATCCGATCACATCGAGAGACCCAAAGATATCTCTCAGGTACAAGTATTATACATCATCATTGCTTCAGACCAACTGATGACATATAAAAACATAACAATCTCAATAAGGTCTTAAGGTGGGGTCAATCCAATAACATATTCTCTAACATGTGTCCATATTATTAATATGATATCTCTATATCCATAATCCATGGAATATGATTATTAATCGATGCATATAATGATTTATAAATCATAATTATCCCATATAATGTTATAAGACAGAGATAATTTAAAATAATATCAAAACATGAATAAATAGTTCTACGAATAAGTTACATATTTATTGATCAATACAAAAAAATTTATTCAATGCTTAAAATAACATATTATTTAAATATCATAAATATGGAAATGACATAATCATCTTTATGATTGCCTCTAGAGTATATCACTAACAAGCACAAGGGAACAAGAGTTTGGTATTGAGAACAAACAATGCAATTATGACAATTTTTATAAAAATATCTTGTTCTAAACAAGGCCAAAAGTGTGTGACTTTTGGAAACTCTCGAGGCTAAGGGCCTCTTTGGTTTGAAGGACTTTCAATGGATTTTTGGAGGATTCTAATCCTTAGGAATTTTTCTATCTAGATTTTTGATTTGTTGGATTGAAGTGGTGCAATTCCTATGTACTCAATTCCACATGAATCTAGACATTAGCTCAAAGTTTTGGGAAAAGTTCTTATGTTTTTCTGTGGTGTGATAAACACCTTTTTGTTGCAAATTCATATGGTTTTCAATAACATATGACTCAAGATATCATGGCATTTTAATCCTACGTTTTCACTGTTTTCTGTGTTTTATGCGTTTTCAGAATCCTACAAATTAAAGCGGCCCTAATACAAAAATGACCTTCTAGGTGAGAGACTCCTAGTAGCACCATATTTGCAACTTGTAGAAAGAACCAAGAAAAGATTGGCTCTCAGCCACAACCTGATGAACTCTACGTGGGGGCATTTCCAAAAAGTTAATGGGCAAAATTCACTTGCATGCATCATAGCTGGCCTGTCCAATTGTAAAGCACCGAGGCCCACCGTTGAAAAGTCTAGGTCAAAAATAGTGAGTGGGGTAGGAAGGGAGAAATGGCAAAACCCACATCACACTAGTACCAACCATCCACCCTACTTGTTGAACTTGAACAGACACCAAAGCCGGCTAGCCGGAAGCAAATCCTCTGCCGTTGCACTCGTAAAGGCAGAGTGGTGTCGTTGCTACATCCTCTCCGTTGCTTTCTTTTGAGTGGTTAGGATTTCCCTGGCTTGTATGATAGTTTCGATTGCCAAGCCAAGCATGGGGCTTGTTTTTTAACAGCTTCTAAAAGCGATTTTTAGTTTTTACTGTAGTACTTAATTTTCAAACAGAGTATTTTATCAAAACGAAGTCCATGAATTAATTGTAGTACACGTTAAAAGCCCAACATCTGTATTAACTAAAGTCGCAAGCAAGTATATCTTTGTGTAATATCTATCAAAAACAACTAAAATTTAAAATTTTAAACTAAAACCATAAATCACAGCCATATCAAATACATCTGCCCAACTTCACTCGGCCAGGCGCGTGAAGCCACAACCTGACCTACAGCTGCGAGGGAAATGGCGGCAAACACATACTTGGCACCAATTACTCACAGCCAATCTGCAGAAGATGCTTGAAAGGGAGCGATCATCAAGGTTGGAGGAGCATGTTTTCAAGTAACAAGGCAGCTTACTGATCAAATCTACACGAGGCTTGTCCCTATCGTTGGCCGTCCGTACACAGTAGCCGCTTGTGCTCGCCCGCCGCTGCGCCGACTCGCTGAACTCACAAACCATATGCTCTCACCGCTATTGCCCGACCGCGAGGGGCCAAATCGGTGGGGACTGAAAAACCCCAAATATTTCAAACCAAAAATTTTTGTGCTTTTTACTGGATTTTTGAGTGTTTTTCGAAAACTTTCCCTTTTGGGAAAGTTTTTCCCGTTCCCGCCTTCCCTTTTTGGTCGGGCGCCTTCCCCCTTCGCTGGCGCCCTCTCCCCTCCCCGCTTCTTCCGCGCCCCAGCGCTTCCCCCTCCTTCGCCCCGCTGGCGCCTCCCGTACTTACTTATGCAAGCAACCAAACCGGCCCATACTTACTTAGCACCAATTACTCACAACCAATCTGCAGAAGATGCTTGAAAGGGAGCGATCATCAAGGTTGGAGGAGCATGTTTTCAAGTAACAAGGCAGCTTACTGATCAAATCTACACGAGTCTTGTCCCTAACTCCCTATCGTTGCCCGTCCGTACACAGTAGCCGCTTGTACTCGCCCGCCGCTGCGCCGACTCGCTGAACTCACAAACCATATGCTCTCACCGCTATTGCCCAACCGCGAGGGGCCAAATCGGTGGGGACATCGTCATGAAGCAATCCAGGGTGAGCTTTGTAACGCCCCCGTTTCCAGGGGCGCGTACGGACACGGTATTCCGCAACTATTCACGCATGAACAGTTATGGAGTGTCGCGCAAGAGTATACCATTGCATGCTTACAACAAAAGTCCAGCATATATTTGACATAAGGATTAACATCCAGGTTTTTGACAGCGGGGAGTGCAAGCCCAAAGTATATTACATCACAAAAGACTTCCAGGAACTGCTTCGAGCGCGGCGAAGACCTAAAGCCACGGGTCCTCGTCGAAGAAGAGACCCTCCAGGACGTTCTCGACGGGGAGACCTTCACCTTCGTCTTGATCCTCTAAAGAGTGGATTAAGCAAGCCGTGAGCCAAACAACCGGCTCAGTAAGTCCCAAAGGGACTCTATTTTACTACATGCACGGATTTACAAAGGAAGGGAGTATACTTGGTTTATTACATTTGGTGGATGCAGTTTTATTTGCTAACATTTTATAAATGGACCCAAAACTACTCCTCAAGATCTCAGGGGGGTTTTCATGAAGAGTTCATTAACCAACTAGTCAAGTTTAAACATGTACAAAACTACTTAAGCTTTGCTGCTGGAATCACCCAAGTGACACAGCTCCATTAACCGGGAGCACGGCGTATTCGAATACCATTTATTAGACTCTGCAGAGTTTGCTCAGCTTTACCCACACGATCCCTTAACTCCCGCTAAAGAGTTAAGGAAGCCAGGTCGTTTCACTGCTCAATTCTTTATATAGGCTCTACCCGGTAGAATTCACTCGGGTCTGGCTCACACACACACAAGAGAAGACGGTGTACACTTCGAGTGAACTCTACCGTTGTTAGGCACCCACAACACGGCTTGCCTAACCTCACTGCTAAACCTCCTGTAGAGTTTCAATCGAGTTGAGCAGCTACTAGACAAGTGTTGACAAGTCAACTCCTGTGGTTGAGCGATCACTGTGACATTTGCTCAGTGTAAGGGTTTCAGTCCTTACATTTTCACATGGTCCGCAACCTCACTAGGCCCGCGACCCAACCTAGGGTAAGCGGTGGGCGAAAACCGTCTCACGGCGCACCACAACCCCACTTACCCTACTCCAATCCTAGGGTAAGAAATGGGCGAAAACCGTCTCGCGGTGCACCACAACCCCCTTACCCTACCTTGTGCCCGCAGGCACTCTCCGCTCTAGGGCACGGTGTCCCATACCACCCTACCCTAGAGTCGGGTTTGCAAATTCTATTGGCCCGCAGCTACAACCTTATCAGTATAAAGACTTTGCATGATAATAATAACTTACAATTATCTAGATTAACAGATAATTATTTCTAGGGTTTCAATGGCATGGCTACGAATTAAACATGGCATTTATCGGTGGTAGGTCTAACTATATCACATGTCATTCTAAATATTTTATTTTATTTTTGAATTAACATTTCAGAATTAGCTCAATGCAACTAGCATAATAATATAATTAAATAACATGGGTTGCAGCATGATCAAAGGATTTTTGGAACTTGCCGTCAATCCGAATTATCTCTGCTAGCTCGAACGATGAAACGCCTGGATCCTGAGCCTGCTCTTGAATCTCCGGAATCTCCGACACTAGCGCAAACACATAAAATAATTAAATCCAGCTTGAGACTAATCAAGCGAGGCAAAATAAACTAATTAAAAAGGAGTAAATCGCACAAATCTCCAAATGGGAATTTTAGGAATTTATTTGGGATGATTCTGTGGACATGGAGGCCAACATTGGGTCCAGAATATTATTTGGAGCAAAGTGGTGAAATTTGGGAATTTTTGGGATTTTCTGTGATTTTCTTGGATTTATTTGGATTTTTTGGGATTTTGGAAACTGATAAATCACTGGAAAATCGGGATGAACAGTGCTCGGGCCGGCCCATGCTACAATGCGGCCGGGCACTGTGCGGCCCGCGCGGCCCACGGCGCGCGCGGCGGGAGACGCATGCCGAGGGAGCGGCCCACGCCCGCGCGCTACGCGGCTCGGATGGCCGACGCGCGGCTCGGCGGATGGCCCAGATGCGAGGCGGACGAGCGGCGCGGATGCGGCGGGAGGAGATCGGACGGCATCGGGGCGGGGAGAGTGGGCGAAGCGATACGGCGGAATCGAACGGCCGAGGTTAGATATTACGCTCGCGATGAACGGAGGAGGGGAGACCACGTCGCGGGGAGGCGTCGTCTTCAACCTCCGGCCGCTACAGGGCTCCCGCGACAGAGCAACGGCGGCGACGGCGGGCCGGGCGCAGGAGGGGTCGCCGGCGGCGGGAAAAGGCACCGGCCGGCGCGGTTTGACAAGGGGATTCCATTTTGGGGCCTTGGAAGGGGAGAGGAACAGAGGAGAGGGCGGGAGGAAGATGGGGGTGGTTCGGCCATTTGGTGGTGGAGGGGGTCATCAACGGCGAGAGGGTCCAATCGGTGGCGGGTACACGTTCAGGGGGCCAAAAGGCTCACATTGGTTGCGGCGGTCGAAGCTCGGAGTCCTTGGAGTGAGCTGGCCACGGAGAGGGTGCGGCGGCCGGGAAGGAGCTTCGTCGCCGGGGTTCCTCGGTGCTTCACCTGGCCAAGGAGAGGTGGCAAAGTGGTTAGGGGCGGGTGAGGATGCTCTGGACCAAAGCAATCGAAGAATGGGGCGGAGAGAAGGAGATCCGCTGTACGGGGTCGCCGGCGCATGGGAAGACCACGGCGGTGCTACGAGCGGTGGGACTCCAATCGGCGGCTCAAGGAGGTGGCTGGGAGTGGTGCGAAGCGAACGGGAGAGGTGGAGTGGTTCGGGAAGCAAAGGAAGAGCGAGGAGCCGAAGGGGGGGTTTATACCCGGCGGAGGTGGAGAGAATCCGAGGGGAGGAGGCAACGGGCGGGGCTCCGAGGTCAACAGGAATGACGGGGGCAGTTGGGGGCGTCTCCTCCGCGGGATGGGGCGGTGACCGGGGTGATGCCGGCTCTGCACAGGAGTAATGGCGACGCGACGGCACGGGAGCAGGTGAGTTCGGGGGTGGGCGAGGCGCGTCCGCGCGCGGGAGAGGGAGGAGACGGGGCTGACAAGCGGGACCCAGGGCAGGCGCGGGGCGACGCGTGGCGCAGGGGCGCCCACGGTTTCGGACCGGGCGGTCGGGACGGCGCGGCCGCAGCACGAATCCGAGGGCGGCGCGGAGACGCGCGCGACGCGGGGAGAAAGCGGGGAGCGGGAAGAGGCGCCAGCGCGAGGAGGGAGCGGGGAGGCGCCAGAGAGAAGAGGAGACGGGAAAGAGGAAGGCGCCAACGGGAGAGGAAAACGCCTGGCCAAAAGGGGAAAGAGAAAAACGAGGGGAACTTTCCCAAAAAGGGAAAGTTTCTAGAAAACACCCAAAAATGTAGCAAAAATTAGAAAATTTTTGGTTTTGAAATTTTGGGGACTTTTCAAGCTTGGGGTACAAATTGCAGGCTACCACCGGCGAGATTCGTCGCTGCCGCCGGCAGTGGTGGAGCTTGTAAAATTAAGGGGCCTAAGCAAACTACGAGCCTAAGTATGGCCAATAAGTTTGAACAAATATATATAGACATGACACAATCAAAATTAATAAATGTAGTAGTTTTAAAATTCTACACACATATGTATATTTATAGATGAAAAGAAAGAAAGATATGACAAAAGTACATTAATACAACATTACGAAACCTTCGATGATTCACCAACAGAAGTCTAGTCACACACCCAATAAAGCATCTGCAAAATAAAAATATGTAGATGAGTGTATCATTTTCCATCCATCCAAATTTGTAAGACATATTTCTTAATAATCTTATTTATAAATATAAGGCGTATTTATATTCCAGTGCAAAATTAGTGTGAGGTTTTTTCTATACCCCTAATAAATATTTAGTTTTACTTTATATTCTCTGCATGTATGTATTAAATATAGTGTTTACAGATAATAATTAGAGATAATTTAATTATTTCCAATATCATCTTGGTATATGTGCCAAGAGAAGATACGATTTATAAATTTGAACAGAGAGAGTATAACATTATAATGTATTCATATTGTCATTGAAAAGAATGGAACATATCTCTAATGTGCTAATCACGCCTACCAGCAAATTCATTTTTCAAGTCTTCGTGCTCTGGAACCATCAGGTAATGGTATCATCAAGAAGTACTTTAAATAGCTCTTGTTCAGCGTACCACATCATCAAATCATTAAACCAATCATCAATGATCTTGTTGCGTAATTTAGACTTATAATTTTCATAACTAAAAAATGCTCTTTCAATAGATGCCGTTGACACCAGCAATAGCAACACCAACTCAATGATTTGTAAATCAATAAAAAGACCAAATATTTTTTAGTTTTAATCATCTTTATAGTCAAAAGAATGTAAGTCTCATCACTACCAAAGCGTCATCGTATGTGGTACGTACTATTTGAGTTATGGACACAACCGTGTACAACACGATGAAAATAAAGAAACCAATGCATCTAGCCATTGACCACACTCGTACTACTCAAGGTTCTTTAAACATATCTAAGTACCATGGGTTTGGAAGCTAAGAAATAATTATTGAGATACGGATAGAATATATTAGTATAAAATTAATTTTTTATCATATAAATTAGGAAGCTATATAAGTAAGAAATTACAGAGTATTACCACTAAATGTGTAATACAGTGAAAGAAGAATTGAAACATGCTAATTTAACGTAGCACGCATCGATATAGTGAAAGTAGTTCATCGTCCAATATCTCTGAAAAGCGATTTTTGAAAGCCGATCGTCCTTTAGAGGTAGTCAATCTCCACAAGCTATCTTATCCTCAGATCTTCTCGGCGAGCGCCGCAGTCGTAGTAGCGCATCTACCGAAGCCCATACGTCTAGAGATGAAATGCCGTGTGCCAATATGGTAGCACCAGTACGTGCAGTAGAGCATGTAAGAGGTGGTGGCTAGAATTCCAGTGAGTAGCGTGATGCCTCTGAATATTGCCCCTTTTATCCATAGCCCACGGCATCTCTTTATATGGAGTTTTTAATCGGATTCTTATTCAATATAAATAGAGATTGTATTTTATTTGAAGATGAAAATAGAATAAAAACATAAAGTGAAATAAATCTATATGTTCCAAATGCTAGATTTATCACAACTCATACGCAAACCCATTCCCACTTCCCATAAACCTCGAAGGAAAGCAACGGATTGGATGTGCAACAGCAGCCTTGAAAGCTGCAATTGCAGAGGATTTGCTTCCCTGCTAACCCCAGCCCGAGGCGAGCCGAGCAGCCTTTAATTATTGGAGGAAATCGCTATCGGCTCTCGGCTCGGCTCGCGGACGCCAAGCTCCCGAGGGCCGGACTTGAAACCCAGCTGATAGCGGACTTAAGAGTCAAATTTAAATCGGGAAAATAAATAGGGAAACAAATGGGAAAGGCGACGCGCCCGTGACGGATGGCCCCAGAATCCCGATCTCCACGCTCCTGCGATTTTACGTACTCGTCCTTGGAAGGATTTCTTATCTTGCAGCCCCGCTAGATGAAATTATTCGCAAAAGTGCCCCTCGACTGGTCTATTTGTGGTCCACATGTTTGCATCCAGGACCTTAGAAGTGTCGGATTTGACGAACGACCTACTCATTTCGGCTCAAACTTCTGGTTTCTGACTTATTTTTCAGTATTTATAAACTGCGTCTTTTTCTGAACTTTTGGCTTTTTTGAGTTTTTTTCTGGTTCTTTTTTCCGTATTCATTTGCGTTGTCCGTGATGAGCTAATATATTTTTTCTATTTTATTTTTTAAATTTAATTATATCAAATAATCGCTTTTAGTTAGGATGTAATTTTAGTCAGCTAGCACAGTCGAAGGCTTGGAGTCACATGCTTGGTGCTTGCTTGGGTTTTCCCGCAGAAAGGTGGTTGGGCTGCCTCGCTTTGTCCCAACCCATTTGCCGTCCAGGTGTACGGCCCGTCCAATCTCCGTTCCGTCGAGGAAAAGAAGACTAGTAATGTTGGGCAAATGCACATTGACAGTGCTAGCACCAACACTTCTTTCACAAATAAAACGATTTTATGTATGAACAAAATTTTCTATGGGATAGTTATCATTGATGATTCTGATAATCCAAGTACTTTTATAGTTGTTAGATTCACTCCACCTTAGCTAGTTTTATTAATTTTTTACTTAATTAACTCAAAACAAAGTATAAGGCTGAGTTTGTCTTAGTTTACGTGTGGGTTATACTTATACTGTCTACAGTAACTAACTTTTAAACGGTATATTTTTCAATACGGGATCAATAGAAAAATTGTAATAAAAAATATACTGAGTTTAATGTATCGGATAAAATCGCATGCGACTATTTTCCTCCGTATACTGCCTCTCACGAACAAACAGAATTTAAGTATTTAAACCATAAGCTATTAGCTTAAAAGAATCTACCCTAAATTATCTAATGATGTTTCTAGCCCTACCTAGAGTATAGAGTAGGGTCAAGATGTAAACCTTATTTGCTAAACTAAAAGGGACTCGTTAAAAGAACACCGCTAACTAACACAGCCAGATGGATATCGATTCGAAAAAACTGGTGGCAGAAATATCAACGTTAGCCGTCACCGTTCAAACGCCACCACACGTACTAATGGGTTCTTTTGAGCTATGATTTAATTTTTTAAAATAAATCTTTGAATGTTGTCTCTTCGTGTAAGAGTACGGAGAGAGATTTTTGCATATAATTTTAATTGATATAGATAAAATCAAAATAATATCTATTACAATTAACTTATAAATCTTATCTTTTAAACATATTTTATTTAAAAACTAATTATTACAACATAAATCAAAAACTATAAACTTAAAAGGCACCCATGGTATCCGTAGAAGCAAACCCCACTTACATAATAGTGTCGTTAAAACCGGACCGGTGGTTGCCGGTCTTCCAGATGGCATGGCGCGCCTCACACGTCCACTCCATCCCATTCTACGCGGCCCAAAAAAAGAACGGAAGGCAACAACAAGGCACCGCATGGAGTAGGAGTAGAGTACACACCGCACCACTCACTCCCAACTCACCCTGGGCACAAAAAACCGAATACCGAATACCGAACCGAATTTACCGAGAACCGAACCGAAAGTACCGAAACCGAAAATTTCGGTTCCAGGTTCGGTTCCAGGTTCTCAGGAACCGAATTTACCGAGAAATTCGGTTCGGTACCTCGGTTTACCGAAATACCGAACTACAAGGAATAACATGTTGTATTTGAGTAGTGAGTACTAAGTAATATGTAATATTATTGATGGGTCTATTGTGGACAGCTATATTATGTATTTGTGGCTTTTTCTCTGTATGATTTGACACTTATTTTATATGAAATCATGTTACATTTATGTCAAAATTGGCTATTGAACTTGATGTTACATGCTGCTGTACCCTGTTCGGTAATTTCGGTAAATACCGGAACCGAACCGAACCGAATTTTTTCAGGAACCGAACGGTACCGAGATTCGTAGGAACCGAATTTGTATGTGTACCGAAGAACCGAACCGATCGGTTCGGTAGTACCGAACGCCCACCCTGACTCCCAACCCAACCAAAGCCAAAAACAGCGCGCCTTTGTCCCTTTTTTTTGCTTTTTCTTATGCTTTTAACTTCTGCTTTCTCGAGACTAAAATAAATCAGACAGTTTCTTTTAGTGTCTTCTCAAAACCGTATTAAAATTAAACCAAACGAGATAATTTTTAAAACTATTTCTCAAAGCAGCTTTCTTATTCTAAACCAATATAAGTCATCTAAAATCATGGACAAAAAAAACTACGAGCTCCGGAAAACAAAATAATGCCTTTGTTTTGCGGAAAGCACAGAAGAGTCCACGTCACCCACCCGGGCCAACGCTATATAAGGAGGCCCCCAACTCGGCGTCGCTGCGCAAGACACCCCGCTTTTTGTACTCTTCCATCTTCTTCCCCTTCCTCGCGTTATTCTTGCACTGCACCAAAGCGTGCATGGAGAGCTCTTCTCTGCTGAGTTCTAATAATAATAAGAGGGCAAGGGACGCCGACCTCGCCGCCGGCGAGGGGGCCTCTCCTGAGACAGAGGCCAAGAGGCTCCGGCCCGAGGACCTGCTCGACATGCTCGACGATGACACCGACGCCGCTGCCGCCGGCGACCTGGCTTCCGTCATGCGGAGCTTCGAGGAGGAGATAGCCGCCGGGGATGCTGCCGACGCCGTGGCCGCGCCGCAGCCGGAGCTCGGCTTCCTGCTCGAGGCCTCGGACGACGAGCTCGGCCTGCCGCCGCCGGGGGCCTACTCGTCGGAGGAGGCCGGCGCCGGGGAGCCGGAGGAGGCCATCGGGTTCGGAGGGCAGATCTGGGGTTTCGAGGACGAGATAGCCGGAGGCTACGGTGCCTACGGCGTCACCTCGCCGGAGGCCGCCGCGGCGGAGTGGGGCGACGACGGCTTCGACGGCGGGCTGTTTGGGTTCGGCGATGAGTCATGCGGCCCGTCGGATCTCGCGTCGCTTCGCCACGGGACCATGCCGGCCGTTTGATCGACCAGCCCGTAATCCAGTGGATTAGTTTTCTTTTTTTTTTTCACCTTTGGCTAAGCGTTTTTTTTGGGGTTGCGAACACCTTTGGCTAACCTTAGCATTACCCATTTTTAACCTTAGATGTAAAGTTGTTACAAGGCAAAAAACAGTTTGAGTGGGAAGGAAACTTGGATGGATGGAGAGAGATCAGAGGGGGCTAGGCAAGCATGGCTAAAAATCAGAAGAAAAAAATGTCTCTCAAGAAATCCGAATAAATGGTTTCTTATTGGGGACATTTGATTATTTGCTCCATAAGTTAAGATGCAATCGATGATCTACTCTACTCGTAATATATCACTGGTATTTAGACTCATGTTAGGGAGAAATTATCAGCTATACCTAAGTTTGGGGTAAATCATTAATTATCCTTTCTTATGTTTACAGCTAAAAATTATTTTCTTTGGAGTGAAAGAACGAAATAACAAAATAGGTAAAATAAAAAGGTTGAGAACTCAAAAGGAAGATGCCAAATTACTTGCGTGGATGAAAGTGTCTAAAATGGCACGGTGGATGGACGTTGACCTACTGACATGACAAACCGAATTGCAATGAAAAGATCTGTGATGAAACTGTGCACTGAAGTGGATGGAAAATCAGAAGATTCTAGTGCTCCTCATGTTGTACCACTTTAAAAAAGAAACCGGAAATTTCTCTGCGTTTGTACTCGTTCGGGAATATAACTTCGCTTGGGAGGAGTGGATAGTTCTGGCCGGCATGGTTGACTTCAAAATGACTGTATTTTTGAAGAAAAAAATCATGCAAGTGATTAGTGCAGAGGAGAACTGGGTGAAGCCAACAGCTCTCATCTCAGGCCCTGTTTGTTTCCACTTAAAATTATTATAATCTAGTTTATAATCATAAGTGGAAACAAACAAGCTAGATTATAAGGTAACTTATTATAATCTAATAGTCTAGATTATTGTAATCTAATAAGCTCAAAAAAGGAGTTTATTTCAGCTTATAGATCCACCTTTTATCTTAATGACCATAAAACTTTAGAAATATTACGCACCTTTGCCATTCATCCATCTCCCAACTCTCGTACCTCTCTCTCAAGGGCATTGTGGTCTTTAAACATTCGAATACAACAATCTATAACTCTGATAATCCTGGCTGCCAAACACCTGAAGCTTATTTCCCACCAGCTTATTATAAGTTAGCTTATATAATCCCCCACCTATAAGCTAGATTATAATAATCTTAAGTCGAAACAAACAGGGCCTCAGCTTCAGGTTTGCCGTCGTCGTGAGGTAATGGGAACACTGGAAACTTTGTTACGAAACTCGTGGAAACATATCGTGTCAAAATCTGGATCTTATATTACCAAACCTCTTTTTTCATCGTTCATCTTTTGAGTTGATTATAGTGATTTCTGAAAAACCCATCCCTGGAAATTATTCCTTCAATTTTCATTCATGGAAGCTGCTAGACAGCCGGTTTGTCAAAGGTAAATTGGAAAATAAGTATATTTCTGAGATGAGTCGTGCACGGTATAAAATTGGACATCTCATTGTCACGATAAAATGAAATCCATTATGTCCAAGTTTTTTTTAACTTATGGCTTCTCTCGAATAAATAAATGAAACGGCTTATGTTTCAAAACAGTTTATCAATACATCTCAATTTATTGATACAGCTTTTTCGAAACTGATTATCGATATTTGGTTCGTTCGTACATACGCTCACACTAGAGCCAAAAGTCGCACAATCGCTATGCTTTTCTCTATTCCAGCACTGAAACATGATGTGATCCTTGTCTTCTCCCTTTTGGATCTTCCAAAGAAGTCCCCACGATAAGTAGATCGAGGTCTAATCGCGCAAAAATGTTGACGATATTTGCCCCCATCGTATTCATACTGTATGCGCTAAAGATTTTCTTCTCCGTTCCTTCTTTTCACCTCCATTATGCCGCAGGTTATTTCTGGACTAGGAAATGTTTTGACAGTGAAGCCGAAGCCTGGCAGGAGAATTTACCAGGACGAAATTAATCGACCTAGCATGGAACACACGTTGTGTGCTGTGCCGTGCCGTGCCGTGGAGGGCTCGACAGCTGCGGGCGGGGCAAGTAGAAAAGCTGCATTCAGACCACGCACGCCTCGCCTGCGATACGAGTCGGGCGGAGGCATCTCAGCTTTTCCCTCGTCGAAACGGAACAGATCTAGCGCTGGCTTTGGCTTTGGCTTTGGCTTTGGCTTGTGCTTGCATTGTACCGGCGAACTTCCTCTGCAATTGCAAGTTGCAAGCCATGATGATTTCTGAAAAAAGAAAAGCCACCCCTGGATAAAGCTTTTGCCGCGGACATAGTTTACCAACTCGGAGCATGCCATGATTCCGCACAGCGTCTCCCTGACGCGGCGCATGTGGTTTGTTTGCTGACTCGAACCGCTGCGTGCCGAGCTGCCGATCCAATCCATCACTACCAAGCACGGCACGGCACGGCACGGCCCCACGGCTCCACTCCTCGGCACCAACCAGACCGAACCCATCAAACTCATCAATAGGGCCTCACGCGATCGAGGGGAGAGGAAGGAGAGGAGGGGAGGGGGAGGCGATCACATGGTGTGCAGTGTGATCCGAGTGCGACCGACCGTGCCGGCGTTTGCAACGAAAGTAACAGCAGCGGAGGAAAGGAAAGAGGAGGCAATAATGGCGGGAGCCCTAATTAAAAAGGTGGTGGTGGTGGAGTGGGGAGCTCGACCGGGCATCTGCATCTGCGTGCGAGATCTTGTGAACTGGTAGTACTAACTAGCATAAACTGGTTGATCCGTGGACGCAGCGTGGAGCAGAGGCACATGGAGTGGCGGCGGACCGGCCGTGACGGTTGGATCCGAATTCAGACGACTTTGCTCAACCGATGCAACTCCTTCAGGTCGCGTGTCTGACTAATGTGACGCCCTACTTGTTTAGGCTTCAGTTTTAGTTTTTAGCTTCTAATTTTTTTAATTTTGTTTTTTAGGGTTTTTTTCTTATATTCCTTTGCATTGTCTATGCTAGGCTAATCTGTTTTTTTGTTTTTCAATTTTTTAAATTTAATTATGCCAAATAAGTTATCAGTTGCTACAGCGTAAAGTAAACTAATTACAATACCAAATAATAAAAAATAAGTCAAAATAAGCACCACCCTAATTTAGCTCTGTAGCATGGTGTTCGTCGCTCAACCGGTGTTTACCATGCTCAAGTGCATCTAGTGCTCGATGTTTGAAGTGAACTGGATTTGGAACTCCAATACGTGAACAAACAGAGGTAGTACAATGGATGAGCTGAAGGGTACATCAGGCTCGTTCTGGAAATAGGAATTTTCCCATTCTTTAGAGTTTTGAAGGACACTGATGGCTTGTTGGGGAGACTCATTTCTGGCTAAGATCCATGTGAATGTACCACAATTTTGAACTAAAGTCTCAGCCTATCTATATGGATCCTGACCAATAATTAGTCTCCCAAATAAGGCAGAATGTTATTTTATTCCTGCAAGATTTATCACCTTGAATTCGCCAATTCGACCCTTAGGGGAGGAAATCGCTAATTCGACCTAGTCTGCAGCTTGAGAGAACACATAATATTTCACAAGAGCATGGCAGGGGCATATGTATTTAGGGGCGAAGGGTGTCAGCCTAGGCCCAATGTAAAAAGATGCCATGAGGGTGACATAACAGACTCTATAGCTATATGAAATACTTATGAAGGTTGTTCGTATTCCAGCTATGCTTGAGCTCGATTCCATCGAGTAATTGCAGTCAAAATGATCTAGGGCGAATGGCACGTATGACTTCATAGGTCCCTCTCACCTGGAGCTCAACTTCCTGTCTAGGTCTGGGTTGGCCTTCTTCTTGAGGACGAGATCCCCAACCTGGATAGGACGCAGTCGGACAACCCTATTGTACTAGGCAACAATAAGGCAAAATGAACCTCGGCCGAGGCAAAGCCATCGAGGTCGAATTGAACCACACCGAGGTCGAGCCATCGTGGCATGTTGGAGATCGCCGAGGTGAATCCATCAATCTAGGGGATCCCCTAGTCGAGGAGATGTCGTCAAGGTGAAGTGAAGCTCGGCCGAGGCAAAGCCATCAAGGCCGAATTGAACCACACTGAGTTTAGGCCATTATGCATGTTAGAGCTTGCCGAGATGAGTCCGTCGAACTAGGAAAACCCCTAGTCGATGAGGCACCATCGAGGTGAAGCGAAACTCGGCCGAGGCATAACCGTTGAGGCCGAGTTGAACCACGCTGAGGCTAGGCCATCGGGCATGTTAGAGCTCGCCGAGATGAGTCCATCGAACTAAGGGAGTCCCTAGTTGAGGAGACACCATCAAGACAGAGTGAAGCTCGACCGAGGCAAAGCCGTCGAGGTCGAATTGAACCACGCTGAGGCTAGGTCATTGAGGCATGTTAGAGCTCACCGAGATGAGTCCGTTGAACTAGGGGGAGCCCCTAGTTAGAGGAGACGCCGTCAAGGCGAAGCGACGCTCGGTCGAGGCAAGGCCGTCAAGGTCGAGGTGAACCACACCGAGGCTAGTCCATCAAGGCGTGTTGAAGCTCGCCAAGGTAAGTCCGTCGAACTAGGGGGAGCCCCTAGTCGAGGAGACACCGTTAAGGCGAAGTGAAGTTCGGTTGAGGCAGAAGCCATCGAGGCTGAGGTGAACCACGCCAAGGCTAGGACATCGAGGCATGTCTGTCAATCAAGGGGGAGCCCCTAGTCGAGAAGACACCATCCAGGCGAAGCAACGCTCGACCGAGGCAAAACCGTCGAGGCCAAGGTGAACCATATCGAGACTAGGCCATGTTGGAGTTTACTAAGGTGAGTTTGTCAAAATAGGGGAAGCCTCTAGTCGAGGACACACCATCAAGGTAAAGCAAAGTTTGACCGAGGCAAAAGTCATCGAGGCCAAGGTGTACCACGCTAAGGTTAAACTATCGAGGTGTGTCATTAGTAGGACCTTGGCATAGATGGAGCCAGGAGGAGTTTAGGGGGCCTTGGCACGAACGAAGCAACCTGGACATGGTCCGGGCAAGAGCAACGATTTGGCAAGGAAGCGGTCCGAGCTCGGACTAGGCGACGCAGAGATGGTTGGGCACGGAGGCACAAGATGAAGAGGTCCGGTGGGCTCGCGGCCGGTAGGCTCAGAGCCGGCGGTCGCCGACGCTTTCTTTTTCTCTGGCCCTTGCTCTGGTGACGATGAATTGAAAAAGGCAAATGCTCTCTTTCTCCGTTGGTAGCAACGATTGGTGAGCCACCACCACGTTGCTGTCGGATTTGTGTGTCGCCACGCACATCCGAACAACAGCGTTTTGGTGGGATCATAATTGTATGATGTTAGCAGTGAGTACCAGTAAGCCAATGGCCATCCAAGATCAAGTCATAACTGCAAGCTATCCACTGCTGTCGTAACGGCCCTATTCTTTTAAGTTTTTGATAAATATGATAACTTTTACCTATACTTTTTAAGATGACAATAAATATGATAGAAATCATTTGTAGAATCAACTTTAAAAAACAGTCTTATTTATTTTGACTTTTGAGAAAACCAAAAGGACAAAGAAATGATGATTTCTCATTTAGGCCCTGTTCTTTTTTTTGCTTTAGGCTTCGACTTCTCCAAAAGTTGAAACAAATAAGATGGCTTCTCTAAGCCGCTTGTCCAAATAGCTCTTGAGCCAAAAACTATATATGCCATCTACATTGATATCTCTATCGTATATCCATCTGAAAAATTATAGACAAAAGCTATAGCTCCGGGCCAAAATAACATGGCCTCAACCGATAAGCTGCGAGAGGAAGATCCAGGGACACATGGATTTGCCATCGTATTAGATGTAGTCTCACTCGCTCTATGTCCCAGCCAACCGCTCTGCAAATGCAACGAGGGCCCATCGAACGGCAGTGGCCTGAGTACAGCTGGTTTGGGTCACAACGTAGCCGCTGACTGTAAGGCCCACGTTGTGAAATTGGATTTATGTGGCCCATATTAAAGTTGCTCCTCCTTTTCCTTTCTTTGAGACGTGAATCTCATCCCAAAAATTTGATAGCCATTCACGAGTCCAGAACGCCGAGATCGTATTTTACAAAGTCAAACAAACAAAGGCTACCGTCTACTGACCCTTAAAGGTATCGCGAGGACCTCTGGTTGGTAACGGTAATTGCATCACCTGCGTGCTTGGTTTGCACCTTTGGGTACCGCTCAATTGGACTGAAATAAACTAATATATAACTAAAATTATATTGTATCTGATGATGATTTATTTAACGTAACTAAATTTTAAAAAGTAAAAATAGAAAAAAAGGTTAATCCATCACAGACAATGTAAATGAATACGAAAAAATAACCGATAAAAAAGCTCAAAAAATACCAAAAATAAAAAACGAAACTTAGATATAATGAAAAATAAATCAGAAACTAGAAAATGAAACCGAAATAAGCTTAGCCTTGATCTGCACCGTCCCATGTTTTTTACTGCACCTTTTTCTACCCCGCATGCAAGCGTGTGGCGACCGCTCCTGAACTGGCCTCACGGAGCAAGAGATCTCTCCACGGTCCATAGTAAATCCTGGTTACACTGTCCGTAGTATGGCTGGGCGACAAAAAGGGATCTATACTGATAAATCTCGAAGGTGAGAGAGTTTGTGCGAGTCCAAGTGTGTCGCAACCTGTCACATGGCGCGCATGCCACCCTCCGCGTATGCAAATGTACGTAGGGCATGTCCAATGATGACTTATAAGCTAACTCTAAATATATTATTTCATATTTTAATAGAAGAGAGAGAAAAGCTAGGTTTTGATCAAGAGCTAGTCTCATACACACATTCCAAGATTATATGAGGATGTCATGTGGGACTATTCATGTTATGAGCTATGTGCTAAAAGTTAATATCATTGGAGAAGTTATCTTAGAGCTAGTAATTAGAGAGAGAGAGAATATAGCCACATCATCAAGCATCCATGCAAAAGTTATTTTCTCCAATGCAAGCATCTCTTCCGTGGGTGCTTAGATGTTATATTATCTATTAATAGACATAGTTATACACATAAGCACCGATGCTTATTTAAGCATCGATACTTCAAAATAAGCACCTTATCTATCCTATGTGGCAAGAAAAATCAGTTTTTCATTACTAAGCAACTCTCTAAGCGTCTGCATTGTACATGCTCTAATACAGCCTTCAGCTGGCTGTATGGATACTTGCAGCCCACTTATCAGCCCATTCATATAGGGCATGTTTGGTTGCCTGCATCCGGTTGAACCAGGCTAGCCGGATGCAGGATCTTCTTGTTTGGTTGCCTGGTCGCTGGGTTCAGTCTAGCTCTGCTCATGCAAGATTCCCCCCGTAGCCAGGCTCTGGAGAAACGTGAAAATCGGACGTTTCTGGGGAGCCAGGCTCGCGGGATGCAGGTGATTAGTCAGTTGATGATGTTATTAGTGTAGATTAGTAAATATCAAGTATTATTAACGTGTTTTGAAGAAGTTTAAGATATAATAAGATACGAGCATCTCATATAACATATCTTCATAATCATAATCTTATATTATTTTTATCTCATGCAACATATCTTCGTACAGGCAACCAAACAATATCTCTTCTCAGCCAGGCTCTACTCGTACGTAAACCAAACACGACAGCGTTGCATGTGCTCAACCTGTCCCACGAGAGCCTGGCTCTCAGATGCGAGCCAGGCTCTACTTGTACGTGAACCAAACAGGCCCATAGGGTTTGTTTGGTTGCCTGCATGAGGGTGGCTCGCACCAGCTCATGCAGGGAGATGGTATTTGGTTGCCTGCATGGAGAAGAGAGCCTGCATGAGTAGATGCAAAAAATCAACTGGAGCCAGGCTGAGGAGAAACGTGGCTGAGGAGCTTCCCTCCTCAGCCTGACCACGCTCATGCAATTGCATGCAGGTGACTCGCACCCGCGCATGCAGAGAGATGGTGTTTGGTTGCCTGCATGGAGGAGAGAGCCTGCACGAATGGATGCAAAAAATCAACTGGAGCCAGGCTGAGGAGAAACGTGGCTGAGGAGATTCCATCCTCAGCCTGGCCGCGCTCATGCAGCTGCATGAGCACATGCAGGCAACCAAACAGCCCCATAGTAGTTTACAGCCAGCTGAAGGCTGTACGACCCACCCATTTCTCTCAGAAAGTTTCTTGGTTCTTGTGCTTCAGCTGACTGTAAACTTACAGCACACCTCTTTTCTCTCTCCTCCACCTTAGCATACAGCCTACTAACAGCCTCTTATTATACTTGCTCTAAGAGCAAGGCTAATAATACAGCTTTCAGCTGGCTGTATGGACACTTACAGCCCACTTATCAGTCCATTTATATAGTAGTTTACAGCCAGCTGAAGGCTGTATGACCCACCTATTTCTCTCACAAAGTTTCTTGGTTCTTGTGCTTCAGCTGGCTGTAAACTTACAGCTCATCTCTCCTCTCTCTCCTTCACCTCAGTATACAGTCTACCAACAGCCTCTTATTATACTTGCACTAAGCCGCCGCCTCTGCTCGCGCCACGCCGATGCCTTTCCGCCGGACCAGCGTATCTTAGCATGCGACAGCCACTCTACAGTCTCCACTACGGTGCACGCACTGCTCGGAGAGAAAGATATAATAAAAGATTTATTGAGAAAAATAAATGGCCCGTGAGGACGGACGGCACGGCACGCATCCAAATGGGCAGCAAAAAAAAAAAGCGAGCACGATCTGCGCACACCGACCGACAAAAGTCTTCCATCTGGGTCCCACCAGAGTCCACTGCTACAGGGAACGGCGCACGCATCTCGGCGTGCCAGCTGGTGCTGCTGCAAGGTGCCACAAGACAAGGCCCGTCCCATCCGCTGCAGATGTCCGTCTCTCATCTCGCTAGGAACGTTCCCTTTCTTTTTCTTTTTGGTACGGTACTGACAAAACCCTCCAAGCACAATATTTTGTACCACGCAAATCGGTGATCGCATTGCAAACATAATGTCGCCAAAAATGTCCGGTCATTGTCGAATTTGAACAGCACTGGTATTTCAGTAAGGAAACATTTTGACGACATCAATGTATTTTTTAGGTGAGAATCTCCATCCGAGGGAACACAATAAACATACTCCTACAGTAAAGCTGGCAAAATAAACGGGAAGAGCCCCACCGGCCTGCTTCATCGAGCATATATATATTTGATTCTCCATAAAAGTCAAAATGCTTTGTGAGATGTGAAATATTCCTTTATTATGTTTTCATCTTCGCATAGGAGTACTAGGAATCCTTGCTTTGCATGTTCTTATTCTTTGATACATTGCAACGCAATTCCAAGTATATTTACGGTAGGCATATAATGAAATAGACAACTGTTATCTATAATACTATTTCTATCATCAATAGATAGTGTTAAAGGTAACTCCTATCATATGTTGTCCTTTTACGTGTTTCTATGGATAACTTCTCAATGTACAATATATCTTGTTTCTTGTGTTATAATCGACTATTGCATAAAAGACAGCCCAATTATCTATGCTTTTTGAAACGACCTCAAAATTTCAAAAAATATTTGAATTGCTTTGAGTTTTGATTTCATTTGGTTCTTCTCCCAAATCAATACTTATCTCCACCCTTGGAAAATCAACTCGCACATCCTACCGTTTCCTTCGCCCTTTGATCAAAGTCACGGCCGTCAGCATTGTTGCCGTCCGACAAAAAACAGACAATTCCCCTCACTTCATCCAGTTGTTCAAACCATCAGTCGCTACCTCTATTCAACCACCGTACCTCCTCGAGGATAGCACCCTTGACACTCCCTGACAGCCATCGATTATGCCAAGACGAATTTTGCCACCACTACCTTTCCTCTTACTCACGGCCAACCACCCAAGTCGCAACATTTGACCACCGCCTGAGAAGCTAAGTGCACAAAGTGCCAGCTCACCTGTCGACCTCTCTGTCGCTCTTAGCGAGGCACCTCTAACCATCTCACACCTCCCCTACCCTGGCCATGCGCCACCTCCAGAGCAGGACCTTCCTCGTGCCAAACCGCCATAAACCGGCTATAAAAGCCCATGCGCCCCTCCATTCTCCTACATCAGTGTCCAGGAGAACTTAGACACTCCCAACTCATTTCGTCGGCTAACGCTTCCTCACTAATCGCTAAAAACCCAAAGTAAGCCATTTCGTCAATTGTTGCTTCGACCACAGATTCTCCGATCGCTCCACCATTTGAAATCTCCGATCGCCTTGTAATCGAGAGGAGCTTTGACCGCTCCACTTCGAGCCATAAGCAACACCACTCATACACCGTCCCATGTTCTTAAGCCACTCGAACGACACCTGTTGTTCTTAAGCCACTCGAACATCGTCTGATGCTCCTAAACTACTAGGACATCGTCTGATGCTCCTAAACTACTAGGACATCGTCCGATCTTTTAAGCTACTCAGACACCGCCCAATATTTGTAGCTACTCGAATGTCGTCCGATCTCTGTAGCAACTCGTACACCGTCCGATCTCCCCCAACTTCACACTTAAAGTCGAACCTCGATTGTCCACCTGACTACGTAGTCGTGCTCGAGACTACCCGAGTTCTCGTAACTCTCCTGTTCTCCGAGTACACAGCGACAACCCGATAAGGACTAAACCTGCGATGAACAGTACTAGACCCGTTACTGTTCACATAACCCTAAAATACATATATACATCCATTTCGATCATTTCGAATCCATCTACCCATTTCTCAGCTCCGCTTTCCCATACCAGCCATCCTACAATCCCTAAACCCATTTTATTTGTTTTTTTGGATTCTACTTCTTTGTTTTCTTTTTTATTCATATCTCAATCATTCAAGCACGAAATTGATTTGTTTCTTTTGCTTTGTGCTAGCACAAGACGTCGTAGACCAGCCGACCTAGGAAAAAGAAACTCAAGTTCAAGAATCAGAACATTATGAATCAGTAGAATACATTGGTCCGCAAGGTAAGTCACATGCTTTTTATCATATTGAACATGCATTCCTTTAATTATTTAATTACCAATATTTTTATTATCTTATTTATGCACTTATCTCTTGTACAATAAATATTTAGAATGACATGTTATTTAGGTATGACCTACCACATGAAAAGCCCTGTTTTATTTTATTGTCATATTCATGTTGACAAGCCCTAGCAATAATGACAGTGTCGTAGTGCACTAGGATATTTATTTGTGAATGATTACCTGGTAGATGAAAAGTAAGAACTAGAAACTTATGTTTAGTAAACAAAAATTGTGATCGTCCAATCACAAGGTTGATTTGTTAAACCTGGTTTAGTAGCTACTCAAATCGATTTAATATCTACTATATGAATATAATATACTATTCTAGAGAAAGGAATAGCTGGCGTAAGAATGTTGTATGGAAATGGTAAAACCATACTTTCACAACATTAGGCTTCGTCCTGTCAGGCTGCCATATTCAGTAACAGGGTGTACCTAGTCTATCGGGTGAGGCTATATAAAGAGATGAGCAGTGAAACAACCTTGTTTCTTAAATTCAAACGCGGGATTAAGAAATCTTATGGGTAAAGTGGGGGCAACTCTGCAGAGTCATAATATGTGGTATTCGAATGCGATGTGCTTCCGGTAAATGAAGCTGTGTTTAATGGGTGATTCCAATAGCGAAGCATGAGTATATTTAGAAGTAATTTAGAAATGTTAAAGTTTGGTAATTGAGATGTTGACACCCCAAATTCCTTAAGAAGTCTATGATTTGTTATTTTGTGTTTAAAAATAAAATGTTTACAAATAAAATTGCATCCACAAATACTTTAACAAAACCACTATATTCCCATCTTGAAAATCCTAGCAAGTTGCTATATAGTGTTTTCATATGTGACTTGTTGAGTACGCTGGTTGTACTCACGCTTGCTAACCTATTAACAGAAGATGCTTGGAAAAATAATGAAGGAACCGTTGAGGAAGACTTTGAAGATCCCTACAATGTAGATGACACCTGATGTTAGAGTTTTTTCTACACTAAGGTATGCATGTGGAGTTATTTTATATTGTAATATAACTTTGTGTCGTTCGTCCTGCTGTGTAAAACTTAGCTGCTAAGTCTTAATTTTGTAATAATATTTGATTTTATGCCTAAGCTTGTGATGGAAATGATGTACACTCATCTATGTTACTCGCAGCTGAATAATCCTGAGCAGTTATGAGGAAATCCTAACGATCTTAGAAATAGGGACGTTACACTTTTGATCTCTTCTTCACATCATCCTTATATCCTCCATGATAAAATTTATAGATAACTAATATCACGTCAATGTAAATGGTCTTAGGTACTCTTCTATTCATATAAGAATGTGGTTTTGTAGTATGTTATTGGCGCGTACGCTTCCGGAGCCTGACATGTGGGCCCGTGCTGCTAAAGCGTTGTAATCTTCCTGCGTGCATTTATTCCCTGGAGATTAGTGCCTCTTGACGTTTCAGAAAACTAATTTTCGTTAACACTGCGCGGTTAGGCGCGAGCTGCGGGATGCCAACCATAGAATCCCAATCCCCTCCCCCGTAAACCCCACACAGCTACATCTGGCCACTATTCATTGTCCACTGAGCGGGCCGGAAAGTGTGGCGGACCCACCTGTCATTGAGACGCTGTGACATCGACTGGCAGGAGTGTAGGTGAAGCATTTATCATTCGCATCGCCGCCGCCTCCTCGTCGCCCATTCACTCGCATCCTCCTCGCAAAAACCTCCCCACCGTTAGCATTTCGTGCTTATCTCCATGATCGGTGGGGACCGGCCAGATGGACCCACATGTCAGATTAAACCCCAGCGTGCTTCCAGACTATTGTGTGGTGCAGTTGTTTACTGGTGAATATACATGTGTTGTTACTGACAGTGGGTTCCTTTTTTCTTGGGCCCACCTGTCACTACGGTATAAGAAGCGATTATTCACAAATCTGTGGTACGTAAAGCGCCAGAATATCACGCGTTCCTTTTTCTCTCGCTGTTGCGGGGGAACTACCGTGTGACATGTGGGACCAAGATGGCTGTAGTCCTATGTGTCAGTCTGGTGGGATGGGACTCGGGTGCGTGCCGAGTGGTTGAGGTGGGAAATTCGCCGTGCAGTGCGAGGGATTAAATATCGGAGGAGGAGACCAGCCCAGCCGCTTTCGCTCCTCTCACCGCTTTGGGTCGGGTTTTAGCGAGTGTGAGGGCGGCCGGAGGCGACGACGACGCCGTCGGAGAAGAAGGAGCCGCGATTCCCCGCGCGCACCAGCTCTCGTATATGTCTTCTTGCCCCTTCTCCTATCTGGTAGTCGTGCTCCTCGCCGCCGCCGCCGCCGCCGTCCTCCTCCGCGTCCTCGCCTGGTCCCGCCGATCTATGCACCAGGTGCACCACGGCTGGAACAAGTCCTCGTCGATGCTCAGGTCCTTGCCCCTTCCCCCATAAAAATTCTATCTTTTACGTAGTTTTCAACTGATCTGGGAGATTTTGACCGGGTTTTATCGGCCTGTTCGTCCAGATCTGGCGGGTTCTTGGTGGGTTTTTCATGGGGTTTTTGACGGGTGGTTTTTTCATGTGGTGTTGCAGGGACGGGTTCGGGGTGAAGTATTCCGGGTTCCTCCACATAAGGCCGTGTGGTTTCTGTCGAGGAGACTGACGGATTCGATCCATTCGTGCTCGGCTCCGTCAAATTTTTGCACGAGAGAAAAAAGTTCCCCATTTTAGAGTTTTTCCCCTTCAGTTTTGGCAATTTTGGCGAGAGATTTGAGTTCTTTCCGGCAGAGTTAGAAGAGCAATGGCCCCGTTCAACCAGCAGCAGATTCGCCTCAAGAAGGCGCTCGCGAAGAAGCCCAAGACCAAGAAGCTGTCGGGTTTTGGCCCTAAACCCTCCGCTGCTTTCTCCAAACCGCAGCCGCCGGCGGCTGTGCAGCCAAGGCGCCGTGTCCGCGTCGTGTTCGAGGACCCCGACGCTACGGACTCGGACTCTGACGACGAGGAGGCTGCTGCCGGCGCTTCTACCAAGCGCTACTTTGAGCTGTTCGTTGGCAAAGCATCGGCAAAGCCATTCACCGCTGCGGCCACTGTTGCTGCCCGCGCCAACGCCGCGAAGGCGGCGAGCTACCGTGGCGTGCGGCTCCGCAAGTGGGGCAAGTGGGCGGCCGAGATCCGCAACCCGTTCACTGGCACGAGGCAGTGGCTTGGCACCTTCGAGACGGCTGACGCCGCCTCTGCTGCCTACCAGTCTGCCTCCCGGAGCTTCGCCGAGGAGAAATGTCGCCGCCGTGGGCAGCCTGTGGTCGCGGCCTCACCTGCTCTTTCGGCCACTCCCACCCCGACTGCCTCGTCGTCATCGTCCACCTCGGCTGCTCCTTTCGCCCACCCTTCGCCGTCCTCCGTCCTTGAAGCCACTAAGCCAGCGCCCAAGTCTCTGTCGCGGGAGTCGACTCCACCCCCCAACCTGGCGCCCATTGATACTGCGCAGCTGCCGGACGACCCAGAGTTCTACCAGGATCTTCTGCGCGGGCTACAGCTGCCGGACGTTGACCCGATGGACTTCCGTGCCGGGTTGGATGCTTTGGATGTTCCCGAGGTGCCGGCATACTTGGTTGGCGAACAGGACCAGCTGCTTGGAGATTTCGCGGACGAGGAGCTGGAGCTTGACCTCGACCTTGACGACATCGGCGGCGACGACTTCCCAGAGATTCCCGGCTGCGACTTTGGCCGTGGCATGGATGATTTCTTGCAGGCGGTGGATTTCTGCGTGTGAATTAATTAAGAGTTTTAAAGTTCATGTTGTTGGTGTGATGGGCCTGTGAGAGTGTGTGCTTGGGAGGGGAGGAGATTTATTGGGTTTTTCCTCCGGGCAATCCAATCTGCTCGTGCCCATGGTACTTCTGTTTTCCCTCAGAAACTCCCTAGCACATCAGCGTTCGGGGAGGTAATTTTGGTAGGTTACATTATGGTAAGTTATAGCTGGTATGGTATGTTTCTTACTGTCATTTCGTATGTCAAGACATTATAGTGGACAAGTCAAAAGTCTTGGGAGGCTATTGCTATTATGGAAAGAAAATAAGTTTGCATTACATCGCATTCCTTGCCCTGAGATCTGTTTCTTTGCTATAATCGTATCATTTATATGCAACTGGCTGTGCTGTTTGAATGTTTATTGTTTCTCCTGAGCTGTGAATGTGTATTTCTCCAATTGAGGACGCGCAGCTTATTGTGTGTTAGTTTTGACTAATGTGGCAGGATACTTATGCTGTGATCGTGTTGCTAATCCTGGACACTAGTGGACAGGACGTGGAGGAGTTCAGAAATACGGGATGCAGCTAGATCTGATACGCTGGTAGGCTTCGCCTTATTTTTTTTTTAAAAGAATCCTGGTAGGCTTCATCTTGGTTCAATGTAAATAGTGATTTGTTTATGAGCAAGAACTAACTGGTTGATGCACGGGTATGGGTACTATACTACTACTACTGAAGTGGAGATTTTTGTTTGTGCTTCAGCGGCACAATGGAGTGCGCGTATCTCGTGATGACTAGGCATCGTCTCCACAGCCCACAGTGCGTGAGACTCTGCGTGGTGTCCGTGCCACCCATGGCGTGCGCTTGTCCCTTCCTAGGTGCCCTTTTGCTTTTGGCTAAAATGCGAAGAGAGGACGACAGGTTGTTGCCTTCGCGCTGAACAAAAACTTGAACCCCACATATAGCACATGACAAGGTACACAGCAAATACGTAACAACAACTCGTGGTTACTTGGTATCCGTCCGTCCCCATGTATGTGCGCGGCCCATGCCTCTGGTCCCGTGCCCCTTGTCTCGTCCGTCCGTCTCGCCCTACGGACGGAGGGGGGTGTTGCTTTTGGCTCGGCGCGCGGCGAAAAGGGGCGAGGCGGCCGCGCGGTGGAGATAAGGTTCCCGATGAGACGGCGGCCTCGCATCCTGTGGCGCGTGGTCACGCTGCGTTGGAGATGGGAAGGAGGACGTGTACGTGATGCGGTGGTGGCGCTATCCGATCCCGGTGCACGGCACGATGGGTGGTGTGGCTATATCCTGTTCTAGGACCGGCCGCGCGCTGGTACGCCACGACATCGACGACACGTTGGTTTCTTTGCTCCGTCGCGTGTGCTGCGGCTGGCCGCCCGTGCCGTTTTCTGTCGAGCTTCCCCCTCCCGAAAGCTTCGTTTTCCGATGGGACAATTACGCTTTTACGTGCGCGCGCCGGCGTCGAGTGTGGACTGGGGAAGCGAGGATTCATGAGGAGTGTGGAGCATACATGTATGACATTGTTGGTACGCGACAGCTGGAAGGAGCAAGTGCTGGAAAAAGTGAATGCGTTTTGCGCGGTTGCGGATGGGGAAGGGGACGTTGGTTGGACTGGGTGGATTGGCATGGTCTCCAACAAGGTTTTTCTGTTCTTTTGTCATATTCTTTATTGCACGTGGCGCACATCAGCGACTCTCCATCCTCTTTCTATGGGCTCATAAATATGATCTAACGGAGTGAGAGGATCCACGTGTATGAAAACAGAAATGGAAACACAGAACGGACACAAGAAAGCCATTTTCCATGGACTCATGGTGCACACAGGAGCGTAGGACGAGAAGTGAGAGCTTCGTGTGGCCGCTCCACTGCCCGTCCGCGTTCTAGCTTTGCTCGTCTCGCGCCAGCGTGTGCGTTAAGTAATATAGCGTGTGTCTGCGCTCAAAGACTTGTCGAGTCTCCGCTTAAAATTATAGTATGTATAGAGGATATAGACGTGTGTTGCGTCAGTAGGTATATGTGGGTCGTATGTGTCCTTGAAAAAACAGGAGCGCAGGACAGTGGAAGGTTCAGACCGCTGTGCTCAGCAGTAGGACAAGTGGACAGAGGCCGCGGGTTGGGAATTTTGGACGTTTCTAGCACTGTTGATACCCAAAATTCCAAAAATAGCCGCGTTGAAAACACAATTCCAAAAATAGCCCCCAAACGACCGCACGATTAATGGCAATGCGACACGTGTCCAGTGGTGCGGCCGGGGAGCGCACCACACCTGAGTGGTGCGGTCCCCGACCGCACCACACCCCCGCCGTCATGTCAAAGGCAGTGGTGCGGAGGGGCAGCGCACCACCCGGCCAAATGGTGCGGCTCCCGACCGCACCACATGCCTGGCGTCCCGTCGCATCGCAAAGCCCCAGGATTCCCTCGTGTTGCTGGCTTTTTTCGCTGGAAGTAGCTCCCGTGCTGCGCTGCTATTGCATGTTCTTCTGCAGGATTGTAACACGTGTATATACATGAGAACCGGCCCCTACTTCATTCTGTGCATGTGACTGTTATTTTCTCGCGATAAAAGGAAGAGGGTGGCATGGCTTTCGAAGGCTCCAGTGCATTTGCATTTGCTCTAGACAGAGAAGCAGGCAGAGAGGGAGCAAGAAAGGGCGCTCATACTGAAGGAAAGAAGAACACAAACACGGGATTTGGAGCAATTTTGGAAGGTATCTGAAGTTCTCGCAATTGTGAAAGTTGTAGATCCTCTCGTGAGCTTCAAGAAAAGGTAAATATCATCTCCATGCGTTTAAGATGGTATTATAGTGATTAGCCTGTAATTAGCGTACACGATGTCAATATGTCTATATTTTATGTAATTATCGTGTTGTATTCTATATTTTATGTTAAGAAATGAAGTAATGTTGTTGTAATGTAAAATATTTGTAGTTATTTGTGGTCGTAGTATATTGCAATTTTTTTTATAAAATATTTGTAGTTGTAGAGTACTGTAATTTATATTTTATGTGAATAGTTTTTGTACTGATGTTGTAAGCAGTAATCTTGCTGTTTGTTAAGTGGATTATAACTACATTTAAATGGTGTCATTGTGAAGCACATAGCTAGTCGGAAAGGCCACTTGCGCATGTACTGTTTGTATTAACATGTACTCATTTTGTAACCAAAATCACTGAATAATATTAGATCTTGCTATGCATGTTCATAAAAAAAATCTATGTTAAAGTGTAACGCTGCATATATGAAGCATGGCACATTGTTGGGTAGTACTAGAAATGTAGAGGAAGTAGTATTAGAAATGTAGAGGATCTAACAGATTGGGAAAAAATGTAGTTATTTGATCGATGTAAGAAATCGTAAGTAAGAAATGATGAAAAATGAGTTGCTCGATTAGTGATTTAATTAGTAGAATAATAATACAAAATGTAATTTGATTTGCAGTAAAATTTGAATTTAATGTGTTAGCGCGCTCTGCAAATAAAGTAAAAAATACAATGAGAAGTTAAAAATAAATTAGACTCTATGAAGTTGAAAAAATTGTAATATATGTAGCACAGAATTAAGATTTGTAGAATAGAAATTGGAAAAAAGTGCATTACATTAGTAATTTGATTTATATAGAAATTTGTTAGCGCACTACATAAATGGTACGCTTGTATGTGGTACGCAGTAGGTTATGTGTGATGGTACAGTTGTTGCCTGTGATATATACTAAGAGGGTTCAGTTTGGGATTATGTTAGGTACGCCATGGGTGACATCCAAGACTTGTTCGTGTTCTATGGAAGTGGTCTCGTACGGGACGGGCTGTACGGGGCAGACCTGAATAATTGTGACCGGATTGTGATCCGGGCACGCAATCTGAACACCATGAGCCTGTTGGAGCTACGGAGATGCGTGCGTTCCGGATTCGATCAGGACACCGCAAGGAACAAATTACGGATCGAGGCAGTGTATGCCACAGTTGGAGGTGCTGCAGGGGAGACAGTGTGGCAACTTATAAAGGTGACGAGCGACGCTTCATGGGCGAACTACATGGAGGTCGTGTGCAACCCAGACGCATTGATATATGCCAGGCCAATGGTGTATGTTCAATTCGTGGAGAGGACAGAATCATCCGCTATGGGTGGCTCTAGTGGTGCTGGCGGAGATGTAGAGCGTGCATTACTCTCCGGCGGTCATGAAGATGCTGATGAAGGAGAAGGAGGCTATGAGTCAATAGGAGATGGGGACCTGCGGAGGCGCGCGGAGAATTTTCAGCCGAACGAAGGTGCCAAGAGGTGGTGGGCCGCGCGTGTTGACTGTCACGAGTACCTTGAGAACCAGGTGCAGGAAAGTGAGGAGGAGGACGATGTGGAAACAGAGAGTTCAGGAGAGGAGGACGAAGGGGAACCTACAGCGGGAGGTGTGGTAGGTGGTGTTGTAACCACGGAGGGTGCGTACGTGCCGTCCAGATTGGACGACATCGCAGCGGAATCCCTAGTTCTGCCACGGGCGGAGGAGGCAGAGTGGGGATTCAATGAAGGCAGACTCGTTGTAGGGCAGAGCTTCCGTAACAAGAGTGCTGCACAGCAAGCTATTGCCACGTACGCCGTCAACATCAGTCGGACATATCGGGTGCACAGGTCCAACCCTGACACCTACATTGTGAAGTGTATGGACGGCTCCTGCCCTGGCAAGGTCCGTGCGCAGCGGTTCAGAGGCGCTGCCACGGACTTCCGGATAACGGTGCTGAACGATCACACTTGTGAGCTTGCGGCGCCACTACATAGGCATCGCAACATGACGTCGTCATATGTTGGAGAGGTGATAAGGCATCTTGTGGTTGCAAATGTATCCATTACTCCCAAGGTTCTCATGGCGGAGGTAGCGAACACGGTGGGGTTTGCTGTGAGCTACAAGAAGGTGTGGCGGGGGAAACAGAAGGTACTGCGGAGTATGTTCGGGACATATGAGGAGGCATATGATCTGGTCCCGAGATTGTTGTGTCAGATTGCAGCAGCAAACCCAGGCACGTTCATTAACAAGTGCGAGCGGGTTCATGAGACGGAAGGGCCGAATTGTTTTGTGCTTGACAGAGTGTTCTGGGCCTTCCATCAGGCAATAGAAGGCTTCAAGTGGTGCCGTCCAGTGCTAACGATGGACGGCACATTCCTATCTGGCAAATACAAGGGTACAATCCTGACCGCGGTTGCAGCAGACGCAAATGACCAGTTACTCCCAGTGGCATTTGCAATAGTAGAGAATGAGAGTACGGAAAGCTGGCTGTGGTTCCTTGTCAATGTGAAGCAGGCCGTTGTACAAGATCGGCCCGATGTGTGTGTTATCTCAGACCGCAATGCGGGCTTGCTGTCTGCAATGGGAACGATGCAGAACGGGACACAGCCTCCGTACCAGTGGAATGACATGAAGAACCGGTGGTGCATGAGGCATCTTGCGGCAAACTTCCACAGAAGGTTCCATAGCAAGGAACTAATGAAGATGTTTAAAAAACTTTGTATGCAGAACCAGAAGACGAAGTTCAATGCCCTGTGGAGCCACCTTGATCAGGAGACCAGCAGGCATGTCAGGCGTCTTGAGCAGGCTGAAGCGGGGGCCGTGGAGGGAGGCTCCACGAGACTTGGGGAGTTCACACAATGGGTGCAGTCCAATGCACCTAACCTGGAGATGTGGTCTCTACTGCATGACACCGGCGGAGCAAGGTACGGAATCATGACGACAAACATGTCCGAGGTGTACAATGGTGTTCTAAAGGGCGTGAGATCCCTACCTATCACTGCAATCGTTGAAGAGACCTGGAACCGTTCAATAGGATACTTCGTCAATAGAGCCATGATGGCGAAGCGGCATATGGACGAAGGCAAAGAATTCTCCGAGGTAGCGCGGGCCTACATGGACAAGAAGATGGAGAAGGCTCGTTCGCATATTGCTCAGACCATGGATGGCTTACGGAGGAAGTTTGAGGTTCGTCTCAGACAGAGGTACATGATGGGGCAGGCTAGAGGGGATCGTAAGCAGGTGTGCACGATTGCTGACAGAGCGTCTTGCACATGCAACAAGCCGGAGCTTCTACACAAGCCATGCTCCCACGTGTACGCGGCATGCGCGTTATGGAACCAGGCGCCCACACATTACATCTCAAGGTACTATGACATGAAGCACCTATTTGAAACCTGGAGCACGGAGTTCCATTCGTACGGGGTGGACATGCATTATAGGGAGCTCTGGCCAGGGCAGATCAAGTGGGTGCCGAACGATGCACTGAAGCACGTCGGCCGTGGGCGAAGACAGAGCCGTCGCATTCGTAACGACATGGATCATAGCCAGCGTGGGGATCGGGTTCGGCGCCCGAAGTGCAGACTATGCAAGACGGTTGGCCATTCATTTAGGCAGTGCCCAAACAGGCCGACATCAAGTAACGCTCCATAGTATGCAGCACATGGACTGTCATTGTGCACTGCTGGTTCCGTGTTTTGTAACTATAGCGGGTCTTTCCTATAACCTATGCTGAATGTATCTGACCAAATTATTTCCGTGTACAATTTGTTTGAGTCATTTCTTGCAGATTATGTTATGTTGTGACTTATTCGATATTTCGTTATCATTTGTTGTCGTTCGATGCAAATTGCGTTTGTTCATGTTTTATTGTCATTTATTTCACGATGTATTATCATTACGTACAAATTATGTATGTTGCATATTCTCATGACACTGCGTACTGACTTGTTTTTAATCATCGGCAGGAGATGGCGTACGAGTTGCTTGAGGCCCGTTGGGATGACCGCCACCGATGCACCGCGTGGGCATCAATGCCTGATGGCCCTCCGTGTTTCGTCCTTAGGGGCCCCCGAGAGCACTGGCCTCTAGACGAGCGATACATCCCGCTGCTGCGAGACACCGGTCTTTTGCCCCTTGCTCGCATGCTGGATGTTCCGTATTCGTTGCAGTTCGATGCGGCGTTGCTGTCCGCACTCGTGGATCGTTGGAGACCGGAGACTCACACCTTCCACTTCCGGTGGGGCGAGATGACTATTACACTTCAGGACGTGTCCATGCTGACAGGTCTACCCATCCGTGGTGCAGCAGTAGTGCCACCCCCCAGGGCGGCGCATTGGAAGGCCGCCTTGGGTGCCCGATTCGGTATCCCGATCCCAGACAACATGTCTGGTGTGCCACACTCGTGGCTACGAGAGTTCATGACCTGCCCTGAGGACGCTCATGAGGGGGTCGTGCGGACGCACCTCATGGCATACATTCTTTTTTTGTTCGGATGGGTCTTGTTTCCTACGACCACTGGAGTCTCCGTGCATCCGACGTACATACACCTTGCTGAGTCCTTGGCGGATGCCTTGCCCGGCGAGGTGCCGCAGTATAGCTGGGGATCAGCAGTCCTTAGTGCCACGTACCGAGGCTTGTGTGATGCCTGTCAGCGTACTGAGGCCAGCGAGCCGGTCTTGGCGGCGTGCTATGTGCTCCTGCAGTACTGGTCTTGGGAGCACTTCACGGTTGGGAGGCCTAAGATCGAGAGGCCCGTGCACCCTTACGACCTCGTCCCGGAGTTGTACGGTCTGGCTGGTGGCGATGACCCCATAGATGGGCCGACTATGGGGACTCGTTGGACACATGGTCAGCTGCGGTGGGCTAAGGACAGAGCGAGGCGTGTGTACCCAGATTTCCATGACGATTTCGAGCGGCTTCCTGACAACGACATAGTCTGGTTCCCATGGGATGCAGGGTTCATTCAGCTCATTGCCCCCTACGGGTTGTCATCTCAGTGCCACCAAGACCACACGTACTGGTTGACGACCTGTCACCTCGTCTTCGCGCACTTCGTCGAACCGTACAGCCCGCAGAGAGTGATGAGGCAGTTTCACCTCCACCAGCACGTGCCACCCCTCCCAGGACGGGCACTACTACCGAAGGCCCACCGGTAAGCCATTGCACGGTACCTGTACGCAAGGTAGTAATTTGTTGATAATACTAATTGTACAATATGTGCACTAACTTGCAGGCAAACAAGAAGAGGGCACCATGGTGACGATTGGACAGCCACACAGCGGCCGTGGACAGACCTGTGGCGTGACTCAGCGAGCACAGAGGTTGTGGCCGAGACTAGGCCACACGACATCGCCACATACGGTGTGTACCTAGAGTGGTACATTCCACGCACCCGCAGCAAGATTACTCGGCCTGCCCCACCCCGTCCTTCAGAGGTCGCGCACGAAGATGCCATACAGGCCGGCCCAGACCGTCATCGAGCAGCACGTCTTGACGAGGCGGTACGTGCACCTGCAGTACGTTTGTACTCATTGTTTCTTTACGTACAGTGCGTTTTAACTCATTTGCTGTTTACGTACAGTGCGAGCATATGCGTCGTGCTGAGAACGAGGCTTTTCAGATGCTGCAGCGTGGGGAGGGCGGCAACCGGGTTCTTGCTTCGGCGCGTAGCATCTTCAATGACCTCAGGAATGCGATCAAGGCCATGAGCTGTAGTCAGCACCGGGATGATGTCCATGAACGACGCGTCCGCAGAGAGCAGCCTTCAGCGCCGCCGTCGGCACCACCTTCAGCACGTCCGTCGCTGTACGGTGGTCGTCCATCGCAGTCCGGCGGTCGTCCGTCGCAGTCCGGCGCACGTCCGTCGATGTCCGGCGGTCGTCCGTCGCTGTCCGGCGGTCGTCCATCGCTGTCCGGCGGTCGTCCGTCGCTGTCCGGAGGTCATCCCAGCTGCGCTCCCTCGTCCTCACAGCCTTTTGGACCAGCGGTACGACATTTGCCATCAGTTCGTTTGTCCACTCGATTGCCATTTATTCGTAACACACGTTTTCCTTGCAGCAGTTGCGAAGGGATAGCACGTTGCTACAGCCGTCGTCATCCCGGAGGGCGGCGGACGAGCGTACAGATAGCGACCCTGAGACACCCCAGCAGATAGCGACATATGCGCCTGGCGGTCAGTCCACCCGAGCAGACACGCAACGGCAGTACGAGTGGTTCGGGCAGACGTACCAAGGTTACACGGCGCAGGAGTACATGGGTGAATTCGCAGCGTCATCGTCATTCCAACAGCCGTATGCACCGGTATGTACGCATGTAGTGAACATACCACATGATACAAATAATGATTATAAACTTTTTTGTATTTTCCATTGCAGGACGTAGACCCCTCCGCCGATTGGCTGAGCTCTATTATAGGCCAGCAGTCGGCACTCCCCACAGAGATGTACCCACCACCGCCTCCGACGCAGACCTCGCAGTACGACCTTCGAGATGCACCGCGCTCCCCTAGCAGGTTCACCTTCTCGGAGGATCAGATACGTCGTCCGAGGCGGCGGCGACGAGATGATAAATGAATTTTTGTAATTGGGCTGTTGTAATTTTTGTGATGTTTTTCAAGTGCTTGATGGTTTGATGTTCAAATATGGTTTCCAGTATAAAAGGGTTGTTCTAAGTTCTTTGATTTACTACGCCATACAACCAACTGAGAGATGACAACACCGTACAACCCACATAATACGAAGGTCTCAGGCAATGACAACACGAAACAACACATACATTGCACGTACATGAAATGTAGCAAGTATTACAACCACCAACACACGAACGAACAAAACAACTAAAATACAACACAACCGTACTTAACACATTACCAAAATAACTTGACGACAACATAGCATAAAACATTAGCAACATACACGAGGAGAACCTCCAGCACTACAACTTGAGGATAACAATAATCACAAGAAACAAAATAGCACACAACATTAAATTTATCTTCCACTCGAGTCTGTCCAAACGATGCCGCATCCCGACGGGGTCGCAACCCCCCACGACAACTCTGTCATGGCGAACATTGGCAGTCCTATTGCCCATTTCATCCTCCCACACCCAGAATTGGCAACCACCATGAGCTTCCTGCGATTCCATGACAAGAATTTTTTTAAACATACCACCACGATTTCAATGAACCCGAAACAATCTGACTCACCGAGTGATGGGGGCACTTGTAGTAGTGTCGCCCAGGATTCGCGGCCGTCTGTGATGTCCTACGTCTAACCAAGGTGTTGCAATTTGGGCACATCACCGTCGGTGCCCATGAAGACGTGCTGAGCTGACTCATTGCCTAGTCTGGGGGAGTGAGCACGAAAGAAAACTACACTGCTTGTGAACAACTAACTCAGGAGGTGACTGATAACATGGCAAGGGAGTATGTGAGGGATGGCTCCGTTTTATAGGCTGTCTGGGGGGGGGGCAGCCTCACGCACAAAGAACACAGACAGCACAATTCATACACGCACATAAAGGGGCACCTTTGCTTAGTGATATGACAAAACGGGCCAGCTTTCCGCAGTGACATGAAAAAAGAGGGCAGCTTTGCCCAGTGATATGACAAAACGGGGCAGCTTTGCCCAGTGATATGACAAAAAGAGGCCATCTTTGCTCAGAGACATGACAACACGGGGCAGCTTTGTTCAAAGAGATGACACAGGACAGCTTTTCGGAGTGAAATGACAAAATATGCCGGCTTTGCTCAGTGAGATGACTAAAAGATGCCAGCTTTGGGCAGTGAGATGACAAAAGATGCCAGCTTTGGGCAGAGACATGACATAACGGGGCAGCTTTGCTCAGTGAGATGACAAAAGATGCCAGCTTTGCGCAGAGACAAGACATAACGGGCAGCTTTACTCAGTGAGATGACAAAAGATGCCAGCTTTGCGCAGTGACATGATAAAACGGGGCAGCTTTGCTCAGTGAGATGACAAAAGATGCCAGCTTTGCCCAGAGACAAGACATAACGGGCAGCTTTACGCAGTGAGATGACAAAAGATGCCAGCTTTGCGCAGTGACATGATAAAACGGGGGCAGCTTTGCTCAGTGAGATGACATAAGATGCCAGCTTTGCGCAGTGACATGACAAAACGGCCCAGCTTTACTCAGTGCGACGACAAAACATGCCAGCTTTGGGCAGTGGCAGTACTAAAGAGGGCATCTGTTCTCAGTGACATGACAACAAGATGTCAGCTTTGCTCAGTGAGATGACAATTCAGGGCAGCTTTGCTCAGAGTTCGTATACAAAACGGGACCTTTTTCAGTGATACCGCAGCACTCCCATCTTTACTCACTGCTACCACCACGCGGACCAGCTTTAGACGTACGAGTAGAGACCAAAATAGCCCCTATAAATTCGTATGCATTCCATTTCCCAGCGAACATTGCCCATCCAAACCCCATACTACATCGCGCTTCCCTCACCCTCACCCAACCGGGATGGACAAAGGCAAGACGAAGCAATGGGACAAGATGGTGAAGGATTGGAAGGAGACCCGTGACATAGCACGGTCAGCTGCGGCCCGCGATGCCGCACGCGATGAGAAAATAAGGGCGATACAGGCCCGTGTAGAACAAGCCCATCGTGCTACGATGAAAGGTCCCCCCCCAGAGCGCCCGCGTAGCAACAACCCAATCCCGGACGTCCCCACCGAGCGTTCGCCACAACTACCACCTGAGGGGGAGACACCTCCCCTTTGTTGGTGCGGGGACGTGTGCAAGTTCTTCAAGTCTAAGCACCGCATCAGTCTAGGTATGCGTTACTGGGGTTGCGCAAACTACTCCAGTGACTACCCCAACCGCCGCTTTGACACCGCAACCTATCGGCAGCCGGTAACGACCACATGCACCATTTTCCCCTACCTTGTCTCCTTCACAGCACGCACTAACAATATCTCCAATGTATTTACAGTCTCCGGAGCCCCTGTGTGGCTACCGCAAATGGATCGATCTTGAGATCCACCCTGAGGACCAATGGACCCTTGACTTCGAGGAGTGGAATGTCACAAAGGAGAAGGAGTTGCTGGAGGAGGAGCGTCGCAAGCACGAGCACACCCTGCGTATACAGCGCGAGACGCAAGCTCATCTTGAAGCGTGCACGCGTACGGAGCGGGAGGCTCGCGAGATGGAGCGCGAGAGAAAGAGGGAAATTGCGGCTAAGGCAAAAGAGGCCGGAGAGGAGTTCAATGCCGAGCGGGCAAGGAAGGGAAAGTGGCCCCGGTCCACACAGTAGGTCGTACGAGCAGTTGGGTGGGTTAGTCGCATATCATGCTATATGTTATGCATGTAATAAAAATCTACGCGGCATGTTACTCCCAACTGTATTATGAAGTTTAATATCTCGTATTTTCGCATTCCATGATGTAATAGACCTAGCAAGTTATTTCCCCTAAGGCATGCATGTTAGGACTAGTGGTGGAATTCTGAACATTAGAAGTACAGAGTTCCACACATGCCACATGCCACTGGTCACATCACTTACCGCTTTATGTATCGAATCGTTCCTAAAAAAATGTACCCAAATTTTTTATGCATCTACAACTTACATTGAAGATAAACTTCTATTACAACTTTATCTTATTTTTACGCAGTTTATAACTACAAAATTGACAAAACATACAAACATGACGCGGATTGCAAACCCTTAAAACATACCAAACCCTAAAAGTCACTTACCACTTTATATATCGATCGTTCTACGCACAATCGTTCCTAAAAAATTTTTACCCAAATTTTTTATGCATCTACAACATATAATCAACATAAACTTGTTTTAAAATTTTTCAAATTTTTTTCTGATTCACAACTACAAAATTAACAAAACTTATAATCATACATGTTCAATATCACTTTCCTTCATTTCCTCCAATTGTTCATATCACATTTGTGCTCGAAAATTTTTTCTTTAAATTGCTTCCAATAAAACAATATACCATGATCGAAATTTGTTATTGTCACTTCAACACATTTTCCACGGTCAGCAATATAGGAAAATCACAAAAACACTAATCGTTACTTCACACAAATTTCGTTCGTACTCTACCAACCAATATTTTTAATTTTCAAAATTGCACAACTAATTACACATCCAGAATAGTGGACTCCACTTCAAATTCATATTTTTTCACACATCATTTCATATATATACATAAATTTTTATTTAAAAAATTCTCTTTACAAATGCATACAAAAATAACTTGAATTAAAATTCTACCCGTGCAAACCCTAACCGGGGGGGGGTGGGACCCACGGCGGAGTGGTGCGGTGTGGTGCCGCACCATTAGGGGAGTGGTGCGGTGCGGCACCGCACCATCTACGTGGCATGTACGGCGGGGGTGTGGTGCGGTCGGGGACCGCACCACTCAGGTGTGGTGCGCTCCCCGGCCGCACCACTGGACACGTGTCGCGTTACCGTTAATCGTGCGGTCGTTTGGGGGCTATTTTTGGAATTGTGTTTTCAACGCGGCTATTTTTGGAATTTTAGGTATCAACAGTGCTAGAAACGTCCAAAATTCCGCGGGTTGGCAGCTCGCGCACGCCTGCCGCGTGCGTCGCGCTTCGCTCTCGCCGCTCTCGTTTCGGGCGTCGTGGCCGTGCATTGACTTTGATGTCCTGTCCAGCAGATTTGTTCGGCGTCGGGCATCTCTCTTGCGGGCGGTACACGCATGGAGCTCTCGCGGAATCATTGTGTTAGGCTTAGGCTACAACTAAGTTTGGGCTAATCCGTGTGTGTACTGTGTAGGTAGGTAGGTTATGTAACACTAGTTATTACTTGACATCATCGCCACACTGAAAAAACGAAAGGTGAAAAGCAAGAAATGCGAAGAAGTTCCATCTAGGTTGACAACTGGGCCAACTCAATCAATCCACTCAAACAAACATAAGCATGCCCACGTGTACATTTTTAGATTGGATCGTGGCTAGGCAGGCCACTGGATAGATCGAGCGACCCTGCTACGCTCCCAAGAAATTGAGGCTCCGTGAAGGCATTAGACGAACGCGAGTAGTGCTACTTTTTTTTTTATATTGATAGTAGGACTTCGGAGTGCACCTGAAAGTACTAGGAACAGTCCTAAGTAGGGCTGCGAAGGTATATCCTGACCGATCTGCTTCTGAACACGGATAGATAATTTAATATTGGGTATCAAATTTGGCTTGTATCGAATAGTTATTGTCAGATACGATGGTTAAAACGGAAGAGCTAAAATTCAACCGAATAACATCGGTAAATGGTAAACTAGATACTATCTGATCGAATATCCGACAAGCTAATTAACACACTAACTGACGCAGCCTATCACCATCATTAAAACCAACCGGTTTAGATTTAATCAAGTCTTAACATAACTCTAGAGTCCAGCTACTCTAGCCAGTCACTACAAGTTCTCTCCGCTTATGTTGAACTTACTTATGGAATTATCGGTTTTTGAATTTTTGTATGAATCTATCGCTTATGTTGAACTCGTGTTGTGTCGGCTATCGTACTTAAATAATCTAGATGAATTTATTGCTATTTGAAGACTTAAAGTGACGATGATATAGGTGGTGATCAGTTGGGCTTAAAAGCTCATGACTTATAGCTGAAAACACTGTAGCTGGCTGAAAAAAACACTGTAACTGACAGAGGTTTATTTAGCATAATTAAATTTAAAAAAATTAAAAATATAAAAAATATGTTAGTCCATTACGTATAGTACAAACAAATATGGGAAAAAAGAACCGGCAAAAAAGCTCAACAAAAAGCCAAAAGTTCAGAAAAAAACGAAATTTATGAATAGTGAAAAATAAGCTGGAAGCCAAAAGCTTAAGCCCAACCGATGTTCAGTGTATATATCTTTATATATACATGTACTATCTGCCTATATTATTCATTTCTAGTTTGTATTTGTTTTACCGTATCTAACTCTAAATTTGGAAAAATATAAATTAAAAATATAGAATAAATAATATCTATGTGAATCTGATCCGATTGCACCCTGATCCTAAGGAATTGAAGCTCCAAAGCTGCCATCTTCGTCGAGGCCTATACTCCCAAGTCCCAACCTCGAAGCCCTAGGATCAAACGAGCTGGCGTGTTTCTTGGAAGGTTCGACGCGGAATCCAGTAGCTTGAGTGTTCGTTCCAACTCTTCACAGGAATCCACATGAAAATCGAATTTTGGACGCTTTTGGCACTGTTGCTACCCGAAATTCCGAAAATAACCTCTTCGGAAACGAAATTCCAACTCTAGCTCCCACCTGACCGCACCATCCTGAGTGGTGCGGTCCCCGACCGCACCACTCACTCTGATGTGACCATGTGGTGCGGTCGGGGAGCGCACCACTCTGGTGTGGTGCGGTCCCCGACCGCACCATTGACACGTGTCACACTCCCGTTAAGTGGTGCGGTCAACAAGGTGCTAGAATTGGAATTTTGTTCTCCTCAGCGCCATTTTTGGTATTTTCGGGTAGCAACAGTGTTAAAAACGTCCAAAATTCGTGAAAATCTGCTGGATTTATCCCACTTTTCTTGCTCCTGATGCTTGCTTACGCTCCGTAGCCGTCGCGCTACTCGTCACCACTCATCCCTCTCCACTAGACGATGTACGCAATTGCCGCAGCGTAGAACAGTTGGTGGCGGCAGCGGCATCCCAAGTTGCGTGTTTGAAGAGGAGTTATTGCCGGTTCGTTCGTTGAATCTTCAATCCCCGCTGCTGTTCATCGATGGCGACCCGAGGGCCAAAGCAAGGCACCGCCGCACCGGCGCCGCACGGTCGATCGAGATGCCGATCACTGCTTCACTTGATGGTGCAGCAGTGCCGTGCAGACACAGATCGGCAGCGTGACGCACCTCACAGCAGCAACAATGGCCAATCTGACAAGAATTTAGAGGAGTTGCACAGCCGCACGTCTCGACAGTTACTGCGGTGTTGAATGATCAGCTGTTCGGGATGCATCAGATCAAATCAAAATTTGACGGGGTCCTCGACTCGTGTTCCCGGCAAGTAGACAGTCCCCATCGCTAGCGACATCCCAAGTCAAATCGGTACCAATACCGGACAGCGGTAGATAATTCCACAACGTCGTGTGATCTTCAAAGTTCTATAGACCATTTTTCCACGACACATACTTTCGCTACAACTAACAGCAATGGATGGATCAGATCGGTCAAGATCTGATGATCTGCGATGAACTTCTTCTAATCGCTTACACAACGCGAAGACAAGAAGATATGGAAATCGTAAGCTCACAAGATCAGATCCAAAGCGGATGGGAAAAAGAGAGGAATCCATGCCGGGTACATCGCACGGCGTACAGCTCCTCGAGTTGAGACAAAGAAGAATTTCTTCCACGACAACGTGTGACTGGGTGCCTGTCAACATGGTAAACTCCGCCCATTTTCTCATCGTTTTCCTGGCGAGCGCCGTGCAGGTTGTCTGCAGCGCAGAGTCCAGTGGAGGTCGCTCTCACGTGGTTACCTGAGCTTAGCCTGAAGAGGCTGAGACAGGCAGAGAGCAGAGCGCCTCTGGACTGGTGATCTGGGGTCAAAAGAGTGGAGCCAGCAGCCAAGTTGGACAAACGGAGGAAATGAGGCGTGCATTATTGGCCTATTTTACTGCCACATGGAATCAATCATTCACGGCTCTCGTCTGTGGAACACTCTCCCTGTCGGTTTGTCTCACCTCTTCTCGTGAATCTCTGATCTTTGACCTGGGATTGTCAGGTGTAGTAGGTGGTTGCTTTGCTTTCACTCTAGAGACCAGTACAAAAGATACACAGTAAATGCTTTTGAAAAGATAAGCACTAATGCTGCACTACAGTGTTATATTTATCTCTGTTTCTTACAGCTTTGGGAGATGTCGACTCGGTGGCGAATGGATCTTCAGATTTGGCGAAGGCATACTTGCCCTTTTTAGGTCACTGAAAAGAGACACCAGGTGTTGAGGCTCGTCGTGCACAGAGAGATTCAATTGATTATACTCCCGCTAGTGCTGCAATCCTAATGTGCGGCTTGCTAGTCGTATTCCGATTGGGGCATGCAATTCTTCAGATTGGCCTGCTTTCTTCTTTACAGCTCATCCACATATTCCTCGATTGGATGTAACCTACTGTCAAAGATCATACTAAGAAAGACTAAGTAGAATTGTCACATCATAAGCACCAGTTGTAAACTCACCACCTAAAGAACCACTAGTCCGCTACTCCTACAAAATTCAATATCACTCCCAGGATGTTGGAATGTATTTCTACCCTTTCTTCTTTCATTTGATTAGGGTCATGCTGAATTCGCTAATGATTTTGGTCCTTTTTTGGGATCTGTGTTGAATTTGATTCCGAGAAGATCAAAACGTCCATTGATATTGGACGGACAAGTATACAAGTTTCCTATTCGTCGAGACGTCGACCATCACATACTCAATTCCAGCCATCGGTTTTCCAATCGGACGGTTGCCAGAGCGTGCATACGTGGCCGTTGATCGGATATATATCCTGCCCGCAACTACACAGAAGATTGGATATATGCCACTTCTCGGACTGCCACTCTTCGAGTTACCTTTGTTCTATCTAATTCTCTAGGATTTGCCTATAGATAATTTTTTTTAGATTAAGGAATATAACATTCCGGCCTCCATCATTCACAAGTGAATGAGTACAGCTAATTCCAACACATCTATAGTACTTAGACTACAAACCACCACACGGTGTACAAAACACGGAATAAATAGCTGGAACTCAAGTCCCAGTTCTAATCCTACCTCATTGCACAACTTGCTAAACAAAACCAAACCCTTTGTTGCCTCCATCAAGCGACTGTATTCCTCTAGTGAAGACAACAGCACTCGATGCATCACATCGATGCTCAACAGGGAGGGCCTTCGGCAAGCACTTCATCTTCTTCATCCAAATAGCCCTCTCTTCGGCCAACACCTCTCACCTTACTCAGACCTTAAAACAAGAGCAGCGACAGAGCCAAACATCAAACACCAACCAACGGAGCTGACATTGCCTAGCGACACCATCATGAAGGTAACAACGCCCAAGGCGCTGATGCCGCCAGTCCACCATGGGAAAGGTTTTCACCTGCAATCAACCTCCGGGTGGGGGGAGCCGGGCAAGAGGTACAGAGAGGACGCCTCCAATGAGGAAGCGGCGTCCGCAAACGTCGCCTTCCAAGCTTTCGCCCTGACCTCCAAACACCCACTTGTTGAGGCTACCCGTACGTCGGTGGTGAACAAGGGTCGCCGCCACCACGTACACCGCCGTCCTGGCCCCCAGCCTCCGCTGCTGCAGCCCAAGTGTGGCCTCACCGCCGACGCTGCGCTCACAAGAGCCGGAGTACTCCCTGGCGGCCTGGGGACTGAGGTGGATGAGGCCCTTCATGGACCCATACTCGTCAATGCCCCACTCCTCCTTGGCCAAATCCACCAGCACCTCCCGCGCCGGCGACCGCCGTGGCGCCGGCCACACAGCAGGCGTGACTGGGCACGGCGACACCACACCCTCCGCCCGCTAGGCCCGGATCAGGAACGATGCCGTATTGCGTCGTGCCGCCGGGCCGCCCCACCACGACTTCGCCGGCGCCTTCCGCTTCCACGCCGGCCGCGCCACCCGCTTCCACACCGGCCTCGCTGCCCCCCCCGAAGAAACCCCCTGGCGGCTGCAACACTGGCGGAGGCGGAGCTGACACCACCCACACACTCCGCGCCGCCGTCGCCACGCAGCCTCCGCACCGCTGCTACCGACGCGTCGAAGGGCGCCGCCACCACGCCTCAAGGAACCACAGCCGCAGCACGGACGCCCATCAGTGCGCCAACGAACTGGCCCCCGGCTGCCGCTCACGACACGTTGCCGCCGCCGGCGACCTCCTCAGGGACCCGGCTGCCTCAACCCCGTCGCCCAGATCCAGATGCGGCCCAGATCCAGATGCATCCGACCAGATCCAGGCGAGAAAGCCCCGCCGCCGCCTTCCTAGCACCCGCACAAGCCTCCGGCGGCGTGCTCCAGCGGCGACAAGGCGAAGGGGAGAGGTAGGGGGGAGTCGGCGCTGGAGCGCTGGGGTGAGGAAGGGTCGGGGCTGGTTTCGCTTCTCAAAACCCCTTCTTCTTCCTCCAACTCCTCTCTTTTTTTCCATCACTAGCCATGGCTGCCGCCACCATCTTTCTTCTCGGTGACCCTGCACCAAATCCACCAAACGTCATTGGCTATGGTCGTCGCCCTCTGTCTGCAATCTCTATCCAAGTGTCATCATCACTAGCTTCCCGCCCCACTTGGCACCAGAGCATTTCGTTGGACTTCAGCCTATGCAATGGAGAAGACCATCGGATCCATCGGTTGGAGGAGGGGACGAGGCAAAGAAATCGGCGAGCGTCCAAGGTGGTGACAAGGCAAGCTATTGGCGAAAGGAAGACCGCAGTCGATGACCAATCTAGCTCCCTAGATCCCACCATCGTCGCCCCTTGCATTGGATCCAACGCCCTGAACCCAGTTGACCTAGATCTAGTTCGCCATGTCCCCTTCCTGCCATGCCATGCAGCTCCACATGGTCGCTGGCCTCAGATCCGTCGTGTCACACCACCGATGCCACTATCCTGCCATGTGGTGCAACTCTGGTGGTTGTCATGGCTAGAACAATAGAGGCAGTGGTGGAGCAGCCATGGATGAGGAGGAGAAGAAGGGGATTTGGGAGGAGGAAGAAGATTGTCGACAATCAAATTGTCGATCTTATGAAATGTAGAGAAATCTGAGCCTCACAGAATGATTAGAGAGGAGAAAAGAAGACTATCGTTATTATTATGTTAGGATTCCAACCTGCTTTTGATGAGCGATTACAAAGGGGATGCTAATAGCTTTAACCTTGCTACTTCTTGCCTCCGTTGTCTATTGCTGTCAGAGAGAGACATAAAAATTGGTTATTATCAGTGGGAAAGAATCTTAGGGATAACTGTGAGGCGATTGTTGTCAGAGGCACAAGGCCAAATTATGATACAACTATAGGAGATAGAGGTGCACGTACTCTATTCTATCACATGAGGGGCTGTCTGAAGACAAGCCCATGTATCATGCTATAGAACCTTCGAGTGATGGTTGGTCACGTAAATGAACAGCAACTTTCTAACTAGGGGTACTTGGGTAGTGTTGATCCAGGCAAATATGATCATAGTAGCATAGAGCCTTAATTATGTATTAAATATGTATTTAATAAATTATTCAATTCTCATCGAAGATGGAGGGGAAAAAATAATCAACTCAGCCTCAAAAGTGACAAATCCTAGACAATTAGACGGAACCAAGGCAAATAGACAATTACTTGGTAGAAGGTGAGGCGTATATCCGATTTTTCCCAATCGTTGGAAAAAAAAGAGCACGGAAAAAAGGAAAACTGCGAGCGATGCACACACTTGGTGCAGCGCCTTTTGGCATCGGCGACAACGGCCGCCGTCCTCCTCGCCGCTGCCTGCGCGGCCGCCTCCGCTCTCGATGCCTTCCACGTCCCCTCCGTCCAAGCCCAAGCCCATGTATCTATCTATTCTTCTTCTGGCTTGTGTAACCTCTTCCAAATGCGTTCACCTGTTCACATCATATTGCTAGGCGCAAATTAGTTCTGTGAATTGTGGTAATCTGTATTGCCCGTTGTACTAGACTATATAGCAATGCAAAATTATTATGTTTCGCCAAAAATTCGTGATAGGGTTTAGGGTTCTATGTTGTTTCGAGGTCATTGGTGCGGTGAACTGGTGGGATTTGAGCGGTTCTAGGACCCCCGGTGATTTTTTCGATCTACCGAGATGCTGTTGTCGGCAGGATAGTGCCATTGAGGCTAGATCAAGTATCTAGACACTGATTCCCCGATCTAGTGTTTAGAAGTTCTAAGGGTTGTTGTACATTGATCTTGTTTGCTTTTGGTCATGGTAAAAACTGTTAATCTGAATACTAGTTAAACCTATATAGCAATGCTCAGATACAGTCTCTTCGTTGGTTCTAATTTTGCATTGCAAACTTGTAGAAACATGTTGCAATGAATCCTCTTGCTTATTGATGTTAGCATTGATGTGCTTATGTATGCTATCTTGTATGTTACAAAGATAAGCAGATTCCACAAACAGCTGAATGGAAAGGACAAGGTTTGTGTTTTTCCCCCGAGTTTCATATAGTTCTTTCATCTAGAAATAAAACCATCGTCACAGCATGTTTTTTCTCTCTTGGTTAATGGGATAACCTTACAGTTAGCCAAATCACTGGTTAAGAGTAGTTCTGTGTGAAATAGAGTAAGATTTCACTATGTTCTGTTTTGTTACTATCTTCTCTGGTGTATGGCACTGTTGTACTAGATCTATACTGTTATGATTTAGCTCTCCTTTCTCATTAAGCAGATTGAATTCGACATTTTTGGATCGATAATGGTTCAGTTATGTAGGCAAATATGTAAACCATAAAGCTTAAATAGAGCTATATTACCCCATTGTTTGCTATGAAAAAGTTTGCTTGGTCAAAAACGCAGGTTTTCTAGGTTACGAATTAATAGTTGAAAACATGCTTTCTCTTTTTCCATGAAAACTGCATTGGACTCGAGAACCAAAAAATAACTTATAGTCAAGAACCTTTGTGCAGCAAGGCTGAAAATGTCACTCTTCCTTAAGATAAATGCAAGACACTTTACATCTACTGAACAAAATATATCAAGTTCCAATGGCATGAATTCTGCATGTATATACAGCAATAAGTTTCCAAAATAATATTGTTTCACTTTCATATCTTGAACAGAGTCATCTATATCAATGCAGTGATATTATTCTGCACATTCATTAGACTGACTTGATGATTTGCACATGCTATTACTATCATTCCTTCACACAATGCAGCAATCAGATGCATCATGTCTTTCTGCCTGCTGAGTATGAAAACTCAAAGAATTCCCTGAACAAGGTAGGCAGTATTCACATTTGATCCTGATCAACATATTCTTTCTGCTAGTATCTGTATTTTTTCAAGAACAGACAACTGGTTGGAATCGACGATTGCTTGAAATATGAAGTCTTCCTTTTGCCACCTTATGATAAATGATCAGATTTTACCTCGGTTGCTATCCTGTGCATATATAGTAAAAAATATTGAACTGGTAGGAGAATACACTCAAGAATTAAATATTGCTCTCGGTCTTGGTTACACTGATGCTACTGGAATTTTTGTGGACACTTGTTTGTGTTGTCTTGAGTCTGATAAGATCAAATTTATAGAGTAACCTTATTGACCATGACCGACCAATCATATTCATATCTAGCAGTTAAGTACAACATGGGACTTGAGAAGTTTGCGTTATTGCCCTTCTCTCTTGTACCAATGGCCTTTTTCCGTCTAGTTCAGGAGGATCTCTCCAGCTACATTATTAGAGCTACAACATACAAGCATAACTAGTTCATGTTATTATATAATCTTGTCATTCTCTTGGTTTTGTAACCTCCTTAATCCTTGTACCTAGTCAAAGTGCGCTGTATAATTTGAAAGAGGGAGTAAAGTCTGGAAAGTTGTTTAAGATCTGCACTACTAGCCCTTGCATACTTGCAAGTTACCACTTACCACCCACTGGCTCTAGCTTCTTTGAAAAGGAGTGGCTTAGGCTGGAATGTTATGCATAAAAATAGGCTTATTCTGGTATGTGCCTACACTTTAAACATCACTAAGAATATCTTGCTAAGATCTGTAGTGATGGTCTGGCACATGTATTTAGTGTGCTGTGACACTGCCTTTCGTTTTGCCAAAAAAATAAAACTTTCCATCTAGTTGTTCCAACAAGTAATTCTCAGGCTATTTGGTTGAATATATCACGAAGCTCGCCGATTCACACACTAGTGGTTGATCGATCCATGCTTATGTTGAAACTATTCCATTTGACAGGTTTCGTTATGGCACCACGCAAATTTGCAAGTGAAGAGCAAGTATCCTGTGATTGACCAGGTAAAGCTTCATTCTCGCTTCACCGCTCGAGTGTTACATTACATGCATGACCTGAATTTCTCTTGACAAGATGTCACATCAGGGAAGCAGTTTGCGGGGGAAGAAAGTTCAGCTTGTTCTTCACTGGCATATAATGCGAACGCCGGTGTCATGAGCCGGGATAAGATGCCTCTTTTGGAGTTCAATCTGCCAGATGGCTATACTTCTTGAAAGCCATCTTGTGTTCCTCTGCTTGATCTGATGAGTTATGTAGTAGGCTCACAATTGTAGATCCGGGAACATTGTTCTAATGAACATGAGGCATTCACTGCACTCAAGATATTGTTCGAACTTTCTAATTAGGCTTGCATATTTGGTCAGCTGAAGTATGATCTGTAACGATGACATTTTTCACTTGAACACACATATATGGAACATGGATAAACGATAATGGATCAAGCAGTGAACATCATGGGAGTTCTGAACAATAGATGAGCGCACATATTTTTATTCCAGGTCGATTGAGCAGGGACACACAGATACAGCTCCTGGTTCATTAAGTGTACAACCACCACCAGTTATATCGTCCCTTACTGCGTACATATCCAAGCAACAACGGCTTATTGTTGGCGTGTAACGTACGTGGAGTACATGCATGCACGAGCAGAGCACGACGTACGGCTCTGCTCATCTCATCTCAGCGGAGCTTAGTTCTTCTTGCACGGCGGGCCGCACATGCCGAGGAAGGTGTCGGTGCACTGGAACTGCTTGACGGGGTACTTCTTCACGACGGCGCAGCTCTTGCAGACGGGGTCGCACTTCTTCACGACGTCGTCGCAGGTGTAGAGCCCCGAGAAGGAGAAGTTGCAGTTGCTGCAGCACTTGAGCTTGCCCCCGTTTGTCTCCCTGTTGCCCTTGTTCTCCCCCACGGCTGCACGCATAAATTCAGATCGATTAATATAAGTATTTAACCACTTAAACACCACTGATTTTCTACTAGTTTTGATGATAATATATGGCTGTAACGATCACGCGGCAAATTGGGCCACATTTCTGGACACTTCTCGGCTTCGAGCCTATCCAGTTCTATCTGTGTGTATGTGCTATGCATGCGCCGCGGCGTGCTGTCATATACATCCAGATAGAGGTTGGCGTGATGGCGCCATGCTTGGACTGGCCTACCCCAAGATCGCAAGATATACAAGTCAATCCGCTTGATGGCGACTTGAAAAATCTGATTAGGATCAGCTCTCGGTTTCTTTGGTGCTATATGTATCGGGCTCTACAATCTATTACGTACGTACGATGCATAAATACAGCAAACTCGGAACAGATAAAAGTAACCAAGTACTGAAGTGAAAATGTGGAAGGATTATCTGATTCGTCTTTCCGGTACAGCAGGATTTCTCTAAGATGCAATTTTCAGGAATTTGTACGATTCGATTGGAATTTGACAAAACTAATATCTGAACAGCCTAAGTGAAAATTTTAGCGTCAAGAACGTACCATTTTCTTTAGCCACCGCTGCAAAAATTCCCATGACCAGGACGGCCTGGAGAACCAGGATCACCATGAGCGTGCTACTCTTCATCGTTGCTTGATCTAAACGTTTACGCAAAGCGCTCTCGCCTTGCAGAGTGCTTTATGTTCTTGCTGCTGCTGCTGGCTAAAGCGCACAACAGAGCAACCCTATATATATAGGTGTCGAGATCGAAACATGGCATTTTGCCATGGCAACGATCAAATATTATTTTTAATTCTGCGGGATATTAATTTGTTAGGTGAGTCTTTGACTCTGGCTGCGAGTTGCGGAATGCATTTGTATTCTATAATAATGGTTGTCTTACTCATATAGCATGATCAGATAGATATCGCACAGTTTTCTGGTTTACTAATCAGCAACAGATAATTAGTATTCTTGCTTCTTATCAGCATTCTGCACAGTAGGTAGGTGCTCAAGGAGTACAACAGAGATGTAAAAAACCCAAGTCCCAATCGCACTTTCACAAGAAAATAGTCTGCTGTAGCTAGGACACCAATGCTTAACCGCATTCAGCTGTTGCAGATCTACCTCCTTACAATGTTGCAGCACCAGTTAGTAACAGGGAAATATCAGGCCACATGGCACGCACAAGCTTTGATGATGCGATGCACCGCTCCGTCAAGTTGTTACGCCATAATTAATACCAGAACAGTTTGTTTGAAGAAGAATTTCTACACCCATGTGTCTGTACTTTTCATCTTATTTTAATTTATACCTTATGATTTTTTAAATAAATAAACAGAACAATTTTTTTATCATCGTTTTGAAACAGATCGAAATAGTCTTTCAAAAACAACATATTAATTTTTAATTTATTTATATAAACACTTATACTATAATTAAAAATATAAATCATAGCTATTATCCATAAATCGTAGCTAAAAGAACACATCACTAGCAAGTTTAGCCAAGCAGGCACCGCGTGGACCATGCTCCTCGGTAGCATGTAGTGGGACGGCGACCGCTTAATGTACGCTAGCAATTTAGAGCATGTTCAATGCAGGCGTTTAGAGAGATGCTTAGTAATAAAAAACTGATTTTTCTTGCCACATAGGATAGATAAGATGCTTATTTTGAAGCATCGATGCTTAAATAAGCACCGATACTTAGTAGGTGTTTATGTGTATAACTATATCTATTAATAGATAATATAGTATCTAAGCATCTATAGAAGAGATGCTTGCATTGGAGGAAATAATTTTTGTATGGATACTTGATGATGTGGTTATATTCTCTCTTTAAGCACTTATATATAAGTATCTTGTATTGTACATGCTCTTATTAGTAATCGATAACGAACACGAGGATAAACATGGTACGTTGCCAGCCGGATGCCCCGCGTCCTGTCGGCCGGTGGGCAGCTCCTTTTTTGTTTTTAGCTTCGCGATCGATCGCCTCTTGCGAAACCTGAAAAGCCAAATTAATCATTTGACTGCTGTAGCACGCACACTCGTGTTCGCTGATGCTACAGTGGGTAAATTATTAATCTCTGCAGTGTATGTAGTCAATGGTGACTGGACGGGAGTCAGCTATGGCATGGCAATCTAGCCAGAAAGGAGAACATGGAACCATGTTATTTGTGGAATTTTTTGTACGAATAATCTATTTTTATTCGAAATTACAGAAATATACCTACGGGAATTTTTTTTTATAAAAATAGACTCAAGTCGCTCAATAGGAGGGTGACTGGAGTCTATCGCCCAACCAGAAGCTGATTCTGTCCCTGTCGCTCTACCATCAGACGACTGCATCCAGTCGCCCAATGGTTGAGTGACAGGGACCAAACATTCGCCAAAAATAGTGAAAATTGGTGGAGATATTCTTTATTGATCCAAAAGCCTTCACAAAAAAATTTGAGCAATTTCGGTTACGAGATCAAAAGTTATAGCAGTTTCAATCACTCCTCGTTTCCTCTCTTTGTGTTCCTCGATTGCTATAACTTTTGATCCCGTAGCCGAAATTGCTCAAAATTTTTTCTGAAGGCTTTTGGATCAATGAAGAATATCTCCACCAATTTTCACTATTTTTGACGAAGGTTTGATTCCTGTCGCTCAACCATTGAGCGACTGCATTAAAGTCGCCCAATGGGAGGGCGACTGGATGCAGTCGCCTGATGGTAGAGCGACAGGGACAGAATCGGTTTCTGGTTGGGCGATAGGCTCCAGTCGCCCTTCTATTGGGCGACTTGAGCTTATTTTTGTAAAAAAATTTATCGCGGGTATATTTCTTTAATTTTAAATAAAAAATAGATTATTCGTACGAAAAATTCGTTATTTGTGTGTGGTTCGGCGGTTGGCACTGACCAGTAGCGAGTTCGATCAGTACAACACAATGTCGAAACCAAGATGGAGCTACAGCTAGCTCACACGTACAGTAATGTAGTAGCTAGAGAGGACACGTAGTAGCCAGCTAGACCGTCCAGGCAGAGTCTAGCGAGTTCGACCAGTACATCACAATGGCTACTGTTCTTTCGGACAGTTTTTGATTTTTATGAACTCAAAATAAATGGGATGACTTTTAAGCGAGTTCTAAAATTATATGTACCGTTCGTATCAATGTTTTTATCATTCACTACAATCTCAAAAAATACAAACAAAACCACCCGCCACAGTAAAAAAAACAGTGCCATTACCGAAACTATTGTGTATATGGGTTTTATTCTGGCCCATATGGTCGATGTCCATGGGTATGTAAATAGAGCATGTAATAATGTGAATAATCGAATCGAAAAATACGAAGCATTACTTCATGGTATCAGATCCTCGTGACTGGGAGGCGATGCTGGTGGTGAAACCCTAGGCAACAGACGGCGAGGTGGTCTCGGGGTTGGTGGGAATCGAGGGCTCCAGGCGGGCGGAGCACGCGTGGAAGCGAGATGGGGAGAAAGAGGAGGTAGCCGGAAGCCGGCGCTACCTTCTCCCGCTTGTTCCCAGGCTTCCCCTTGGGCACTGCAGGCGCCGATGCGAGTAGCCAGGCGGTACCGGCGGAGGAGGCTGGGTCTGGTGGATCTGGTGGCGAAAGCTGTAGCTACAGTGGTAGCTGGGGCGAAGGAAGGAGATTCGGTGTGGGGGCCGGGGTGCGGCGAGGACTAACGCCCGTCGACCGTATCGGGTGCTACCTCAAGTGCTGGAGGCAAGGAGAGAGGGAGCCAGTGGGACAAAGCCATCGCGCGCGAGGAGCCGAGGAGGCGTGGTGACCAGGACCGCCAGCCGATCGAGCTGAGAGAGCAGAATAGGAGCAATCGAGGTTTATTGTTTTGAAGATAATACAGATGTATCCCTTAATTAATACAAGATAAGATAACATTGGTCTCATGTCCCTCTCAAGGAACATGATTCCCAGACGCGTACACCACCTGCCAGTTACATATCACTTTTTATTGCGTACGTATGCAGACAACGGCTTATTGTTTCGCGTATAACATCGATCGAGATCATGCTTAATTACATGCATGCACAACGCACAGTAATGGCGCCGCTCATCTCAGCGGAGCTTAGTTCTTCTTGCACGGCGGGCCGCACATGCCGAGGAAGGTGTCGGTGCACTTGACCATCTTAACAGGGTACGTCTTCACGACGGCGCAGCTCTTGCAGACGGGGTCGCACTTCTTCACGACGTCGTCGCAGGTGTAGAGCCCCGAGAAGGAGAAGTTGCAGTTGCTGCAGCACTGGAGCTTGCCCGGGTTGATGTCGATGGCCTTGCTCTCACCGACGGCTGCATATATGCAATAATTCATTCGTCACCGCTTTCAGCTCAATCAACCAATTAGCTAGAGTAGATCATTAATTTTCTTATCTAGCTAAGTGTCATGGATAATTCATTACTTATTCCCATCTCTTCTACCTGACAGTTGCATCGTTTTCTTACATAGTGCGTGAGAGCACGCGCACATATACACACACATATTATAAAAACCATAATATTATAAAAGTATTTTTTAGATAAATCTGTGTGTATGATTTTCATATATTTAACATACATATTTAGAAAAATATCAATCATCAAAGTTTGAAAATTTTAACTCGTACAAATCACAAAACGACATATATTTGAGATTGGAGGGAGTAATATCCTGTTTTTGTCTCTCTCGACTACATTGCAAAAGACGGAATACTAAGCATCTCAGAAGACGGAAATCAGCATTGTGAGAACGCAATCAGGGTAGCAGCCCAGGTGAAATTTTCAGCACCAAGCAACGTACCGTTTTCTTTTGCCACAGCGGCAAAGATTCCCATGACGAGAACGGCCTGGAGAACCAGGATCACCAGCAGCGCGCTACTCTTCATGGTCACTTCTAGGCTTCTAGCGTTCTATACCAACTAATAAAGCCTTCAGGTAGCTAGTTCCTCTGCTTCGCACAGATGTCTTTGTGTTATTGGCCAAAGAGAAATGGAGCAGCTCCATTTATAGGCGTTGAGATCGGAACATAGCATGATGCCAATTCGCCATGCCAGCAACCGATAATATTTTATTGGGGATGCTTGTTAGGCGAGTCTTTGACCAATGGCTGCGAGCTGTGGAATGCACATTTGTTTCGTTCCATGCATGTCCTATCATCCTCACCAGCGCGGTTCAGAATGGACGAAAGCGACGCCATCATCGGCATGAACTTGCAGTTACACAGTGGTAAACCTGGCAGTGAAAATTAAAAGGAGCTGTAGAACAGGAGAGGCATATGTGCCTTCTTTTATTCAAAATATAACCACTTCTGTTTAATTTATCTGTTCTTGTTCCTCCAATAAATCTCTTATGTTCCAGAGGTACTGAGGTAGCTGCTTTCCCAGGCTTGCTTTTCGTTTTGTTGGACTCAATTCGGGAAGAATGGCTTGTTTTAGCTAGCAAACATGTGGAGAGTATGTGATTTCGCATTGTTTATTTAAGTTCTTCCAAAAACAATAATATTCAGTTAGGCACCTTACCAGCTAGCAATATTGTTAGTTATACCCAAACCTTTTCTTACCATGTACAGATCGTACGGAACGTTGTTTAGTTAGTACTAATCGAAACAGTGTGTCCCCTCTGTGGGTTAACAGTCGTGCATTTCTCGAGAGGAAAAGGCTGAAGTTTACGTAACACTCGTTCCCGGACAATCGTTTTTTTACATTGGGCAACACACCAGAAAACCACAACATATTGCACAACCGTGATGATATACAGAAACCGTATGTACAGCCGAAAAAACAACGGACATGCAAGCTAGCAGCCCGGGTGGTTCATCATTTCAACATACGTCTAATAACGTATATAATTTTTAAACAATATTATACTAAATAGTAATATGTTTGATAATTTTTAGCATCAATAATTCAACGTAATTTATGACAATATACAACGATAAAAAAAGTAGAGCTTAAAATGCTTACCAAAACAAAGAAACTCATTAATGATATTGGTTAATTATATCAAAGTGAAGGAGGTAAGGGCAAAATCACGGACAAAGGATGGCAAAATACATCATCTGACCTCAATAGCTTATAAAAAAGAGAACAAATTAAATCAAAATGTTCAACAAATAGCAGAGCGATCAAACAAAAGTAAATGCATTATCTTTTAGTATTTACGTTCTTTCGTGTTCATGAAGCGATAAACCATGACATCATTGGTAATTTTCTTCATTATTTCTTTCTCCACATAGCAAATAGGCTATCACTCATGAGATCATCCTTGATGCAATTGTTCAAATATGTTTTCACAATTTCTATGGCTGAAAATCACCTCTCAATTGTAGCAGTGACAACAGACAATATTAGTGCTAGCTTTAAAAGTTGATAAACCAAAGGATAGGTAGGATGTTTCCTTGTCTCCACTATTTTTTGAGAAAGCTGACCAATAGTCTGTATGTTGAAGAATATATCATGTGCTCACACATCAGCAATGTAGAGGTAAAGATGATGATTAAGGTCCCTCAATTCCCCATAATTAAAATCACTGGGATAAAGTTTAGTTAGACTCATCAAATTATCCAAATTGAAATAATGAAATGATTCTCTTGGACTCAAAGTGGTAGACCAAACAATGGGTGGGTTCGGCCCGGCTTTATCTTATCACTTTTTGCTATAGTAACTAGTTTTCAAACGATCCGTCTTTTTAAAGCGGGGTCTATAAGTTAATTGTAGTAGACACCGTGCCGAGTTCAATTATACCGACAAAAATCACATGTGACTATTTCCCTCTTTGTACTATCTCTCGTGAACAGCCAGAATTCAAAAGTCATAAGCCACAGTCCAAAAGAACCCACCCAACAAGTTATAAGTTATCTTGTTGAAATGACTATTAAGTTCTTGAAGCAACTAATCAAAAACATCATTAATGACAAGTTGTTTGTAATTATTAAGATAGTCAACATAAGATGCAAATAAAAGACAAAATTAAATGACTGAAAGTACACTACAAGACCCAATATTTGATCTCTATTTGTTCTGTCCTTGTCATCTTCTTCTACAAATTCTAACACTTTAACAATTGTTGGGAGTAAGTCAACCAAACTCTTAAGAGTTTTATAATGAAAACTTCAACGAGTATCTCTAGGCCTTTGAAGACATTGCTCTTGATTTAACCCTGCTCTTGTTTGAAGTAGTCCACAACTTAAGGCCTTATGCACTTGTTCGTGATTGATATCTTGAACCATGTCCCTTCTTTTCGAAGATCCACTCATCACATTCAATAAGAGAGAAATCATACTACAGAAAGTATTAATGCCTTTATACTTTCTTACAACAACCACAACAACTAATTGAAGTGGGTGAGTAAAACAATGGACATAATATGCAGCACTACTTTTTCTCATGATCAATGATTGCAAGCCATCGAATTCACCTCGCATATTGTTAGTACCATTGTATCCTTAACCTCTAACTTGTTTCAAGCTTAGCTTATATTCTACTAATAGAGAATCAATAGAAGACTTGAGGTAAGAAGAGGTTGTCTCTTTCACATGAATAAGACCAATAAATCTCCCTTTTATAATTCGATAATTATCAACATATCGCAAAATCACCACTACTTGTTCTTTATAAGAGACATTACTAGACTCATCAACTGGTCAGCAAAACACTTGTTGTCTAATTTCTTTGAGAATAGAATGCAATATATTTTTTTGCAACATAATGATCAATCTCCTTCTGTATCGGAGGAAACACCATAAGACTATAGCCTACGGTATTTTTACCCACCATCTTGCCTACATCTGGATTTTTCGTTGCATATCACTTATGAATTTCCAAGAAGTTTTCTTTATTGTAGGACTCTTTTGACCCATCATGGCCTCTGAAAGGCAAGGCTTGCTTCAACAACAATCTAGCAACATCAATTGAGGCTCTTAGTAAAGTAAAATAAGCAATATTAGAAGCTTCACATTGTGGATAGATTGCAACATCAATTTGTTCTCTTTTTAACAAATCATCACAATTTTTCAATGCTTGGTTGTTTACGCTATTCACACCACCTATATAGTCTTTTAGTCTGTTTTTTTTGTTCCAACCATTTCAAGCATTTACAATAAATATATTTTACCCAACTTCTTTCTTATTGCGGTCCCTAAATAAGAAACAACAAAAGTAATATGCTCTATCTTTGGACTGACTATACTCAAGCCAACTCTCAAACTCATCAAACCATTTAGAATTAAACCTTCTATTCTTATCCCCAAACAATGTATATGGAAAATCAAAAGTGCGAAGTTGACTAGACCCATTATCTAAGTATTTTCTTTTTACCACATCTCTCTGATTAGAATAGTAATCGTCTATTGATTTCCTTTTGCTTGGATCAAATAGAATCTTGTCTTCCTAATTGATATCTTCTAGAGGTGAATTTCTAGCATTAGTAGTAATAGCACTATTTGGCGCCTCCCTTGACAAAAACTTCTCCATAAATTTACCCGCCAATTGCCGAGTATTCGAAAACTCAATTACATCCTTTCAATTGCCATGTTCAAGAATAAAGAAGTCAAGAACAATATAGCAGAAACATCAAACATACGTGCAGACTCCAAAAGTTTTAGGCTTACTTGACATTGTAGAGTGGATGAGTAGAGTGTCTATCTGATGGTATCTATTAGATGGTGTTGTTGTGCAGGTGTCATGGTGAAGCTTGGTCGCCGAGGACGAGGAAGCCATCACTTCTAGATCTGCCCAAGGGCCGTCGCCGCCTGATCCGTCGGATCCCAACCCTTTTCGCTGTCGTGGATGGGAGCCATTGTCGAGGCTCGACGACGTGCCTTCGCCGCTCGCATCGTCTTCACTGCTCTGTCGCCGTGGATGCCGATGAGAGTGCAGCACCACCTCAATCTGCCTGACTGCCATCGCTGCTCGTCATCTGCATCACCACCTGGATCACGGCTTGAGCCGGATGAGGTAGTGAAGAGAGAGTACGCGTGGGTAGGGGTGCTAATGGGTTGGGTTGGCTTTGATTGGGTGGAAATGGGTTGAAAGAATGAATGTGTTGGGTCGGGTTGGATTGCCTAATAGAAAGGGTTGGGCAGGGTTGAAATGGGTTCTAAAATTTAGGCTTAAACTTGGGTTGAGAACGGGTTCAACCTGTGTTGTTGCAGTATGGCTCACCCGTGGGTTGGCTCCACCCATAGGGCCCATCTGGGCATCTAGACCTAATAATTTGCACAAACTAGTGTCTCTGCACTCAAAATCATCTGTAGTAAATTTTAGAAAATTTCGTGAAACTTTTATGGTGTGAACACGAGTTATAAATTTTAAATACCGAACTTTTTCAAAAGTTTTCTATAAAAATTTGTTGATCCCACCTATGTATCTGAGCCTAACAATTTGCACAAAGTAGCGTCTCTATACCATAAATCATATATAGTAAATTTCAGGTAATTTTGTGAAACTTTTATAATGTGAACACAGGTTAGAAATTCTAAATATTGAATCTTTTGAAAAAAAAATTCAATAAAAACCTATTGGTTCCACCTGTGTGCCTAGGCGTAATAATTTGCACAAAGTAGCATCTCTATACCCTAAATCATTTGTAATAAATTTTAGAAAATTTCATAAAACTTTTATAGTGTGAACGCGAGTTATAAATTTTAAATAACGAACTATTTTCAAAAGTTTTCATAAAAGTTTGTTTATCCTATCTATGTGTCTGGGTTTAACAATTTGCATAAAGTGGTGTCTCTATACCCTAAATCATCTATAGGAAATTTCAGACAATTTTGTGAAACTTTTATAGTGTGAACGTGAGTTAAAAATTTCAAATATCAAACATTTTCTATTTTTTTTATAAAAACCTGTTGGTTCCACAATTGTGCCTAGACCTAATAATTTGCATAAAGTAGCGTCTTTATACCCAAAATCATCTGAAGTAAATTTCAAAAAAATTTGTAAAACTTTTATGGTGTGAACGCGAGTTATAAATTTTAAATACCGAACTTTTTCAAAAGTTTTCTATAAAAGTTTATTGGTCCCACCTATGTATCTAGGCGTAAAAATTTGCATAAAGTAGCGTGTCTATATCCTAAATCATTTATAGTAAATTTCAAGCAATTTTATGAAACTTTTATAGTGTGAATGCAAGTTAGAAATTTCAAATATCGAACCTTTTCAAAAAATTTCTATAAAAGCCTGTTGGTTCCACTTATGTGTCTAGACCTAATAATTTGCACAAAATAGCATCTCTATATCTAAAATCATCTATAATAAATTTCAGAAAATTTCGTGGATTTTTTTTATGCTGTGAACGTGAGTTATAAATTTTAAACACCAAACTTTTTGAAAAATTTCTTATAAATGCACTTAAAGTTGCATGTAGTAGATAAGCAAAGAGTGGGTTAGTAATGGGTTTGAAATGTGTTGAAAATGTGTTTCAACTCATTCCAACCATTTGGATTGAGTTGGGTTGGGTGGAAATGCTATATGGGTTAGGTTTAGTTATAGAAGGTGCTCTTTGGTTTAGGTTGGGTGAGGTTTTAAACTTCTTTAAGTGAGGTTTGGGTTAATTTTAGGTTGGGTTTTAACCAATTACCACCCCTACACGTGGGAATGAAACAGTTGATTTTTATTATTATTTTCACATGGGTTTCACCAAGAGGTACTAAACATTGTAATATTTTGAGCTAAGGTAGACGCCTCTCTCATGTCACCTGACCACTTTAAAGAGTCCATACGCCGTGGATGCTCTAACAGTTTAGCGATCGGTACCTAACGAACACGAGGATAAGCATCACACGTTGCCCCCCCTACCGAACGTCGCTCACCTCTCGTCGGCCCGCCCGCCAGCTCTTCACGAAACCTCCTCCTCCTTTTGGCTTTCGCGTACGTGCTGGTGCTGCCAAACCTTGCGGCTGGCTAATCCTTCGTTATCAAAGTCAGAGCATTGGACTGTTGCACTCCCACGTCTACTTTTCCTTGTCTTTGTTGCAGGTGAATTAGTATGCCGTTTTGGTCGTTGGAGGCGGCTACGTGTAGATGCAAAAAGGAAACTCGCTACTGGTTTTGACGCTGATGTATGGCGTGGCTCAAGTGGTTTTGTTACAATCCTCATCTTTTTTTTTTGGCAATTATAAGAAAGATGCGTAAGTACATATACCATCACGTACGCATAACACATACGAGTTTGTTTTTTTAGCACACATCTAAATAGATAGGGTATATGTACATATACTGCTATGCACGCACATTGCATACACCGGTGTATTTTCTTAGCACACATCTAAACAGATGGAAGCCAAGGATAGATTAACAACCTCAAAAAATTCTTACTAAAGTATATTCTTATGCGCATAATAGGTGAGCATCGGAATTTAAATCTCAATAGATAAAGTCATATAACTCCACCACTCCATCAAAGAGTGGTTCCCTGTTACATCCTTCACTGGTGTTATGATCCTTCACTGATGGGTACATATTACACAAGTAATTGCAGGGAATTGAAAGGGATTACACAAGTAACACATACGAGTATATTCTTTTAGCATACATCTAAATCGATAGGATTTACACACATATACTGCCACGCACGCACATCACACACCAATGTGTTTCCTTAGCACACACCTAAACAGATGGAAGCTAAGAATAATTGACAACCTTAAAAAATTCCTACTAAAGCATATTCGTATACGCATAATAAGTGAGCATTAGGATTTAAATATTGATGGATAGAATCGTATATTTATAACTCCACTCCATCAAAAAGTGGTTCCCTGTTACATCCTTCACTTATGTTATGATCCTTCACTGATGGGTACATATCACACAAGTAATTGCAGGGAATTGAAAGGGATTAGTGGAGGTTCGAGGGTATTTGGGAGAAGAAGTGAGCCACCATAGAAGGGCCAGGACAGAGAAGGGGAAGGAAGAGGATAAGTCGGAGAGGAATTGGTTTGGCTTCTGAATCGTTCGATCCCCTCTACTCTGGTGCTCGGACTTCTTTTATATTGCCATGCCACTTGATCTACATGGGTTAGACCAACTCAACTAGCCCAGCGGCCCACGGACGATCCACGTCCGTGGCAGGTTTTCTAGCGAGTTGGATGAATCGATGCAGTCGCAGTATATTTCCGAGTCTTGATACAGAAGTAGTATTCTACTAATTTACTACTGCACGACCGTTTGCCTACTCGTCAGACGGTTACTTGTAACTTGGCTTGTATACCGACCAGATTTCCGTGTGCCAAAGCTTAGGGCCGGATGGAACGTAAGGATTTTATAGAATTTTCACCGGAAACATATTGCGTAATTATTACTATTATAAAAAAAACGAGTCGGTAGTGGTACGTCCCTTCCCCTCTCATTCTCAACTTCTCATCGCTCTCTACTTTTCAACTGATTAAAGTAGTCTTCTTTCATAGCATGATTCTTTATATATTCAATAAATTTCGTTGCAACGCACGAACAGGAGACTATATATAGAAAAATTCTTGCGTTTCACACGGGCCCACCCATCGAAATGTTCAGGCAGCTGATGACGGGCCGGCATGTGATTCGATGGGGTTTCTGCATTTCTGTCGTCGAGGAGACATGCCAACTAGCAAGGGCGGCCTTTTTAGGACCACTGGCCTTCGTTTCAATGCTTCGAGGCCTTCTCGATGTAATGGGTTGGACCAGGCCGCTAAGCGTTCGTTTTTGTTTCTGTTGGACGTCCTGCGCGCTATGGGCCTCAGCGGCTATGGGCCTTTTCCGGTTTTCCCTCTCACTTCCGCTATGTGCTGGCGTGCTGCTCTTTTTCTCCTGTCGTAACGCTGCTAGTAAGCATCGTCACCACACTGACTAGTTTTTGCTATCCATCTACAAAAAAAGTTTGCGATGAGTCGGTGTTGGATAGTCCATTCGATGCCTATGGTCGCTCGTTTCTGCAATCTTGTTTCACTTCGAACTTAATTTTACCAACAAGGTTATGCTGTGATTGTGTAAGTTGGTTGTGGATTGAGGCCTTGTGAAAGTAATAGACGAGACAGATTCACAAGTGTTTTGTTAACCTGTGGAATTCAAGAGGTCAGCACAGGCCGGATTTTAAGTCTTCTTATGGGTGTAATTGAGGAGCTCATTCGGTCATTTGTGTGTTAAACATGCGACCAGCTTCTGATCCAGTTGGTTGGTTTATCTCTAAATGATCAAGAAGATGTGCTAATATGGAACTTGCATAAGAATGACTCTTTTTCTGTCTATTCCATGTACAAAGATCTTTTGATAAGAGAAGTTAGTCCAGGAAAGTTTTTATTCTGGAAAACAAAGATACCGCTTAAAATTAAAGTGTTCCTTTGGTTTTTGTATAAAGGAGTCATTTTAACAAAAGATAATCTTGCAAAAAGAAACTGGCAAGGAAATACCAATTGTTGTTTTTGTTCCGCTAAGGAGACAATTCGGCATCTTTTTTTCGATTGTCATGTGGCGCGGTTTTTTTGGAGTGTGTTCGTCATTAGTTTTGGAATTCAACCACCTGCTAATGTTGACTTTTTGTTTGGTTCTTGGCTTAGAAATTTTTCTAGAAAGCTTAGAAATCAGATTCTAGTGGGTATAGCGGCTTTTTTCTGGGCGCTATGGTTGAATAGGAATGACGCTGTTTTCAAAAAGATCAGTACTCACTCTTTGGTGCAGGTCATTTTCAGGGGGACATACTGGATCAGAAACTGGACGCAACTGTCTAAAGAGGAAGCGAGAAGGACACTCTTAAAAGGATGTACTAGACTTGAGAGAGTGGTGATGGAGGTGTTTAGCAAGCTTGGGTGGAATGCCACTCTTAGATTGAAGGATTAAGTCCTTTTGGCTTTTGTGGTGGACTAGGGTTAAGTCCTAGTGGCGTGTTATTTTGTTTTAAGGAGGCTTTGTATCACCGTTTGGTGAGTTGAAGACGGTTTTATTTCTGTTTTTGGTACTGTTTGGTTGTAGTCATTCGAATGGAATGCCGGAATATGGTTGTATTCCGTTTTCTAATAAAAACATGCATCAAGGGTGGATAGTGGTGTACGTGAATTAACCAGACACCGGATTTTCTTGTTAATTGTCTCCTCCATGATTTTACCTGTGATTTTGAGTAATGAATACAAGCTTTTTCCTAGCAAAGAAAATTCTTTCATGCTCGAACCAAAAAAAGGGAAAAAATTAAAAGAAACTTGTGTTGCTTGATTGTCCGAACTCTTATCCTAGACGGATTCGAAACATTCTTCAATCCCACATTGGTTCGTACATAGCGGAAAAATATTTACGTAGAAAATTTCTCGAGTCACTAGTGAAAGGTCTGTCAAGAGAGTCGCAATTACGTAGAGCCCATGGTACACATATATTAATATATACCACAAGTATTGGATGGGGGAGCTTTTCCTTTCAGGCTTGGGGTTTTTTCGGTTTCATATTTATAGTTTTTGGTTTTTATTATAGTAATTAAACTTTAAACGATATATCTTTTTAAGTTAGGATATACAAGTTGATTATAATAGATAATATATTGATTTCAGCTATATCGATCAAAATTGTATATAACTGTCTCTCTTCGTAACCACTCTCGCAAGTAACCACTTACGACCACACACACGACTACGAGTACTAGCACCTACGTCTACACACACAACCACGAGTGTTGGATATTCGTTTACAATCATGAGTACTCGATTACGACCACGAGCACTTGATTACGATCACGAGCACTCGAACACACACTATTAAACTATTTACATGTCAAGATTATGACCAACAGTTTGAGGCCGCCGTCGGCATACTCCTCAACGCCACCCGCAACTACATGGCGGCAAACTCGTCCAGGCGGTTCGCTACGAGGGAGGAGGCTAGGCGAGTTGGTGGCGCAAGGGCTCATCGTTGATGAACTGCGAGTCTGCCACCTCCTCGAAGCGAAAGTCTCGAACTAGACGAAACTATCCATCACTAGTCTCACTGCTCGGGCCACTCTGATACAAAAATTGAGGTCCAATGTCTGATCCAATCCAACCTAAGAAGGGGCATGTTCAAAATTGATCAGTCTAGTTGTAATTTTAGAATAACTTGATTAAAAACCTGGACATATCCAGAAATTTTTGTACGGATAACCCATTTTTTATTCGAAAATACAGAAATATTCCCGCGACAAAATTTTTTACACAAATAGGCTCGAGTCGCCAAACCATTGGGCGATTTACACTTGTCGCCCCACCAAAACGCGACTTATAAAGAATCTGGTAACCGTTGGGCGATTAAATGCAATCGCCTCCCCGTTAAGCGATTCAAATGAATCGCCCCCCCCGTTCGGCGACATAAAGAAGAGTCGCCCAACGGGGGGGCGACTGCATGTGAAACAGCCCGACGGCCGAGTTCCTTTTCTTCCCCACGCCTGCTCGCTCGCCATTCACTGTCTCCATCGCGCGAGAAGACAGAGCAGAAGAGAGGAAGGAAGAGGAGGAGGAGAGGGGAAGAAGAGAAGGAGAGGGAGAGGAGAGGGAAGAAGAGAAGGAGAGGGGGAGGAGAGGGAAGAAGAGGAGAGGGGGAGGAGAGGGAGAGGAGGAGAAGCCGCGGGATTTGCAGGTATTTTTCTACTTTTAGAAAATTAGTTTAGAAAATCTAGTGTAGATATTTAGTTTACAAATTTAGTTTAGATATTTAGTTTAGAAAATTAGCTTAGATATTTAGTTTAGAAAATCTAGTTTAGAACATTTAATTTAGAAATGTAGATGCAGTTTACAAATTTAGATGTATAAATTTAAATGTAGAAAAATATAGTTTTTTGTATAATATTTGTAATGCATTATTGTGGAAAATTGACTTTAGAAAATTTGTTTAGATAAATTTAGTTTAGAAAATGTAGTGTAGATATTTAGTTTACAAATTTAGCTTAGATATTTAGTAGAGATATTTAGTTTAGAAAATTAGCTTAGATATTTAGTTTAGATATTTAGTTTAGAAAATCTAGTTTAGAACATTAAATTTAGAAATGTAGATGCAGTTTACAAATTTAGATGTACAAATTTAAATGTAGAAAAATATAGTTTTTTTGTATAATATTTGTAATGTATTATTGTGGAAAATTTACTTTACAAATTTATTGTAGATCATTCAATGTACAAATGTAGATGCAGTTTACAAAATTGAAATGAAGAAAATTTAAATGTAGAAAATTGTTGTGTCGAAATTTTGTATACTATTTTTCATGTAGAATTGTAGAAAATGTAGTGTACAAATTTACATTTAGATAATTTTACAGTTATGGCGGGTGACTGGCGGTACACGCTGTTGGACGAGCACTTGGACCGCGTGCACCGCGCTTCCCGTCGTGCGCCGCCACCGGGGAGCACGGACAAGTCGACTGAGCTGGGAGTGGTCCGGACACGCACACCTCGTGTGGCATGGGGACTCGACCCCCGTTGGACTGCCAGGTTTGCACTACGCCAACGTTTTAGTATTACCATAAATTAATGCTGACCTTCACTTTATTTGCAGGCTGCGGGATGCCGGACTTCTCCCTCTTGCCCGGATGGTGCAGGCCACGGATGAGGACGGAGGTGCCTTGGCCGGGGAGGGGGACGAGGCGGGCGTGGAGCGATCACGACGCTTCCCGTTCGACCGTTCCCTGCTGACGGCTTTGGTGGACCGTTGGCGGCCCGAGACGCACACTTTCCATCTACCAGTCGGGGAGATGGCGCCGACCCTGCAGGACGTGTCCGTACTACTTGGCCTTCCGGTCGCGGGAGACGCTGCCTTCCTACCGGAGGCTCCCGCCGAGTGGCGCGAGGACCTGCTCGGCAGATTCCAGGGGGTCCTTCCACCGGCCGATCAGCACCACATCTTCGACGAGAGGCAGAAGCATGGACCGACGCTGAGGTGGCTGGCACAGTACCGGGTACGTGGTGTTTCAAGTCGATCGCGTCTTCGAAACTCTTATTTGTGCAATTACATACTAATAAAAACTTGTTCGCATTCAGGTTGAGCGCATGGTTGCAGATGCTGACGATTTCCAGGTCGCGCGCCACCTGGAGGCTTACTTGCTATGGCTGTTTGGTTGGGTGCTCTTCACCACCAGCCACGGCAACACCGTTGACGCGCGCCTTATCGCTTATGCGAGGGCGATTGCGGACGGCGAGGTCGTCCAGATCAGCTAGGGATCGGCCGCACTTGCCGCGACGTACCGCGGCCTGTGCGATGCGTACAGGTGGGGAGTTGACCCGCGAGGAGGCCGTCAGCTTTGCGCGACGGATGGAGGCCGGGTGTAGACGTATCGTCAGCCTGCTGTCCTGCACGAGGCTACCGGCGGTCTCCACACCTACGCCCTGTGCACCCCGACCACCAGTGCCACCTCGACCAGCGTGGCACTACTCCGGAGGTAGTACGTGGACACGTCCACCTCCCCCGGACCAGCCAAGGAGTTCTCCTTGGCCGTATTTTTTGTATTTAAGCCCTTTTTTTTGAAAAATATTCACATTTAGACCTCTGGTGGTTTTAATTCCGTTTTTGGACCCAGGGGGTCGGAGCCGTGACCCACGGCGCCGAGGTAACACGTCTCGGCGCCGTGGACCATGGCTCCGAGGTCGCAGGCCCACTCCAGCCTGGTGGCCTGCGTGCCGCTGACGTGGCAGCACCTCGGCGCCGTGGATCGTGGCTCCGAGCTCGGAGCCGTGGGTTGTGGCGCCGAGCTCGGAGCCGTGGGTCGTGGCGCCGAGATGCCTGCCACGTGGCGCCGAGCTCCCTGCCACGTCTGCAGACACTCGGCGTCTAGGGTTTGCACCGATCAGGCTTTACGTTGTCGCAAAAAAAAATTACTAGTTGTATTTTGTTAATTTGAACTGTAATGATTATAAGTTTTGTTAATTTTGTAGTTGTGAATTACAAAACAATTTGAAAAAATTGTAAAACAAGTTTATGTTGATTGGCTCGTTGTAGATGCATAAAAAAATATGGTAATTTTTTTTAGGAACGATTGTGCGTAGAACGGTCGATATATAAAATGGTAAGTGTCTTTTAAGGTTTGATTCCCGTGGTTTTTGCAAGGTTTGTTATTTTGTAGTTGTAATATGGGAACGAATCTGATGAAGTCGTAATAAAAATTTATGTTCATTGCAGGTTGGACATGCAAACCAAATTAAGCTAAATTTTTTTGCCGAAGGATTGAGCGTAGAAATATCGATGCATATAGTGGTAAGTGATATTTCGAAGGTGAGTGATATTTTGACATGGCAGGCATGTGGCATGTGTGCAACTCTGTACTTCTAATGTTCAGAATTCCACCACTAGTCCTAACATGCATGCCTTAGGGAAAATAACTTGCTGGGTCTATTACATTTTGTCTATTGGGTGTAGCGTGGTTGTTTCCCCTTTTTGTCACGCCCTGAAGATGGCTCCGCTGCATCCTTCTTCCTGTCACTCTTGGTCTTGAGAGCTGCCTCCCGAGCTTGAATCTCCTCCTCCTGACGCTTAATGGCAGCTTCACGCATGTCAGACCCGAACTTTTCAATCCAAATCTTACTGTGTTTCACTGCACTAATCCCTGGATCAGTAGTTAGTGCACACAGGTACATTGCTGAATCATTTCATACATCGCATAATCAACCATTATATTACATAAATTGAAATACACCACGTCGGGTGATAGAGTTTACAAAAGGGGCCGACTAGGCCAAATGTCATTATTACAAATACGCACAGCGGAAATACAGCAAAAGCAAACCCAAATCCACAGGCAAGCGACTGGAAGGTACTGTGTGCATTATATGTCACCAGCTAACTAGTAACATACGAGCACACAACGCCATATGTCTACTTGTCCATGACTAAACAACGAAGCCTACGTCTTAGTTTCCCTCGTCATTCTTCTCCTCCGTAGCGGGAGCTTCCTCGTAGGCGTAGTGGTCTTGCGTTCCTGTTTCTGGATTTTTGCCGCAAAGCGAGCGTGAGCACTCCGACCCCGTGCTCCGCGAGCCAATACACAGAATGCAAGTAGATAATATGCATGGCTAACCAAATGATGGCTTAGGTTTATTTTATTTTTGCGAAGAGTGCTTTTGAATACAATTATATAAAAATTCCTTACGACCTAGCATTTTGAACAAAAGCATAATGTTCAAGGAATATTAATATGCATTTTTCATACATATGGCATCACACCATATGCCTAATATCACCATAATTTCTTCATACATACGGCATCACACCGTATGACATTTTTCAGCGTTATAGCCGCTTAACTTACCACTGGGACGACACCCAGGACAACTCAAATCTGGGCTTTCCTCTGCCCTTCCACTTTTCCATTCCCATTTTTCAAACATTTTTCTTTTTTTAATAGAACTATATCTAGTTAAGTTCCCATGTCTGCCCTTGACCGTGGGCACGGCTATTCGAATAGTTTTGACTCTGCAGAGTTTTGCACACTTTACCCACAAGAGATAAATCCACCCGTTGCCCCACATGATTCCTTAGCCATGCGGTTGAGTAGAATATCACAGGATTGTTACAATGCATAGTCCTACTGTGGTTACGCCCGCTAAGGTCTATCTTCCGTAGGATCCGACCATCCCTCGGGAAGGGTCCCTCGTGAGCCATCACGGGCAAAGGCGGGGATGCGACCATCCATCCCTTTGCTCGTGGTCATGCCTTCACGTAACCACCTTAGAGCCACACAAATTAGTAAACCCTGCCTACATTTTGCCAGCTTGTGGTTGTACTGTTTTACACGGGTGACATGACAAGATTCAGTCCTTAGTGGTATCTGGGCGGTCTACCACTAACCCACCTGTGCAATCACTGCACCACACACATACACACCATCGAACCAATCCGCCCAGATAATTAAGCAAGTTGGGGATCTTGGGAGTGTAAAATAATCATATCCAACATATACCAGTCATTATCACAATGACTGCCCAAACCAATTTCTCATGAATAAAAGTGGTGCTTGGGACAATTTCTTGCCCCGAGTTCCTAATCAATGCTAAGCATGGCATACGGTTACAGACTTATTTTCGAAATGCTACTAATATATTTTTGCTAGGGCGACAAGGTTCACACATTCAAATACTCAAAGGAGGGGTAATATTATTCAATGTAAACAATGGCATATAACTAGAATATCAAATCTAGCATGCATTTGCATAAAAATAACAGCAATGCAATTTGTTAATTTAAAACAAAGTAATTTGCAGAAATGTAGGTTCAACATGATCAAAGTATTGACTCGCCTTGGTCACAGTGGTCGGGATCCGGATTCTCTGGTGCTTCTAGAGTTGCTGCCTCGATCTCCTCTTCTTGTGCCTCGTAAGCTATTTTAGCGGGCGCCAAAATTTGTATAAAACGAAAAGCAGCAAATCAAACCAAATAACACCAGAATTTCAAACGAACTCTAAAAATTATGATTTCAGTTCCATTGGATAGATCTTGAATTTATACGAATTTATAAATTTGTCTCACTTAATTTGGAGCCAAAATGAATAAGTTACACTCATTTAAAGTTCTCAGTCCAGTTAAATCCAAAAATTACGAAATTTTTGACAGGTGGGTCCCATATATCATATTTTTCATTTTATCTTTTTCTTTATCTGTTTATTGCTGTGCCTATGGCCAGTGGGACCCATTTGTCAGTGTACTCGCTCACTGACATGTGGGACCCTGGTGTCAGCAACCCGCGCAGATCGCCGGCCACTGACCAGCGGGGCCCAGCTGTCAGCGGGGAATTAAAAAGAAATGGCTCACCTCAGCGCTGCGGAGCCAGGGCTCGAACGCGCGCGGCCGAGGGAGCCAGTGGGGGAGAAGAGAATCAGCGGGGCTAGCCAAGTGACCGCGCGAGTGTTGCTTACCCTATAGGGTTAATCAAACCCTTTGAAGTAGCTCTGGGAGGAGACCGGACAGAGATGAAGAAGATGGTGACGCCGGCGACGCAGGTTGGCCGGAGTGGTTCGGGGCTGGGCCAAAACGCGTTCCCCGTGTGGCGGTGAAGCTGATGGCGAGGTCGGCGGGGACGAAGGGGCACGGTGGCGGGCCGGCGGCGAGAGGTGGCGGCGGTTCGGGGAGGGTCGCCGATGCCGGCGGTGTACAGGCGATGAGGAGCTCGGGTGAGGCCGGGGATGGCTTCTCGGTGAGCCGAAGGTGGTGTGGTGGGGGTGAATCGAACTCCAATGGCTCGGGTTGGTGGATCGGGTGGTCGCCGGAGTTGGGGAGGATGGTGGTCTCGCCGGCGATTTAGTGGATGGAAATGCAATTACCTTCGGGGTGAGACTGCAGAGAGTGTGGCGATGTGAATGAGGGGGTTCCACAGACTTTATAGGCGACGGGCGCGGCTGACCAGGATGAGGCCGCGCGGAGCGCTACCCATGTCAGGCGGCGGTGGCAGGGCCGGGGATTCGCGGGGGATTCGGCATGATGCCCTATGTGGTGTGCGTGCGGTAGAGCAGAGAGTCTAGCGCGGTGTGCGTGATGAAGCCAGGCGTAGCGGGGCGAGAAAACGAGACGGCACAGTGGAGGGCAGCCCGGCGCAGATCGGGGACGGCGGCGATGTCAGCGGCGGCCGCGGTTACAGGGGTGTAGCAGTGAGACTTGGGCGGTGCACACGCGTCATCCCTCCTCCGCTGCCCGGCTGGATTCTCGCGGCCGGGTTACCCGGCTTTTGACCGGAGCTGCGCGGAGAGAGGGGGGGGGGGGTCCGGACGCGTGGGTGAGAGAGAGCGGAGGAAGAAGGCGCTGACGGTTCGGGTCCACTCGCCAGAGAGAGAGGCCGAGGGCCCGCGTGGCAGCGGCAGAGGCGTGGGCGAGCCGGGCTGGCGAGGCGCGTGCGCGAGGCTGGGCCGCGCGTGGGCGCTTGGGCGCTGGCCGCGCGCGCGAGGAACGGCCGGGCCGCGCTGGCCGCAGCGGAGAGAAGCGGGGAGAGGTGGGGCTGGGCCGGGGCATTAGCTGGCCTGGTTTCATTTCTCCCCCTTTTCCTTTTTCTTTCTTTCATTTTTTTTATATTTATACTGGCTTGTTTCTTCTTGATTCTTTTTATCTTTTGGAACCTTCAACCAAATTTTTCAGAGAATTGCCATAAACTCCAAATTCAAATGAATTATATTGCAAAAATAATTCCAGGGCTTTAAAAATTTTAAATTCAAATTTCCAGGATGTTACAAATCTATCTCCCTTAAAAAGAATCTCGACCCCGAGATTCAGCCTAACTAGTGAATAGGTCGGGGTAATCTTGACGCAGTTTATCATCTCGTTCCCAGGTAGCTTCTTTCTTGGAATGGTGACTCCATTGCACTCTACACATGCGAATGATTTGAGTCCTTGTCTCTTTCTCCACAGTATCCAATATTTTGATGGGACGCTCCTTGTAAGTCAGGTCTTCTTCAAGTTCAATGGCTTCAAGTGGAGTTTGATCTTCTGGTACTCGTAGACATTTCTTGAGTTGGGATACGTGGAAGACATTGTGTATATCAGATAGGTTTTGAGGTAATTCTAACTGATAGGCGACTTCTCCTTTCTTGGCCACAATTGGAAATGGTCCCACATAACGAGGGGTAAGCTTGCCTTTGACTTTAAACCTCTTAACTCCTCGTAGAGGTGAAACCTTCAGGTAGACATAATCTCCAACCTCAAATGTCAGCGGTCTTCTTCTTTTGTCTGCATAACTCTTTTGCCTAGACTGGGCTGCCTGTAATCGATCTCTGATTAGACGAACCTTCTCTTCAGCTTGTTTGAGAATGTCAGGTCCAAATATGACGTTTTCCCCTACTTCTGACCAATATAGTGGGGTTCTGCATTTCCTTCCATATAAAGCTTCAAAAGGTGACATTTGGAGACTGGTCTGATAGCTATTGTTGTAGGCAAACTCAGCATAGGGCAAGCATTTATCCCAGTCTTTAGAGAAATCCAATGCACAAGCTCTGAGCATATCTTCTAGTATCTGGTTCACTCTTTCTGTTTGTCCATCCGTCTGAGGGTGATAAGCGGTGCTGAAATCCAAGTGAGTGCCAAGAGCTTCATGTAGACTAGCCCAGAAATGCGAGGTAAATTGAGAACCTCGATCTGAGACTATCCTTTTTGGCACCCCGTGCAAGCACACGATGCGGGACATATACAGTTCCGCTAACTTGTCTCCCTTGTATGTTGTCTTAACAGGAACAAAATGGGCGACCTTGGTCAACCTATCAATTATAACCCATACAGAGTCATATCCTGACTTGGTTTGTGGAAATCCAGTGATGAAATCCATTCCGACTTCTTCCCACTTCCATTGGGGTATTTGTAATGGCTGTAGTAGTCCTGCAGGTCTTTGATGCTCTGCCTTCACTCTCTGACACACATCACAGCAAGCTACATGCTCTGCAATGTCTCTTTTCATACGGGGCCACCAACAAAAGTGTTTCATACCTTGATACATCTTGGTGCTCCCGGGGTGGAGGGAATATGGAGAGCTATGTGCTTCCCTCAATATCAGATTCTTAAGGTCTTTGTGATGTGGGACTACGATACGTGTTCCATATCGTAGAGTACCCTCATGGTCAATTTTCATATTGGGTGCCTTCCCTTCTTCCATTAATTTCTTCCATTTCAAAATGGCTGGGTCCTCTTGTTGTGCTGCCATAATCATTTCTTCTATACTTGATTGGATTTCCATGGTGGCTAGAGTGCCTGGCCCTACTATTTCCAAATTCAAAGCGTTTAATTCCTTGTAGAGCTCAGGTTGATGTTCTTGTACCATAAGATTATTACAGTAAGCCTTACGGCTCAATGCATCTGCCACCACATTGGCCTTTCCAGGGTGGTAGTGTACACTCAAATCATAATCCTTGATTAGTTCTAGCCATCTTCTCTGCCTTAAATTAAGGTGAGATTGTGTGAAGAAATACTTAAGGCTCTTGTGATCTGTATATACATCACAATGGTTACCAATCAAGTAATGCCGCCAAATCTTCAATGCATGTATCACCGAGGCTAACTCCAGATCATGAGTGGGGTAGTTAGCTTCATGGGGACGAAGTTGTCTGGAGGCATATGACACAACCCTGCCTTCTTGCATTAGTACGCATCCAAGCCCTTGATGTGAGGCATCACAATATACCTCAAAATCTTTGCGTACATCAGGTAAGACTAATACAGGGGTGGTGGTCAATCTTTTCTTCAATTCTTGGAAACTGTCTTCACAAGCCTTGGTCCACTCATACTTTTGTTCTTTTTTTAGTAACTGAGTTAATGGCCTGGCAATGCGGGAAAACCCTTCGATAAATCTTCTATAATAGCCAGCCAAACCAAGGAAACTTCTCACTTCCGTGACAGAGGTAGGCTGCTTCCATTCTGTGACGGCGGCAATCTTGGTGGGGTCAACGGATACTCCTCCGGCTGAAACTGTGTGTCCCAAGAAACTGATATCCTTCAGCCAAAATTCACACTTGCTGAATTTGGCATACAGCTGATGTTCCTTTAGCTTCTCCAACACTAGGCGCAGATGTTCTGCATGCTCTTCTGAGTTCTTGGAATATATAAGGATGTCGTCGATGAAGACCACGACAAACTTGTCCAAATACTCCATGAATACCTTATTCATCAGATTCATAAAATAGGCTGGGGCATTGGTCAATCCAAAAGACATGACCAGAAATTCATACAGTCCATATCTGGTGGTAAAGGCTGTTTTGGGTATATCTTCAGCTCTTATCTTCAGCTGGTGATACCCTGACCTCAGATCTATTTTAGAGAATACGGTGGCTCCTCCAAGTTGGTCGAACAAATCATCAATCCTGGGAAGAGGGTACTTGTTCTTGATGGTCATTTCATTTAAATCACGGTAGTCTACACACATCCTGGCTGTGCCATCCTTTTTCTTCACAAATAGTACTGGAGATCCCCATGGCGATGAGCTGGGTCTGATGAATCCCTTCTCTTGTAACTCTTGGAGTTGTTTCTTCAATTCTTCCAATTCTTCCACAGTCATCCTATAGGGTCTTTTGGAGACTGGGGCAGCACCCGGTTTTAGGTTAATTACAAACTCCATATCTCTATCCGGGGGCATGCCAGGTAGCTCATCTGGAAATACTTCGGGGTAATCTTGTACCACTATCATTCCTTCTAGGGGTACATCTTCACAATAAAATATTGCACGACCCCTTCGACATGGCCGGTCCACTTTTATATTTATGGTCATTCCAGGACACTTGACCACTTTCACTGTTCTGGTGGCACACTCTAGGACACCTTGATTTTTAACTAACCAATCCATTCCTAGTATGATGTCTAGGGTCTGAGAACTCAACACTATAAGGTCTGCTGGAAAGTCATACTTTTCCATAGTAATTGTTACCCCAGGGCATACTAGGGTGGCAGTAATTGGTCCAGCTGGTGAGTTAAGCACCAATGGCTTCTTAAGGGCATAAACAGGTAACCCCAATTTATCAGCATACCCCTTAGATATAAATGAATGTGAAGCTCCGGAATCAAATAATACTTGTGCTGGTATAGTCTTGACAGAAAACGTACCCATAAGAACTCCAGCAGCTTCTTGAGCTTCTTCAACTGTAATATGGTTGACTCTGCCTCGGTTTGGTACTGAGGTGTTCTTGCTAGCTTGAGAGCTCTGCTGTCCTCTGCCAGGAGCTGAAGCTTGACTGCGGGCAGGGACATTCTGCTTATGTGGACATCTGTAGGCAAAGTGTCCCTTCTCCCCACAGCTATAGCAATTAAGATTTGCTGCGGGGTTTGTACCACCCAACTGCCCTCCTGGGCGTGATGCTTGGGACATACTTCCACCAGGTCTGAAGGCTGGAGCTGACCCACTGGATTGATTGGACCTTGAGAATGAGGGTTTGAAGAATTTCTGGATAAATCTTCCTTGTGGCTGTTGAGTTGTCATCTTGCGTTTACGGCTGGCCTCAAGAATCTTCTTCTCATTTTCCAAGGCCAATGCCTTGTTTACCAACTGATGAAAGCTGGTGAAGTCCTGGGTGATCAGCTGCACTCTCAGTTCATCCTTCAGCCCTTCGAAGAATCTGTCGACCTTTTCTTCCTCTTCTTCTATATCCTTCTGAGCGTATCGGGCTAACTGTGTAAATTTTGTCAGATATTCATTGACGGATAAGTTCCCTTGCTTGAGATTGCGGAACTCATTCTTCTTTACCCGCATTACCCCGGCTGGAATGAAGTTGTCCTTGAAAGCCTTCTTGAACTCTGTCCATGGGATAGCTTCGGTGTCACCTCCGGTGGTTGCATCTTCCTGGCCTCTGGCGGCTACATAATTTTCCCACCATGCTGCGGCAGCTCCTTGAAATAGGTGGGTGGCAAATATAACTTTATCCTCCTCTGCGCATTTAATTAAGCGCAACTTCCTTTCAACATCTCGAAGCCAATCTTCTGCTTCAAGTGGTTCTTCTGCTGATGTGAATGTAATTGGTCTTGCCCTCTGGAAATCCCCTAAGTCAGCTCGGTGTCTGCCAGAGCTTCCTTGTTGTCCAGCATAAATGGCTTGTAAAATCTGAGTTTGTTGTGCCATTACTTGGGCCATTGTGGGATTAACTGGAGGGTTTGGGAGATCAGCATCTTGGTCCTGATTTTCTTCGGGGGTTGTGCCACGGTTTGAGTCTATCTCAGCATGCTGAGGGTCAACATGGGCTCGAGACCGTGTAACTCTTTGACTGGTCATCTGCAGTCATAGCTCTGCGGTTTAATACTAGTAGTAGGCAAATAAAAGGACAGTATCATTTCATGCAAAAAAAAACCAATAAGACAAACGATAAAATAGTTCCAACACAAAGCCCGCATTAACCATACAAACATCACATAGCCAGCTCTTATGCTGGTCTTACAGTTACATCATGATAATTAAAGTTCACAGGTCCGCGACTACAAAATAAAGGACTGACACAACAAACTAGGATACATGAATCTAGTACTTGCATTACATACTGCAAGTACAACACGACCCCATCTACTCCTCCGTGTACCAGGCACCATAGTTGGAGGGACTATAGTGTGGCGAGCGGGAGCGGGACCGACTACCACTACCCTCCGATGGGTCGTAGTCCGATGGAGTGCTTGGGGGGCTACGGCTTGGGGGAGGCCCTGTCCGACGGAACGCAGCTTGTGGCCCCGGAGGTCGCGCGCTCTTGCGTGCGGTGAGTCGAGTGCGGGGGCCTGACCCTGGTGGAGGAGGTACTGGTGCCGCTGCAGGTGCGGGGGCCGGTGGAGGCTGGGCCCTGGCGGCAGCTGCCTCTGCCTTGGCCTCCGCCAAGGCTTGCTCGCATTGGGCGAGCTGCTGTTGGAGAGACGTCATGGAGACGTGCCTGGTGAGGAGCTGTTGGCGGAGGGAGGAGATCTCCTCCAATGCAACGGTGTGGGCCACCCCCATGGCCCTGGTGAGCTCAACCTGATGCGTGAGCATCGGGTCGTCCTCATTCTCCGGTATGGTGACTTCATTGTGTTGTGCTCCGTCTCGGCGCGTGGGGTGGTAGCAGTAGGGGGCATGGCGCAGGGGGGTCCGGTATATGTCGCATAGCCGCGCGGCGGCTAGGCGAGCAGCGTCTTGGATAGCAGCGGCCCGAGTACTTCTCCGGTGCTCGGATGCGAACACGTGAGAAGGATCGAGCTCACCCCTGGGGTATATGAATACCTCCATAACCCAGGATTCTTCTCCTCCGGTGGTAACCTTCAATCCCCTGTAGATGGGCTGATCTTTGAACTCCAGGTAGTGTAGGAGCTTGCGCAAAATGCTAGCAAACTCCCCCTCATTGACACCGTGGGCTATGTAGTCCCAGTGTCCTTCATCTCCTGCGCCTGCCATCTGGAGATCAGGTTACTAGTGTTAGTGTCTTTTAAAATATTTAAAAGATCAATGAAATAGAACAGATCTAAGAAGGGTACGAAAAGAGATAGTATGCTTATATTTTTCGAAACTCTTTTTATAGGTTTTATAAACATTGTGGCCCTAGATTCATCCTAATTTCCACTCTATGGCCTTTACCCTGCAGTCGTATGCTCTGATACCAGCGCTGTCAGACCCGAACTTTTCAATCCGAATCTTACTGTGTTTCACTGCACTAATCCCTGGATCAGTAGTTAGTGCACACAGGTACATTGCTGAATCATTTCATACATCGCATAATCAACCATTATATTACATAAATTGAAATACACCACGTCGGGTGATAGAGTTTACAAAAGGGGCCGACTAGGCCAAATGTCATTATTACAAATACGCACAGCGGAAATACAGCAAAAGCAAACCCAAATCCACAGGCAAGCGACTGGAAGGTACTGTGTGCATTATATGTCACCAGCTAACTAGTAACATACGAGCACACAACGCCATATGTCTACTTGTCCATGACTAAACAACGAAGCCTACGTCTTAGTTTCCCTCGTCATTCTTCTCCTCCGTAGCGGGAGCTTCCTCGTAGGCGTAGTGGTCTTGCGTTCCTGTTTCTGGATTTTTGCCGCAAAGCGAGCGTGAGCACTCCGACCCCGTGCTCCGCGAGCCAATACACAGAATGCAAGTAGATAATATGCATGGCTAACCAAATGATGGCTTAGGTTTATTTTATTTTTGCGAAGAGTGCTTTTGAATACAATTATATAAAAATTCCTTACGACCTAGCATTTTGAACAAAAGCATAATGTTCAAGGAATATTAATATGCATTTTTCATACATATGGCATCACACCATATGCCTAATATCACCATAATTTCTTCATACATACGGCATCACACCGTATGACATTTTTCAGCGTTATAGCCGCTTAACTTACCACTGGGACGACACCCAGGACAACTCAAATCTGGGCTTTCCTCTGCCCTTCCACTTTTCCATTCCCATTTTTCAAACATTTTTCTTTTTTTAATAGAACTATATCTAGTTAAGTTCCCATGTCTGCCCTTGACCGTGGGCACGGCTATTCGAATAGTTTTGACTCTGCAGAGTTTTGCACACTTTACCCACAAGAGATAAATCCACCCGTTGCCCCACATGATTCCTTAGCCATGCGGTTGAGTAGAATATCACAGGATTGTTACAATGCATAGTCCTACTGTGGTTACGCCCGCTAAGGTCTATCTTCCGTAGGATCCGACCATCCCTCGGGAAGGGTCCCTCGTGAGCCATCACGGGCAAAGGCGGGGATGCGACCATCCATCCCTTTGCTCGTGGTCATGCCTTCACGTAACCACCTTAGAGCCACACAAATTAGTAAACCCTGCCTACATTTTGCCAGCTTGTGGTTGTACTGTTTTACACGGGTGACATGACAAGATTCAGTCCTTAGTGGTATCTGGGCGGTCTACCACTAACCCACCTGTGCAATCACTGCACCACACACATACACACCATCGAACCAATCCGCCCAGATAATTAAGCAAGTTGGGGATCTTGGGAGTGTAAAATAATCATATCCAACATATACCAGTCATTATCACAATGACTGCCCAAACCAATTTCTCATGAATAAAAGTGGTGCTTGGGACAATTTCTTGCCCCGAGTTCCTAATCAATGCTAAGCATGGCATACGGTTACAGACTTATTTTCGAAATGCTACTAATATATTTTTGCTAGGGCGACAAGGTTCACACATTCAAATACTCAAAGGAGGGGTAATATTATTCAATGTAAACAATGGCATATAACTAGAATATCAAATCTAGCATGCATTTGCATAAAAATAACAGCAATGCAATTTGTTAATTTAAAACAAAGTAATTTGCAGAAATGTAGGTTCAACATGATCAAAGTATTGACTCGCCTTGGTCACAGTGGTCGGGATCCGGATTCTCTGGTGCTTCTAGAGTTGCTGCCTCGATCTCCTCTTCTTGTGCCTCGTAAGCTATTTTAGCGGGCGCCAAAATTTGTATAAAACGAAAAGCAGCAAATCAAACCAAATAACACCAGAATTTCAAACGAACTCTAAAAATTATGATTTCAGTTCCATTGGATAGATCTTGAATTTATACGAATTTATAAATTTGTCTCACTTAATTTGGAGCCAAAATGAATAAGTTACACTCATTTAAAGTTCTCAGTCCAGTTAAATCCAAAAATTACGAAATTTTTGACAGGTGGGTCCCATATATCATATTTTTCATTTTATCTTTTTCTTTATCTGTTTATTGCTGTGCCTATGGCCAGTGGGACCCATTTGTCAGTGTACTCGCTCACTGACATGTGGGACCCTGGTGTCAGCAACCCGCGCAGATCGCCGGCCACTGACCAGCGGGGCCCAGCTGTCAGCGGGGAATTAAAAAGAAATGGCTCACCTCAGCGCTGCGGAGCCAGGGCTCGAACGCGCGCGGCCGAGGGAGCCAGTGGGGGAGAAGAGAATCAGCGGGGCTAGCCAAGTGACCGCGCGAGTGTTGCTTACCCTATAGGGTTAATCAAACCCTTTGAAGTAGCTCTGGGAGGAGACCGGACAGAGATGAAGAAGATGGTGACGCCGGCGACGCAGGTTGGCCGGAGTGGTTCGGGGCTGGGCCAAAACGCGTTCCCCGTGTGGCGGTGAAGCTGATGGCGAGGTCGGCGGGGACGAAGGGGCACGGTGGCGGGCCGGCGGCGAGAGGTGGCGGCGGTTCGGGGAGGGTCGCCGATGCCGGCGGTGTACAGGCGATGAGGAGCTCGGGTGAGGCCGGGGATGGCTTCTCGGTGAGCCGAAGGTGGTGTGGTGGGGGTGAATCGAACTCCAATGGCTCGGGTTGGTGGATCGGGTGGTCGCCGGAGTTGGGGAGGATGGTGGTCTCGCCGGCGATTTAGTGGATGGAAATGCAATTACCTTCGGGGTGAGACTGCGGAGAGTGTGGCGATGTGAATGAGGGGGTTCCACAGACTTTATAGGCGACGGGCGCGGCTGACCAGGATGAGGCCGCGCGGAGCGCTACCCATGTCAGGCGGCGGTGGCAGGGCCGGGGATTCGGCATGATGCCCTATGTGGTGTGCGTGCGGTAGAGCAGAGAGTCTAGCGCGGTGTGCGTGATGAAGCCAGGCGTAGCGGGGCGAGAAAACGAGACGGCACAGTGGAGGGCAGCCCGGCGCAGATCGGGGACGGCGGCGATGTCAGCGGCGGCCGCGGTTACAGGGGTGTAGCAGTGAGACTTGGGCGGTGCACACGCGTCATCCCTCCTCCGCTGCCCGGCTGGATTCTCGCGGCCGGGTTACCCGGCTTTTGACCGGAGCTGCGCGGAGAGAGGGGGGGGGGTCCGGACGCGTGGGTGAGAGAGAGCGGAGGAAGAAGGCGCTGACGGTTCGGGTCCACTCGCCAGAGAGAGAGGCCGAGGGCCCGCGTGGCAGCGGCAGAGGCGTGGGCGAGCCGGGCTGGCGAGGCGCGTGCGCGAGGCTGGGCCGCGCGTGGGCGCTTGGGCGCTGGCCGCGCGCGCGAGGAACGGCCGGGCCGCGCTGGCCGCAGCGGAGAGAAGCGGGGAGAGGTGGGGCTGGGCCGGGGCATTAGCTGGCCTGGTTTCATTTCTCCCCCTTTTCCTTTTTCTTTCTTTCATTTTTTTTATATTTATACTGGCTTGTTTCTTCTTGATTCTTTTTATCTTTTGGAACCTTCAACCAAATTTTTCAGAGAATTGCCATAAACTCCAAATTCAAATGAATTATATTGCAAAAATAATTCCAGGGCTTTAAAAATTTTAAATTCAAATTTCCAGGATGTTACAACGCAGACTTAACTGCTCCCGCCTCCTTTGCAGCTCATCCTCCTTGCCCTTCAGACGGATTTGGTCCACCCTCACGCGACGCTCTTGGTCAAGCCGCATCTGTCGTTCCACCTCGCGAGCCTGAGTCATCTTGACAAAGTATTGTGCTTTGTTTTCCACCTCCACTGCCCGGTTATTTGGCCATGCCGGCGACACCCGATCCACCCATTCGTTGAACCTGCAAGCCTATGTGTGGCGTGGTAGATGTCATCGATCAAGTTGAAAAAAGAAAACGAGAAACAAATGATTTAGTTGTGGTCGTTACCACGAAGTCGTCATCCAGGTGTCTATCAGATATGACACCCACCTCCCTACCAGGGTCGACCACGTTCCTCCGAACGAGCCGCAAGAACCATCCCCAGCTGTCTTTGTTCTCCCTCTCAACCAAAGCAAACGCCAAAGGAACCAACGTGTTGTCCGCGTCACACGAAATGGCTATCAGAAGTGTGCCCTGGTATTTGCCAAGAAGAAACGTACCGTCAATGGAGAAGACGGGACGACAATGCCGAAAGGCCTCGATGGACTGAGCAAAGCACCAGAAAGCACGGAAGAATATCTGCATCCCATCTTGAGTCCATTCGTTTGGTTTCGGGACGTACTCATAATGCATGCCTGGATTAACCGCTTTGATTGCATTGAAAAGTGCTGGCAACTGCAAGTACCCATCTTCCCAGTCCCCATATATCATCTTCCAGATGCGTTGCTTTGCCCTCCATGCTTTTCCATACCTTATCTCGTATCCAAATTTCTCCTTAACAATCCCAGCAAGTGTCTTCACCTTCATATTGGGTTCTCCCTTTACTATGTGACACAGTGACTTCGCAATAATGGTAGAGGTCAACTGCCGATGCTTCTGTTTGAGCTCTGCTTCGGCACAAGTGTGTGGGCCAACGATTCTTGTGATCTTGAACTTTCCCGTGTCCTTCTGTTTCCTAGCACAAACCCTCCATTCACATGTTTCCTTCTCGCACACAACTGTGTACCTCCGCTCCACATAAGAATGCCTCACCTTGAATGGCCTTTTACGAATCACTGAATACTCCTGCAGCCACCTTCTCAATGCAGACAAGTCCTCAAACATCATGCCCTTCTCAATTGTCATGCTTGAACCGGCCTCAGGAGCATCTAGCAGCTCGTCATCCCTTCCTTCTGCATAAGCCCCATGAGAATGCCTAAGATCGCTGAATTCATGAACTGATGGATCCCGGCCAGGGCAATAACGCCTGATCAGCTCAATATCACTTTCGATCAGCTCTCCAAAAGGGCGGTCATCGTCAGATTCAACGGCCCTTGCGATCTCGTAAGGCTGCAGATCATCCACAATTTGAACATCCACACTATTGGAGTCCCTGCAGACTTCTTCAACGTTGCTAGATGGAGCAACGGGAGGAACACCAACATTATCAGGAATGTCTCCTGCATCATAAGCACGAAAACGATGGGATTGAGACAAAAAAAAAGCAATGACGACAAAAGGCTAAAGTGTTGCTCGACACTTACTGGGATGATTCTGGGTCAATCCCATCTCCTGAGGGGCCGCCACGACATCATCAGTCCGACATTCAACTCGAACTGGTTGAGAAATCTGAACCTCGTTCGGGGCAGATAGAGCATCGGGCACCTCAGGCACTTCTTCCACATCCACCGCAAGATCCAGTAACGGAGGGTCAAAGGGTGCCTGATCACCTAGTTCTGGTGAATAACCGTGAGGGGTTGGTTCAATAGACACCTTCCGCACAACAAGGTCCAAACATTTTAACTCATTCCTCATAACCACTTTGACATATTTGTCCCACTCATCCTCACAACCAATTAAGATCAACCGCCTGAGAATTGTGTCTTTCGAACCGAAGTGAAGTAACCCCTCAACTGTGATGCTCTCCTCGTTTCCATGACAATGTAGCTTCTCCCGGGCCCTAGCAACCAACTCACTAAACGACGGCCGATCACTGAACATCAGAGGCACCCTTTGCATTTCAACAAATTGAACATTTCCATAATCATCACTTGTCACACTGCCTCCATGATATAGGGTTACTACGTTGTCCATCTAGTTCATACACAAAACCAAACTCAATACCTTTATGCGAAATTTTGGATAAATCACATGCATACTTGTTTAAGCAATAAAATATCTAAATGAACCCTTTCCCATTCAAACATCTATATATCTAATACGATCCAGATATAGTCACATGAGATTTTCAGTTATAATATGCAGCCTACAATGTCTTTTTTGGAGTCAAACAGAACCACCAATATTTATCTAGATATTGTATTAATCACACCAAAAGTCTAAAATCATTATGCCTTCTCGTAGGTACCATAGATATGGAGTGAACATTAAGCGACAGTGTGTAACATATGTGGAAAAAAATTCACGATACACTAGAGATTCACCTTGAACGCTTGCGGGGGCCGGGGAGGCGGCGTGGGCCGGGGAGGCGCTGCCGGCCCGGGGAGGCGGCCGGGGCGGGGAGGCGGCGGGGGCCGGGAAGGCGGCGGGGAGGCGGCCGGGCCGGGGAGGCGGCCGGGCCGGGGAGGCGGTGGCGGCCGGGGAGGCGGCGGGGAGGCGGCGGGGGCAAGTCGGGGGCTGAGGGCAGACGCGACGCGAAATGGCTCGGCCTGGCCTGGGTAAATGCCGCTAGCTCGGCGCCAAGATCCACGGCTCCGAGGTCGGAGCCACGAGTCACGGCGCCGAGCTCGGAGCCGTGGATCACGGCGCCGAGCTTCTGCCACGTCGGCACCACGCGGGTCGCCACGCTGGTGCCGGCCTGGGGCCTCGGAGCCATGGATCACGGCGCCGAGACGTGATACCTCGGCGCCGTGATCCACGGCTCCGACCCCCTGGGTCCAAAAACGGAATTAAAACCACCAGGGGTCTAAATGTGAATATTTTTCAAAAAAAGGGCTTAAATACAAAAAATTCGGTCTCCTTGGTCACGGCCTCCTACGTACATCCCCGGCTTCCACACGGATGATTTCATGGCGCCATGTACGGGTACGCATCGTCCGAGCTTGTTTTTAACCTAAGACGACATGCAACGAACTAACGATATTACTATTGCAGGTCCTTACCAGCAGCAGGGACGCTTCTCCCCGGGCCACATCGAGGTGGACCAGTTTTTTGCGGACTGGCCTGGGCCGTCCTCCGACGCAGCACCGGAACCGGACGTTCTCTCCGGCAGCGGCCTCCCCGGTGCACCGGATGCCACACAGCCGGAGGTGCAGGTGACTCCACCGGCGCAGCCGCGGGTGCGAAACCCACATGCTCGTTTTACTTTTTCGGACCCTCGTCGCCCGCCGCCTCGTAATCCGTTGCACCGGAGGACGGCCAAGCGGGGCCGTATGGCAGGACGCGGGCGCGGTGATAGAGCAGGTGATGGAGCACCTTAGGGTGGGGAGTGAGGGGTGTATGTCATGCATGTACTGGATAAATACGTGGCATGTTACTGCGTTATATTATAAAGTTCATTTAAATTCAAACAATGCTATTATCTCTTCTTTTCGTATAGAAAATTATTTCTATATCAAGTAATGTGACAAATATTAAATACCAGTTCTTGTGAGACTTAATTACGAAATTAAAAAAAATGTGACATATACCAGTACATGTGACTATACCACATTTTTTACGAGTTTCAAATTACAAAATTCACAAAACCCTTAACAGGATCCATGCAGTCGCGAGCAGGCGTGGGGAAGAAAAGGGGCTCGGCCGTCGGGCTGTTTCACATGCAGTCGCCCCCCCCGTTGGGCGACTCTTCTTTATGTCGCCGAATGGGGAAGCGATTCAATTGAATCGCTTAACGGGGAGGCGATTGCATTTAATCGCCCAACGGTTACCAGATTCTTTTTAAGTCGCGTTTTGGTGGGGCGACAAGCGTAAATCGCCCAATGGTTTGGCGACTCGAGCCTATTTGTGTAAAAAATTTTGTCGCGGGTATATTTCTGTATTTTCGAATAAAAAATGGGTTATCCGTACAAAAATTTCGAAAGATCCAAGACCCTTAACACCCCTAGCCGCACGTGAGCCTAGCCCAGATAATCTCAAGAGCCATCATCACATATGCTAAGCCGCATTCCCCACGTCTCGGCAGTCGGCACGCTCTCTGCTGGCATTAGCCGGACACGAACATCTCACGCGACGCGTAGGCCTCAACAAGGACGCAGGGCTTGGAGCCACACCTGCACGGGCACGGCGCAGGGCCAGCATCCTCGACCACTACTAGCAGCGAGACTAGCACTACCTCCTTTTCTTATTGGAGGTTATAAGAATGGAAGTGTCTATATAACATTCGACTATTTTTGAAAATAAAAACAGTTAGATTTTTAGCTGTTAGATGGAGATCCAATGCCCTAGATCATTTTTTTTTTGAGGGGGACTTGTATGGGTGGATCCGTTGGATGGAGATCTAACGCCTCAGATCAATCTGACTGTTTTTGTCCTCAAAAACAGTCGAATGTTATATAGATATACACTATAAGAATACACTTTCAAAATGGAATAAGGCAGATGCTTTAAAAGCATTTCCAATTCAACAACGTTCTATTTATCACATGTACAGCTCCCAACAGTTCATGTATATTTTGACAGACCAACTCGAAGTGTTGAAAGCATAGCCCGTTACTATTGATTCACGGCCCAGCCTGGTGACCAACCCGGTGCCTGTCTGCATAGTCGCCTCACCGTTGTCGTGCGCCTTTGAGGTCACCGTTGCTACCTTTGCGCACCAGGGCCATGCCTTCGATCAAGGCATGTCTTGGGTTTCATGGAGACATGGATTTAGAGTATGGCGGCTCAATCTAGCTAGGAGAATTGGTAGAGAGGGTTGAGAGGAGCATGTAGGGGTGACCGGTGGTGGAGGAGCTCACCGGATCCAGAGAAATCAATGGTGGTGGTGGCGGTCAATTTGGGGAGGAGAGAGAAACAAGAGACACGGGGGAGGAGGTGATGGTGGAGAGGGGAAGAAGGGGGTTTTCCTTTTTTTTAAATTAAATCTATGGTGAGTCTCACATATGTATAGAAAAGTATGAGCTAAAAATTAGAGAGAAAAGACAATCTTAGCACCTGATTGATGCAGTAGTGAGAGTGCAAGATCTAGCTCCTCTCGTAATACACGTGCCCTAAGGCACACCAACTTCGTCGTCCCCGTGAGACAAAGCGCCGCTGCCGGCCTGCCGCGCGCGGATCACTTGACGGCTTGTCGACGATGCCTTAAGACGGACAATCTACTTAACCACATTCAAACAGTGGTACGAATTACGATCATGTATACAATATAATGGTACAAGCGTACAGCTATTGCTGCAACTTACAAGCTACATTTGCATTCCGTGAGAGACGCAGAGACATGCATGCTGCGAAGCCAAGCAAGGCCAGCAGGAAACCCGGCAGGGGACCCCCAGCTCCCCACGCACCCCCCGTCACCAAAGCTTGATGATACTCAAACACATGCACATCCCTTTCATCACTCCCCATGCCTTGCCAAGCAACCAATAATCACCTACACAACCAAAAAGCCCCCCATGCATGCGTAAAGCAAAACGCCAAGCATAAAGCGTAAACCCTATCATTGCAATCCTTTCCTCCCATGCATCCCCTTGCACAAATGCATTTAATCGGATCGCAATTCCCATGCCAATTTTTCTTACTTACAAACAAGCATGCTGACAAATACAGTGACAAATTCATTAACTTCTATATAGCTAGTTAGCTAGCAATTAACTCCAAAGCGTCTGCTCTTTGTGGTCTTACTGCCACAATCACAAAGCAAGTAGCTCAACACGTTCACCATGCTCGTGCCAATGGATGGCACGTTAAGAATCGGGCTAACCCTAACCCCATGGCTGCTAGTACCATTTGTACTTCCCCCATAGTAGTAGACTGATCTTGCACTCCCACCGTTACATGCTGTAGTTGCAGCGCCAACTTTCTTGTACTGTGGCCAGTGGCCGGCGGAGACGATACCGCCGAAGCCATCCTGCGGCGGGGCGGCCGAGCCGGTTGACCGGCTCCGCATGAGCGGGAACGACGGGCAGCTGAACCTCCCGGACGCCGACCGCGGCGCCGTCGTCGCCCTTGCGGAATTGACGCTGCTGCTACGTGAGAATGGGGACGTCCAAGACGCCACCCGCTTCTGGCACGCATGGGGCTTAATGCAGTTGCTGCTTGCCTGATGCTTGCACGGGCTGGGTTTGGCACGTGAGTTGGGAGTGGCCGGTAAGGGCGGCACCGGCAGCAGCTTCCCGTCGGCGAAGAGGCGATCGGCCGGCGCGACGTCGGCGGCCGCCGCATTGGCGAAGTCGAATTCCGGTTCGGGGAGCCGCCGTGACAAGAGCGACGTGTACGACCGGCCGGGCTGGGCAGGTTGTGCAGCCGGTGGTGGTTTTGTGGCGGCGGCTAGGTTGTGAGAGAAGGAGATCCTTGGGCTGATCAGCTCTGGGGCTTCTTCCATTGGTGTTGTGTCTGAATTATGAGTGTGTAGATCAGAGAAGAGTGTGGGAGAGGGTGAGAATAGTGAGAACCTGAGAGGCGAAGCATAAATACAGCTGTCTGTCGATGGCCTCAGGCTGGGGCCGTGGTGTACAAATTTCGCATCCGAATTGTGAGGTTGATTCGATCTTACTCGCATCCTGGTCCCTTGGTCGGCCACCTACCTACGTGAATGACATACATCTTTGCCGTTTCTCGTCTATCGGGCGTCAAATTTTCGCGATCCAACTTGATCCATAGGCTTGTCCCATTTTGCTTTCTACCGAACCGTAACTGTTTCTGGCCAGAATCATTTCACAATTAATTGGCATGCATGGACACTGGGCTTTGGAAAATAATGGAGATCGTATTGCTAGATTGGTACATCACTGTTCATGCTGTCTGGCGAGGCACCGACATCAAAACCGAGTTAAGCAAGCGCTTGTTGGAACAGAATATGATGGGAGGGGTCTATGTAGTCCCTATCTCAATGAATGAATCCAGCGAAAACACAGGGGATGGGCACCCCATGTTGGTTTCATTTCATGAACATTTCGATCAATACTTGCAAATCATACTCTCGAGACAGCAAAAAGAACAGAAAACAAAGGGAATCTTCGCCCCTTCCCTTCTTTTTTCCATTAATTGGAGAAAAGGAAGGGAGTCCTATAAGTTGGGCGCTGCACTGGAGAAAGCGAAACACACTGAAATCTTGTTCGTCTTGCCCCATGCATATAGGTGAAACATCTGTTGGGATTTGGGTAACATCCATGGAGGCAACGCCAAGGTAATTCTCCCCAATCGTGTGTTTGCATCAGAATGTAACGTGTCGTGCAACGCATGATCGGTTGGGCTTCAGCTTTTAGCTTCCGGCTTAGTTTTTACTATTTATAAATTTCGTTTTTTATGAACGTTTGGCTTTTTTTTGAGCTTTTTTGCCAGTTCTTTTTCCCGTATTTGTTTGTATTATATGTAATGGGCTAACATATTTTTTTTATATTTTTTAATTTTTTAAATTTAATTATGCTAAATAAGCCTCTGTCAGCTACAGTATTTTTTCAGCTAGCTACAATGCTTTTCAGTCATAAACCACAAAAAATAAGCCCAAATGATCACCATAGATTCATAGTTGCATAAAAGCAATCGAATGGTCGTCTTCCCTCTGGACACACTCAATTATTCATACGTGCCTTCACTTTTTGTGCAATGCTGGACCAGAATGGATTGGAAATTATTGTGCAGTGCTGTGCATGCAGATGATTTGTTTACATAATATCTTCAAACATTCCATCTAGCAAGCATGTCTCACTGAAATGTGTAATTCAATTGATTTGCTGTCAGTCAGCCATAGTTAACAATCTTCTTGGTAGATCGATGCAGTAGCACCCACTATACTAGTGCGGATGCGGGATGCTGCTACAGTATAGAAGAGAGATAAAAAAAATCTTGCGCTGATGAAGACAAGCAGCCTAGGAGGGAGGCGGTAATGGTCAAAGCGTAGGGGGCATCTGAAACAGGGCCGCCACTGTATTCAGGAAAGAAGCAGGCATGATCGATGAGAACAAACAGTTGGGCATGTATAGTTATTTAGGCTCTTAGCCAACCTGTTGCTCCTCAGTGCTCACTGTTCCACTGACTGGCATCTCCTACAGTCCTACTGCCTTGCCTGGTGTTACACTTCTGTTTGTGTTTGCTTGCTCTGTGGGTAGGGGTCCGGTTCCTGGATCTATGGTGGCTCTTGATATTTTGTAGCCACTCTCCACTGTTTTACTCGGCGAGTACGATATTGTAGAGCCACGTGCACGTGTTGGTCGCTCGGTATCTCTCTCTCTCTCTAAGGATCATGATGGTCCATATGCTCTTTGGAAGGTTTCATTCTGTGTTGTCATGACTGAATTTGAAAGGAAAATGGAAGAGTAAATTTCATAGAACCGTAGCAGCGAGGAGGACTGGAGGACTGCAACGGCAGCGGGCGAGCAGTAAAACGGAACACCACGGCCTTGGCGACCCCATGGGTGGCGACGGCGAGACAGGAGGTGGCCTACGGCGGCGTCTACTGTCTACAGCGGCCATTGCGGTGGCAGCGGCGTAAAGGTTGGCAAGCAGCTCGGCGGCGCGCTCTTGGCCGTCGCCTGGAGCGTCGCCGTCACGACCACCAACAAAGCTGGCTGCTCCATTTCCCTGCAGCCTTCGGCCTTCCATGCCATGCTTGATGGTTTGTTGGCTTCACGCATGCTCACCGCTTTGCCAAGCCGCATTGTGCTGTCGTTGTGCCATTGGTCACCTTCTGGTGCAAGCTGAGGTGAGGATGAACCCGAGCCCAAGCCATCAGCGTTCAGCGCCACCACACTACCAAAGACGCCTCCACGACCTTATCTCCACATCCCAATCCGGTGGGGAAGAAGACGAAGTCGCCGGGGCCGCCACTGTAGGCCAACTCCGAGACCGCCGCCGCCGTAGAAGGTCTATGTGGTCGCTGCGTTCCGTTTTCCCACTCGCCAGCTGCCGCCGTGGTCCCACTCGCCGGTGCCGAGCTCGGCTCGAGCCGTGCATGGCTGCCTCCGCTGCTCCGTCGCTCTGTTCGCTGAGGTGGCGCTTGCATGGCGGTGAGGTGGCGGTGGTATCCGCGTGGCTTGCCTGATTGCCTCCGTGGCGTCACAGGTGGTACCCCGTAACGGCGCTAGTCAGCTCGTGCGTATGACATGTGCGCGCGCCTTGTTAGGAGGCCGGCAAGGTGACGGAGGTACAGTTTGGTGAAATTTTTGGTCACTAGAGTTGCACCTCCATAAAACCAAAAACAAATATTGCAGTAAAGTGATCATTTTGCCACTAAAGTTGCAGTTGTATGAAATTTACTCAAAATACAAGGAACAATGCTGGGTTCGACTACTTGGGCCAGCTCGTTTAGTGGCCAATCCAATCTAACCAGCCCGGCCTTTAGGAAGCACCGCATTTTTTCTGAAGATTCTGTAGCTTCGGGCTACTTAGAATCTGGATGAAAATCTGGACTGTTTGGGGAGCTGCAGATTCTGAGAGTAGCTGCAGTTGCCAGAAGCTGAAACAAACAGGCCCTTAATCGTGCTTTCCGTTGTGTGTTGACTAGCACTAAGCAGTAGCAACATTACAAATTTGCAATACTAGTACATGCGTTGCAGACTTGCAGCTGACACACAGGCAGCCGTATATCTGAGTTGTGAATTCCGCGGTTTCACAAACAGTTACATATGAAACAGTAATTAGTCACTACGTTAACAAGTTGCTTTCGTAGCTCAGTTGGTTAGAGCACCCGTTTAGTAAGCGGGAGGTCTTGAGTTCGACTCTCAACGAAAGCATTTTTCGTGCTTTTGTATTTTTTTTCGAAACCACTACTATCTGGTTTATTTTGTCCCATGTCACCATTTTCAGACAGTAGAACCGATTCAAATACGCAAATTAAAAGAGAAGTTAGACGGTTGTCAACTGGAAATGAACACATTGAGCACATTTCCAGACGACATTATTCAAAGAGGAGAGACAACCAGAACATTTTGCGATTGCGCGCACCCCTCGACCTTTCGCCTCCTCCTCTCGCTCTCCAGATCTGGCCCCCTCCCCCTTCTCCGGCGGCCTCGCCGGCGTCGAGGGGGGAGGGGGTCCTACCCGTGGTTTCCTTTTATCCCTGGCGGCGTGAGGAGCTCAAGAGAGCAGGTGGTAGGGGCGGGCGGCGGCCGAGCTCGGATTCGACCGTGCGCAGCGGCTTCGGGGCGGCGGTCGGCGGCGCCAGCGCGGGCGCGGGGCCGGCTTCGTGCGGTCGACCTCGAGCGCGGGGTGTTGGCAGCAGGGCGTCGAGCCCGGAGGCGGCGGCTCCCGTGCGCTTCCCGGCGGCCCGAACGGCACGGCTTCAGGCCGGTGACAGGCGGCGCGGGCAGATCCGGCGGCGGGCGGATTTTTCGGCTATGCTTCGTGCACATCCGGTGGTGGTGGCTTCGAGCGGCGCCAGGGAGGGCCGGCGGTGACCAAGCGGGGGCGAGCGAGCCAGCTGGTCTGGCGAGCACGGCGGCGTGCGGGCAAGCCGGGCGCGGACACGGCGCAGGTGTCGGAGGCTAGCGCATGGCGGATCTGGAGCGGCTGGGTGTGCGGCCGGCGGCGTGCGACGCCTTTTGGGGCGAGGCGGCCAGCGGCGGGTGACGCCGTGCGGGACGAGACGGCAAGCGGCGTGCCAAGGTGCGGTGAGCGGGGCCGGGGCAGAGGCGGCCGATGGCGCTGCTACGGGCAGCGGCGGCGACTGGGCGACAGTCGTATGCTGGCGGCGCGCATTCCAAGCTCTAGTCGGTGGGGAGCAGAGCTCTGGTCTCGAGCTCCCCGGCAACGGCTCCCCTCGCCGGCGGCGGTTCCGGCGGCCTAGTGGCCGGATCTGGCGTCTCTCGGGCGGCGCCGCGGTGGACTGCCGAGGCATGGTGCGGCGGCTTGAGCGGGAAGGCACCTCTTGGCGGATGGAGCTTGAGTGCTCCGCTGGTTGGTGTCGCTCGGCTCCGGCGAGAAGGCGGTTAGCGGTCCCCTTGGCGAGACATCGTCGGCGACAAGCGGGATCCAGTTTTTGGCTCCTGCGGATGAGCTAAGCTCTGATGAAGAAGAGGCGGATGCAGATGCTGGCAGTGGGCTTCACTGCTGTTGAGGGTGGCAGGGTTGTGGCTGCTGGGTTGTCCAGGGTTCCTTGGCGCGACGTTGCTCGAGCGGGAAGCGGCTTGTGGTGGGTTCTTTGGATGGCTATGCCATGGCCTTGAGGCGTGCAGAACCCCGGTGTGCTGGTGGTAGTCTTTTTTGTGTGTGGGTGTGCGTGGTTTGCTGTGGTTGTGCTGGCGAAAGCCTTACCGGTGTTCCTACCGGTCTCGACAACTATGACGTCTATGGACGTCATTTTCCTTCCTGAAGGGTTGTCATGGCACTCCATAGCCATCATGGACTTTGTTCTCCAGGTGAAAGCCTTGTCTCGGTGAGGCGGGCGGCGTCGGCGACCCTCGTCGCCTCTTTGAAGACGTCGCTTCGGAGGTTCTTCTTCACACAGGATAGACCGAAGTTTGGATGGCTCAATTGGAGAAGTTTACGGGCTTGGTTGAAAGCAAGGACGGAGAAGGAGTTCTGAAGCTTAGTCTTTCTAGCTTTTTCATAGTCCTTAAGATCTCTTTCTTGCTGTTGTGTACTCCTCAGTGTTGAGGCTTTGGGCCTAAGAGCTCGTGTAACTTTTGGCTGTGTATATCCCTTGTGGATATAGAGGCCGGATTTTATATCCTTTATCTAAAAAAAACCAGAATGCAGAAAACTGCAGGCTAACACATTGATCCATTAGAGTTGAAAAGTGACCTGCAACAGCTATGCCTTGTTAACATTCTGAACATGAGTAGTAGGTATTCAGAAACTGCAAGCTGAGAGCGTTGCACCCGCACAAAAAGGATGGACACTTACGCTAACTTCTGCTAACTTCTGTTATCTTGCTGTCATTCTAAACTTCAATTATAGTGGAAAGCCACACTAAAACACTGTTCCACTACATAAAACGACAGTGATTCTGCTCTGTTACAGCTAACGGCAATTTTGAGAACCAAAAAAAAAAACTAAGTACAGATGAGACTTTTCTGCTTCAGGAAAAAAAAACCCCATGTAGTAGCGGCGGAGCTTGAGCTCGAAATCAGAGGCCAATACTCACTAATGCATGGATTAGTCGATCTAGATAGGGTCATTTTGAAGATTAACAAATAAAATGCCCTAAATACCACTGGTTGTCATATGAAATCGCACAATTATTGGGGGGCCAGAGCCTACCTTGTCCCCAGTGAAGCTCCGCCAGTGCTATGTAGTGCGCCAAACTATCTGGTTGTACTTTGCTGAATCTTGAACCATAGATCGCGCACTGTCACTGACGAACAGAAACATGCACATCAGAACCCAGAAACCAGCACACCAACAATGCGTCAATGCATCAGAAGTAGATGACGCTTACCTTCTGCTGCTGCTCGCCGGACGGACCGGGCTCGGTTCTCCGACCAACGATGTAGAACAGCACGCACGAGACCACGCTGAGAGCCAGAGAAGCGCCGAGAGTGTCCATAACGCTGAAAATTGTCCCGCTCTCGTCAGGCTTGTAACACCCCCATTTCTGGGAGTATTATGAAAACCCTCGCAGCTGCCCAGGACTGTTCAACTGCGAGTATATCCAACGAGTGTATAACATTGCCAACACAAGGTTAAGAGCAAAAGCGAATTTTATTACAATATAAAGGCTAAAAGCCAAGCATCACAGTAGGGTCAACTGCCCTTAAATACATTACAAAAGAAACCACAGGCACGCTTGAGCGAAGAACGATCCTAACTCCACGCTTCATCGACCTCGTACAGAATCACCTCATCGTCTTCTCCTGCCTCTTCGATAATTGCTGTTTCTGTTTATGTTTTTAGCAAGCATGAGTACTACCACTTGTACTCAACAAGTCACACGGAGCTTAATAATAGTTTCATGCATGGCATAACAAATAAAGGGAAACATGTCTATTATTTTGAGTGGATGCAGTTTTAGTTGGAAACCAGTTTTAAACATAAAATCACAACTTTAGGGGTTTTCAAGGTTCAAATACCAGACCACCAACATTACCAAAACCTTTCCAAATCTACTTATGCCTTGTTGCTGGAATCACCCATTAAACATAGCTTCATTTACCGGAAGCACGGCGTATTCGAATACCATTTGTCATGACTTTGCAAAGCTGCCCTGCTTTACCCACAAGATTCCTTAACTCCCGCTAAAGAGGAAAGGAAACAAGGCTGTTCACTGCTCAATTCTTTATATAGCCTCTACCTAGTAGGTTTCCTCGATAAGCCCAGGCTATAACCTCTGACTCATCTCAGCCTACTATTGTGTGGTCCTTTGATAATTAAATCAATAATAACAACAATGGCGCCAACTTCCATACGGCCCTTCTCGACTCCCTTCCGTATGGACTCACACTTTGCCTCCACCTCGCGTTTGTAGAGGTTCAATCGAATTTGAGCAGTTACTAGACCAGGTTTGACGTATCAATGCTTGTGGTTGGGCGATCACTATGTTCTTTCACTCAGCACAAGGGTCTAGTCCTTATATTTTCACTGGTGGCAAATTCCCTTCTACAAATCTGTCCAGTGCTTTAACACTCCCATTGATTTGTAACATTTGCCTTCACCCTAGGTCACGGGATCCAGCGATCCACGCTTACCCTAGAATCACTTTCCCAAATAAATACCAAATAAAAGATGTTGTAGATTCTCTAAGCTACCATGATTACATATTATAATATTACTATGTCTTGTCAAGGTGAATATGGCCATCAAATTAGACTGGGCTTTTTCGGGTGGTAGGACATAACTAGTACCATGTCATTCCAAGCATTTATTGTACGTAAAATAACAGTTCGCAAATAACATAATGAAAATACAGGTAAATAAATAAATAGCGGAAATGTAGGTTCAACATGATCAAGGTATGTGTGACTTGCCTTGCGGATCTGTGATTTCAATTAGTTCGTATTCTTCCGCGGACTGGACTTGGGCTTGCGCTTCTCCTTCTGGCTCCTGTGCAAACTCGACTCCGGAGGCTAACGCAAAACAAATAAAATAATATTAATTCCATGCCCGAAGGAATGAGCGAGGAACAAAGAAAATAAAAGAATAAAGAAAAATCCGAAAAACTCCAATAAAATGGGATTTTGGGTTTATAGGAGGGCTATATGGGGAAATGGGTCTTGGATTTGGGTTGGCGGGCTCGAAACGAATCCGGGGAGTATAAACATGTATTTTGGGCTTTGGGTCGGTTACTGTTCATTGGGCTCGGTCGCACTGTTCATCGGGCTCGGGCGAGTTGGCTCGGTTCAACCGCGTCGAACGGGCTTGGGTCGGGTGTGACCGGCGCGGCGACTTGGCTTGGGTCGGGCGCGTCCGGCTCGGGCGAGAGGACTCGGTCCAGCCGAGTCGGGACGGCGGGGTCGGGGGAACAGTGCACAGGGCACTGTTCTTCTTCTCCGATTGCACGCGCGCGCGCAGAGAGCAGAGGAAGAGAGCGGCGGCTGGCGGCGGCGCTAGGGTGAAGTGCGACGCAATCTGAGGGCATGGTTGGGTTCGTTGAGCTGTGGGGAGTCCATTTTGGGTGGTGGGAGGTCCGGTGGAGGCGGCAATCGCCGGTGGTGAGGTCATCTCTCCCTCGGCCATTTTTGGAAATTGAGGTGACCGAGAGGTTTCTAGGGCAATTGGGCTGGTTCTTGGGCATCAATGGGGTCCGAGGAAGCTTGGAGAGGAGTTGGCCGAAGCTCGGGAAGTCCAGGTTGAGCTGGCCACGGAGGCGGTTTTCGGGAATGGAGGGGTGATCGGCGCCGGGGAAGAGGGAGCTGTGGGAGGTCAAATTGGCGGTTGGGACTTGATGCTGGGGCCATGGAGGTGCTATAGCCGAGGCTAATTGAGGAATGGTTGGCCGGGAGTGAGACATTGAATTAGGGCACCGCATTTGGGAATTTCGGAATTACCGGCGATGGAGAAGGAGAGGGAGCTCGGGGTTGCTTGGTGAGCTTCAGGGAGGTCGACGGGTCTTAATGGAGGGCTTGGGGGCGCTTAAATACCCGAGGAAGGCGCAGAGAGAGGGCGCGCGGGCAACGGCGGCGTTGCCACGCCTTGCGGTCGTACCAGAGGCAATCAACGTGGGGATTGCGAGGTGTACGACGCCATGACCAGGGGGAATGGATTGGCAGGGGCTGGAAGCTGCGAGGAAGCTCGCGGTGGCTTGGCGGCAACGAAAACGGGGCAACGGCGGGATTTGTCGGACAGCACAGTGCCGCGCGAAAATCCTCCCGTTCATGGCAGCTAGGGCTAGGATTAGGAGATGAAATGCTTTGAGATTAGAGTGGATTAGGGCTAGGGAGGAGATGGGCAAAGGAGAAACGGGAAATCAAATCAAATTTTGATTTTTGACAAAATTTTGCTTTGTTTCAAGGCTCTTCAGGATCACCCAACGCCATCGCTGATGGCAATGCACATCCGGGTCCCGCGGAGGAAGACAGGTCGCTTGTGGCTTCGAAACGGCTGGTTGCTGCCCGCAGCCCCCGAACACGAGCGGCGTGGTGACTCACATCCCTGATCTTGGAGACCTCCATGCCCTGCTTGCGCTGGCGTGGGCGCGGACGTTGTCTGCCGTGACGTTCCTCACCCACTCCGGCCTCGGTTCCGACGAGCCGCGGACCAGAGAAGAGAGAAACCTGTCGAGAACAATGTTACTCCGACGAGCCTTGGCACGGGCTCTAGCCTCGGTTTCCTCGGGTATGAAGTGGTCAGGGCGGGGCTGCATCCTGCCTCCAGAAGGTAGGCGGTAGGAGGACGAGGACGCCGCAGCATCGTTCACGTCGAAACACGCCTTGGCAGCCGCCGCATCCAACGCTGGCGAAATCGTCTGATACTCTGATCAGTTGAATCAGAAAGAAATTAATCCAAGAACAAAGCCCTTTGGACTTGAGAACTTACCAGAGCGAATGGCACTGTGGAGCCCTGACGGCGACGCTGACGGCAATGTGGAGCCGTGGCTGGCAGGGGGTGGTAGATCGCTTGCGGCCTGTGCGCCGGCCGACACGGACTCCTGCTGCGATGAAGCGCGTTGGGTCGGATTTCTTCCTGCTTCGGGACGGCCGTACGTGATAGGTGGAGGGCGGCGTGGCGTTCGCGGCAGTGGATCGGAACTCCGAAAATTTCGTGGTTAGATGAATCAAGAAGGTAACCAAGAACAGAGGAGAACTCCTCGGGTTGGTCTCCTTACCGAAGCAAGGAGCAGCAGTGTCATTAATGTTGAATATATAAGCACATGTAGGTTTAATTTATTCCATAAATAAATCATGACATTATGCACGCAAAATAACAGAACCATCACAGGCATAAAAGATCTAGACATGTAAACCAGGAAACTGTACATGAACAGATCTAATACGGAGAACATGACTGTTACGTACCGATGGTTCTGTTCTGATCGGTTTGCCGATGTAGACGCCGCAGGCACGGTGAGGATGACACGAAGTCGATGACGATTCGCCGAAGCCGAACGACGAGGAAGACGAGCCAGAGCTACAGCGAGCAGTCGCGCAGAGCGCTTCCCAAAAACCTTATTCGCCCTCTCCCGGTGCAGGACTTCGAGAGCGACGGTTCCGGAGACCTGCTCTCCCGAACGACAGTGCACGCCGGCGGACGGGACGGAGTAGACTACGTGGGACGGCGCAGCACAATGGATGGAGGAGGCAAAACCCTAGATTGATTTTCGCGTGTTGCTGTATGGAGGCGGCGACTCCGTATTTATAGAAAACCAGGACGCGTGATCAAGACGCCTGCACGTTCTCCATAACTCGTAACCGAACCGGATTAGTCGCGTAACCGATCCGGATTCACCGCCACACAAAAACAGCAAAAGATAAAACTGCAAAAGGAAGCCGCGTCTGCGCAAGCACCTGGAGCGGATTTTGGCGGACCATTCACGCAGGTGCCGTGCGCCCGCGCCGCCCGCCCAGCCCAGCCCAGCCCAGCCCGGCCCGGCGAGGCGAGGCGAGCGAGCGCGCGCGTGTTATCCTCTAGTTCTCTCCCACACATGCCTCAAGTGACTAGGAGTGCACCATCCCTTTTAAGGTGGTCTTCCTCTCCTAGAACTAGCAATATGGTACTAAAGGTCACATGCATGCCTCCTTTGCATGAGTGGGCCTTTGAGATTTAATAGGAATTATTCTTATTATATGGGCTTGGCCCACATAATCCAACAATCCCCCACCAGATCTCAAAGTCCCACAGAGATTTGCCTGAATTCCAATGTACTGTTTATATATCAGTATTTCGATGGAGACCGATTAAGGTTGAACATCCATCTAGAACTCCAAGCTACACTTACTCACAACTTGAACAATGGACTATGCCTTGAATTGCAAGTTTGGTGCAAGCAAGCTTCACTTAAAGACTTAACTGATACTAGGCCGCCAGTAGGCTACCCCTCGGTTGGAGCGTATAAGTCATACTCCTTGGTCTCTTCATGAGCTTAGTAGGAGATTACCCAAAATCTCCATAGACTGCGACTAACAGTCGGGCTCATATAGGTGTGTTCTTTCAAGAACGCTCTGCAGGATAGCGTCTTCGCTTCTAAAAGCCAATGGAACACATTAAGACCTTAGTCAACCTGCCTTGCAGTTTCTGAGAGTATTGCATCTTCACATAGAGAGGGTTGAAATTACTCTCCTTCAGTTAACTAATGGCTTGTTTTTCCCAGATCCTAATTCACGGGATCTCCGATCACATAGGTTGGGTTACTACCATAGATAACTCACATGGGTCTCATACCCATCTCCTTCGATGCACTATCTATCACATTCCGTGATAGTCCCTTTGTAAAGGGATCTGCCAGGTTTTTATCTGTTTGGATGTAATCCAAGGTTATAACTCCGGAGTTTCTCAATTTCCTGACAGACTTCAATCGTCTCTTAACATGCCTGGACGATTTCATATTATCCTTAGAACTGTTCACTTTAGCGATAACGGTTTGATTATCACAGTTCATAAGGATAGCTGGCACTGGCTTTTCCACCGTAGGTAGATCCATCAATAGATCTCGTAGCCATTCTGCCTCAACAATAGCAGTGTCTAGTGCCGCAAGCTCTGCTTCCATGGTTGACCTCGTCAAAATGGTCTGTTTGCAAGACCTCCATGAAACAGCACCACCACCAATAGTGAAAACATATCCACTGGTGGCTTTGATCTCATCAGCATCAGAGATCCAGTTGGAATCACTATAACCCTCCAGCACCGACGGGTACCCAGTATAATGAAGTCCAAAGTTCGAGGTACCTTTCAGATAGCGCAACACTCGCTCAAGCGCCTTCCAGTGATCATCTCCTGGGTTAGATGTAAACCGACTCAATTTGCTCACAGCAAAGGAGATGTCTGGCCTTGTTGCACTAGCTAGGTACATTAGTGAGCCAATTATCTGGGAGTATTCCAGCTGATTCCTAGCAATTTTCTTATTCTTACGAAGTAACACGCTAGGATCATAAGGTGTTGGAGAAGGTTTGCTGTCAGAAAAGCCAAAACGGCTCAAGACCTTTTCCACATAATGAGATTGCAAAAGTGTAATCCCATCCTCACCTCTAACCAATTTAATGTTTAGAATAACATCAGCCACTCCCAGATCTTTCATATCAAAGTTTTGAGACAAGTATGATTTGACCTCATTTATCACACTAATGTTTGTCCCAAAAATCAAGATGTCATCCACATACAAACATAGAATAACTCCCTCACCCCCACCATAACGATAGTATACACATTTATCTGCCTCATTGACAGCAAAGCCTGCAGATGTCAGTGTTCTATCGAACTTCTCATGCCACTGCTTAGGGGCTTGTTTCAGACCATACAAAGATTTCAACAGTTTTAACACCTTGCCTTTTTGACCTTCTACTACAAATCCATCAGGCTGTTCCATGTAAATTTTCTCATCCAGCTCTCCGTTAAGAAAAGCTGTCTTAACGTCCATTTGATGAACGAGAAGACCATGTGAGGCAGCCAAAGCAAGTAGTACTCGAATTGTGGTCAGTCTAGCAACAGGTGAGTAAGTGTCAAAGAAATCTTCGCCTTCTTTCTGAGTATAGCCCTTGGCAACAAGCCGAGCCTTATATTTTTCAATAGTACCATCTGGCCTAAGCTTCTTTTTGAACACCCACTTGCACCCTACAGGTTTGCACCCATAAGGTTTATCTGTCAGCTCCCAGGTTCCATTAGCGATAATGGAATCCATTTCACTACGGACAGCCTCCTTCCAGTAGTCTGCATCAGGGGATGCATACGCTTCTGAAATAGACTTGGGAGTGTCGTCCACAAGGTACACAGTGAAATCATCACCAAAGGATTTGAATATCCTTTGTCTCTTGCTCCTTCTAGGAGCTCCACTGTCATCCTCCTCATTGACAAGTTCATGTGTATGTTCAAAAGGTTCAGGTGATGTGATTGAACTGGGAATTATTTCAGAAGGTTGACTAGTAGTGTTATGTGTATCCTTCATAGGAAAAATATTCTCAAAGAATGTTGCATCTCGAGACTCCATAATTGTACCAACATGCATGTCAGGTACCTCAGTTTTAACTATCAAAAATCTATAGGCAATGCTATGATTAGCATATCCCAGAAAAACGCAGTCCACAGTTTTAGGTCCAAGCTTGCGTTTCTTAGTTATTGGCATATTAACTTTCGCCAAGCACCCCCATGTACGCAAGTAAGAAAGTGATGGTTTTCTCCCAATCCATACCTCGTATGGTGTTTTGTCCTTATTTCTGTTAGGAACTCTATTTAATACGTGATTAGACGTTAGCAAAGCCTCCCCCCACCATGCCTTAGGTAATCCCGCAGTATCTAACATGGCATTCACCAAGTCAGTCAACGTGCGGTTTTTCCTTTCGGCAATCCCATTTGACTCGGGGGAATAAGGAGGCGTCCTCTCATGTATAATGTCATGTTCCTCACAAAATAAGTCAAATTCGTTTGAGAAATACTCTCCACCACGATCTGACCTAAGTCTTTTTATCTTTCTATTTAACTGGTTTTCAACTTCTGCCTTATAGATTTTAAAATAGTCTAAAGCCTCATCTTTCGTTTTCAATAAATACACATAACAGAACCTAGTTGCATCATCAATCAATGTCATGAAATATCGTTTTCCACCCTTCGTCAACACGCCATTCATCTCAGAAAGATCTGAATGCAGGAGTTCTAGTGGTGCCAAGTTTCTCTCCTCGGCAGCCTTGTGAGGCTTACGAGGTTGCTTTGATTGCACACAGCTATGGCATTTAGAACCTTTGGTGATGGAAACATTTGGAATTAAATTCATACTGGAAAGCCGAGACATCAAACCAAAATTAATATGACATAGACGTGAGTGCCAAACATTAGCCTCATCATCCACACTGCCACAAATATGGTTTACAGTCTTATTGCAGAAATCTGAAAGAGAAAAGCGGAACAAGCCTCCGCACTCATAGCCTTTACCAATAAAATGTCCATGTTTAGACACGACTACTTTATTAGACTCAAATACCAACTTAAGCCCGTCTCTACATAAACGGGAGCCACTAACGAGATTCTTGTCTATAGAAGGGACATGCTGCACGTTCTTCAGCTGCACGATCTTTCCCGAAGTAAACTTCAGATCTACCGTGCCAACACCATGAACAGTAGCATGTGACCCATTCCCCATTAGGACGGAGGAATCTCGGGCGACCTGATAAGAAGAAAACAACGAAATATCAGCACACACATGTACATTAGCTCCTGTATCAATCCACCAATTGGTAGATTGACTAACTGAAAGAACAGTAGGTAAATTACCATACCCAGTCCCATCTCCAGTCTTGCCAATGGTCACGTTGACAGACTTAGAAGTCTGTCCTGCAGGTGCCTTCTTTCCTTTGCGTTGTGGGCACTTCTTGGCCATGTGACCAGGCTCACCGCACACAAAGCAAGTTCTATCATCCTGATTGTTGTTGTTCTTCTTCTTCTTGAAGTTGGTTGTCTGTTGGGCTTTAACAAATTTCCCTTTGTTCTTGTTTGAGGGTTTCTGTACCACATTGGCACTAGACTGCCCTCCATCACCCTTAGACACAGCGTCCTTTTCCCGAGCTTTCTCCTCAATTTCAAGAGACCCAATCAGATTCTCAACAGAGTACTCTTGTCTCTTGTGTTTGAGTGCTGTTCCGAAATTCCTCCATGAAGAAGGTAATTTCGCAATAATACATCCAGCCACAAACTTGTCGGGTAAGGCACACTTCAGGAGTTCGAGTTCCTTGGCAATGGCCTGTATCTCATGAGCCTGATCGACTACAGAACGGTTATCAACCATCTTGTAGTCATGAAATTGCTCCATGACATACATGTCATTGCTGGCATCAGTAGCACCGTATTTGGAATTCAGTGCATCCCATAACTCCTTCGCGTCTGTCATGTGCATATACACCTCGCACAGACGGTCAGCAAGAACACTAAGAATGCATCCAACAAAGAGAGTAGTGGCAGTCTCGAATTCTTTCTGCTTTTCAGCATCAAGAACACCTTCAGGCTTGCCATTACTAACCCAGAATACATTCATAGCAGTAAGCCACAGAGTGACCCTAATCTGCCATCTCTTAAAGTGCACACCGGAGAATTTATCCGGCCTCAGTGCATCGGCAAATCCAGCCATAGTAAAACCACAATGCCTACAATAAGGTTTTTGGATTGTTGAATATATAAGCACATGTAGGTTTAATTTATTCCATAAATAAATCATGACATTATGCACGCAAAATAACAGAACCATCACAGGCATAAAAGATCTAGACATGTAAACCAGGAAACTGTACATGAACAGATCTAATACGGAGAACATGACTGTTACGTACCGATGGTTCTGTTCTGATCGGTTTGCCGATGTAGACGCCGCAGGCACGGTGAGGATGACACGAAGTCGATGACGATTCGCCGAAGCCGAACGACGAGGAAGACGAGCCAGAGCTACAGCGAGCAGTCGCGCAGAGCGCTTCCCAAAAACCTTATTCGCCCTCTCCCGGTGCAGGACTTCGAGAGCGACGGTTCCGGAGACCTGCTCTCCCGAACGACAGTGCACGCCGGCGGACGGGACGGAGTAGACTACGTGGGACGGCGCAGCACAATGGATGGAGGAGGCAAAACCCTAGATTGATTTTCGCGTGTTGCTGTATGGAGGCGGCGACTCCGTATTTATAGAAAACCAGGACGCGTGATCAAGACGCCTGCACGTTCTCCATAACTCGTAACCGAACCGGATTAGTCGCGTAACCGATCCGGATTCACCGCCACACAAAAACAGCAAAAGATAAAACTGCAAAAGGAAGCCGCGTCTGCGCAAGCACCTGGAGCGGATTTCGGCGGACCATTCACGCAGGTGCCGTGCGCCCGCGCCGCCCGCCCAGCCCAGCCCAGCCCAGCCCGGCCCGGCGAGGCGAGGCGAGCGAGCGCGCGCGTGTTATCCTCTAGTTCTCTCCCACACATGCCTCAAGTGACTAGGAGTGCACCATCCCTTTTAAGGTGGTCTTCCTCTCCTAGAACTAGCAATATGGTACTAAAGGTCACATGCATGCCTCCTTTGCATGAGTGGGCCTTTGAGATTTAATAGGAATTATTCTTATTATATGGGCTTGGCCCACATAATCCAACAATTAATCACCTTGTCGCCTTCGTTTTCGGAGCTACCCGACGCGGCTCCATGAACACCATTGCCCACCGCCGCGACTCCCTCCGACTCCGGCAAAGGTTCCTGCTCCGACGAACAAAGAAGAAAGTCGAGAACAGAGCACTTCCAGTTGGTCGCACCTCAAGCGGATCATCACTCACCTCAAGATCTTCAATCTCGGTACTCCCCTGTTGGATAAGTCTTGTGCATGATTGTAGCCGTGTGTATGGTCATAATCGTAATCATGTGAGTTCCTTCTTTGTTGATTTTTTTAGAGTTAATTATATTTAGACAAGTGCATGACCATATCTTCCGGTTATGCGCAGTTAAACTCGACACGAGCGTCATTCGCACGAGAGCAGGCCATAGTGGCGTCACGTACGGGCTATTCGTTCGTGGCACAAGTCTAAGAGACCACTCAGGCCACATTCTGTATATAGAGTCTTATAAATTCAGCAATACAAGGAGAAAATAATGCCACCTCGTAGCACAAATCTTGTTGTTCTTTGTGTTCGAGTGTGTTCATAATTTAAATTTTTCTAACATTTGGTATCAGAACTGCGTTGACAGTCCAAGTGCAGCTATGTCGTCGTTGCGGGCTCTGGCTTGTGAGCAATCAAGGACTCCTCTGTGGCGAGGCCATCCTCGCTCAACGACACCTCTTTCGCGTCGGCCATGGCACCATGATGATGGATCGTTGTCCAGTACATAGTTAAGGAGGCGTCGGGCTCGGTGGTATACCACATGGATGTCAAGTCAGCATTCTTGAACGATGACCTCCAGGGGGAGGTGTACATTGCACAGCCGTCCGGCTTCATCGATAGAAAGCATAAGAATAAGGTGTTGCGTCTCCACAAGGTGCTCTACGATCTCCACCGAGCACCGCGTGCCTAGAACGCAAAGTTGGATGCCACTTTGCTCTCGCTCGGACTTTATCGCAACAACTCCAAGCACAGAGTGTACGTGCGAAGTGAAGGTGGAAGTCAGTTGATCATGGGTGTCTACGTCAATGACTTAATTATCACCAATGGCAACACTAGTGGCATCCACGAGTTTAAGGGAGAGATGATGAGCCTGTTCCGGATGAGTGATTTGGGGGCGCTCAAGTACTATCTCGGCATCTAGGTGCACCAGAGCCGAACGACATCAAACTCAGGCAATCCGCCTACGTGCTGAATATTTTGGAGAAGGTTGGGCTGGAGGACTGCAACCCTTGCCAAACTCCAATGGAGGAAGGCCTCAAGCTCAGCAAATCGAGCTCATCCCCAATGGTCGATGCTACTCTCTACCGGAGTCTAGTCGGGAGCCTCCGGTACCTCGTCCACATCCGGCCGGACCTGGCCTACTCAATAGGCTACGTCAGCTGTTTCATGGAGACGCCACGCGAAGAGTACCTAGTCGATGTCAAGCACATACTACGCTATGTTGCAGGGACAAGAACATGTGGTATTTTCTACGCGGCTGGGAAGAAGAAGAGCGCACGGCTGTGTCTGTTGGGCTACAGCAACAGTGACATCGTTGGGAGCACCAGTTAACGTGAGTAGGTTGCTGCCGTGACGTTTAGAGTTTGGGTGCACCCAGTTCACAGGATCGAATGGTGGGTTCTTCACCTTGTTTTGCTTGGAGATTCGCGAAAGGCATCTTGAACTGCCACGGTCGGTCCATGGACATCATCAGTCGAATAAGTGGATGGACAAGATAATGGGGTGGTAGTGGCGTAGCAGGAGGAGTCGTTAACCGCACACGTTGGCGTCAGCAACAGGAGTGTGTTACACGTTGGATCATTTTTCCTTTTTGTGAGGAGTTGCACGTCGGATCTGATCTTGTGACGAGACGCGAACAGAGCCGACTAAACACGTCGTAGCATTTTTTTTATTGTGTACTACACAGTTTCAGCCTTTCACGGGTTGCTCTTGTTTAAGTTTGTAGCGTGATGTGTTAGTAAAGCGAGTGAGGTTACAGAAATCACGACTTCATGTAATTTTTCCCAAACGCGATGGCAAACAAGAGCGCCAGGACGTGTATAACCGGTAACTAGACAGATTCCAGATATACCTGAGTGAGATGATTGGAGTGATCGAAAAGCTCCGCATCAAAAGGACCTATGACCTCTGTAATTTTTAGAAATACAGGGCGAACTGTGACCTCTGTAATAATCCTATCACGAAAATTGCTTTGTCCGTTTTTTTATAATAAGGGTTTGTTAAACATCATCCGGATATTTTCCTTTTAACTATCATCCAGATTTAAGACTGTTGGATTAAAGATCCAATAGCCATGAATTTTCCTCCCTCTTGAATTCTGCCCTATCCTACTTGAAAAAAAATCTCCTCTTTAAAAAACAAGGGGCTCATTGATCTCTAATCTAATGGTAAAAAATTTAGATCATAGTTAAAAAAAAATATTCAGATAATATCTGCACACTCCCTAAAAAAATGCTTGTCACGCAGCCGGCGAGCAAAGCAAGAACCAATAGTGACATCGCGAAAGTTCCTCTTGGTGCCTTGCATGGCGTGGCTAGGGTTTTTGGGTGGGATCCACATGTCGGTCACAAAACGGACAGCCAGGCGGTCGCGAGCAGCCACACAACGACTCGTCCGGCGACGAGCGGTCACGTGACGGCCGTACCCTCAGAACATTCAAACCTAGGAGAGGAGTAATAAGACAGGGACGCAGCTCTGCCCACGACACATCGTACTGACATGTGGGGCTCAGACCTATGACCCACATGGCAGCTACTATGTAGTCCATACCCCACCTCTCCGTTCGGTCAACCTGATCCCGTGCTCTCACTTGGGAAGGCGACCACGACAGAAAGGGAACGAACGCACGCTCTAAACAGATGCTGACTTGTGGGGCCCAACCTTGTGGTGGCTCCCCTGGCCCCCGTGTCAGTTGTTGGTAGAGCCGGTTGTGTGGACGTGCAGGTGGGTTGTGTGCGCGCTCGCAAAATGGATCCGGCTGCGCTGCGTTGCGTGTCAGCGTGTGGCAGCCAGAGCCAGCCCAGGTAGTAGTATCTTTTTCCTTGCACTTTTTGCCTACAAGACCTTGCTACTTTGCGACAATCATTAAGGACCCCCCCCCCCCCCGGGCCAAACTCACTGCAAATAATCATATCGCGTCCTTTTGTAACGAAACAGCATACACTGCTCAAATGCTGTAACTTCCCAAGGAAATCTTCCAAATGGAATAACTAGATGCTCCCTTGATCCTGTTTTTTTGGGTTTCGACATTTGATTTTTTTCAAAAATCCAAATAAATGAAACGGTTTCTTAAATTAGATTTTTTAAAATAACTTCATAAACTAAAAATCGTGTGAGTCATCCGTTGCCGTCTCAAAAAGTAAAGATAAAAACACTAGTCACGGTCTAAAAGAACAAGGTAACAGTCTCACCCAACATAAACAAAATTCGATGCAATTGAATGCATGTGGAATCTCGTCAAAAAAATATTTTTTTCGACCATATGATTCAAATTGGACAACGCCACGCTTTCTAGGTAAATTTATCACACACCAACATATATTTACGCGTCCTCCGAATGCTCGGTTCGGCACTTGCCTGCAACAGACTTAACGAAACTGTGAATTGTGATAGTCGTCTTAGTCACATCACAATAATCATGCTAAAACTTAGAACAGCCTAGATCTAAAGGCAAAATATCTTCCTCCAGTGACAACCTCTATCAAAAACGAACACTGCCAAATTAAGAACTACAAGGTGTTGCATGCAAATGAAACACCGCACTTCAGCCATGAAGATGCAGTTGCGGAATGCAATCTAGGACCTGTGCTTTTTCGACCGAAGCTAGTAGCTTTTGATTTTTGCTATAATATCTAATTTTTAATAGGGTATTTTTTCAAGATAAAGTCTACAAATTAATTGTAGTACACATTAAAAGCCTAACATCTGTATTAACCAAAATCGCAAACGAGTATCTATCTCTCCGTATCTCTGTCATAAACAACTAAAATTCAAAAATTTCAGTCAAAAATCATAAACCACAGCCAAACCACACAGACCCTTAATTACCCCATCCACATCACCAGCAAACATACACCTTGCCTCCCAAAATCCAAGAGAAATAGAAAAAAAATAAACCCTCTATAATTCGCCACGCCAACGCACACGCCCCCAATATTTATTCATCAGCAACACCTACTATTCCATCCATTTTTCATTTACGCCACACTTCCATCGCCGAAGCACACCTCTAAGACCGCTTCCGCTCCTCACCACGTCCCAACCACGCCCTCACCTTCCTCCTCCTGTCGCCGCCGCCACAGCCCTCGAAGGAGCCCGAGATTACGGCCGTGTCCGCGTACGTCGTCGCGACGTCGCCCGCGGTCATGGTGATCTCGGCCGAGCCGCCACCGGCTCCTCCGCCGGATCCCGTCGCCGACGGCTCGGTGGCAGCGGCCGTGGAGGCGGCGTCGAACGCTCGCCAGTCCGCGGCGCTGTCGTCGTTCCCGTCTCTCAAGACGTGGGGGGGCCACCGCGTCCTGCGGTGCTCCCACGTCAACCGCGCAGGCGACGCCATCGCGACCACAGCCAGGCGCTCCCCGGAGCAGCTCGATGAGGTCAGGGAGAAGCTCCTGCTCCGTCTCCGCGAGGTGGCCGCCGGGAGCGACGCAGGCGCAGCCGACGCGAAAGCGGCCGCCGCCCCGGCGGTGTCGGCGTCTTTGCGGCCGTGGAGGCTGCGCACTCGACGTCGCCCCGCGGTGCCCCTTGTGGCTAGCACGTCGCCGCCGCCCGAGAGGAGGGCGGCCAGGGCCCGCGCGGAGGCTCTCCACAGGCCGCGGTTCTCGGTGACGCTCACCAGCGAGGAGATCGAGGAGGACATCTACGCCGTCACCGGCGCGCGCCCGCGCCGCCGCCCTCGGCGGCGGCCCCGCCCCGTGCAGAAGCAGCTCGATGTGAGTTCCGTCTCTCTTTCTTCCCTTACACTTCAACCCCCAGGGACCCGTTTGTAATTTCGTAGAACATGTCATCCCCAGCTGCTATTTCCCGGTGCGTGGCTATCGGAGATCACCGTCGAGTCTTACCGGGTGCCGGAGGATCGGTGAGCTTACCGGGCTCCGGCTGCCGGATCCGACAAGCGCCGACGCCGTCGACTCGACTAGTAGTAAGCAAGAAGCCGAAAGGCAAATTTGCCAATCACAATCCATTGCGTGATTAATTCTTCACTTGCTCCTCCCTGCTCAGTTGATGTTGTTATTATGAGCTATCAATCAATCAATTGATCAAATAGCACTGTGGTAGGTAGTACTGTAACTAGTGGAATGGCTAGGCGTATGTGCACCCACCCGTCAGTGTTCAAGTTCCAAGTGTGATTGTTTAGTAAGAAAGCTTGTGTTCGCTCTCCGTCAGATAGTTCTTTGTAGACTTTGATAAATTCTAAATGTATGTATAAGTCTATAGGACATATGCATGCATGTGTGGATAGTACGACCGTGATGTGTTCAATGTGTGCTTCTGTTAAACCTCTCAAAAGTAGGTACGTTCTCATTAGCAAAGGACGTAATCAAGTGCTAGTAGTGGTAATTGTCCTTGATGGTGCATTTGTTAACATCTCAATTGCAATGTTAAAGTACGTTCCTTCCATTGTCAGTGAGCTCCTTCTCCATTGCACTGCTGCTGTGCTTCTGCTTCGTACTCAAAATGGCAAAGACTAACACGTAGGCAGGTTCATCACAAAAATCACGACGTTGATAACACGGTACTAGTATTACTCCTCATAACAAATGTTTTTTTCCTTGCAAGTGATATTAGTCTATTACTAAATTTTTTGAGCAGTTATTTGAGATTTTATTTTGGGTCGCAAACCGGGTGAGCTTTTGCCGGTAACGGCTGGTGTGGTGTGGGCCACGGCCGGGCCGCATCACGCATGGGCGCATGGCACGGCGCGGCCGGGTCCAACCGCTTTTACTACGAAGAAGAATTACAACTGTGTGTCTGGCACGTGGGTCCCACAATCCCCGGGGAACCCATCAGTTTGGAAAACCCTGGCACCGCTCGCCGGTGGGCAGGATCTTTTCGTTGCCTGTTTGTAGTACCCCCGCGGGGCCGGTCTGTCAGTGAGGCCTGAGTTGCTTGACACACATCTGATCATGGGTGGTCCCGGCCATGGACCGCCCAAAGTTTGGTGATGCCGTGCGGTTTGTACGCCGCCTCCTCGCAGGCTGGTCGGTCCATGGGCTCGGTCCATGCACATTAGCCGGAGGTTATGCGCTGGGCGCCGTTGTTTTCACGTGTCAAACGAGTTCTTCTTTATGCGTTTGGTTGGGCTTCGATTCGTGACCGTGGTTTAACCGATGGTGAAAAGTACACCAAAATGTTGAGAAAATAGATGGCTTGAATAATGATCCTGGTCCTCTACTGCGCCGGTCGAATTGTAGGCGCGTGCAAGCCGTCTGATTGGCGAGGGATGGTCCAGATCATGCGTGCGACCTTGACAGGGCACCTAACTGATGGGACAATGCATGCAAATGTTGCTCAAGCAGGCCTAGGCATGGTAGAGGATCCACGTCCCCATTCTTGTGGGTATGTTGATTATGGGATTTATTGTATGCTACAGTAACTGATTTTTAAACGATGTGTTTTTATAAGGCATCTAAAAGTTAATTGTAGTAGACATTATACTGAATTTATCTATATCGACCAATATCACACGTGAGTGTCTCTCTCTGACTCTCTCTTGCGAACAGCCAAATTCAAAAGTCAAAAGCCATATCCCAAAAGAACACACTAGTATTTATTATGTAATCCCTTCGGTAGTGCTCCAAACGGCTTAAGAGCTATAACTTTTGACTTCTACTGTAGGTTTTTGGCTGCAATTGTACTATAACGGCTGTTAGCTTTTTCTGAGTCAAAGAAGAGAAAAAAAACGTAAAAAAGAGAGAGAGAAAAAAATAAAAACATTGCTATATATTTTGGGACAATGCAAAGTAATAAAGGGGAAAAACAAAAAACCCGAAATAACCAAAATTAGGAAGCCGACGCATTTCAAGTGGCACCCAGAAGCTGCAGCCATTTAGAACAGGGCTATTTGTCTATGTTGGTTGAGAAAATGGCCTTGTTTTTTTGTTTTTCAGCGGTTTTTGCTTTTGTTTTCTCTTAATAATCACTATTTATTTAACTAATAAACTGTAATATAAAAAACAGACCCATTATTACCATGGTAGTATCCGCCATCTTTTGAGCTTGTTTTCATTCCCTTCATTTGTAGTTTGGCTGTGGTCTAACCGTGATCATTTGGGCTTTTTTTGGTGGCTTATGGCTGAAAAGCACTGTAGCTGGCTGAAAAAACACTGTAGCTGACAGAGGCTTATTTAGCATAATTAAATTTAAAAAATTAAAAAATATTAAAAATATATTAGCCCATTACGTATAATACAAATAAATACGGGAAAAAAGAACCGGCAAAAAAGCTCAACAAAAAGCCAAAAGTTCAGAAAAAGACAAAATTTATGAATAGTGAAAAATAAGCCAGAAGCCAGAAGCTGAAGCTCTTTTGATCACCACCTAATACACGTCGTGTCCTTGTTTGTCTTAGGAGCTGTGTCCGAATCTTTAGGCCCATTCATTTCAGTTTTAGTTTTTAGCTTTTAGAAATTAGAATGAACACGTTGATTTCTTAATTTTTTTAATTTTACTTTTTTTGCTTTTATTCTTCTTCTTTTATTTTTTTTTGCATTATCTGTGGAGATATAACGGATATATATCAATGTTTTTTTATTTTTTTCTTATTCTTCTTTATTTTCCTTTAATTGAATGGTCAGAAAAAGTTAACAATCGCTACAATACAATTTTAGCCAAAAGTCAACCGCCACTAAAAAAGGCCGGAATGAATGGGTCCTTAGTTTGTTCCAAATGCCTCAAGGTATGAGTATGCCGTTGAAATGTTGAACTATTTTGTTGCTGCAAAATGGATGGTTAAGCCGTCGAGATAAGGGGCTCGTTTTTTTGGGTTTTGCCTTATGGCTGGAATTTTTGAATTCTGACCGTTCATGAGATAGTTCGGAGAGAGACTCATGTGCGATTTTGGTTAGTATAACTGAAGTCGTTATAGTGTCTACTCTAATCAACTTGTAGACTCTACTTTTAAAAAACACTTTATTTGAAAGTTTATTACTGTAATATAAACTGTAAGATAGAAGCCGAAAGAAACAGTCCAAAGTATATGACATGACTTTTATAAAACCATTTTTGTGAAACAACTTTTTTGCCTAGTGCTTGGCAAGCTTCGCCGTCCTCCCCAAACCTAAAGTAGGGTACTAGGGTGGTGATCGGTTCGGCTGAAAAGCTCATGGCTTATGGCTGAAAACACTGTAACTGGCTGAAAAAAGCACTGTAGCTGACAGAGGCTTATTTAGCATAATTAAATTTAAAAAAATTTAAAAATATAAAAAATATGTTAGCCCATTACGTATAATACAAACAAATACAGGAAAAAAAGAACCGGCAAAAAAGCTCAACAAAAAGCTAAAAGTTCAGAAAAAGACGAAACTTATAAATAGTGAAAAATAAGCCAGAAGTCAGAAGCCGAAGCCGAGTTGATCAGAGCCTAGGGTTCCCATTTTCCTGATACGGGAGAGCTAGGAGCTGCACAGTTGATGGGCCCAGTTACAGCTGCACAGAACACAAATCTAATCTACCATGAGAGCCCGAGACGAGGTTGCAGCAGAGGCGACGACGATTTCACTAGCGGATATATACCACGTACCAAAATAACACTTGCTTTCCGCTATGAAATGTGTTGCGCTGCGCATAATTGACGTCTAAAACCAAAACATTCTTACGATCTCTCTGTAGAAACCGGAGTTTATCCTACTTCTGACCAAGATGAGTCGCGTTAAGATCTAAACTTTTAAAGAGAGTACCACGTGCTAAACTCCATCGAATTCCACTAAAAAAAAGAAAGAACTCCATTGATTTTTTTTTCACTATAGGTGAGTTCTTTTGGACTGATGGCGCTTAAATATTTGAATTCTAGCTGTTCGCAAGAGGTAGTATGCACAGAAAAATAGTCGCATGTGATTTTAACCGGTACAACTGAATTCAGTACACTTTTTACTATAATTTTTCTGTTGATTCCACTTTAAAAAACATAACATTTAAAATCTAATTATTATAAACAGTACGAGGATAAGCTATATATAAGCTAAAACAATCCACCGACACACCGTACGTGGCGGCGGGTTGACAAAACTGAATGGGGTCGTTGATTCCGGGGAGTAATTAAGTGGACATGGTCAACGCGTTGAGTCCGAGTGTAGCGACGCGTCGCCTCGTGTATTTAGCTTTTCGCCGGCCTTATGGCGTGTGTGTATATCTGTGTTGGGTGCGACCTTGTACTTGCTGTACTTGGCATGGCATGTGCCACTGGCTTTTGTACACATGGTTAGTTAATGGAACGCAACAAACACAATGTATAAATATCCCAAATCCTAAAAATCATTTCTAAGCTTTCTCCAATTTGTCCGGTGTGACATTTTCTGTCAAGCCTAAGTGTAAGCAACATAAAAGCTACAGTGTACACGGCGACGGGATTAGGCAAGTTCAGTGACCATTTTTGCTTGAGAAGGATAAAAATAAAACTTACAAATGCCAACGCTTTGGCAGAGCATGTAGCCTAGCCTTGAGCCAGTAACCTATTCCCGTGTCATTTTCGCGAATTTTTGGTACGAATAATCTATTTTTTATTTAAAATTACAGAAATATACACGTGAATTTTTTTTTTACAAAAATAGGCAAGTCGCCCAATGAGAGGGCGACTGGAACCTATCGCCCAACCAGGGGCTGACAGAGTCCCTGTCGCTCTCCCATTAGGCGACTGGATGAGTCGCCCTCCCATTGGGCAACTTTCATGCAGTCGCCCACACTCAGGGGCCGACGAAACCCGTATGTACCGATCGTTTTATATACCGATGCAATATAAACAACTAGTCTGAAAAGATAAAATAGCAACGTTCTATATGGCTTATATATACTCATTTGAAAGGTTTCGACGAGATCTACAACTTTTCAGTTGAAGAAAAATCCAAATTCCGAAGGGAAGAGTAAGAAAAAGGGCAAAAATAGAAACCAAAAACTTGCGACGCAGGTTTAGGTCCAAAGATAGCCGATTTTCGGGGTCTTGAAGGGCGACGGGCGCAAGCGGGTCATTATTTTTGGATCGGGCTCGTCGTTAGCTTTCCAACGAGTACAAGAACGTCGAAAACGGACACCGTATGCAAAAGTTATGCCCGTTTTACTGAAGGTGTGTCGGAAACGGACTCGAATTCATTTCGGCCTCAATTGAAACTGCTATAACTTTTGATCCTGTGGCCGAAATTGCTCAAAATTTGTTCTGGAGGCTTTTGGATGTATGAAGAACAGCTCCACCAATTTTCACTATTTTTGGCGAATGTTTGATGCACTTTCAAAATTTCGGCAAAGATAGACTCTTTCCTCTCTTTTTTTCTCTCGGGGGCCTGAGTGCAGTCGCTCAACCATTGGGCGACTTTCATGCAGTCGCCCAATGGAAGGGCGACTTTCATGCAGTCGCCCAATGGAAGGGCGACTGTAATTAATCGCCCAACAGTTAGGAGATCTATTTTTGTAAAAAAAATTTCCTGCGGGTATATTTCTGTAATTTTGAATAAAAAATAGATTATCCGTACAAAAATTCTCATTTTCGCTCCATTCCATTACGTTGGTAAGAATTTCACTCTATCGGAGTGGAGAAGGCTTTACCCTACATCAACGTCACCACCACATGTTACAGCAGCAGCAGTACGTTAGTACGTAGTACTAGTATTTTTCTGAATGGAACAACGCGAAGAAGATTGCGCGTTGCATCCACGGACGGCCAGAGCGTAGATAGCAGATCTCGAGCCAGCCAGCCAGGCAGATAGGCGAGCTCGAGCTGGATCCTCTTAGGCCACGTAGCTAGTTTTTTTTAAACTCACTGTCAACGTCATACAAGTGCTAAGTTTACTATTTATCCCCGGTATTTAGCTCCAGCTTGAACTGCAAGGTGGGACCCACGATCAAATAAAAATATACACCTTCAGTTCCTTCGCGTGAGTTCTCCCCCCCCCCTAGTTTCTTCGCGCCATTCCCAACCTAAACCCAATCCGGCATCCAAAATTTGTCAAATCCGCCTTCTCTCTTCCTTCAGCTCCTCCACCAGTCCACCTGCCTCTCCCCTCCCGGATCTGGTTCCTCGTCCTCCTCTCTTTTCCTTTGTCCCCTCTGGCTTCCCTACATGCTGCCGCCGTGACACTCGCTTCCCCACGTGTCATCACCTCTGTCTCCTCTAGCTTGCCTGTCACCCCCATGCACGCCACTGCCTCCACCTCTCCAGCTTCCCTATCGCCCCCATGCACGCCACGCCTCTGCCAGTAAAATTAGGATCAATATTTGTAAAATCATGCTCTAGGTAGTGGTTCAATTCTGAGACAGAATTTCACTTAAAGGCGCGTAAGACTGGGAGGATGAAGAACTAGATTTGCCATTTAGCCTCTTCCACAAGTAGGCTACCAAACTTGTCTTGCCTTATTACGCCTGCTGTGATACAAGCGGAAAATATGAAAAGACTCATTTTTGACATGTTCGAAATCTTCAGAGAAATTAAGATCGAGGCATTCATCTATTCCCTCCATACCAATATGCAAACATGCTAACTTTTTGTAGGATAAAAAATGATAGCAAAAGCAATATATGTTTAAAATAGATCTAAAATATTTTAAAAATTTTCTCCATTACTGCAACAGCATGGTCTAAAAGGCGATCTTCATAGATTTAGCAAACTTGTCTACAATTAGCCAAATAAAATCTATAACTAAGCAAAATGTAGGATAGTAAACACCAGATAGAACCTTAGTTGCTTTATAAAAAAGTCTTAAAAACTCTAAAAAATGATTACAATTTGCCAATCTGAATAAGTAATTACCAATTTATTATTCTAAGAGTTAGTATTGACAAAGACAGATATAATATGTTCATACCCTTGTATCTTCTTCAGCATTATGTATGTCGAGTTCCACCTCACCTTCATGTCAAGACTGAATTTTCTTGGGTCCTTGCCATTGGCTGTGTAGTACTCTACGAACCTGGCTACCATTTATGATGAACTTATGAGGTAACGAAGGACATCACGAATATTATTCAAATATTCGTTGATCACTTGCATACCATCTTGCACAACAAGGTTCAAGATATAACATACACATCTCTGGTGGAGAACATATTCACCAATATATGTTTGCAACCTTAAGGTGAAGATATTCATAGTTGTCGTATTCACCGATGTGTTATCAAGAGTTATAGAAATAATCTTCTTGTCTATTTTAAAACCATCAATTACATATATTATGCGCTCAACAATAGCCTATCCAGTGTGTGATTCATCAATTAACTCAAACTCTATGACTCTCTTGTTTAGCTTGTAATCATCATCTAAATAATAGGCTACAACACTAAGATAGTCACTTCTCTTGTGCGATGATGTCGAAATGTTTGAAGTTAAAGCAAAAGAAAACTACACTTATAGGAATATTTCTTTTAGTGCTACTAGCTCTCTATGATAGATCCATAAAATATCAGATGAGATAATTCTTCAACTAACACGTTAGTACTGTGGGCAATAGCCGCATTGGATCATTCTTTCGAATGGGCAATTTTCATCCATCCTAATTGGTTGATTTTAAAATATATTTAGCAATTTTCTCACGAGTAGAAAGAGAGCTATATACCCAAGTACTCACAGATTCATCGGTGGATCCTCTCCTTCATCGTCGCCGCATGGCATCAACTTCAACTTGCCACAGAGCCTGCTCGATGTGGAGGGCAATCTCACGTCCCTCGCACCTGGATGCGGTGCGACATGGGACAACGGTGCGTGGTGGCCTCGGTGCGTCAAGGCATGGTGGGGATGCTGAAGGTGAGGACACCGACGGGCGATGGCCACCAGCCCACGACCACATGGTGACAGGGACAATGACGACAATGTTCGGCTTCTGACAAGGTACTGGTACGCTCTCCCTCTCCCCCTCCCTCTCCGGCTATTCCCATGATCCACCATCCCTCAGTGTCCATAGACCCAGTCGCGTGCCGCCTCCGTGCCGCTCAACTTGCCGTGGCACGTTCATGCCCTGTCGCCTTGAGCACGACCCAATTGCACGGACCATACGTGTCGCCCAACGGGCCAACATTTTAGACCTAGCACAACCCGTCATTCTTGTCGTGCCGACCTGTCCAAAAATTGGTGTGCCATGGCATACTATGCTCGAACCGGACGTGCCAGCTGGGCCATAGGCCAGCCCAAAAAGGCAGTCGCAACTCCGAGGTCTGGTACATGAAAGACAATAGGGTAAAAAAAAAAGACAGGAAAAAACTTCCAATGGATTGGACTGTAATGTCTGTATACACGGCACAATAGCACACACTTTTTTGGGCTCTCCCTGTCACGGGCACAAAAGTACAGAACTACCACGGACTTGACATTTGATGAGACATGAAGGACGTCGAAAGGCTCAAATTCGCGTAATAGGATTGCCTTTTTGGTTATCATCCAACAGCAAAAGGATTTTTGATGAGAATTATCTCACAGGTGTCCGGAAGAATATTGGATTTCCTACAAAGAGATATGGAAAATTCAAGCCCAGTTCAGGAAGGGCATGCAAAGACATCCATCTGACAAATAGCCTAAATTGATTCCAAATCAAAACTACCAACGTAATCGGTTTGGGAATCAAAGGGCTTTATTAAGCTCGGGCCTATCCTCCAACGGAGCCAGCCCCACCCCCTCCTTCAGTCCTCCCCAGCATCCGGGCATGGGTAGCCATAGACATCAAGAAGAACAAAAGAAGAGAGGAGACAGAGAAGATAGGCTTTTCTCAGGAGTCACCCCACATCCACGGCTCCACAGCCATAAAGCCCAACCACCCACATGGCAACTCCTCACATATCCACCACGGTCCTAGTCCCCATCCACCTCCACCATTCTACACTTTAGACCAGATGCAAAATTGAAAGAGGAATAGAGCGGATAACAACGCACCTGAGGTTGAGAGGTGAGGGCTGAGGTCCTGAGAGGCGGCATGGCAAGGCTGGTTCTGCAGGGACCGGGGCTAGGGCTACGTGGCGGGAGTCAGGGACCCAAACCCCAAGGCGGCGTTGGCGTGGGGAAGCTCGATCGAAGCCACCAACTCGCAATTGCGGCCTGTGAGGAGGCCACTGGGCGGCTCAAGCCAGCGGAGCACTAATGAGGAGTGATATGGGGTCACCCGATCTTCTTGACATATAATTGGGTACTTACATGAGTCTTGATAAATCGTAGTGATCCTCCAATGCCAGTGCAAGGGACGAACACTCTTTAATCCGTCAAAACACACTCGTGTCGATTTTGCCATCCACCAAGCAAAAATCTATCATACACCCAATTCCCAGCAGAAAAGCTGAACGATCTTGATTGAAGAACACTCCCTAATTCTCTATAGAAGTCAGCAGCAAAGAATGAACACAAGTCATGAACAATAGTAGATTAATTCTCAAAAAGGTGGTCAGATCTCCAAGTGGGGGTGGCTGCTGCCTTTAGGGGGTGCGCACCCCCTTATGCACACACTTGGGCCCCACAACCTACACATGGGTTTAGGGTTCCCACACTCACCACACATTGTCTAAGGTCTTATTCGACTTAATTGGCCCAACCATTTACAAGTTGGGCTAAGTTCATGAAATGAAAAACATGAGTTCATAAAAGTATAAACATTTGCATTTCTCTCATATTGGGCTATGGACTGGCCGCATAAGACTTGGGCTTGCATCTCCAAGTATTTTGCACCCCTTACACTCGGTTGGGCTTGGATTTCTCCTATGGCCGCATGGACCCTTCCACCTTTCCTTCGGCCGCATGGATCAAGGTCTCTTGGCCGCATGGCCCAATGGCTCCCTCCCCTTGGCGAGTTGCATGGTCCTTCTCCTCTTGACTTATGGTCGGTTGGTCCTTCTCCACGTGATCTTCCATCACTTCAATATGAGAACACATTGTATTTGCATAAGGTAGTATATCATTCTTATCTAAAGCAATAGGGAACTCTCTCAGAAATAAAAACACCTATTATTGGAGTAGCTTAACTCTTGCTCTTGTCATAGGATCTTTTGAAGCTTCATTACTAGCTTTGTCATGCACACTTGAAGTGGAAGATGAATGTATAATAGGGATATCCTCATCAAAGAGGGAGGAGGCAAGGAGGGGAGACCTGGAGGTGGCCGGAGCTACGCGGAGACTAAGTGAGGAGAACTAGAGGTGAGGAGCGACCGACCGAGCCACCGAAGGAATTTATTATTCTCTAGCCATTACTGTTACTAACTTACTATTGTTGATTTGTTAATGAACTATGTTGTATGAATGTGTTGCATAAACAATAGACAATAATCTATAGTTTTAGACTATGTAGTCATATTTTGTGTAATGATGTATTGTACAATATGTTTGTAGATTTGCGATAATAGAGAAACAAATGTTGCGTAACTATTTCATAAGTAATTCAAGTAGTACTCTCCCAATCGATGAGAGCATAACTCAACCAAAGAGACTTTAACTAGAATTTAATCATAATGAAATTATTGCCGGTCCGACGCATCACATACCAATAGAAGATTATACCAATGAAACTTGAGATCAAATGAGGATGGTATATTTGTTGAATGGTCTAATTCAAGCAATTAGTTCTGTCTTTCCAAAAGACATTGGATGGCATAGTGTTGAGAAGAATCTTGGTTTAATAAGGTCGATTAGTTGGAATATAGTATGAAAAAAGATACTACTTTTTATTTCTATTGTTTTCTTTTCAAGAAACCGTCACAACCCAACACATTTGAGAGTGATGTGTTTACAACAGTTAGGTTCTCTCGTTGGAAGATAATTATAGATGTTTTAATAAACATGGTGGTCCATCTAGTTTCCACAACAATGCAAGAGGTGAGTGTGATGACTTCAAAAATTAACGCTCAAATGTGTCTAGTAAAATAAATAATTACACTAAAGAGGCCAAGTTGCGTACAAAATTCATGATCATTTAGTGGTATGTTTCATTTTTTAATATTCATGATTATTAACAATTTATTATTGTATCACTAATTTTGATACACAGACAACAAATCATTACTCACTGGAAGCATATTTATATATTTCGAGATGCACTTTCCAATAGTGAGATAACTTCATTGTGTTCTCTCTCCCCTTTTTTTTTTTTTTGCTTTGCTTTGCTTCTCTTCTATTCGTAGATGAATTTAGATTACGCAAGAGTAAAAGACTATGTTTGTGTTAATCTAGTTTAATCCTTTAACTCATCCTCAATTTTGATATTAGCTTCACCACTATTGAGAATGACTCCCTACAATTTACATGTTAGGGTAACGATTTTTCCTCGCAGAAAAATGGAGTAGCACACATCCCTGGAAAGGAGAATACCACCTCCACCTCATGGAACTATAAATTAGAATATTCTAAAAGGAACTAGAAAATAGAACGGCATTTCAAGAACTAATAGAATAGCCTTGGAAAATGACTACACCTGTTTAACTCAATAATTTAAGTTGATTTTTGACAAGATACATTGACCATGCCCTTGCACTGCTCCTTTTGAGCCACCCCGCTATCAGTAGAGACAATCCTGAAACCATGAAGGGCAGTAAAAAAGAAATAAGGGATACATTTCTACTACAATATCTGTAGTCATTAGTCAAGATTATCTCAAAAGAAGTTATGCTCAAACATCTAAAGAGCAAACCAAAGAGTTTAGGTAAGGCTTGTTGCTTTGGTACAGTTTCCATAATTTCAATGGGCAAGTTTTGTCGTATATTCGTCCAGGTACTTGTTATCTGCCCTATAGCATGTGGAATGACAAAAAAAAAAGAAACAAATATTTAAAAATTGATTATGTTCATCAACCAAGTTCTTCAACTAGAGATTTTGGAGACAACTAAACAATCAATTTGATAGCTGCCAACTTGTATATTACACAAGAATTCCAAACTTTATACTTCCCAAGTAAATGCCATGGTTTGACTATTCATTCATGCACTTGTCATTAGTCACGTTTTTTTAATGTAAATTTAATCGATAAATCACCAACTGATAAATAACCTTAGATTTTTCATCACATCTATATGTTATTTTGAAATCAAGACTTAGATGGTATCATGGTTAAAAAAATTCCGAAAAGCATCAATCCTGCTTCACTTAAGTGACATGACGGCAAATGCAAAAGTTTGACAGTCCTTGGTAAAAAAAATCATCTGTGAAAGTAAACAGATGCAGATTTCCAATTCTGATATCCAACTATGCACCTGTAGCAATTAAAAGACACAATTTTCTCTCAGGCAAAGATAATACTCACCTCAATCATAGGGTGGAGTCCGCACTACAGATGAGTAGTAGTGTGCCTCCAACTCCTTGAGGCTTGCTGCCGCCTCCTGTCCAATCCTCTCCAGCATTCTCTCTGTCCCCTCCGCCTACTGACTTAGCACTTCAATCCTCCTACCCACATTTTCATTCAATGAAGCAAGCCTAGAAAATATGGCTGTCCTCTTAAGTTCCGACACTAGTTTCAACAGAGTCTGCTGAATGTACCTGAAAAACAATAACACAACATTTGAGAGCTGAAATTACCAGTTGAAGGGATTTGTTAAATAATACTAATTGCTAGCTTCGTGATATTCTAGAATTAGCTTCCGTTTAAGAAAAAATGACAGTAGGTACAACAAATGATTGCAGTATGTAAACACAAAAAATAGACAAAAAATCAGCTGCTACTATATAGTATGTGGAGGAAAAGAGTGTTTCAACTCGCTGCCATCACCACATTGGTTATGGTGACCAAACTAAGGTGATATTTTCTTCTTGTCATATCCACTGGCCATTTGTATCTCTGGAGATCGGTTTCTTTAAAATCCATGACCACGAAATGTCATCTAGGTTCCCATGCTCCAGATTTTGATTTATCCTTCTGAAATCTTATCCTGCATGTCTAGACTTAGTTCCTTGTCAGATCTTACTTGTACCAAACTGATCCCTGTTTCTATCACATACTCATTGAATCTAGCTCCTACATTTTCATCCTAGCCACATAATTGTTCTCATGTTGGGTCTCATCTCTATGGTCTATAGTGACCTCTTTGCACTAGATATCAACTCACCAGATCTAGGGCTTTTGCGGTACAGCATTGTCAGATTTAATACAGTGATAGCTTCTCCTACTTGTACTATCGTCTCATTAGATGTCACAACTACGAGCTGCCATTCTAGTTTAATGACCTGGTTTAGATCTCACCACGATGGAAGTCAACATTGTAGCTCTTAATGGCTTCTTGTTGTTGGATATGGCATCAGCGAAATAGCGAATTACAACATGTGGATAATACGTCAATTAGCAGCCCATGGTCAGTACTGGGGCCATTGCTCAATCTGACTCTTGAATCCTAATAGAAGGGTACCAGGTGAACAAGTCGATGTTCGGTTCTTCCTCATCATACACAATTTGTCTTCAGTACACAAACAACATAGCAATTATGAAGCCAACGCTAAAAAATAGGGTACGATCGCTCCAAATTTTGCTCATTCAGACGGTATACTATGGCATGGTATAAACACCGTCCGAAGAAACAAATCTTCGAACAGTTGGTGGGCAGGGAGCGAGTTGATACCATGCGGGCGGCGCGCATCTCCATCTGGAAGGCCTCCTGCGAGTTGCGCACGGGCGGGTCGTTGACCTGCGTTGAGGATACCACGAGTTAGGGTTTAATCAGGAAGCGGGGACACCGAGACGTACGCGGGTGATGTTGACGAGGGCGGAGAGGTTGACCACGAGGCTGGAGACGTCGGCGTCGGCCTTCTGGAGGAGCAACTTCTGCTTTTGGGCCGCGGCCGCGGCCGTCGGGCCCGCTGCCGCCTGCCTTGCTCGTTGGGGGCGCGCCGCAGTAGGTCAGTAGGTGTGCTTCGGCTTTGGCCTCTGGGCTTGGGCTTTGGCCTGTATTTCGGGCTGTATTTTGGGTCTAGCTGACGCGGCCGGTGGCATTGGCTGGGCCTGCCGAATCGACGTTTTACCGAAATCCCAAGTAGAATGGGCACTATTGTTCTGTGAACCTGACCAGATTAGCGAACCTGGCGCAAACCAACACTAGTTAAGTTCCAATTAGAGGATCCCATTCCGATTAAGCACGAAAGAAGAAGAGAACCAAGTCGATTTTTGTTCCAAGGCATGGCCCTACATTTGCTCAGATCTAGCTCCCCATGCCTCCAGCATTGTATGACACTGTGATCTCTGCCACTACTGAAATCTGAGCGGAAAAAAAAACGGCCAAACAGGAGTTGTCACCAGCTTTGTTGATTCCTTTTCATTTCCTTTCCCCAACTTTTGCTTTCTTGCTACCTTTCTTTTTCAGTGTTGTTGTTCGTGTTGGTGCCGCATCCCTCAGCGTTTCGATTTACTTTCTCACGTCACTGTTCTTCCTCTGCCTTGTAAGTAACTCCAGCTGGATGGATGGCTAGCTAGCTCCGACAATCGCGTTGATGCCTGCCTACACGTCGTGACCAACAAACCTAGCTATGCAATTGGTAATAAACAGCATACTGTACTAGCAATTTAGCATAGTTACTTACTCCATAAGTGCCATTATAGCAGCTAGTAGATACTAGCTCCAGTACTCAGTACAGTAAAAGGCAGCTCAATAATGAGATACCTTTGTGGCTTAAAGAGCCAACCTAATGTTTGGACCCATCTAATTAAGCCTCAAAACCTACAGAACTAAGCCTGCATGTGCTACATTTAAAGATTTGAACTCTACGAAAATTACAGCCCAGTGCCTAATCTAGAATAAATTAAAATGGGATCAGCTCCAGACTTGGATCAGATCGCGTTGCAGAATTAACTCTGAATGTGCCAGGGTGGAGGGCACTGTCAAAGTGCTTTGCCAACTGAAGTTAGGCCAATATTCACACTCGGCACATCAACAACATTATTTTACTAGGTGTGAAATACATGCTGAAGTGAACATGAAAGGGTAAAGGGTTTTTATCAGATGGCTGTCAGGTACTCCTCCAACCAATCAAAGCTCACCCAGTTGAGCTCTCTCTGGCTTGTGAAAAGAGCAGCAGCTGTAGCTGTACCAGAAAAACAGGCCAAGTGAAAGGCAAAGTACAGATACCAATAAAGTGGGCAAGCTTTCATCAGACCAAATGATCAGCAGTCCACCAATGTGCACTTTTATTCCCTCTCCCCTATGTCAATGTGTCAGCTTAAGCATGGCATCTTCCTTCTAATCATGGCGCTCACTCCTAGGGCTACTAAACCCTTGGCTCTACCTGTTGATATGTGACTGGTTGGTGCCACAGGGCGGCCCCACCCCCACAAAACGGAGTGGTACCTCTGCATGATGTTCCTAAGGTCTTCCATGATTCCAAAGCAGACATTGACTCCATTGCTTCCCTTCTAGACTAGCCAGGACCCCCTAAAAGAGGGGGATTGATTAACTCCTGAACAAGAAGCAAAGTTGTTTCTTTCCTTCCCTAATGGAAATTCATGCTAGTGCGCTGCAACGATGTTTCTTTTCCTTCTTTGACACTTCTTCTCAGCTATTAGAGGTCTTGGGATGCATTGATTTGTAATACACCATGGTTATTTTACACAATTTAGTTCTTTTTGTGTTCTTAATGCAACAACTCGAAATTTTTATAGCCACATAAGGTTTCTAATTAAAAGTTAAGGTTCAACTCCTATAAGTCAGATGTGAAATGGGTCGTATGTGGATTTTGTTGGTCCGTTGGCTCGTTCATTGATAATCACAGAGAACGGAAAAGAAAGACGAATATATATCACCAATAGCTTGTCGAATGTTACAGCAACTTATCAAATTGACATTAAGACAATGTGGTATACACAGGTGAAGAGTCTGTTCTGTGCTGAAGACTTTTCTCCAAGATGGTCACTGGATAGTGGATACTCTCCTTTCATCGAGTAATTTTCAACCAAATTGGTCAATAATAGCATAAAACCACTAATAACATCATGACACTAACAATGGGATCAGGGGCGGATCCACACCCCGGGCAGGGTAGGCTTTAGCCCGGGGTGTGGAAAAATATCTAGTGTATAGCTTGAGTAAATTTAGTTCAGCTTGGATAATATTTTCATGGTCTAGCCCAGATAACCTAGATCATTCTACTACTGAGCCTGGGTAATTTGATGTGTTTTTATCTTGTCCCGGTTCCATTAGAGGATGCATGCCAACTCAGATGCTTGCCCAAAATTGAGATATGCTCCAACACCACACACACACACACACACACACACACACACATATATATATATATATATATATATACTTATAGCATATTTGAGTTCTCCAAAAACACACAATCTACCATCTTTCGGCGCATAATCAAGTTGAGGAACCCTACAAAACAGCAAGAGACCGGCTAGGGTCCACAATCTAATCACGTTCCATTTAGGATAAGGTTTCTTGACATAAAACTACATCAAGGACTCAAGTGAGACCATAACAAAAGTGTTTTCAAATCTCCCCTTTTGAGATCTTGTTTGTAGTTGGGACATCTTGGTGATGGTGACTCACATGGGCCTCAGGCCAAAGGTTTTTGCTAGCATTAATTCTTTAGCCTTTACTCCTAGTGGCAAAAAATATCTATTTCTAGATGCCTTGTGGTAAGGCTATCAACTTAGCTAGTTTGTTGGGAAATATGATGGTTCATCAGTTCATTGCTTCTAGTGGTTGGGTGTCCTACTTAATAAGTATGGTTTACGAAAACCTCTGGGGAAAATGTTTGTTTGGTGGCCATTCAGTTTGTTATGTCTCCTTTCAAAAGTGGTCACTTTTTCATAACAAAACAATGTTCAGTAGTGATCAATTATTGACCTCTCGAACTATGCATCCCATTACAAGGACATTAGTAGGACAATTTAGAATGATCAAACTATAGTTCTAACCAACTAGTCACACGTTATTTTCACTATGTATGTATTAGGGCTGAACCTTTGCAACTGGCTAAGGTTTGTTATCAAACTACGAAAAGCAATAGTAGGTTAGGAGGATTTTAGTTTTGCAAAGTTTCCGATTGAGCACTCAAGCCAAATCCTTCCTTGCATCAAACGAAAAAAATAAATGTGATAGTTAATTTTGAATCGCGATACCTTCATATATGCTCCATTTAATTAATTTTATGGAATTAGAATGCAATAGCTAGTTATTCTTGTAGCAAAACAAGAGAAAGATGTATTACCTTAACTTTTCCTACAATTATGTCCAAACAAAAGTTGATGAAGCTAGAGAATGCATGGTCCAAAAAGAATCATACTTGTCTTCATTCACAAAGGAGTGCTTTAGTACCAAATTGGATTTAATATATGACAACCATGACAAAAGTGATGGCAAAAACTGAATATAAGTAGTACGATGTGGTTCACCTCTACATGTAAGGAAGTGAACAGAGCCTCTTTTGATCACATACATTAATTGCAAGTTCTCTTGACAAAGAGTGCTAACTCAAGGTGGCAATGGCAAATGAGCATAGATGGTTTTAGGGTGGAAACAATTACTTGGCGTAACCATCTTAAGACTTAAACAAATCATAGGACCACAGATACAAATTTTAACAAATACACAAATAAGAAATAATTAACACACGCCTAACATATAGCTAGCAATAGTTGAACTCATCTTTAGTATTTAGACAGACAACAAAGGTGACTACCCCAATGGCAGGAAGCAAGCATGCTAGCTTTCTTCCTTCGAGCAAATTTTTTTAAGGGGGATGCTTTGAGCAATGTATATATAATTTGTGCCTAGTGCAAACAAGTTTTTTTTCTGTAGTATACATATAATTTTTAAAGAGCCAGATTAGTTTCCAACTCAAGCATACGCTGGTAGACTAAGGTCTTGTCAGGTTGGTGCCTTGGACAAGTTGCCTGGGCATTAGACTTCCCTATGGGTTGCCTGGCAGGGTTGTCAGGATCACGATCCTAGGTTGAATCGTTTTTATCTGATGAGATCGGATCGTAGAATCATGATTCTATCAAAATTTTAAAAATGTATATATTATATATATAAATTGAATTATATTTCTAAATATGTAGTTCTATAGTAGATTTTTTGAATTTAATTTTATAATTTGAGTACACTTATTCATGTTATATTGAATTAAGGTTGATTTTTGAAACTTATTTTATTATTTTTAATAAACAAATAATCTAAAAATGCAATATGTCAAAGATAATATTTTTTTTACCTTAGAACAACATGTAAACAACAAAACAAAGTAAACTAAACTAGCGCAACTTAACTAGCAATAGATAATATCAAATTTTATATGCTAATATAGTTTGTTATCAGGATCACGATCTCACTGTGATCCTACCCGATCCTAACGATTCTACGGGTAAGATTGCGATCCCATTGCGATACTACATGATTCTGATCCATATTGTGATCCGTATCATCTACCTCCGGTAGGATCTACGATACTACGATACGTGTCGCGATACTAACAACCTTGTTGCCTGGTATTGTTTACCAAATTGTTTGACCAGATACACCTCAAAGTCAATGTAGTGTTTGGTTGGTGACCTAGAACCATGCTTTCTCTTTACCACCTTATATTAGTGCGGTCACTATATCCTACCGTAAAATTTCTTAGGCCTAGCTACCACTAGCAGAACACAAACAGCTCTCGCCAGGCCAATATTAGGTGAGTTTTCTGAGTTGTGGTTTTAGCTTTTAGCTTATGATTTTTTAATTTTGATTGTTCACGAGAGACAGTACGTAGAGGAAAACAATCGCATACGATTTTAACCGATATAACTGAACTCGGTTTAATATCTACTATAATATATCTGTAGATCTCGTATTGAAAAGACTTACCCTTTAAAAACTATTTACTATAACAAAAATAATAATTCTGAACCAAAATAAAAAAGTACCCAGCCAATCGCCATATCTTCAACCAAACACACCCCCGACAAAACTCCTGGCAGCATCCGACCGGGCCAACTCGCGCCATGACGCGAACCAAACAACCCTAATTGTTACTGTTTGTATGCATAATTATTCGGTGCTATGAAAATTACAATTGCATCAGGAAATCGAGACAGGAAAAAGGACCAGCCCGAGTTGATATCAAGATAGAACCTACTGACGCATTTATTTATCAACATCTCTAGCTTTACATCACCTTTCCCATCACATCACCACCACAAGAATTTGGCAACTTATTGAACCCTAATAAGGGGCCAATCTCACATATTCTAGAAGGTGATTAATTGCGTATCGTCAATCCAACCAAATTAATTAAGGACATGGTCATATTTAGTTATGGCTGACGTTTTTAACTGAAAATAAATAAGTAGTAACTAAAAAATGACTTTTAGAATAAGAGAGCGAGATGTGGGAAAGTGAGAAAAAGATGCGTACACAAGACGGAAGCGAGGGGAGTGAAGTGCATGATGCGCCCGTAACCCCTTTCTTATCCTCGGAACGAGATGTGAATGAGAGAAATAGGGAAATCGCTTCGAGAAGCAAAAGCCACTATGAGTAGTAGTATTGGGCCTGTTCTTTTTTGTTTCGGTTTATGGCTTATGGTTGCAACTTATGACATTTGGGCTGTTCGCATGAGAGAATACGGAGTAACAGAAACTCGCGTGTGGTTTTAGTCGATACAAATAAAGTCACCATAGTGTGTACTATAAAATCAACTTGTAGACCTCGTTTTAAAAAGATATTCCGTTTGGAAGTTAGTTACTGTAGAAATATACAAAAATCAGATTTTAAAAGCTGAAAAGAACATGCACATCCTAAGTGTTTGAGCATCCCTTTCAAGCAGCTAGCTTCTTAGCTAGAAATTTATTCCCAATCTTGTGCAAATATTCAAGTACTCTAGCTTATCTCTATTATTAGCCACCAAACAAACCCAAATATAAATGGCCGGCTAGCTCAAAGTGTAATTAACTTGCCTGGTCTAGACTTCCAAGGCGAATGAGAAAGAATTCTCTACACTATAGAGACTTTGCCAGTTGCCATGCGTCCCCTACTGCTTGTCCTTTTATTAAAAGACTTATACCTACGTGTACTTGGGCCACCAATTAGCCAATCCCACGGGCAACACAAGATCCCAAGATGATGCAAGCCTAGATTAATAGTCTCATCTCATGCGATGGCCAATTAGTAAGAGCAAGTCTAATAATAGAGTTAAGTGTTTGGCTATAAGTCAAGTTATAAGAGCTAAGTTATACAATAATTTGTCTACAAAAAGTTTTTTATTATTATATGGTATCATATCTCACATTCTTTTTCCTATTCCTCCTCACATACATTTATTATCTAGGTCTACCACTGCATAGGCTCTTGTGCCCAGCTTGTTGCTTGCATGAGAGCCAAGCTCTCATCTCTCTCCTCTCTTCTCTCCTTTACATCAGCAAAAATGCTGACTAGCTTGGCTATAAAACCATTATTGTACTTGCTCTAATCTTCGAGAAAAGATGATGGCATCTCAATTAAGTCGTTAATGATAGGTTAATCTGATTTGATTATTAATTAACCCAAGGAGATCGAGAGGGGTCAGATATAAGTGTAGTTTTGTCAGCTATAGATTTGTCGATCGAGTAGATTGAGCTGGTGTACATACACTCCATATGACAATGACGATTAAATTAATTAGGATTATATTAAACTAAGTTAGTTGCTTGTCTGGAGACATCCTATCAAAACCTTTCTACATGCATCCCGTACAATTATGGCAGCTGATGGAGATTAATTTATATCTGGTGATGCTTTGCTAAGTGAAGTGACTCCATGATGACCTGTGTAGGGCATTACACAATTAATCACCATATTTTATTAGCTTCTAGTCAATTTAATTAGCCTAATCCACTAGGATCGATATGAATGCGATGCGATTTTGATCAGTCGATGCAACAAGTTATCATGCTAACCATACATACAGTCAGTGTTGATTTTCTATGTAAGGTTACGTTTGCGACACTCACTTATCGGTGGACCTTAGCATATAAGTTACAAAAAAAAAATTCTAAAGAAAACTTGTGTTGTGCACATGTAACTACCGGTAATTAATCTATGCGTACAACACAATATATCATCAACAGTCAGTTGTGTCATACAGTACGCATGACAGCTAGTTGGCGATTAGAAAACTGGCCAAAAGCGATAACCCTGCTTAATATAAGCGATACGAATCTTAGGATGACCTATAATCATCCACTCCCAGGGGTTGGCCACTGTGCGCATGTTGACTAGCCAATCTTAGTTTAGGGACGCCTAGCAATTAACAAAGGCATCAATTAAACCTCTGCTCTAATCACGTGTATTAAACAAACCCTTGCGTAAAGCACAACCGGATCCTATTGGCTGCCATGTGTGCCTTTCGTACGTGGCCAACGTGTCGGTCCGTGGCTGCTGTCGTCGAGGCAGCCAGTGGGAGGGAGAGCCGGGAGTGCAGGCCATGTGTCGAGCTTCCATTGGCTGCAACTGTCCAATTGCAACCCGAAACGTGGAGGCCGGTTTTGGATATAGGCTTAGCCTGCGTAGGGGCGTGGGACCCTTCAGAATCTCGATGCAGGGATTCGCCGGACATTACCATAAAAAGAGATATTCTGGCTTCTCTTTCAGACCACTGTTTATTAGTTATTCATCCTCACTCCTCAATCCTTATACGTTGGACTCTGAGGATAATTAAGTGATTTTCCAATTTGATGAAAAAGAAAAAAAAAGAGAAGAGGGAGGAGTGACAGAGGAGGAGATAAGGCCTTCGGCTGTCTCTCTCGCGTACGCCACAGGGGAACCCTGCTTGACCTTTCGTTGGGCGACTGTGTCACGTGGAGATGGTGGCGGCGCCGAAGGCGCCACCGGCCCGAGCGCCTCAGCGCTGGCCGTTGGCAGCAGCTCGCCAACCGCCTCTTCTCTCCCATATAAAAGGCGGCCTCCATCTCCTCTTTTCGGCATTGAATACAGTGAGTCCTCTTTCTCTTCCTCCGATCTCCTATACCTATCGGCTGCGTCTAGATTTTGAGCTTTTATGATAGCCGGCCAAGCTTTTCTCCAGCGCGAATGGCTGTGCAGTCCGAATCGCCGTTCTTTAGGTTTCTCCATGAGGTTTCCTTATGCCTTTTCGTTTAGATTTGGCAGTGAGGGAATTTTTGGGGATTTACCTCTAGAAGTTTAATTCAGCTGGGTTTTGTGCCGAATGGTTAAAGGAGAACCCGAGTCTTGTTCTATGTGTTCACGGGTGCTCTTGGCCGGAGCGCTCGTCGGTCTTATGCGGCATCTACCCTGACCCTCAACTTCCTACTTCGGTGACCTGAGGTTTGAAGTGAGGCATTGTATCTCAGTCTACGTCGTTTCCTTGTGTGGCATAGCGAGGCATTTGGTTTTCTGGGACAGCACCGAGCGTGTGCCTTGCCTTGTCTGGTTTCTTTTTGGTGATTTCAAATATCACCGGTGTTGTTAGTGTTTCAAGGGTTTATACTTTGCACTTTGCTTGTTCTACTTCAGATATCTGCGATTTATCACTTATTGGAAATTGCAAAGATATTATGTGAGTTTGGTTTGATAGCTCGATGATGATAATGGTCTTATACTGAAATTAAATCATTCAAACTTGAGCTCTAAATTATTTCTATTGCTGTCATTTGATTCTCAGTCCTGTAGTCATTTACTTTCGAACTGTTTGGATATATTGTTTTGTGATCTTATGTATGCTCCTTTGTTTGCCATTTCGGCTTATTGCTGAACTTGTTAAAACTATGATTACTTGCACTGGGAGTTTATCACGTTAATTGGTTAATTGAAGTGTTGTCTTCTGATCACTTTACTATTGGCCGAAAATTTACATAGTTGTCATTAGATTGAAATAAGTTTCGCAGATCTATAAACTGATATTTAGATCTCAAGATTTTGAATCTTTTTGTCATATTCAATTAGTGAAGAGTATAAGCTATAGTAGTGGGAATGCCAAGATTAAATCTTGAGTAACCCTATATCTAAGAGCAATAATCAAAACACAAATATGAGCTTTATGTTGATTTTAATAGCCCACATGTTCTATGTTTGAAGCATATTATATGCTTAAGTGGCTTCATGGATTTACATATTCATATGTTGATTTTGTCATTTAAATGGTGCTGGAATTATGCTTTGTATCAATTATGTTTTCCTAGAATTAAATTTGAATTCATGATAAAATCGCATTTTTTACAACATTATATAGCAACATGAAGTCACGTTGTGGTGCTTAGATCTACACATCATGTATACATAGCTTTTTTTTTAAAAATAATTTTTTATATGTTATGTATAGTTACTTACTCAAAAGAATATAGTTTTGGACATAGGTACAAAGTCTCTCAAACACAAATTTAATAACTAATTATATTTTAAAAACAAATAAAATCGTAGTTTTATAAATGTATTTTTTTAGATAAATCTACATATATAATTTTTACGTACCCAATCTAAATATTTTAAAAATATATTAATAATTAAAATTTGGAAATTTAACTGTTCGTATCCCGAAATGATACTTGTTTTTGTCACCTGAGGAAGTATATTATATATGGTTTGTACACATAATCCTCTACCTTTTGTGCTCTTGACACGCAACTCTAAACTTACTGTGCACTAGGATAAATCAGTGAATCACACGGGCTGCAAGCCTGCAAGCAAGTACACGGCACAGTGCGTTACATCTCTTTTTTCCCCCTTCTTTGTAGCGTTGCACTCGGAATAAGGTTTACATCACATCTGGTGCTCTCTTCAACATCTTGCGGTGCTGCGTCCAATCACCCATGCATCCACGCGCCAAATAGACCGTAATAATATCTTGCATGTGTTGAACAGTGCAAATCCACGACGTACGATCTGCTAGATCGATGCAAACTAAGTTGTAATCTAGGATAGCTATTGGTTAGGTTTTTTTGTTTAAAATTAGCTCATGTTTATGCTATCTACAATAATTAATTTTTAAACGATGCGTTTTTTAAGATAGGATCAATAGGAAAATTATAGTAAAAGTATACCGAGTTCAACTGTACCGGTCAAAATCATATGTGACTTTTTTTCTACGTACCATCTCTCGCGAACAAACAGAATTTAAATATTTAAGCCATGATTCCAAAAGTAACTTTAGGTTAATTCTAGAGAAAGGTTAGTGCTTGGTTAGTAGTAATCTTTTTTTTTTGGTACAACAAGACATGCATGCATGTTGAAATAGTAGTAGTTAATTGGGGAGAGAACACAGATAAAGGGACAAAGTCTAAGGTGGCATCAGAAAAGAAAGAGGAAAACTGAATCATGTAGCACTCACCGCAAAGGGGTTACTTCCATATGCATGCTCAATTGCTTAATTGTCATATACATTCTTGGCAAATCAAACACGGCCTCGCTAATTTGATTAATTGGATTAATGCAGCAGCAGCCAAAAAATGGGTAATAATACTGAAGAAAATGGCAGAGATGGATGGATCGACCAAAAATTTACAAGGCGTGCGTGCATGCATGGTCATCTCAGATCACACCAAGAACTGGAGTAACAGGCGGCTTACATGCTAGCTGCCGCGCGCTCTCCGAATCCCAGACCAGAAGCTAAACATACTTAATTACTGCCGCTAATTACCTAGCCAGGGATCTTAGTACGGGCGTAGGTAGTAGTAGGTAATTAATTCTTCTTTTTTACCAAAGTAGCTTGTGCGATCGTGTGGACGTCGACGAGGCGACTCAAGTCACAAGCCGGCGGGTGCAAGGCTGAGCTGCAGGTCCAGCCCGAGGGCGTTCTCCGGCACGGCCGCCACCGGCTCGGACACCACCATCCCGGGGCCTGCCATGCCAGGGTATCTTGCCAGGCTGGCCGCCGGGCTCGCGTGGGCCTTCCGGCCGTGGTGGTCGTCGGCCATGTAGGGCGCAGCGGCTGCGGCGGAGGCGGCCGGGGTGTACGAGAACACGGCTGGCGAGGCAGCCACGCCGCCCGGGGCGGCGCGGGGAGGGAAGACGCAGCCGTGGGACACGTGGAACTGCTGCCCCTGGGGCCCGCCGGCCACCGCGGTGCGGGGGGAGAAGTAGACCCAGCTCGTGGCCCCCGCATCGCCGCCGCCGAGGAGGTGCTGCGGCGGCGCGAAGGCGGACACCATCGGGTTTGCGCGCTGGTAGAGCGCGGCGGCGCCGCCCGCAGCCCGGCCGGCGGCTGCGGCCGCGGCCTGGAGCTGCGCCCGCTTGAGCTGCTGCCGCTCCTTCTTGTGCGCGTTCTGGTGGCCTCCCAGCGCCTGCGAGTTGGCGAACTCGCGGCAGCAGTACTGGCACTCGTACCTCCGGCCGTCGCCGGCCGCCGTGGCCGTGGTGGTGGTGGTAGAAGAAGAGGACGAGTCCGAGCCGCCGCCGCCACCGTTCCCGCAGACCGGCGCGTTCTCCTGCTCGGCCTCGGGCTCCGTCTCCAGCCCCGGCTCCTCCTCGGAGACGTGGAAGCCGAAGAGCTTCAGCCTGGGGCTTCTCATGCTCATAACCGCAGCTTAGTACCACTAGTAGACTACTACTTACTTCTTACTATAGGAGGAGAGAGAGAGAGAGTGTGTGTTTCTTACTATAGGAGGGGGAGAGAGAGAGAGTAGCAGTAGAAGTTGCTGTCAAATAAGTTGGATGTGCATGGGTTTGGAGCTGTGTCAGGTGAGAAGGGGCAGTATATATAAGACCTGGAGCTGGAGGCACACACAACTAGCCTAATGGATATATCAAGAATCGAGCTAGCTAGCTAAGCTAGGTGAATGCATGATTTGAATACATATATGATATATGCATGTACAGGGGCTCCCAATATTAATTATCTCTTCTGCACCTTAGAGCAAGGCTAATAATATAGCTTTCAGCTGGCTGTATGGACACTTACAACCCACTTATCAGCACATTCATATAGTAGTTTACAGCCGGTTGAAGGCTGTATAACCCACCCATTTCTATCACAAAGTTTCTTGGTTCTTGTGCTTCAGCTGGCTGTAAATTTACAGCCCATCTCTCTTCTCTCTCCTCCACCTCAGCATACAGCCTACTAACAGCCTCTTATTATACTTGCTCTGAGAGAAGGACCTCGACGACGCAAAGCAAGAGAGAGAAGGCTTTTTTTTGTGTGTGTGAGAGTGAGTGAGAGAGAGAGAGGGCGATCAGCAGTCGTGAACAGGAGGAGCAAGCCAAGAGAGCGTTTAGGTCTAGATTGCGCCTGTCTCGGTTCCATGTTGCACCATTTTATATGTACGTGGCTTCCTCGTCGATTCGTTACGATCGACGCACGCATGATAAGATTCTTATATATCTTAATTTCTAGGTACCTAGCTCCGTGGAGCAGACTCGTAGTACTAATATAGTATGTGCCACTAGCTTAATTTGCTAGAACTAAGTGGCCAACTGGAGGTGCTCATTTGGGTTTTTTTAGTGGCTTATGGCTGAAAAGCACTGTAGTTAGCTGAAAAAATACTATAGCTGACAGAGATTTATTTAGCATAATTAAATTTAAAAAAATTATAAAATATAAAAAATATGTTAGCCCAATACATATAATACAAACAAATACGGGAAAAAAAAGAACCGGCAAAAAAGCTCAATAAAAAGCTAAAAGTTTAAAAAAAGATAAAATTTATGAATAACGAAAAATAAGCCGGAAGTCAGAAGCTGAAGCCCAAATAAACACAGCTAATACGGACGAGGGCGCACAGTCTAAGTGGTATAATCAAAGGATGGATCGGTGCATGCAGCAGGATGCTCAATTATGTTGCTTGTGTGTACGTAATGCAGTAGTTTATGCCGATAGAGTCGTGGTGTTGTGTAGAGGTGAGGCAACGCAATACAATAATGAGTGGTTCTTTGTTGTTTTGCATGTATATATTTTGTGTATTGTGGATCCATCGATACGTATGTAGTGAGATAGATAGAGGGGGACCATGCATGTGCCGGAGCAAAGTGTGTGCCACTTAGCTTGTGCTTGATTAATTAACTTAATTGTGTGCTTCTGTAATAGTACAAACTAAAGTGGCAAAGTTCATGTGGGAGTTGGACTAGTATATGTTATAAAATTCTCTCTGGAGTATATGTATCCAAAAGAGTGTATATGTAGGGAATGTATACGTACGTACGTGTTCATTTTTGTTCCGTTGTGTGGTTAACTTTCCTATCGTGATGATGGGTGACCTTGGCAAAGAGTCGCTTGAGTCCCATCACTCGGACCATTATTATGTCTTTGCAAAAATTATAATATTCGTCCGGAAGAAAATACCAGAACATGCCTATTCTAATCAAACACTGCAAAATGTACTAGCATACTTGTACTGATATCATCCTATATATATTCCTACACTGAATAAATTGTAATGTGCATATGTATTCGGGAAATTTAACTATTTGCCACTCTTAAGGATGCCACATATCCAAATGCCATCATCTTCATTGCAATTAACATTTTGCCACTCTCGAGCCTACGTGACGCCTACTCACCCGCCATGTCAGCACCGGCCTCCCCGCGTGGCGCCCGCGCCGCCGCCCGGCCTCCCCGCGCATCCCCGCGCCGCCGGCGGCCTCCCCGCGGGGGGCGGCGGCGCGGGGAGGCGCGGGGAGGCCGGCGGCGGCGCGGGGATGCGCGGGGAGGCCGGGCGGCGGCGCGGGCGCCACGCGGGGAGGCCGGCGCTGACATGGCGGGTGAGTAGGCGCCACGTAGGCTCGAGAGTGGCAAAATGTTAATTGCAATGAAGAGGGTGGCATTTGAATAGGTGACATTCTTAAGAGTGGCAAATAGCTTTCATGTACGGAAAAGTTAGTACGAATAGGTAGAATATATCCATGTGTAATAATGCGCATGAAAGTAGTTTTAATATATGGTCAATCGATAGTAGTGGCTCAGTGGTCTATACGATTCCAAACATGTTAGAATATCTTTAGAGATAAGAGACAGAATAAGATTGCTCTTATAAACATAATGATACATCATGTTGTGGTTAATATACAGGATGGAAAGGAACAAAAGTTCTAAGTGTTCCAACGGCATTCAAGCCGCAGGGCGCAGGCTTAGGGTGTGTTTGGTTGATGCCTAAACTTTACCAAAAATAATTTAGCACTTGTTTGGATAGTTACCAATTTTTTGATAAACCATTAGCTCTATAATGATCCCCCCTATGTATTTCTTGCCAATTTTTGATCAAATTATGGGCAACCAAAACACCGACTAAAATTTTAGCTAGCCAATTTGGTAGAGCTAGTTTAGGCACCAACCAAACACACCAGTTCCTTGAGTGCCTAACCTATCTTATACAACGAAAATTTTACGCGAGACCAAAAGGATCGTAACAAAATCGAATACTAATAATCATCAAACACTCGGTAGTAAAATCTCTTGCTATCGTCTTCTTTACCTCATATAACCATGCATGAAGCATCAACAGTACATATTTACCCATGCAGTGGTGATGTAATTAAGATGTTACCGTGCTAATGGCTATTACATAACTAGAAACCTAGCTTGTTAATCACTTCTCCCGTATACGATCGATACTGTCACCCCTAAAAAACTATTTCAATTTATCTATAGGATAAATTCTTACATGCCACTATAAAATTCCCAATCCCTTACGTATTGGTGAGACAAAGGATACCATATAAGGGATCTGAAAATTTTCACCCATTCCACGTTGTCACTCGGAATGAACATGCCCAAAGATACCCTTAGAATTTTCTTGCAGCAAACAGGAAACATCTCTTCATCACAATTCACAATGTTGCAGAAAAAGTAACGATAATAATAATTGACGTAATTATTTTCCCAACGTTTGGAATGTATCTATCCTGTCGGGCAGAAACTTAAGCTCCACGGTAGTCCATACAGACACAAGGCAAAAAGAGTTTCTCAACATATCCTACCAACCTAGCTAATCAGCCAGCTTTTCTCAACATTTCACATCATTTATGTAATGAACATCAAGATTTGCTTCAATTATTGTTAGTCTACTCAAGTGAAAAAGAGTTCCACTTGTTGTACTACTACCATAAGTGGGAATTAATAAACAACCACTACTACAAAAGAGGCTATACTAGACGGCTACATCACAGACGGTTTGACAAAACCGTCTGTGATTGACACTAACACAAACGGTTTTAATTTGGACACCGTCTGTGTTAGTGGTCGAGTATCACAGACGGTCCTTACCAATGAACCGTCTGTGATACTTTAGTATCACAGGCGGTTTAAAATAAATAACCGTCTGTGATAATCTGAAATTATCACAGACGGTTTTTTATTAAAAACCGTCTGTGTTGTGTAGACTATCACAGCCGGTTGTTGTTAAGAACCGTCTGGGAATGTTCACAGACGGTTTTTTACAAGAACCGGCTGTGATGTCCCTTTGTCTGTCATATTCTAGATCAGAGGTTAATATATAAGTACACATTGCTTCTAATAACTTAACTACAGAACTACTGAGACAAGAGGTCACAAATTAAAGGCAAATTTATTAATTTCAATTAGAGGGAAATTCATTACATAAGTCGCACAGGTAAAGAGTTTCCCAGATTGTAATCTTTTGGGCTTCGTACGCTTCTTCTTCGACTTTGGGACTTGGAGGATCAGCCGCTGAATTCTCGAACGCTGTTAAGATTGCCCTTGTCCTCTGCACTTCCTCGTGCAGCCTGGGCAAATGATCAGCAGCATCCATCATGTCGTACAGGATAGCATTAAAACATTCCTCACAATCTGCCGTTTCTGCATGAGCGGCAAGGCTATCCATCAGTCTGTGCAATGCGAGTAGAGCTTCTTCCGCATTGCGCACATTGTGGAGAAGAACCAGGGTGAGAGCTGTTTCCCTTTCTTGAGCGGCAGCGAGACGCCTCCGTCGACGGCGAAGGATCAGGTCAAGCTGACGGATGCAAGAAAGTCGGGGAAGGAGAGCAGGGCGGGTGCGGAGAAGCTGCTCCAGATGCAAATTGCTGGCCGCCTGTGTAAGGTTCCGGCCGAACAATTCGTGATGAACAGATGAGAGGAAGGAGATGATCACAAGAACAGTAGTAGAAGCCATGTTGTATTGTATATATATTGTATTGTACGTACGTAGAAGACCTGGATTAGGAGCGCATATTTAACCTTTAGCACAAACGGTTCGTATACCCAAACATTAATGATATAGACGCTTCGTATAACGATCGAGATACGTTAATTAGACATCGAAACACGAAGCGTTCTGGCATCGAAACACGCGCGAAGCAGTTCTGGTATGAAGCTTATGACAGACGGTTTTTTATAAAAAACCGTCTATGATAATATACTGGACGGCTACATCACAGACGGTTCATACGGAACCGTCTGTGATTAAACTGTCACAGACGGTTTAAACTGGCAACCGTCGGTGATAACTAAACATCACAGACGGCTCGTATTAAGAACCGTCTGTGATATTTATTATCACACACGGTTCGCGTTAATAACCGTCTGTGATAATTACATACCACCCATAATTGGCGTGTGATATCACGTGTCACCAATAATTCGCGTATACCCAGGATTTCGATCTCACCCGTCCATTCTCTCCACATCGAATGGCTGGCACCAGTTCCTCCCACGGCCAGGCCCTTATTAATAACTCCCCATCAACCTTTCCACCGGTACTAGTCACGCGTGAGTTCATCCACTAGCTAGCTTCCTGCATGCATCTCCCCTCCGCTGTGAGCTAGCACCTCCATATTGCGGCACGTTCGGTTCATACTAAACAACACACTCTTGCCGTAAGTGTCGTAAGTGTGTCTTGTTTAGTGTGGACCGTCGTGCCGCGAAGGGTTTGTTAGCTTGTTATCCTGTAATAGATCGATCTGAATGTGTTGTTGAGTTTTTGTGCTTGCCTCTGTATTTGCATGTTCCTCGACGATGCCGACTATTGTCGAGATGTGATGTCCACTCCGACAATCCTTCTTTTTCCTGCAAAATTCAAGGCAATTTTATTACAAAAGTTCAAAAAAAGACATTTCCAGATTTTTCAGCAGCCGACGTTGCCGACTTCTTCTCTGAGCGACTATCCATCTGCTTTTTCCCACTTCTTTTCTTCATCCGAGGCCTGCAGCTGTGTCTTGAGGAATGCCACATCTGAAGACCCAAGAGCTGGTCAAGAACTGGTCTTCAGATGTGGCATTCCTCAAGACACAGCAGCAGGCCTCGGATGAAGAAAAGAAGTGGGAAGAAGCAGATGGATAGTCGCTCAGCGAGGTTGGGTATCACAGACGGTTCTATTAACGAACCGTCTGTGATAATGTAGACTATCACAGACGGTTATTTATGTGAACCGTCTATGATAGGCAACAATCACCGACGGTTATTAAGTTGAATCGTCTGTGATATTGCTTGTATCACAAACGGTTCATATTAGTAACCGTCGGTGATAATTCACAGACGGTTATTAATACGAACCGTCTGTGATATATCATTTTCACAGACCGTTTGTGGTTGGAACCGTCTGTGATATTCTGCGTAGTATTAATTGCTTGGCGTACTTGCTTGAAGGATGTCGACACCGATCTGTCTTCATTGCGCTTCATCGGTGGAGTAAGGCGGCCAGCTTTAGGGAGTTGGGGGCGAAAAAATATCACCGTCTTCTTAGTGATCTGATCAGAGGTTAGTATACTTAACATTCCTAGTGATCTGATCAGAGATTAGTACTCAATTACATAACATTCTTAGTGATCTGATCAGAGGTTAGTAGTAGGGGTAATAATCATTTTTGACACCCATTTGTCACTTGTGTAGCGTAGATGGACCGAAGCTGGATGTATATTGAGAACCGTGTGTGTGAAGAGTACATTACTGGCGTGTCTGCTTTTAGAAGGGCGGCCGAGCTGGATATGTTGAAGAAGGGGATGAAATATATGTATTGCCCATGTATTGATTGTGATAATCTCAAGATGTTTAGCAACTCAGCGCAGATTGAAGCTCACTTGATTCGAAGGGGTTTCAGAAAAGGGTACAAATGTTGGACCAGTCACGGTGAAGAAAAAAGTACACAAGAAGGTAGTTATGACATAGTCGAGGGAGGCAACGATATACCAGATGTGGACTGTTCTTTCGATCATGAGGATAGGTCGCAGGATGACAATCTGGATCAGATGTTACGTGATGCAGAAGGGAACTATAGTGAGAGAGAGTTTGGTAAATTCGAGGGCTTGATGGAGGACTCGGAGAAACCTTTGTTCCCGGGCTGCAAGCCGCAATACACGAGGTTGTCATCAGTTCTAGAACTGCTAAAATTGAAGGCAAGCAATGGTTGGTCCGACAAGAGTTTCACGGCATTATTAGGTCTCCTAGTGGACATGCTTCCAACGGGAAATGTGTTGCCGAGAACCACCTACCAAGCCAAGAAGATTCTTTGTCCATTAGGAATGGAAGTAGAAAGAATACATGCATGTCGGAATGATTGTATCCTGTACCGTAAAGAGTATGCTAGCTTACATGTTTGTCCGGTGTGCAAAGCATCCCGATACAAGCGTAAAAATGACTCTGATGATGGGAAGGGCATCGAGGTGAAGCAAGGACCTCCTGCTAAGGTGATGTGGTATCTTCCTGTAATCCCCCGTTTGAAGCGTTTATTTGCAAACCGCAAGGATGCAAGATTGATGCGTTGGCACTACGAGCAGCGTAAGAAAGACGGAATGATAAGACATGTTGCTGATTCTGCCCAGTGGAGGAACATCGATAGGATGTTTGTAGATTTCGGTGTGGAACCGAGAAATATAAGGTTTGGGTTGAGTACAGATGGAATGAATCCTTTTGGTAACATGAGCAGCCGACATAGCACCTGGCCCGTGACTCTGTGCATGTACAACCTTCCTCCTTGGCTGTGTATGAAGCGGAAATATATTTTGATGTCACTACTTATCCAAGGGCCGAAGCAACCTGGCAACGATATTGATGTGTTCCTAGCCCCATTGGTGGAAGATCTTGCAACACTGTGGAATGAAGGGGTACATGTATGGGATGCGGACAAACGAGAGAACTTCACTCTACGGGCCATGTTGTTCTGCACCATTAATGATTTTCCTGCCCTTGGTAACCTGTCAGGGTTTAGTATAAAAGGAGCCAAAGCGTGTCCGCACTACTTAGATTATACGGAGAGTGTGTGGTTGAACAACTCCCGAAAAACTGTGTACATGCGTCACCGTAGGTTCCTTCCAAAGTATCACCCATACCGCAAGATGAAGAAACAATTTGACGGAAAAAAAGAGGATGACTCAGTACCAAGACCTTTTAGCGGGAAAGAGGTGTATGATATGGTTAAGGATATAAATGTTGTGTTTGGAAAGGGACGTAAATTGAGGAAGAACATGTGGAAAAAGAGGTCAATATTTTGGGACTTGCCTTATTGGGAGCACTTAGAAGTTCGCAATTGCATCGATGTCATGCACGTAGAGAAGAATATATGTGACAGTTTGATTGGTCTCTTACTGAACATTCCTGACAAAACAAAGGATGGTGTTAACGCAAGGCGTGACTTGGTCGCTATGAACATCAGGACCGAGTTAGCACCGATAGAGACCGATAAAGGCCGGACGTACCTTCCCCCAGCATGTTACACTCTGTCTAAGTCCGAGAGAACTGAATTGTGCCAGTCCTTAAATGGTGTGAAAGTTCCATCCGGTCACTCGACAAGCATGAAGAAACTTGTTTCCATGGAACATTTGAAATTAATTGGCATGAAGTCTCACGACTGTCATGTGCTAATGACTCAAATGCTACCTGTTGCAATTAGAAGTATTTTGCCGAACAAGGTTCGAGTGACAATCATAAGGCTATGTTATTTCTTCAACGCAATTGCTCAGAAGGTCATTGATCCGGATGGACTAGATGCTCTGCAAACCGAGGTGGTGACAACTCTATGTCATCTAGAGATGTATTTCCCTCCATCATTTTTTGATATCATGGTCCATCTCATTGTCCACCTTGTGAAAGAGATAAAAATATGTGGCCCCGTATTTCTACGTCATATGTACCCTTTCGAGAGGTACATGGGAATTCTGAAGTCCTATGTACGCAATCGATCTCGACCGGAGGGTAGCATCATCGAAGGTTATACAACAGAAGAGGTCATTGAATTCTGCATCGGCTACATTTCTCAGGTAGAGCCGATAGGTGTACCTCTATCTCGTCACGAGGGGAGGTTAGAGGGTATAGGGACTATCGGGAGGAAAGCAATAACCCCGGATCAAAATACGTATGCTCAAGCCCATTTCATGGTTTTACAACACATGACTGAAGTGACCCCATATATTGAAGAGCACAAGGACATGCTACGTCAGGAGAATGCAGGCCAGTCAGAAGTTTGGATCACGAGACAACACAACCGTCAGTTCAACGAATGGTTGAAGGCGCAATTGACTAGGAGGTCGTCAAATGAAACACTACAATGGTTGGCAAAAGGGCCAAAATTTACAATTGTGACATGGCAAGGATACGACATTAATGGCTACACATTTTATACAACAGATCAAGATAGAAAGAGCACAGTGCAGAACTCAGGTGTCCGCATAGATGCCTATGATTCGCACTGCAGAACCGCTGGCCCAAGCTCGTACTACGGGCTTGTAGAGGAGATTTGGGAGCTTGACTACGTAATTTTCAAAATTCCTCTATTTCGGTGCCGTTGGGTCCAACTCCCACGGGGTGTAAAGGTTGACAAGTACGGCGTCACTACCGTGGACCTCGAATGTGTAGGATACAAAGACGAACCATTCGTACTCGCGAGGCAAGTTGTTCAAGTATTTTATGTAACCGACCCGGCAAATAAGAAGCGCCATGTAGTTCTTCAGGGAAAAAGAAGGATTGTCGGGGTTGAGAATGTTGTGGATGAGGAAGAGTACAATCAATTTGATGATTTGCCTCCATTCGGAGACGGCATCAGGCTCGATGAAGAACAAGGCGATGAAGCAAGCTATATGCGTATCGATCATCGTGAAGGGCTTTATTTAAAATGATATAGCCAAAGTGTAATAAATGATATAGGTTATGCTTGTGTTTTTCATAAATGTATGTATGTTCCATTGTAATTGTAAAATGACTAAGGAACCCATGCATTGTAATTGTAAAATGACTAAGGAACCCATGCATTGTAATTGTAAAATGACTAAGGAACTAAGAAATAGTTATATTTATGGTTATGCTTGCGTTTTTCATAAATGACATAGGAACCTAGCTAGCTGCGGGTATTTATAGTGAACTATCACAGGCGGTTTATCAAAAGAAACCGTCTGTGATAACACATCACAGCCGGTTCTATCGATATAACCGTCTGTGATAATATGGGTAGCAGGGGTGGGAGGGAGCAAAACCTAGCTAGCAGGGGCGCTGCAGAGTGGAGACAAGAGACTGCGGCAGAGCGGACTCCGCAGACCTAGCGCGGGTATTTAAAGATGATCTATCACAGACGGTTCTATAAATATAACCGTTTGTGATATCATTATCACAGACGGTTCTATAGAATCTATAGAACCGTTTGTGATAGGCATTATCACAGACGGTTCTATAGATAGAACCGTCTGTGATAATTCCTATCACAAACGGTTCTATAGATAGAACCGTCTGTGATAATGAATTAGCTAATCGTTAGAACTTTGTCAAAGGGCATAAAGCAAGTGACACACTCCAGTGCTCACTTCAGTTAGTTTTTTCTTAGAAGAGAGATGGCGTCCACACAGTCTTCGTCGTCGTCGTCTGGGTCTCACGCTCCCAAGACTGCGAAATCTAAACGTGGCCGAGGAGTATCGAAAAGGCCAGAGGGCCGAAGGACCATCACGGTGGTCTCTCCGGATGGGGTCCCTCTGGAACCGTTGAAAGCAGCGTCATCATTTCGGACTACCTGCGGGATAATTGGAATGCAACGGGTCCCCATCACCATAGCAAGCTGGAAAGATTTGACAAAGGATCACAAAAATCAGCTATGGGAGGAACTTACAAATTCGTTCGAGTTCCCAGCAGAAGCACAGGGACTCGTGCAACGGCAAGCGCTCCTCGCGATGGGAAAAGTATGGAAGAATTTTAAGAGCACTCTTGTGACGAAGTACGTGGCCGAGGATGTCACGCCCTTCACGAAGTATCCTTTCGTGTCGCCGGAAACATGGGAGGCCTTTGTGCAGATGAAGACGACGCCCGAATTTGTACAACAAAGTGCGGCGCACAAGGATCTCCAGTCACAAAACACGCACCCTCACAGACTCGGCACTGCTGGGTACGCGGGTAAAATCCCGCAATGGAGGATGCAGGATGAGGTCGCAATCCGATCGGAGGCCTCTCCGCCATTTGCCGGGATCGCAAACGAGCGTGCTCGAAACTGGTTAAGAGCGAGGTCATCAACCACATCTTCGGGTGTCTCTTTCAAGAACCCCGCAGATGAGGAAGTGTCCCAACGCATGGTAAAATATGTTAAACAACATACTTGTTAACACCTCTTGAACTTCATGGGTTCAAAAATAACATGATTAATTGCCTCTTGCAGCAATCATTGACTACCGAATCTTCTCGTGGCTCCTTTGAAGAATATAGGGAGATAGATTTACTATCACAGGCCTTGGGAAACAAGGAGCACCCAGGTCGCACACGAGGCATGGGGGTTTATGTACCTTGGAGGCACGGATTTCCAGATTACTCCGAGACATATAGGAGTAGGAAGAGATCCAAGGCGTACCGCAGCGAACAAATAAAACAGGAGCTTCGTGCTCAACTTGAGGAACAACTATCTGCCTCACTTCAAGAGCAGACTGCCTCACTTCGAGGAGAGATAGATTCGTTGCGGGAAGAACTGAGACAAGTCCGCAACCAATCGCAACCCACTCCTAGTACTGCGGTACCCAGTCCCCCTCAACGTCGCAGTAGCTGCGCGTCCACACCAATTTCTGAACATAGCGACGACCACTTACGTATTGATGACATTCAGGTAATGTACCTCTTTAGAATGGTACATAGATCTCTCTGGTGGACGCCTTAACTCATCTTGTATCGTTATGTAGGAGCCCATGCCTTGCACCCTCACAGTCAGGCTTGTTGGCTCTATTCCCGTTGATGCTGGGCGCGGCATGGTGTATCCATTGCTGCCAGGGACGCTCGTGCACGGTGTACAAGTAGACACCGGTTTCATGAAGGTCCAGGTGGACATGATTAATGATATTTTTAAGCCCGTCCCTCTTGAGAAGCCCCCAAACGAAGAGATTAAGACATACGGGGATGCCGTCCACACATTCATTCAGTGGCCCAAGAGGGACATCGTCCTCGACATGTTTGTGCCACAATCTTCACATCCAGTGGCCCAAGAGGGACGTCGCCCTGGACCTGGCACATCGGCTCCGGTGGCTTCACCTCCACCTCCAAATCCAGTAAAGTCTGTTGCATCGGCTCCCGCCGAGACGCCACCGAGAACATATCATAAGCGAGGCTCCAAGGCCTCCAAGGCTCATGCGACGAAAGTTAAGCCGCGTCCCGTGCCATGGAAGTTTGTTCTAGGAGTGTCGTTATTGCCCGATTCACAATTACGCCAGGTTGGTATGATTTGCAATAGATTGCATGCCTGGTACATGAAGAAGTCCAACATGAAGCCAAACCGGCAGAGTGCATTGACTCTGAAATATAACAACACGCATTTCCTCAACGACTTGGGCTACATCGTCGTGACATTCGATGATTTATTCTTACTATTCAATCTCGACGAACTCGACGCCTCACTTCTACGATGCTGGACACTGTAAGTGTACTGCACAATGAAGTTCTACATTCACGTTATACAGATAAATGTCATTACTCTTTCTTTATGTATAGATACATGATCCAAGAAGTCCGGCGATCGCGACGACCGGTGGGTTTCCTCGACCCTCACTTGGTCTCCGAGCAATGTATCAATGCAGATGCATCCTTCGTGCAAGGTTACATAACGAGGGGATTGATTGCTCACACCGACAAGGAATACATCATGGTACCCTTCAACCAAGGGTAAGTGCTTCACTAGTTGCCACACATATGTTTCATTTGTACTTTACATGCGGCATGAACTTAGGATTAATCACTATGGCGACACACATGACTAGGCATCACTGGATTTTGCTTGTGATTGTACCAAAGTGGAGCAAGGTAATATACCTTGATTCCCTCCTTAGGAGCAACCACGACTTCAGTCTTGTGCAAGAAGTACTTAACAGGTAAACTCATTTCCTCCATACATAACTCTATTGTAATATTTCTTTTGTTTGCCACGGCCGAGGATAAGTTTTTTGAATCACGTAGGGCGTTTGCCGATTATGTTGCTCAAGGAGGAAGACACGACAAATCCAGTGACACGCTACGACACAACACGCGATTTCCGGTACCCGCTACAACACAACAATCCTATATCATACTTTGTTATAATGCCTCTAGAATTGACAATACCGATGTATGTAATTCTATTTTTGCAGTGCCATCAGCAGCTACAGGGCAACGTATGTGGATTCTACGTTTGCCGCCATATGAAGGAAATCATTGCTACTAAGATCAATGATCCAGAGGTTTGTCAGGTCCTTCCAATAATTATTACTTTCTGATTATATATATGTATTTGTATTACACACACATGCTAATTAATGACTTAACATTGCTCCTAGCGACAGCGGGTGCACTTCGACGAAAGTGCATATGATCTTGACAATCTCATGGAGATTCGTGCAATCATCTCCCAATTCTTGCTAGGAGAGGTCATAAGTAGGAAGGGAGAGTTCTACGCCGGCAATGGTGATAATTAGATGTTGAAACATTGGATTCAACTGTACAAATCAAACAATTCCTTCAAATGAATTCATTTGTCAGATTTTGTGTAACGATTTTCATTCTATATATATATATATATATGTATGTGATCTGCTGTGTACGAATTTTGTTGTAATTTACTATGAGTTGCAATTAACTTATATCTGTCATTTATCTGTAATCTGCTTGCTTGCTTGCGTTCAGAGGGCATGGCTAGCATATCCTGAGGCTAGCCAAAAAATATCAAATAAAATGGATGATGCACTTAGTATCACAGACGGTTCGTTGTTAAAATCCGTCTGTGATACAATATCACAGACGGTTTCAAAGAGTGCCGTCTGTGGTGTGAATGATATCACAGACGGCCTTTACTACTGACCGTCTGTGATACACAAATATCACAGACGGTTAGTAATTAAAACCGTCTGTGATATACAAAATATCACAAACGGTTAGTAATAAAAACCGTCTGTGATATTGTATATATCACAGACGGTCTTTATTACTAACCGTCTGTGATAGTCTTGTATCACAGACGGTTTTTTATAAAAAACCGTCTGTGATACAAGACTATCACAGACGGTTTTTTTAAAACCGTCTGTGATACAAGACTATCACCGACGGTTTTTTATAAAAAAACCGTCTGTGATACTCGAATATCACAGACGGTTAGTAATAAAGACCGTCTGTAATGTTGTTATCACAGACGGCTTGGGAACCGTCTGTGATAACCACAACTATCACTGACACCTAGACACTGACGGTTAAAGAACCGTCTGTGATGACGGTTCCGAACCGTCTGTGATAGGGCTGTCTGTAGCAGTGAACGCAAGCTGAGATCAATGAAAGATATAAAGAAAACAACTATTGACAAGCTATAAACTAAGAAAATGACCTATAGTACAGAAAGAAGCGGAAACTATGCCAAATAGGAAAATGCATCTGGCTTGTGAGACATAATTTTCTAAATCATGCACTATGATATTATGTCCTTGAGTTGAACGTTAGTGCTAGTTAGTAGCAGTACTGCTCAGATCATATAGAACAAGGACGTACAGAACCATCTGATACTCTTATGCTTTAAGTACTACTTTCTTTTACCTCTTCGGATCAGTCATGTCTACCGAGAAAAACATATAGCTTAAAAACTTAATGCGGCGGGTCTTCTTGTCGTTGTACTTGCCATCACCCTCTTTTGTGGAGAAAAAGGGGAGCTTATGAGGAGTAACTGACACTAATTATCATGTACTACGTACCTTCTTAGAAGAATATCATGTTTGACCTGAAACCAAAAGGAGGAAGCAACCACCATGCATTCGGTATACGTACTGCAAACTTTTGAAGTGTCAAGGAAGATCAGATCAGGTGTTTGCATGCAGCCATTACAAATCTCTACTGTGACTAGTGCGCAAAGATCGCCCTTCCCTTCTGTGTGTTTTCACACGGCTAAACTAGTTGGGACAGTCCCATACTCCCATGCATCAAGCACAGCATCTCCTGCATCTATATGAGTTCAAATCAGCAAATTTTCGGTTAGACATTTGCTTCAACCCGGTTGGAAAGAAATCTCTCCAAATCCTACTAACCCCAGAGAAAGCTAGAATTTTGCATCTTTTTTCTAACGTACTCTCGTCTCCACCATCAAGAAAGCTTCTTTGTGTGTATCTTTCACCCAAAACTCCCTTCTTATCTCTCCTCTTTCTGAAGTCTTTCTCCAACTTCTAAACAAGGCCCACACTGTCCCCTAAACTTGGCTCGCATCTATTCCTCTCTTTCTATCCCTTTCAATTAACAAAACACGAATTCTGAGGTCGCAATTGTTGTTATAAAAAAATTGATGATGTCTTCAATATATTATCACTAGTTGTTACTTGGAGAGGAGGTTGTGGTTATATAGCTGTCACCTAAGATGTGGCTTTATTCTAATCTAATATTTTTGCTTTGTAGTTTTTTACCGTGCTTAGATCATGGACCTTCACCTTACTTTAATGGTTTCAGGTTAGCCAAGTTGAGCAAATACTTGATTGCATCGGTGACCATAAAGTATATCTCTGTACTTTTTTATTCTCTAAACATGCCTCCATCCATAACAAATCAAGGGTCAAAGAACCGTTTAATAGGCTTCCGTGGGTTCTTTTGAATCCGTTAACCTGATAGCCCGTTTCATTGCAACAAAGCCACCTTTTATTTGATTTTGACATCTGTAACCCAAACCCATATTCTGTACAGAAATAAAGAACAAATATATGTATTATGTAATCATAAGCTTTGATATACTAACAGTTGCCTAGATTCTATTTGAGATTACCAGACATTTAGATAAGAAAACTCACATGCATGGAATCTTCTCTTGCTCCCCTGTTGATCTGTTTTGTAAACGGTGCTACATATCTAGACGCCTAGACAAGTATTCAATAACCATAGATTCATGAATATATTCCTCTAATAGCCAATTATTACCGACAAAAAAAGATCATGCGTAGTTATCGGCTTGCAATGTGTTGAAGACTGTTTACCAAAAAAGAAAAAAAGAAAGGAAGAAAGCTTCGTTGTGAATTATTGTACATGACACAGGTTTAAGTTGTGGTTACAGTTTCTCAACAAGCGGACATCTGATCATTATTTTTCTAGAAGACATTGGAGGATCTAAAATAACCACCTCTCTAATTCAATGAATGCACAGAATCTCCTACTAAACAATTATGGTTACTGTAAAATAGTGTCCTATATTGCTACAGTCCAAAGAACAGTGCAATTGCTATGCCAAACTGAGGTTCCAATTCATGTGAATTCCTATATAACTATCGAGAAACAGAAAAAGAGAGAGAGAAAAGGTTACTGATTTGACATCTACTGCAGCTGGATTTTTTCAAGTCTGTAAGTTAGTGCATGGTAAATACAGGAAATATCACCATCTCCTCAAAAAGTAACAAGATGTAACACAATATGGTGCGCATTTCAGAACAGCAATCATGTGACAAAGGAAAGTTGTACACAAATATGACCACCATGCATGCTACAATTGAGATAGATCCTACTCTTGCATAGGCCAATTTTGAACTATTACGAACACTGACCTTGTTTGAGTCATATCTACTATAGTTGTTTTCCTGTCAGAAACCCTAAACAGAGCGGTTGAGGTGTTCGTTTCACATATATTTCATCCTGAATTCCTGACCCCTTTTCTGGTTGTGAGACCCTTCACTCTAGAGGGAGCAACTCGGCAAGATGACATGGAATGGACACCAATCGCCTTGACTCAGACGGAATATTGGCAAGATTTGATCTCAATGACACGTCCTATCATCTAAATGTTTATTATTATTGATCAATAAATTTCTCCATAAAAAACTATTTCACTTGAATTAAAATACCTGGTCTTTCCATAAATTTATATAAATGCAGCAAAAGGTTCTATGAACCTTTGATATCATTGAAAAAAAAGGTAATTATCACATTTAAATTGGAACTAACATTTCATGTTCCTTACAATCAACTAAGTGGCTAACCAATTTATCAAACCAAAAAAAATTGAGCAAAAAAAAATTAATCAACCGTCTAAGGCTTGAATTGAAAGAGAACAGTAGAAGTTATTGGTTGGTTAGGACCGATTCCAGCCCATCCCACACATGCTAGTGATAACCCTAGCAAAATCCAAAAAATGTAGAGGAGACAAGTTGCTACGTTCTATAAAGAAACTTTGGCTTCTTTAACTTCAAAAGTCCTCATCTACTTGTCCTTTCCTTCCATGCTCTGAGCTTCCTTATAGGATGAGCAACTATAGGACCCCATAAAGATACCAACTTTTTTGGAAAATCTGATATTCTTTGATTCCAGGAGGAATTGTCTGAAAGAAGCTTGGACGGTTGGAGGACAAGGGATCCTAAATGCTTTCCTCACAGACTGCAATTTGCAGCAAAGAACATGGTCTTTTATTTTTAATATACAAGTTCTGCAGCACTGATATCATTAGTTTATGCCCGCCAAGAATCTAACATGCACTATAATCGACCAGCAAATACAGATGCAATGTATTATCAGTTTCAAGTCTTGATGACTCATCAAGTTAACTAAAAAAAACCACATTGATATTACCAGAAATGGATCATGCAACAATATGAGTACATGATCATACTTTGTAAGGCAATGGGTGGTTTTTTCGGCTACGGCTGATGGCTTTTAGCTCTAACGCAAGCAAGGTTCCAAAAACCGGAACCGGAGGAAATCCTAGTCGGTGGCCGGTAACGGTAACCGGGCGGTTACTGGCCGGTTACCGGAAAAACCAGTCACAATTTGAAAATCAAAATTTGAATTTTGAGATGTTTTGAAACCGGTAACCGAAAAAACCGGCTGGTAACCGGAAAAACCGACCGGAAACCGGAAAACCGGCCAAAATTCGAAAATCAAAAATTAATACTAGCCGGTTTTTTCGGTTACCGGTCTCCACCGGTAAAAACGGTAACCGCCGGAATTTTGGAACCCTGAGCGCAAGTGCTTATGCAAATGAACTGAATGCTAATAAGTCAGTTCGAAAAGGCTGTCCTGATAAACCGTTTTAAAAAGGCGGCGAAGAAACCGTCTTATTTATTTGTTATTTATTTGTTTAGAGGAAGCCGTAAGACATAAGCCATAAGCTAAAAAGAAATGCTCCAATTTGTGAAACTATGAATATTTAGCTATTCTGGTACCAATTAAATTGACATGAAGCATAAGCTGTAGAGGCACTTGATCATAATTGGCAAGTTGTGTTCGTAAAATAATATTACAGTACACTCATCTTATGCAAATTATTAAAATTTGATCCGAGAAGTGTAATTTATCATCAGAAATGCATAATCAAGAAAATTTTGAGGCCTTTGCCGCCAATTTGGCTACAGCCTTGCTGCTTGCTGAGGAGGAGGCCCACCTTTGAGCGTTGGCTGGAGCGAGAGGGCTTTCTTTCTTGTCGGCCCTTGTTCATAGGGGCTAGGTCGTTCCAGGTCGTGTGTTTCTTTTAGACAAAAGGCGCGTTTGTAATTCTGTAATTTTGTGCCCCTTGGGTGTGTGTGTGTGTTTTGTAACCGGGTTTTATTCCCTTCTTCTTTAATATAATGATACGCAGCTCTCCTGCGTGTTCGAGAAAAAAAAAAGAAATTGGTGCTAGAAAGCAATATGTCGGAATTGAACCTAAATAGAAGCATTCATCATAATTCATACTACTTATTTCGTTGTTCTCACGGACCTCCAGTTTTGGTTTTAGATGATATTTGTTGGAACCAATACATTGCATCCAACGTAGAGGAGTCTCTAGGCAGTTCTCTGTCCATGCTGATAATTATATCCCCCTGTTTGATGATATTTCTATCCTATCTAACATGTAGGGAATCAAATGCGAGGTGCATGTGTTTTCCTTTTGTATCTTTCCACTTCCTACTTCCTAGTTTATGACCAAAAACAAACATAGGGTAAGTGAATCATCCTGTTGATCCCCTTATTAAAGATTAGGGGCTATCCGACAAGGGACAACTTCATTTGGGTGTTGCATAGGCCAATAGCTTTTTCTTGCTGCAGTGGTCTCCACCTTGCACTGCAGAGCACCTCATCTAGACATTCTTTAACCCTCACAGCAAGGGAAGCATAGTTTATGTACCCTTATTTGCTCTCATACTGTTTGTCCTATGTCACTATCTATTCCACAGTTCATGGCCAGGAATACGATAGGTTTGGTTTAAGATGGTTATGCATATTTTGCTTTTCTTATAGAAAGGGTGCTTACTATCTTGCAGTTCATAAAACAAAATTTGTCATGTTAACTACCCAGTCATATAGCAAAGGAATAAATGGATTTGATCCAAAATATGTGCTACAAAGCTACTGCACAAATGCTCTAAGGTATGTCATCTGTTATCTCAAGGCTTTATGAAAAAGGAGATAGATAGCATGTCACTAACTTGTGTGGCTCTCACAACTCACAAGGCTCCTTAGTCGGCACCTTACTCTCTTAAGTACCTAACGCATGTGGACCATTTAATCACAGCAGGGAAAAACAAAACAACACTCAGTAACCTTGATGGGGTGCTGATAAGATTCAAATGTATGTCACTTGCAACTTGATTACAAGCTAGACATGTACACTAGGTCCCAAGTTTGTGTTGAGTTAGTTGTGTTGCCTCAACAAGGCTCCTAGTCACATCTGCAACATCTTTGTTAGTTGATTACAAGCACAAAGTTGGCAACATTTAAGATCACCCGAATCCCAGCAGGGATCCGCACCAAGTTGTGCTCTCAAAGGAAAATCCTTCTTTTTGGCTCATGATGACAAGTTTGGCACATAGTTTAATCCCCAGGATGACCTCACCCATTTTAATCCTAAGCAATATATATATAACACTCAACTTAGCAACCATATCTCTTTATTTTCTCCACAAGTTTATTTTGTGGCCACCACAGGAGATTAAAGAATGGCTTGGCTTAATAATTGAGTTTGATATCTTCCTTTGGAATAAGTTTGAAAGCTAGTTAACAAACCCAAGCAATGTTCTAGTATTTCAAGTGACATTACCTACTCCATAAAAATAAGCACTTGGGATTGGGTGGATTTCACTTAAAGTCATATGAAGCGATTCTCCAGTATACTAAATTATGCAATAAGGGGTTAAAGAAACACCTAGCCCAAAATATAATAGTCTAGAATGTCTAGAGCTTAACCAAGCGCTACATTTAATCGTCACCGTGGAAAAATAATCTAGAACACAGAGATCCAGTGTAGCCCGCAGATTAAGCTAATACGGCTACAATTATTACACTTGGTAAATGTAATACAGCTCTGCGAGCGAGTGATACACAGATGGATGCACATGGATTAGAAGTATGATTACTCCATGCCCTACTTGTGTGATGGCTTTAAGAAAGGGATTAGCAAGTAGCTTAGGTAACGTGATGGTGGAGGGAAGAGCTTTAGATAATATAATCTTTGAAACTTTGGAATCCACTTGGTGATTAGAAAAAAATAGGCATAGGGAATTTTTCTAGCAGAAAGTAGTGGAAGTGAGGTTACTAGATTAATGTTTTTAGGTCTTAAAACCAAGGTCAAAACTACGCCTTTGACAAATACCATGTCATGTGTGATGTACTAGACAAGTCACCTGGTTGATATTGGTAACATCACACCACAAGTTATCCTGGCTTTTCTGGAATACAGGCAGCGCTGCACTCAAACTAGCTCTTTCCTCTTTCACTAATTGATGTTCTAGTCAAAATAAAAGGTTGCTTTATTCAGAATAGGTTACCTTTTTCATTTTGTTATTACTTCAGCAAGTGCTGAACACATTTGGATCATCATAAGATGAAATTTACTCTCTATGAGACGTAATCTCCTAGGCAGTTTGGTCACCACAAGTTCTTAGAGCTGATCTGAAAAGGTTGGCATGGGCGAAGGCTACTGCTTACACATTGTTACTGAAAGCAGGGTGGAGCATTGCAAGATATAATAGTTAGTAACTCAATTGAAACAAATTTTGAGTGTGTTTTGCATCTCTGTATCAAGATTTTTGTATGTAATTATAGCAACACCAATTTCAAATTATAAAAATTATCACACAAATACTAATTTTCAAGCTCCATGGCATTGACAGTCGAAAATACACAAAAGGAAGATGAAAATATACTGTTAAATTAAACCTAGTAACAAGTATGCTCTCATCTAATTATTGTTTGTTATGTCACAGTTAATGCTGTGTGTGATCTGTGGTAGTAAATAATATGGTCCCAGGCATGGTTGTTACAGTGGAGTCGGCGACCAAGGCGAGTGAGAGGCGCCTGGACGCCATGCCGGGCTGTGCATGTATGTAGAGTCGCCACGCTATGCATGTATGTAGAGTTGCCGCGTTGTGCATGTATGTATCCAACATGCAGGCATGGTTGTTACAGCGGAGTCGGCGACCAAGGCGAGTGAGAGGCGCCTGGACGCCATGCCGCGCTGTGCATGCATGTAGAGTCGCCACGCTATGCATGTATGTAGAGTTGTCGCGTTGTGCATGTATGTATCCAACATGCATACATACTCATACTTTGCATCGCGACTCTGTATCTGCCAACTCTTGTCGTCTCCCCTCACTCTCCCCTCTCTCCCCCTCTCTCGTCTCTCCCGCAGACCCGCACTCACTCATCACCGCCTTGCCTCCTCCGGTCCCCCTGCCGCCTCACCTCATCTCCTCCCCCCCCCCCCCCCCCCCGGCGCCTCCCCTCCCTGCCGCCTCGCCTCCTCTCCCCTTCCCAGTGCCTCCGCCCCCCGCTGCCTCCCCCCTCCAAGTCGCGGCGAATGGGCATGGCGTCCACCCAGCTCCTAGGCGACGCCGTAACAACCATGGTCCCAGGTCAAGAGCTAATCAACTCAATTCAGTACACTTTGCACACGTATAATAGCAGATTAGCATGCACACAAGGATGAGATGACTGTAAAGAATAAGATGGGTATAGGTAAACCAGGCATGAAATGAAAACATGATTCAATTATTATCTCCACCTTCTTGTACCCTATCAACTCGAACATCCAAGGGGTTCTGTCATCACTCAAAATAAAGGACCAGCCTAACATATCTTGCCTCCTTAAATTATCACATAGCACATTGTTTAGACTAGTTTTTTTAAGCTAAGCTAGTGAATAGGTTGCAAGATAGTTGCAGATGGCATTTAACCATAAGACAACCTGTGCAAATTAATCACCAAAAATTCTAGATTAGCCATGAACAATATAAAACAAGCTAGGGCTACATTAGCTTGACTCATTTTCTTCTAGATGATTGTACAGGTTAACTGATGTGAGAAGTTGTGCAAACTTTTACATAGCCTAAGAAATTTTTTCTACGTATACACTGCCTGACAAGTTCAAACTGACATATCAGATTATCAGCATTAGAACATAAAAACTATATTTCGTTTTCAAGTCCTTATCAAAGAAGTGCTAAGGATCTCCTACAATAATTTTCTTAAGGACGAGATAACGTAGAGGAATAGGCAACTCTAACCATAACATGGCACACTACTAAACAACTTTACCACATCAAATTGATGAAAACGAGTTGTACAGCCAGAGATAATAAATACCTATATGATCACTTTGCAGGCAGATGATCCCCTTCAACAAGGACAGGTAGTACTTATTTGCACGGATGAAATTGCAGACTTAGGAAAGGGGAGAATGAAGTGGTCTATATTTCCTCTTTTGCATCAGACTCAAATGTCTTAGCCATTAACCTACGGAAGCAACAAGTGTTTTTACATGGCCTTCGTCAAATTAACCTATTTTGTTTTCCATTTTAAGTGAACCATGTGTTCTCTTTAGGAAAATGTGCAAAAATACTCTACCTTATGTACACCCTGATGAGTTCTTAACATCCTCAAAACTACAGTACACTGGGTAGCAACTTACTGCACTTAAGTGGGTTATGCAAATTACCACATCCAACACTTCCAATAATAGATGTGTATTCATGTGTCTTCCACGAGTAGATCCAAGCATCTAACGAATTGTCAAATCCTGTGGAACTTGTACTTCTGCACCAGATTGAATCTCTCAATACTTCCACTAAAACCCTTCAGCACAAGAGTCCTCACAGCATCCACCCCTTGCTCCAAAGCAGTGTCAATCTTGATCAAATTTACAGTACAGGTTTAAATCAACATCCAAGTAGCAACAACCATGTCACAGAGTTCCTCCCAGAAAAGGACAGACCACCAGAAAACAAGAAAGTTGAGGCTTAACTAACAACAGTTTTTCTATAGGATGATAAAGTAAAGGTTAAGGTTCCTAATGTTCTTTTCCAGAAGCAACTTTGCAAAAACCTTTCCCTCATGTAACAGCAGCTTGTAATGATAACAATTAATAATGCACATGAATTGAGATAGTTCCTTTGTATCAACAACTAAACGGTAAAATCTAGTTCGAGTGCTAGTCCAAAATGCATAGTATAAACAACATGGAACCGTATCATCATTCTTTGTATAGAAATAAGATATGTTCAAACACAATTGTTTGCTGCAACATTATATTCACAGCCCACACCCAAATTTAGGGCATATCTATATTGGCTTCTACTTGGAGAAGCTAGAAGCCATATGAGCACCTGGCTTCCTCACTCCTCTCACTCCCGTCTCACTTCGGAGATAGCAAGGGGTCACGAGCGCATCACGCACCTCACTCCTCTCGCTCACCCACTCCTTTTTAAAGTTATTTCTTTCAACTACTACTATTCATTTTCAGGCAAAAGCCATCAACCACGGCAAATATGAATAGGCCCTTAAAAATGCATCAATTATGATATTCCAACCAAATGGTGGAAGATCTTTTTTAATATTCCTACAGCCAATGCTCAATTGAAATATCATTACAGAATGAATTACTGCTACCTATTGAGAGATCAGCTTACTATTTGTCTTCATGAAGAAAAAAGAAATAGGTATTAGATGAAATCAAAGTTGATAATCGCATTGGTTTTTTTTATGGCTAGTGGAGAGGGAAAGGAGGGATGAACATACAGGAACAGAGAAGGAAACATCGAAAGAAAGGGATTTTCACACTACATGTCATATCTTCTATGAAATAATTAAACATAAAGCAAAGTCAATACCTGCACTCGTTCCTCTGAACTGAACTTCTGCAGAAGAAAAGCTCGTGTATCCAGTTTGCCAAGTGGGCTACCAATGCCTATGTCCAACAGTGAACAGCTCAATATTGGCATAATATGAATTTTCAGGTAAGGAACAGAAGAGTGAGGTGGTGAACATAGTAATGCACCTATAGATAAACGAGGAAATTCCCGGCAGCCATCCAAATGCTCAATTACATTCTGTAAGCTGTTTTTCAGGAGAAATGGTTATTGTGGAGTGAGGGTAATCGATTGTGAAATCTAAGTAATGACATTAACTATGAAGATCACAGAAACAGCTACTTCAAAAGCAAACTAATAAGTGATAACATAGAGTCCATCAAGAAAGTAATTAACATTTTCCCTACACAATACAAACTTTAGCGGAGGCCCCCGTGTATTCAGGTATTCAAATTCAATTCTGTAAAACTTGACAAACCATTTTTGTTATGCAAGTCAGGCCCATGTAACTCTGTCTTGGCCTCCTGGGTAAAACTCAGTGTTGGAGGAATAATTTATTCCTCCACTAACAGGGCCCACTCTGAGGAAGGCACCTGCATATCCCCTGTTCTACGTCCTCGGCAATAGCAACATGGGAGACTTATGTGGTCCCCCCTCAGCAGGTCCCACAAGGCGAGAGGCCCCACCAATCCGAGGGCACGTCCTAAGACGTGCAGCCACCTATCAGATGACCGTGTGTATACAGTATGACCAATGACCGGACGTGACATACAGATCAAAGGACTACTATTATGCTTAGAAAGGACAATAATACCCCTCACTTATACTCATAGATTAGCTATCTTCTTGAGGGGTGTTCTAGTCATTTGTACGGGCCCAAGAGTTTATAAATACCTCGTGTATCCCTCATTTGTAACTTGAGCTCTCAAGGAATATAAAGAACCATATAAACCGGTGTGCCCCCAAGAGGACCCCTCACGTGAGGAACCCCCCGTAGGCCATCGACAAGGGTAGGGCGATCCTCTTGGACCCTCGAACCTGCATAAACCCTTGTATCATCTTTACTCTCATGGACGCCAACCGTCAGTGACGAAGCCAGAAACAAAATTAAGGGTGGGCTAAGCTAGATTGTCATAAACATAGTATTTTACTCTTACACAATTTAAATTCACACATAAGTAGAATTGAAACAAAGCAAAAGAGAAAGATATACAATGAAAATACCTCAGTAATAAAAAGAGTATATCCGCTTAGGCATTGTCTCATCCTTGTTGTTTGATAGGAGTTCTACCATCATCAGCCTTGGACTAGCTTTTACTTTGACATGCTTATTTTTCTTCTTCTCCCCGTGCCAATTGGATGAGGTATATGATGTGCATAGTTCTTATCGGTGTTGAACTCAACAGGTGCCCCCCCCCCCAAAAAAAACTAATTAAATAAATAAAGTCACAATTAGAAACATCTCAACACATGAATGACTGTCGCATCACCGTATCAAAACAAATAACAGATCAAATGCAGTGCATCTCGACACACTCATCAGTCATCACTCATGGGTGGAGCTTGCACAAAATGGACGGCCATAAGATGGGAACTAAGACAATTTGTGATGCAAAATTTTCTGCTTGGTATCCACATAATTGTTTCAGGTTAATTGAATCAGCTACAAGGTTCTAATCCCCCCCCCCAATTCAAACAAAAATAAATCTAGAGAATGAAAGCATTACCGTATTAGACACCCCTGACCCCCATTACTTAAATCTGCAGCCAGCTAGTCCTAGAGACCCAGACCATAGTAATCCACTATATCCTTCAGTTACATCCCCCCCCCCCCCAAAAAATGGAAACAACACTAGTAGCACCTAGCTGAGGAAACAACAAAGCGATTACTACTGATTCCATCTCGTAACTACCAAACGCAAGCGGCATCCAGAGTTAAAGCCGCCGCAACTCAACAAAAGTAGGGGTTACCGCTACAAGCCGCTCGCTACCGACACGAACCGCACACATCAATTTAGGGGCCGCCGCAGTAACACAAGCTTAAGACACATCGATTCACTGCGGCCCCACATGTAACCCCACACAAATCAGCAGAAAACAGCGGCAGATCCAGCACAAGACGGGATACCTGCGTTGCGCTCACAGGAAGTGGGGGTGGCGAACTGCGACAAGACAGCGAACGGACGCGATGATTAGTGGAGAGAGAGAGGGGGAGGATGCGAGATGCAAGGCGGCAGCAGTGTGGTGGAGAGGGCAGGGTAAAGGAGGCTCATCTCCTGAGCGATGCTGGCCGGGGAGGTGGCCGGGGAGGTGGATGAACTCATATCCCAAGCGGTGCCTTGGCCGGCCCATCTTTGGGAGAGAGGGGTTTCGGGGCTGGCCGAGGGTGGGCTTCAGCCTGACGAAGCCCACCCGATGGGGCCAACCCGTAGCACAGTCGATGTCCACCCTCCCAATTGTGTTTGGATTTCACACCTACAATATTGGTGTCGTCCGTGGGAAGCGTAGCTAATCAATGAAAGGCTATGACCCCCTCCAAGAAGTACTCTTAAGTCCATGAAACATCCTCCAGCTCCAAAGCACGAGGAGCTCATGGACAACCCGTCCACTGTCTGGAGGAGCCTTAGGCGCGTGCCACCTTCGGAGATCGAGGCTGTCCACCCCGAGACAGACAACGTCCTGCATGTCTTAGGGCTCCTAAGCATGATCACTTCCCTTGCACCAACCGACGCAAGGTCCGGCCAAGGGCGAGAAGCCTGAGGCGCACGTCAGCAGTTGGACTCCACTTCAACTTGGCTCACACGCACTCAGCCGGAGACGGTGGCACAACTCGAACACATCTCAGACTTACTCATTCAGATAATCTTAACTATGACTTGCCTAACTCATACTCGACTCAAGACGGTGAACACATCTCTTCAACGTCACGGACTCAACTCAACGTACTCGACTCAAGACGGCGAACATATCCTTCTCTTCTTTCTTCTTGGAACGACACTCCGAAGCAAAGTGTCCATAGTTCTGACAATTCTAGCACCTAACCTTAGTCTTGTCAAACTTCCTTTCACAATAGCTGGAGTCATTCCTCTAGTTGCCTTCATTACACCCACGATTGTGTCCACGGCTACCATCTTCCACTTTGAACCTCTAGATGATCCCCCGCCTTCTTTCTTCCCAGACTTGGCCTCCCATTCAGCATGGGCCAGCAACATGTGCTCGTCTCCGTGCCGCCATAACCCCCGAGTCAGCTCCTCATGCGCCTTGAGTCAACTAAACTCCTCGATAACATCTTCAAGTTCCTAAATTGCTCCAATGTGAAAGCAATTTATAGGAACTTTAGTGTCACCACACATAACACCTTCTCCACCACGTAGGAGTCCTCGATTTTCTCACCGAGTGAGTGTATCTTGCTAATCACCGTGGTGATTCTTATGGAAAAATCAACCACAAACTCCCTCTCGCGCGTCTGGAGTCCATCAAACTCAATATTGAGGGCTTGGAGCTTTGCCCTTGTTACACGATCAGCCCCCACGTACATGGACTTTAACGCAGCCCATGCATCTTTGGACGTCCTCTTCTTTGAGAGAAGTGTTTCCCTGCTCATCCCTTGATAGATGGCTGCAAGCGCCATCTTGTCACACCGGTTGTCAATCTCTCCCTCGGCTTCGACCGCGTCCCACACACCTTGCGCCTCCATGTAGACGCGCATCTTAATCGACCACACCGCATAGTTCATGATCGTCAGCGGTGGGTGCTACAGAGACATGTTGATGGCTAGCAACGAGAAAATATGGTCCTTACTGGCTAGCAACGAGAAAATATGGTCCTTACTCGACAATATGATGGCCAACCTAGAGAAGGCTATGGAGTTAGTTAACAAGCTGAAGGAGCAGGAAAAGGCGTCACGTGACATTGCAATGGTTGCGCTGCCACCACCTTCCTTGGCGCCGACGTTGGCAATGGCCATGTCTACTCTTCAGGCTTCACCTTTAGTGCCCTTGCTAAGGGGGAAGGTTGTCGCTGTCCAGTGGCGGTCATCTCCACATGACCGGCCAACACCATGCCTCCGCAAGTGTGGAGCACAACGGCTAATAGGTGGGGCCAGCAACGCCGTCACATCCCTCCCACAACCGCTGCATCCGGGGGCAAGAAGGATGTTGCTGCCTCATGCCAGTTGACCTTGCCACTGGCGACTACCACGACGTCAACCGGCGCTGAAGGGTTGCTATCCTCATTATTGCTCACCGAGGCTTTACAGATCTTCTTCCATGCGACACGACGTCATCATTGTGCTCTTTCGTCGACATGGAGTTTCGAAAGACTTCAACCATGGTCGCCACCTGACAACTCGAGGACGAGCTGTCTCGCCGCGAGGAGTGTAATGTTATGGCCTAGGATCTCGGCGTATATGCAGCAGGCGAGCGAACAGTACTGCGAGCATTGCAGCAACCGTGAACAGTACCGCGCGCATACTGTAGCAGCGCATGAACAGTACCCTCAGTACGGTAGCAACGTGTGAACAGTATCCACGGGTACTGTAGCACATGCGAAATTGGGTCGTTCGCCGATATATCAGGATTAGGAATATAATAATTAGTTTCCTTATTATTTTGGCTTATTTCCTTTTAGATTATTTCCATATATTAGAGATAAATTTTTCTATTATTATGGATTAGTTTCCTCAATATAGAGAGATGTTTCTTAGGAGTTAAATTTAGCCATCTCTATAAAAGGTACAACATTGTATCTATTATCATTAAGTAAAAAAACAAACAAAAGTTTTCTAGTCTTTCTCTCTTCTTCAACAGGCATCAGAGCCTTGGCGGCGGTATAACTGGTCGATCAAAGACGAGTGCCCTACCCTCGGTCCTCAGACCCGTACCACAACACTCACAGGATTGTCAACATAATTGGTAATTTTTTTTGTTGTGTCATGCACCCAATTAAAGTAACTTATGCTTACTAGAAACTTATTATTAATGTGAGAATGTTTAAAGACAGAGATAGAACTTGAAGTTCCCTGCAGTCACATATGGTTCCTTATTAATTACTATATATACCCTGGAATATGTTAAAACTCGACTTTGATCAAAGATTTATAAATTATAATTTATGAAAGAGCCAACATTTGCCTGATAATCATTTTGTTAGACATATTGCAAGAAGGCAGCATTTTGCAAGAAAAGGCATCGAAATTCATATTGATAGTTAAGTTGTGCCAAATATGCATGTAAATATATCACAATTTATTTCAGCAATAAGAAATCCAACTATCCCCACAAGAAACATAGTTCCCGAGAAATGTTTATTTCAAGTAGCCAACATAAAATTGCGCTACTATTCACAAGGTAATAACTTCAACTAAGAAAGGCCAAGAATAAAAACTCACTGCCTCCCCACTGTAGTTCATGTATGATTGTGGCTTTACCAGTAACACTGGTACCTCCCCAATTGAACCTGCACTAAAATTCCACCCAAAGGATGGGTGAAAACAAAATTAATAACAAGATTATGGCATTGTATTCAATACACCCTGCTGTTTATAACTGTACTTTCAGCAATAAAATGTTCACTGTACTAGCTAAATTTTGATGCACAGGGGTTACTTTCTTCTGAAGTAATTGATGGATCAAACATATGACACTACATGTATGTAGTAGTACCTCCAATGTATAAATATTTGAACACTATGATTAACATTAAAAATCAGTATGCCATCAACAATACAATTTAATTCTCAATTGGTACATGAGGTCATTTTCAAAGATGATCCTCTGCAGAACAATATGGAATAGGTGAACTGCAGGATCAAAAGGAACGATACCTGAGACCAAATGCAGATCAAACATGATAAAATGGTGTTTCATTTCCTCTTGATAAATATCCAATTTACCATTTTAGACTTTTAGTGCAATATCAAGTGTTGATTTTTCAAAGGAAAATCCTGTATGAATGTACTGTTTGTACCTCAACACAGGGAGTCACTTCAAAAACTTTCCCACCAACGGGCAGAAATATATGCCTAACTGCTCTTAGTAATAGATACTGCACAATTAAATACATTCCAGATATTTTTTCCTTATGAGTTGTGCTAGTGCAAAATACAAGCCAGTTATTCGATTCATTGGACCTTAAGTTTTAAGGAAACCCTTTTTTTGTCAGATTCAGAGTCTAACCATTGAAATAAAAAAAAGTCTAGAGTCTAGACAATAAAATCCAGTTTCTCTGAAACTCAAAATTATTGAGTTTATGAAAAACCATCACCACCTGTGTTCCACAAAACTCAAATTAGAACAAACAAAAGCCACTTTTCACCAAACAACGTGTTCACTAAATAAGGTTTTAACCGAATAAAAACTATAGATTCGTTTTGCTCAAACTTGCACAAAAAGTCAAAAACACGTTTTTACATAATTAAACTCTAAAACTCATCATCCAAATAACCGGTTGACGTAAATGGGGATTTCCGCACAGATCAATTGCTTCAACTACCATAAATTAGCTAGAGTCTAGGTCTAGCTGTCGGTACCAATATACTACGAAGACTACAAACTTACATGTTACAATGACAAATATCGCTGTCCAACTACACAACCTAGCATGAAGCAAAATATCTCTGAATTAACAAAAGTCAAAAACAGGAGTTTACACTCAAACCAGACAGGAGTTTAGCTAACAATCAGGTATCAAGTTTGTAGCAATTCCCAGAGTACGCAGCAAGTATTACTAAACAAACGAGAAATTTCGATATTTGACACTAAATATGTGCGCCTCTCAACTTTTAACCCCTAATTCGCACGCCTTTGAAAATTTAACTCTGTCATTGTGAATTCTTTTGATTCAAGGGATTCTCTTCATTTTCGCAGTGACAAGTGTCAAAATATAAAAGGAGAGAAAATGAGGAGAATCCCTTGAATCAAAAGAATTTTCAGTGACAGGGTTAAATTTTCAAAGGCGTGCGAATTGGGGGTTAAAAGTTGAGAGGCGCACGTATTGAGTGTCAAATATCGAAATTTCTCCTAAACAAACAGGCGAACACGATACAGGAAACCGTAGCACCTGAGTACACAGTGCAAGCGAAAAGAAAGTTAGGTATCAACTCCGAGCAGCAACTTGGACTGGATCGTGTTCATCGAGATACCCTCGTCCCGCGCGATGCAATCCACCATGTCGAACCCCACCTAATCACACATACGCAAGCGCGCACACACGCAAGGTAGTGAGATGGACCATCTCAAATCGGAGGGAAAGGGGAATACGAACGAAGGGATTCACGTTGTGCCGCGTGCCGTGGTACTTGTCCCCGGGGTTGCCGAGTCCGGCGATGAGCCAGGGCGTGTACTCCACCGGCAGCGCCGCGGGGTCGGGGCGGAGGCGACGACGGCGAGGCGGGGGCGGAGGCGAATGCGGCGGAGCGGGGCGGTGGGGAGGAGGCGGCGGGGATCGGGAGAGGAGGGGCGGGGCGAGGTTGGCGGAGGTGGGAGCGAACACGGGGAGCGACATGGCGGCTTGGCGGGCGAGCGAGAGGAGGGGGACAAGGGAACCAACCAGACAGATAGGGCGAGGGGCTTGGGCCAGAGCTGTCCACTGGGCCGTGCCAGGCCCAGTTTAGACACAATCTATTTAAACTCGGTAAATAAATAGGCCATACTGTACCACTCTACAGGCCACGGTATAAGCCCAGACACGGCCCACATCTGTGCCGTGCCGGCACGGGCACGCTAAGGGCTTAATGGGCTATGCTGGCACGGTTCACTAGTTAAACTGAGAAAAAGAGGAAAATTCATAAAATTGTAGAAAATTAAGGAAAATTGTGGGAAAAAATGTAGAAAATTACAAAAATAGAAAATTATAGACATTGTTAATCATCAAGATAATTATTTTCAATGACATAATAAGATTTATTAACTTGTTAAATTACATACGATGACTGTCTCAATAAAAACTTTACCAAGTAAAAACTTAACTTAATAAAACCTTGATAAGCTCACTAGTGACTACATATTGAAAATTCTATTCATTGCTATCTAGATACAAATTCTCAAAAGATTCTTCTAAGTCTTTATTCTCTGTAGTATGTTGGAGTCTTAATTCATCTTGTTCCTAGTCTTTGACGGTCAGAAGGATTTCGACCATCTCGTTCGAAAGACTTATTAGTCATTTCTCAATTATTCTTCCAGATAGACTGAAGGCTGACTCCGATGATACCATAGAGACATGAACAGTCAACACATCCCACGCTAATATGGATAACACTGGATATGTTACTTTCTGGGTTTGCCACCACAAGAGGATGTTCAACTCTTCCTCGAAACTGATGCTATCACTATTAACATAGCTTGATAGGTCTCCGGTGCTTTGCCGTCTTCCTCCTCCTGACTGATGTGTACCTACACGAGAATCTCTATAGGAAAAACCAAAAATCATGCCCCATTGCATAGTCCCCATAGAGGGGGGCTACCGGGGGTCTTTCCAAACGCACGTACCCAAACTTATTTTCGTATTTTTCATATACTTCATATAATTTATCCTTAACTATTCTATAGTATGTACAATAATCTAAACCAGTAGTATCACTTAAAAGTTGTAATACATTTATAAATCCTTGGAGTTTGGCCCTAGGATCCAAAATAAAGGCGAATGCATACAAAATAGGAATTTCCCTCCAATATTTTAAAACTTAGTTTTCATGGCAACTACAACATCCCGTAGTACATGATCATTTTCAAAAGCCTTTAGGTGTGTGGCAATTTCAAGAATGTTATGAACAATTAGAGGATAGGTTGGGTAGTATACTCCAGAAAGATAAAGTGTAGCTTTATGAAAAAGTTCTAAAAAAATTTCATCAACAACTCAATCGTTCTCAGTAAGTTCAGGACCTCTAACTTGGGTTTTACTGGAGGAGCTACGATATTGATGACCTTGGGTGTGAAGAAAAACAGATAAGGTGCTCTTATATGCCAATATATGTTTAAGTATAAGGTAAGTAGAGTTCTATCTAACAGGCATGCCTAAGTCAAATTTTCTGGGACGGACGTTCATTGCTACGTAAAAGCTCTTATATACAGCTATTTGTTGGTTAGAACAATTAATGTATGAAATTACATCTCTAAAAGAATCAATATAAGCATTTAATCTTTTTAAACCAGATTTAACAATAAGACTAATAATATGACAAGCACAACGTTGATGCTGTAAGAAAGATTATGCATAAATATTAAACAAATGAGTAAGAATTTCCATAGCCTTAGTATTTACAGCTGCATTATCTAAAGTTATAGAAAAATCTTATCCGTGATGCCAGAATCTTCTACAACTTTAATAATGCATTCTGCAATATTTTCAGCACTATGCGAAACATTAATTAATTTAAATCCTATAATTATTTTTTCCATTACCCAGTCATCATTAACATAATGAACAACAATACTAATATAATCCTCCCTAGCCCTACCACTCCATATGTCTGATGTCAAAGCAATAGAGAATGTACATGTATGAAACATTTCTTTTAATTTTTCATGACAGTTGTTATAATATTTAATTAAATCTCTAGTTGTGGTTTACCTTGATACAACAATAAATCGAGGGTTATGAGCAGTCCTAATATATTTTTGAAAAGCAACAGACTCACCAAAATTTAAAGGTAAATCTTGAGAAATAACTAATCTACAAAGGGATTTTCGGGCTACCTCTGGTTTGTACTCCTAAGTACGTACCGAGCTGTCGGGGTTATATTATAGCCGTGTTTAGTGTATTTGTATTCCTTGCCTTCTTTTGCAGCTTACAACATGCCATTGTAGGTGACCCGTCCCACCTGAAGATTTTACAGACAATTCATTACCACAAATTTTACAAACAGCATACCTCACCGAATTCCCATCATCGTCGGTCTTGAACTTTTTCCAAAATCGTTCCAGACTCCTGATGTAGTAGCTCTTGTTCTTTTTGTACCCGTGCTATGGGTTGTTGATGCACTCGTTGAGCCAGCAGAAGATGGATCGATTGGACCCTGCGCCGACGGGGCCGTCGCTTCCTCTGTCTCTCCAGTTTGTTGTGGATGTGGACCTTCTACGGATGGATATGCTTCTCGAAAGGATTGCATATCATCTACCATGAGGCCGAATTCAGAGAGTTAAAAATCGTAGTTCTCCATTGAATCAATTGTAAATTGAAATGGTAAAGTACAATTAACTTACTATCGAATCAATACATAATAGTAAAAAATTAAAATAAGGCAGCACTATTACCTCTTCTGTAGCTCTCAGAAAATTCCTTGAAGATATTTGATTTTCTGAATTTCACTCGAATTTCTCACTAATTTCGCCAAATTTGCACAAACACTACTGGATGTTTTACAGCTAAATAGAGAGATGAGAATTAGGTTTGAGGTATGAAGAATGGAGGCCAGATGCCTTCCTATTTATAGAAAAATTTTCATTTTTTTGAATTTTTGTTATTTTTTCTGAAATTTTTACACCCCAACGATCAAAAAACAGCTATATTCGATGGGTCATGTCGTGCTTTTACTTATCTAGCCTTTTACTTTTCTCTATCTCAGTTGTCTTTTGATCAAAAGCAAGGAAATTAAATGCTTAAGTTAATGAGCAATAGTGCGACTTAAGATCTGATATATACATATATAGGCTTCTGTCACGTGGTACCCTCCACTGGCTTTATACACTAAATAGCATGATATGCTATCATAAAAGAGTAGTATAAACATGGATGATGTTTGTATCCATAAAGAACAATTCGAACGTAATGTGATAATAAACCCAACTTTTGTATATTGTACGGGCTAGGAGTAGCACAACTCAGTAAAAAATTACGCAACATGCATAATGCAACATGAATTAATTGTGCCTAAATAATTAAACAACATATACTTGCTAACAGAAAATTAATTAATATAAAAATAAATTAATTATGCATAAATAATTAGGAATAAATTAGTTACACCTAAATAACTGTGATTAATTACTTACATATTTAACAAAGATAATTTATATGACAAAAATTACCTGTTAATATGAGTGCTAATAATCTACCCTACTCTATAATACACCAAAATTTTCTTTACTAAATCCACCCCCCTCAACCACCCCCACAGTCATGCCAAATCTAAGTCCACCCAGATTTGTGTACCAAAGTAATCCAACTTCATACAAATGAATGACCTGGATCTCTCCTCAAGCCTTCTTCTCTTACTCATTGAAGATCCTAAGGCCAAAATCATCTGGATCATGCACATCATTGAACCTGCCTCCACCCCGCGATACCCGTCTCCTCGCCTAATCTCCTCCCCACGTCCCCTGCGCCGAACCTTCTCCCCACCCGTGGAAACACCCAAACCAGAAACCCTCGAGCAACGCCCTCCTCCCGCCCGCCGCCGCCTCCCCCTCGCCGCCACGGCCGCCGAGGCGCAAGAAGAGTGGCATCCCCTCCCGCTTTCCGCCGCGGACCTCTCCCTCCCTCTCACCCTCCCCACTGGCCAGAGCTTCCTCTGGCGCCGCACCTCCCTCTCCCCACTCCGCTTCACTGGCGCTGTGGGGCCCCACCTCCCCGACGGCCGCGTCGCCTTCCTCCTCCACAACGACGATCCCACCTCCTCCTCCTACGTGGCCGCCGCCCGCGCCGCGCTCTTCGATTACCTCAACACCGCCGTCCCGCTCGCCGACCTCTGGCGCCAGTTCACCGCCGCCGACGCGCGCTTCGCCGAGGTCGCGGCGCGGCTCGATGGCGGCGGCGCCCGGGTGCTCAGGCAGGACCCCATCGAGTGCGTCTTCCAGTTCCTCTGCTCCTCCAACAACAACATCGCGCGGATCGAGAAGATGGTGTGGGTGCTGGCCGGCTACGGGGAGCGGCTCGGCGAGGTCGGCGGGTTCGTGTTCCACCGGTTCCCGACGATCGAGCGGCTCGCGCGCGTGTCGGAGCAGGAGCTTCGGGAGGCCGGGTTTGGGTACATGTCAGTTCTTGGTGTCTTATCTCCTTCTACTTGGTAAATATGCTATGCTATTAGCATTGGTAGTTCTTTGTGTTGAATTCCGAACAATTAGTCTGGCTTTCTTTTATAACCTTATTTCCTAGCTTGTGAATTGGGGTACAAGGATATTCCTCTAGCTGTTGTTAGTCCAGTTGCACTGTAGCATCCATAGGCTGTTCTTTATGTGATTAGTTTAGTATGATTTTTCTTAACCTGAATGTTGGTTAAGAAATGAAATACTATATGTAGGAAAGCACCAGTCTTTCATTGTTGGCTGATTATTGAGCAAATCAGGCGACGTGCAATTGTATTTTTGTTTTATGATGGTGATGATAGCGTTGATTATGTCTCTACTCTTGTATGGAATATTTGAATCATAACTTAGTCATGTGTATTTGTTGTGTATACAGCATTGCTAGATACTTCATACTTTGTACTTTGTGGTACACTGATTTGTGCAAATGCTGCATGTTATCTTCTATAATAAATGGCAGGGCAAAGTACATTGTTGGCACTGCTAAAGAATTGAAGGCCAAGCCTTGTGGAGGCGAGAAATGGCTTGCCTCACTGCGTGAGAGGGAACTTCCGGAGGTGATCGAGGCCCTTTGCACTCTGCCAGGTGTTGGTCCAAAAGTTGCAGCCTGTATTGCTCTCTTCTCCCTCGATCAGAATCATGCTATTCCTGTTGATACTCATGTATGGAAGGTACGCTATATCTGATTAAACATTTGTTGTATTACTGCTGTAAAAACAGCTACATTTGTCCTTCCATTCCACCATTTTACTGTTGGTCTGTTGTAACAGAATTAAATGATGGGCAGAGCTTGAGTTATGATCAGCCTTTATGATGACCACAAATTTAAGGCTTTATGACAATGAATTTTAATCATTTTGACCATGATAACCTGTTTTGCACTTCCTAAGCTGGACATGTTTAAATTGCACGGGTGCACCTGGTTCAAGTTATGACTTCACTTTTTTTTATTTGTCTATAAAAACATAGCTATTTGCGACAAGGTTTGTTCTTTTTTATATTTTTTGGGAAAATACCTTTCATCCTTTGAAATGGGCCGATGATCAATAGACCAATCACCATTGATAAATAAATGTTCACTCTGTATTCACAATTGATGCTCTGTTAAGCATAAAAAAACAATAAGTGTGGTATCAAAAATATTGTTCAACAATGAGAAGGCAGTCTGAGGAAGAAGGAATTGGTGCATATGTTCTATATGGCCTAAAAATATATTCTATGTGAGTCTTAAACCCTAACTGTATGGATTTCATGCAGGTTGCTACACAATATCTATTGCCAGAGCTAGCTGGCAAGAGCCTGACCCCAAAACTTAGCGTTGTTGTTGCTGATGCATTTGTAGCTAAGTTTGGAAGCCATGCCGGTTGGGCACAGAATGTTCTCTTCATTGGCCAGCTATCTACTCAAAAACTAATGGCGGCTGAAGTTACCAGTGGCGTCGCAAAACCTACCAAAAGGAAGCGTGGGGGAATCAAGGTTGAAAAAATGTAACCACAAGGGAGCATGGATAGCCGTGCTAGCAAGGTTTGCCTTTTTAGTGCCATTTTCTTTCAGTAATTATGATGTTTGAACATTCACTGATTAAGCACTTACTAATTATTGCAGGAGTGCGAAAGGATTTGGTCACGATGAACTATCTTCTGTTGTATGTTGTGTAGGGTGAATCGGGAGTTATTGAAATGCATGGCACAGCTGCTTTATTGGCACATGGACTTCCCAATGTCCTGCTGAAATGAAGTGCTGAGAAATGGAAATTCAGCTATGCAACACGATTCTCAGAACTTTATGGCAAGTGGCACCTGTCTTTTAGCAGTAGGATTCCATTAGAAGGTTTTTCGAATCTTGATTACATTAACATTCAACTCGTCAGATTCCGACATATGAATGCTTGACTCGTTGGTCCTGATGTTGTGACATAATCTTAACATTTTTTAGGCGGATGCTAAAGATCTTGTCAGGCGGATGCTGGATCCAAATCCAATCACACGGGTTACTGCAGCACAAGTACTTGGTAAGCCTCACCAATTACTTGTCCTATACTCCTAAGGCATAACAGCATACAGAATGCTTCTCAGTTCTCACTCTAACTTTAATAGTGAATTGAATCTTAGCCTGCATTATGTACGAATAATGAACACACATGATTATAAGCAGTTTACAATTAGCTAAGGGATAGTTCTCATTCAGGGAGCACCGGAGAAGGTCTAAATAACTAACCACATAAAATTTTAGTTCTCTGTGGAAAAGAATTAATTTAGGGTTATTTCTATTTGCCACCATGTATTTTGCATCCAAAATGTTGTTCAAAGCTCATCATCATTCTGTTAATTGCATGTCTCAAATAAATTTCTTATTGCTTTTCTGACAATATCAATTGCATGGGCAGAGCATCCATGGTTAAACGATTCCAAAAAGATGCCTGACATTCCTCTTGGTGATACTGTCCGAGCGAAACTGCAGCAATTTGCTGCAATGAACAAGTTAAAGAAGAAAGCCCTAAGGGTAAAACTTATTACACAGTGGTACCAAAATACATCAATATTATTATTTAACAAAAACTATACATAGAATTGATGACATAAAAGATGCATTCCAGATACAAAACGAGCAAACGAGTAGATATTCAGTTATTTTGCAAACTGTAGAAAATCTGCAAAATGCAGTGCTTACCAACTTATAAATATTCTGAGCTGTGTTCTGCTCTTCTTTTCTATGAGAATTTGAGTGCTGTCGTTCTATTGAGTATTCACCTTGTTTTTGGCGGCTGGTGTTGGGATTTGCACGGTCACGGATGTGGAGGTCAATGCCAAGGGATTCATCTGCGCTTGCATGGCTGTGTTCTGCACGTCACTTCAATAGATTGTGAGTTTCTTTTCTCTATCTGTCTTGATACTAGATTTGTGCATTCCACATTCCTGTGTAGGATGATAATTGATAAATACTAGCTGTGCATACCATAGCTGGCAATGTGCCCTAAGATTTTTGTTATATGATTCATTATGAAATTGACACTATTTGAATCTTCTATGACCATTGACGATAAGGTATGCTGATGAGAAACAACAAAATTGGATGTTTTGGTGGAACAATGTCCCAAACAAGTCGTATTTTCATTGGTTGGGGATTATATAATTCCGCTCATATCAAGCCTTCACTTTCTGGTGTCACTTATTTTGCAACCTGTTTAGCTGCTTTGGCCATTGCTTTTGTAGGCTTGTAGTATTATGTGACATTCATTATGTGACAAAAATATTTGGTTATACAATATATGAGACCTGAATATTAATGAATCTGATTGTTCGTTTTATTTTTTACAAATTTTATCTTGTTTTGTATTTTACCGTAGCGTTAGCACGGGCACACTACTAGTGTCATTAAATAATATTTAATTGGTTGTGAAGAAAGCGAACGAAGAGCGTAGACGAGGAGTGCGAGCAAAGAGACTGCGAGGCGAGGAGTGTCAGGGAAGAGACTGAAAGAACATGCATGCGCGCAGTTTGAAATTTATAGCGAGAGCGGTAGTGAAGCGCGCACTAACGACACGCTGATAATGACGGGAGTGAACTACACGTGGGAAGATAGACGCAACGCAAGTGATACTCTCGATGGTCTGTTTTCTACACGAGTGCTCAGTTTTCATATGAGCCAAATGTCTACGGACCACTGTGCTTTGTTCATATGGGTTTAAATATAGCAAAAAAACCAAAATATAGATTAAACAAGGCAAAGATAATGAAATGACCCACCTCTGCTGCACATGCTAATCACCTGGTAATTGTATAAAGTTTTAGTAATATTCACAATGGATGAAATTACCAAAAAATTACACAGTCAAGTACATTATGTCGAGAGGCTACACATAAAATTTCATAATTTTTTGATCTCATTTGCTATATTTTAAAAAAATTAAAACAAACATTATGCAAAAAAATTAATTACCTATCGTCTGTTCATGGGGTGGCAGGCTGCTTACCGCCGACGTCACACCCACACGTCAGCTTTGTGATATGACTGTCCGGCCACCGGACGATAAAAACGCTATTTTTATAAAAATAATATACATACTACTATTTTTATAAATACAAATATAAACAGAACTATATATGCAAAAAAAAATTCCTCAGTCCGCTCCTTCGGATTTCGAAATGTGGTGAACTACTCTGTCCACATTAGGCCAGTCTCAGTAGGAATTTCATCTGCATTTAATAGGCTGTCACATAGGTATTTTTGATGATATGGCAACATTTTTAAGAAGAGAGAGAAGAAGTAAGTTTCATTTAGATGAAACTCTCTTGGCACGATTACCAACTCTATATGAGTCATGAAATTAAATGTCTATGAAACAATAGAATGAAACTATGCATTGAGGATGGATGTTTCATCTATGTTTCATTTTATTTTACATGATGTGACAGTCTTGGAAATATCGTCATGAAACTCTCCACTGAGAATAGCCTTACGGTGAACTTAATGTACATGGTGAGCTTTTCTATGATTTGCGCTGCCATCTACTCTGTCCGCTCCTTCGGATTTCGAAATAAACAATACATAAGCAATTCGCACTGAAACAATTATCTGCGCCATGACAAAAAGACAACACCAAGCCAACATTACTCAACTCCACACTACACAAAACCAGCAACACAACAAGACATATTTTTTGAAATTACTACAACACATGGATATATTGAACTAAATCAGGGGGAACGAAACTCCCCTTGGATCACACCTGACACAACGGCAACACGGCGACACGATGCAAGAAAGGAAGAACTTAACCAGAACTGCAGCTAAGACAGCGACAATTAATTCCACCATGAAGGAAGGAAGCAGAAGCACTGAAGCAACCCAGCACACAGAGCTCTAGAGGAGATGCTGGACCAGAGACCTCTGCCTCTGCAGCCTCATCTCCTCGTAGAACCTCTCGATGAACCGCTCCGCGCGGCCGTCCACCTCCTCCTCCTCGTACTCCTCGTCATACGCATCATCGCCCACCCACTGCGCAGCCCGCGCGTCCTCCTCGGCTCGAGGCAAGCCGTCCAGCACGGCGACGTCGAGCTCGTCGCCGCCGCAGAGGAGCGAGGCGAGGATCATCCGCGCCTTGCTCCTGCGCTTCTTGGCGGCCCTCCGCCAGGACGAGAGGCCGGGCGGGTAGGCGACGAGCGGGGAGCTGGAGGGGGAGAACTGGTACTCGCCGACGTAGGCGTAGTTGTAGTGGCGGAAGGGCTTGTAGCTGTGGGAGGAGCGGCGCTTGTTGGCGCCGCGTTTCTTGAAGAGGAGGAGGTTCCTGGTGATGGGGCCCTTGGCCTTGGATATCGGGGTGAGCGGGAGCGCCAGGATGGCCATTGTAACGCCCCCGTTTCCAGGGGCGCGTACGGACACGGCACCTCGCAACTATTCACGCATGAACAGTTATGAAGTGTCGCGCAAGAGTATACCATTGCATGCTTACAACAAAAGTCCAGCATATATTTTACATAAGGATTAACATCCATTTTCGACAGCGGGGCGTGCAAGCCCAAAGTATACTTACATTACAAAAACTCCAAGATCCGCTTGAGCGCAGCCAAGACCTAAAGCCACGGGTCCTCGTCGAAGAAGAGACCCTCAGGGACGTCCTCGACGGGGAGACCTTCACCTTCGTCTTGATCCTCTAAAGATTAGATTAAGCAAGCCGTGAGCCAAACAACCGGCTCAGCAAATCCCAAAGGGATCCTAACCTACTACATGCACGGAACATCAAAGGAGGGGAAATATATTTGGTTTATTAACTTTGAGTGGATGCAGTTTTATTTGCAAACATTTTATAAAATGGACTCAAAACTACTTCTTAAGATCTCAGGGGTTTTCACAAAGAATTCTTTAACCAACTAGTCAAGTTCAAATATGTACAAAACTACTTAAGCTTTGCGGCTGGAATCACCCAAGTGACACAGCTCCAATAACCGGGAGCACGGCGTATTCGAATACCATTTATTTGACTCTGCAGAGTTTGCTCAGCTTTACCCACACGCACCCTTAACCCTCATGACTGAGTTAAGGAACCGGGTCTTTTCGCTGCTCAACCCTTGGTATACACTCCACCCGATAGGCGAGGAAACCCGCACATCCTCGGGTATCCGCTGGCCCTCGCGGAACGCCGGACCCGAGTTGTGGAGACCTATCGTTGTCTTGCTCTGACTCCCAATGCGGGGTTTCACTTAAGTTGAGCAGGTACTAAACCAGGGTTGACAAGTCAACACCTGTGGTTGAGCGGTTGCTATGACATTTGCTCAGCGTAAGGGTTTCAGTCCTTATATTTTCACATGGCCCGCAACCTTACCAGGCCCGCGACCCAACCTAGGGTAAGAGTTGGGTGAATAATCATCTGGCGATGCACCACAAACCCCCCTTCCTTCAATCCTAGGGTAAGAGACGGGTGAAAAATCATAATTATCTTGCGATGCACCACAGCCCCCTTACCCTACCTTGTGCACGCCGGCACTCTCCGCTCTAAGATACGGTGTCCCATACCACCCTATCTTAGAGTCGGGTTTTATAAATTCTGTTGGCTCGCTGCCGCGACCTTATTAGTATAAGACTTTTGAGTGATAATAATATCTTACGGTTATCTAAATTAACAGATAATTATTTCTAGGGTTACAAGGCATGGCTACAAGTTTAACATGGCATTTATCGGTGGTAGGTTTAACTACATAACATGTCATTCTAACATTTTATTTTACTTTGAAATTAACATTTCACAATTAGCATAATGCAAATAGCATAATAACGTAATTAAATAACATGGGTTGCAACATGATCAAAGGATTTGGGACTTGCCGTTGATTTGAATGATCTCAGCTAGCTCGAACGTAGAAGCTCCTGGATCCTGAGTCTGCTCCTGGGCTTCCGGGATCTCCGACACTAGCGCAAACAATTAAAATAAGTAAATCCGGCTTGCAACTAAACAAGCGAGGAAAAATAATCTAATTAAAAAGGAATAAAATGCATAAATCTCCAAATGAGGAATTTTAGGAATTTATCTGAGATGATTCTGGAGGAATGGAGGTCACAAATGAGGGAAGCAAAGGAGCGAGAAGGAGCAGAGGGGGCGGTTTTTATACCCGGTGGAGGGAGGTGGAGCCTTAGGGGAGAAGGCAACGGGCGAGGGCGCCGGGTCAATAGCGGGATGGGGAGCAGGTAGCGCGTCTCCTCCGCGCAGGGGATGACGCACGGGTTTGCACAGGGGACTGGCGATGCGACGGGAGCAGGTGTGCAGCGGGCATGGCGGAGGCGTGTCCGCGCGCGGGGAGGGGCGGTGGCGGCCACTGGCAGGCGGGACCAGGGCAGGAGCGAGGCGACGTGGCGCAAGGGTGTCCACCACCTCGGACCGAGGCTGTCGGAACGGCTCCGGCGCGAGGCGAACCCGGGCGCGGAGGGGCGGAGCTGGGCGGCGCAGCGCAACGCGCAGCGCTAGCGCGCGTGCGCGGGGAGAAGGCGGGGAGAGGCTGGGGCGTCAGCGGGAAGGAGGGAGCGGGACGGCGCCAGGGGAGGAAAGGGGGGCGGCGCCAACGGGAAGGAGGCGCGAGCGCCGGGGAAGGAGGGAGGCAGAAAGGGAGGGAGGCGCCAACCGAGGGGAGAGGCAAGGAGAGGGGAAAGGCGCCAAAGAGATGGAGAAAACGGAAACGCCAAAAGAGGAAAGCGCATTCCGGGGAGAACTTTCCCGAAAGGGAAAGTTCTTGAATTTCACTCAAAAATTTGCAGAAAAATTCAAGAAAAATTCCTTTTGAATTTTTGGGGACTTTTCAACCTACCCCCCTTAAAAGAATCTCGACCCCGAGATTAACTTGGTCCAGGGAGTAAGTTGGGGAAATCCCGCTGCAAGTCTGATTCTCGTTCCCAAGTTGACTCTTCAGGTGTATGATTCTTCCATTGCACTCTGCAAAACCTGACGTTCTTGTTTCTGAGCTGCCTTTCTGTTGTTTCAAGTATTTGTAGTGGTTCTTCAGCATAAGTACAATCATCCTGTAATTCAATATCTGACAGTGGTATTTCATCTGTTGGTTGTCGCAGACACTTTCGAAGCTGGGATATATGGAACATGTTATGTATCTCGGATAAGTTGGGCGGAAGCTACGCTTGACGAGCTACTTCCCCAACTCTTCCGATTTTTTTTTTGAAACGGTTCCACATATCTTGGTGCCAATTTGCCTTTGACATGAAATCTCTTGATTATCTTGAATGGGGCGACTTTGATATAGACGAAGTCTCCAACTTCAAAGCTTAAGTACTTCCTGCGGTTATCTGCATAGCTCTTCTGTCGGTCTTGTGCAATCTTGAGTCTATCTTTAAGAATTCTGACATGTGGTTCTGCATCTTGAGCAATCAGTTGTTGTTCACCTATTTCTGACCAATTTAGAGGGGTCCTATATTTTCTGCCATAAAGTGCTTTAAACGGTGCCTTTTGGAGGCTTGTTTGATAGCTGTTGCTATATGAGAACTGAGCAAACGGTAAGCAAGTATTTCATGCTGCACCACACACAATTGCACAAACTCTCAACATATCCTCCAAAATCTGATTGGTTCTTTCTATCTGCCCATCTGTCTGAGGGTGATATGCTGAACTGAAGTGCAAATCGGTGCCCATAGCTTCATGCAATTTCTCCCAGCATTTAGATGTAAACTGTGCTCCTTGATCTGACACAATCTTCTTCGGAACTCCATGCAGTGTCACAATTCTTGTCAAATATAACTCAGCAAGCTTGTCCTTCCCGTAGGTTTGCTTGATCGGGAGGAAATGAGCTAATTTAGTCAATCTATCAACAATGACCCAAATAGCATCATATCCTTCTCGAGTCTTGGGGAGTCCAGTAATGAAATCCATGCCGATACTATCCCACTTTCATTCGGGTATTGGCAAAGGCTGCAACAATCCCGATGGTTTTTGGTGGTCTATCTTGATCTGCTGGTAGACATCACATTTAGCTACATACTCTGCCATTTTTTTCTTCATCTGGTTTCACCAATATTTCTTCTTCAAATCTTGGTACATTTTAGTCCTTCCTGGATGGATTGAGAATTGTGACGAATGAGCTTCGGATAGGATCAATTCTCTTAATTCCTTCTCGCCGGGTATGCAATAGCGACCACGGAAAGTAAGGATCCCATGCTCGTCTATCGCATACTTTGATGAATTTTCTTCTTGAATATCCTTTTTCAGTTTTTGAATCTCTTCATCTTCATCTTGTGCTGCTTTAATCCGATCTGTCAACAATGGTTGAAGCTCTAATGCTGCCATACTGCCTTGTTCTGTAATCCCCAAATTCAGTCGTAGCATATCCTTTTGCAACGTTGGTGGGTACTCTGTCATGCTGGCTTTGCTTGGGTGAGCCTTACGGCTAAGGACATCGGCACCACATTAGTCTTGCCCGAGTGATATTGGAGCTCAATATCATAATCTTTAATTCCAGCTATCTTCGTTGTCTCATATTCAACTCTGGTCGTGTAAACAGATACTTCAAGCTCTTGTGATCTGAGAATATCTCACACCGATTCCCTAGCAGGTAGTGCCGCCAAATTTTGAGTGCATGCACCACGGCTGCTAGTTCTAAATCGTGTGTGGGGTAATTCTCTTCATGTGGCTTCACTGTCTGGACGCATAGGCAACAACCTTTCCGTCCTGCATGAGTACACAACCCAAGCCTTGCTTTGAGGCATCGCAGTAAATTTGAAATTCCTTCTCTGGATTGGGCAAAATCAAGACTGGTGTTGTTGTCAATTTGGTCTTCAACAGCTGAAAACTCTCTTCACAAGCATTTGTCCATGTGAAGGGCTTGTCCTTCTTCAGTAGCTGAGTGAGTGGACGAGAAATTTTCGAGAACCCTTCTATGAATCGACGATAATAACCCGCCAATCCAAGAAAGCTTCTCATGTTTGTCACTGTCTTGGGTTGTTTCCATTCCATAACTGCTGCGATCTTTTCTGGATCAACCTTGACTCCATCTTCCGATATAATATGACCCAAGAAAGCAACTTCTTTTAGCCAAAAGCTGCATTTATCGAACTTGGCATACAACTGATGTTCTCTTAATCTAGTTAATGCCATGTGCAAATGCTCTTTGTGCTCTTCTTCACAAATAAAACTGGGGCCGACCAAGATGAAACACTCGGTCGTATGAATTCCTTTTTCTTGTAATTCATCTAATCGCTTCTTTAGCTCTTTCAACTCACTGGCTGACATTCTGTACTGGTGCTTGGCAATTGGCTTGGTGCCTGGAACCAACTCTATGGCAAGTTCTACTTGTCTATCAGGGGGTCTGCCTGGCAATTCCTCTGGAAACACATCAGGGTATTCTTGTACTACTGGTACTTGATCAGGTGTGGCTGCTATCATGTTGATCATATGCTTTCTGGCACCTTTCAGTACTTCTCGATCTGTTTTCACTATCACTCTCTGACCTTCAGGATTTACCAAGGATACGGTCTTGATTTCACAGTTTACCTTGCCTTTGTTTTTGGCTAACCAATTCATACCTAGAATGGCATCTAATCCTAATATGTCTAACTGCAACAATTCTGCTCTGAAGTCTACCCATTGGATTTTTTTTTTGAGCCCACTATACCCACTATGGGACTCCATTCTAATTCCAGGGGTTTCAACCACATAGGGTCTTGGCAATGAAACAGAAGGCAACTGATTTATTGAAGCAAAACTCTTCGAAATAAACGAATGTGTTGCACCAGGGTCAAATAAAATCAATGCAGGTATGGTGTTGATTGGGAACATACCGGCAATGATGTCACTAGCTTCAGCTGCATCTTCTGCGGACACATGATTTACTCTTGCATAAAATGTGGGTCTGGTACGGCCTTTGCTTCTGCCTGCAGATGTGAAATTGGCTATGCCTGCGGGTGATTGAGGTCCATCTGCTTTGATCTGCAGAGAGCCTCCTTTGGGGGTGCTAGAGCCTGACTGTGACTTTGTTTCCTGCTGCCGCTGGTTTTGGAATTGGAGTTTAGCTGCATCTGATTTCAAACTCCTCCTGGGACACTGATGCTTGTAGTGTCCAGTCTCTCCACAATGGAAACATGCATCTGTCCTTCGTGGACAGCTGCTAGCAAGATGCTTGCCATTGCAGGTGGGGCACTTGGTGGCGAAGGGTAAAGGAGAACTGTACTGTTGAGATTGTCCAGACTGGTTCTTCGGTAGCTTCACAAACTGACGTGAGGGTTGGGATTGGAATGAGAATGATCCCGAGGTTTTGCTTCGCTGGGCACTATGCGAAGAAGACTGAGATTTGTGCACTGCCTTGCGCTTCCTGTAATCTTCCATTTCACCTCTAGCCTCTTCTGAAGTAATCAGGTTGTTCACCATATCGTGCAGGTCTTTGAACTTCATGGATGAGATATGGAACTTCAATGACTGTTGCAGTCCTGCTCGAAACTTGCTCATTTTCTTATCCTCGCTGTCAACATCCTCCGGAGCAAATCTGGATAGGTGGTTAAATTGATGTAAATATTCCATAACAGTGCGTCCACCTTGTTTAAGCGCTAGGAATTCCCGGCGCTTAGCCTCCATGATGCCATCCGGTATATGAGCCTTGCGAAAGGCATTGGAAAACTCTTCCCAACTAATCTCTCTGTTCTGCAGTGTGTGTTGATAGTTGATCCACCATGTTGCTGCAGCGCCCTGTAACTGATGGGATGCATACAACACCTTTTCTTTATCATCACATCGAACAGTGTCAAGTTTCCTTTCCACGTCCACGAGCCAATCCTCAGCTACTATGGGGTCAGCTGAGGTGAAAAAGACTGGTGGACGCGTTTTCATAAAGTCTGCCCATCGGGTGGAAATTGGTGCACCATCCCGAGGAACATTGCTTCCACCTTGAACTTCCGGAGATCTGGCTGCTATCTGTTCAAGAAGTCTGGCATGCTGGTCTAACATTTGTAAGATGTTCTGTTCTCCCTGGTATCGGTTCTGTTCCAACATTGCTATCACACTGGCGAGTGTCGCTTGATCTGTGGCAGGTGCACCCTGCCTGTTGGTCTGTCCACTCTGCTCTGCCGGATCCATTTGCCAATTGGGGACTTGAGATCAGCTTTGCAGCGGCTTTGGCAATCAAGAGGGGATAAGTAAGACATCGAATTTTCAAGGTAAGGATAGGATGAAAAAGGTAAGAACGAGAGCGAAAGGGACAGGAGATAACTTTGAACACAGGGGGATTACTGATAATTAAGCAAACAACATACAAGGATAATAAATATAGATTTACAATATGCAAGTGGTACACAAACCACTTAGGGTTCATGATTACACCTGCTTTACATTACAAAAGCACTACTGCAACTCAGGGTCAGTCTAGTCTAGCGAACGACGGCTACTCCTCCAGCTGCCGAGAAACGAAAATTTTGAAGCTAGACAAGAGGAGCAGAAAATATTTTGCGAAAGCAAAACTTAAGCAGAAGAAAACTAAGATAGATAAGGTAGCAACAAGAGAGGAGAAGACAGCAATAATACTTATGTTTTTCGTAAACCCTTTTTATGGCTTAAATTAAGTTTTGCGATAAAATCGCTTCCTAGTTTGCCTTAGGTCTCAACCTACGGTCAAGAGCCTGCTCTGATACCACTTCTTGTAATGCCCCCGTATCCAGGGGCGCGTACGGACACGGCACCTCGCAACTATTCACGCATGAACAGTTATGAAGTGTCGCGCAAGAGTATACCATTGCATGCTTACAACAAAAGTCCAGCATATATTTTACATAAGGATTAACATCCATTTTTGACAGCGGGGCGTGCAAGCCCAAAGTATACTTACATTACAAAAACTCCAAGATCCGCTTGAGCGCGGCCAAGACCTAAAGCCACGGGTCCTCGTCGAAGAAGAGACCCTCAGGGACGTCCTCGACGGGGAGACCTTCACCTTCGTCTTGATCCTCTAAAGATTAGATTAAGCAAGCCGTGAGCCAAACAACCGGCTCAGCAAATCCCAAAGGGATCCTAACCTACTACATGCACGGAACATCAAAGGAGGGGAAATATATTTGGTTTATTAACTTTGAGTGGATGCAGTTTTATTTGCAAACATTTTATAAAATGGACTCAAAACTACTTCTTAAGATCTCAGGGGTTTTCACAAAGAATTCTTTAACCAACTAGTCAAGTTCAAATATGTACAAAACTACTTAAGCTTTGCGGCTGGAATCACCCAAGTGACACAGCTCCAATAACCGGGAGCACGGCGTATTCGAATACCATTTATTTGACTCTGCAGAGTTTGCTCAGCTTTACCCACACGCACCCTTAACCCTCATGACTGAGTTAAGGAACCGGGTCTTTTCGCTGCTCAACCCTTGGTATACACTCCACCCGATAGGCGAGGAAACCCGCACATCCTCGGGTATCCGCTGGCCCTCGCGGAACGCCGGACCCGAGTTGTGGAGACCTATCGTTGTCTTGCTCTGACTCCCAATGCGGGGTTTCACTTAAGTTGAGCAGGTACTAAACCAGGGTTGACAAGTCAACACCTGTGGTTGAGCGGTTGCTATGACATTTGCTCAGCGTAAGGGTTTCAGTCCTTATATTTTCACATGGCCCGCAACCTTACCAGGCCCGCGACCCAACCTAGGGTAAGAGTTGGGTGAATAATCATCTGGCGATGCACCACAAACCCCCCTTCCTTCAATCCTAGGGTAAGAGACGGGTGAAAAATCATAATTATCTTGCGATGCACCACAGCCCCCTTACCCTACCTTGTGCACGCCGGCACTCTCCGCTCTAAGATACGGTGTCCCATACCACCCTATCTTAGAGCCGGGTTTTATAAATTCTGTTGGCTCGCTGCCGCGACCTTATTAGTATAAGACTTTTGAGTGATAATAATATCTTACGGTTATCTAAATTAACAGATAATTATTTCTAGGGTTACAAGGCATGGCTACAAGTTTAACATGGCATTTATCGGTGGTAGGTTTAACTACATAACATGTCATTCTAACATTTTATTTTACTTTGAAATTAACATTTCACAATTAGCATAATGCAAATAGCATAATAACGTAATTAAATAACATGGGTTGCAACATGATCAAAGGATTTGGGACTTGCCGTTGATTTGAATGATCTCAGCTAGCTCGAACGTAGAAGCTCCTGGATCCTGAGTCTGCTCCTGGGCTTCCGGGATCTCCGACACTAGCGCAAACAATTAAAATAAGTAAATCCGGCTTGCAACTAAACAAGCGAGGAAAAATAATCTAATTAAAAAGGAATAAAATGCATAAATCTCCAAATGAGGAATTTTAGGAATTTATCTGAGATGATTCTGGAGGAATGGAGGTCACAAATGGGTCCAGAATAATATTTGGAGCAAAGTGGTGAAATTTGGGGATTTTTGGGATTTTCTGTGATTTTCTAGAATTTATTTGGATTTTTCTGATTTCTGGAAATCAATAAACTCGAGAAAAATCGGATGAACAGTAGACGGCCGGCCCATTGCTACAGTGCGGCCCGGTCGGATTTCAAACGCGCGCGCGCGAGGGAGAAGTGGGCCGAGGGGGAAGACGGCCTAGGGTGAGCGCGCCCGGGTGGCCTGGATGGCCGCCACGTGGGGGGGCGGACGGCCACGGTGTGGCGAGCGTGGGCGGCCCGGATCAAGGCGGGGAGGAGGGATCGGATGGCTGCGACGTGGGGAAAGCGGGTGGAGTGAGGTGGCTGGATCGGGTGGCTGAGGGGAGGTGTGGTTATGGAGATCGGACGGTGGAGGGAGATCGACATCCGACGGCTGCGCTTAGACCACAACGGTTGGAACGGGCGGAGGAGATAAGACCACGTCGGTCGTCTTCTACCTCCGGCTGTGCGCGCGCGACCGAGAGGCAGAGGGGCGGAGCTGCGGTGCTCCGGCGAGGGCGACGGACTCCGGCGGCAAGGGGGGGTGTCCACGGGTGGATCTCGACCCGGGGAACCCATTTTGGGCAGTTAGAGCTCGAGGGGACCAAAGGAGAGCACGGGAGGCAGAGGGAAGTGTCTCGGATATTTTGCGGTGGAGAAGGTCACCGGCGGCGAGAGGGTCTAATCGGCGGTGGCTACACCAACAGGGGGTCTTGGGGCTCACATTGGTGGTGGTGGTCGGAGCTAAAGAGTTGCAGGGAGGGCTGGCCACGGAGAGGGTGATGCGGCCGGCGGGGTGCTCCGACGTCAGTGCTCCACAGTAATCCTCCTGGCCAATTGGGTTCATCAAAGTGATTAGTATATCGGGGTGGTGCTCTGGGCTAATGAAATTGCAAAATGGAGGGAGAGGGGAGGAGATTGACTTCACGGGGATGCCGGCGCAGGGGAAGACAGCGGCGGCGCCTGGGGCGACGGGGGCTTGATTGGCTGCTCAGAGAGGTGGCTGGGAGCGGTGGGAGGTGTTTGCGGGCGAGGGAGACGCTCGGGAAGCAAAGGAGCGAGAAGGAGCAGAGGGGGCGGTTTTTATACCCGGTGGAGGGAGGTGGAGCCTTAGGGGAGAAGGCAACGGGCGAGGGCGCCGGGTCAATAGCGGGATGGGGAGCAGGTAGCGCGTCTCCTCCGCGCAGGGGATGACGCACGGGTTTGCACAGGGGACTGGCGATGCGACGGGAGCAGGTGTGCAGCGGGCATGGCGGAGGCGTGTCCGCGCGCGGGGAGGGGCGGTGGCGGCCACTGGCAGGCGGGACCAGGGCAGGAGCGAGGCGACGTGGCGCAAGGGTGTCCACCACCTCGGACCGAGGCTGTCGGAATGGCTCCGGCGCGAGGCGAACCCGGGCGCGGAGGGGCGGAGCTGGGCGGCGCAGCGCAACGCGCAGCGCTAGCGCGCGTGCGCGGGGAGAAGGCGGGGAGAGGCTGGGGCGTCAGCGGGAAGGAGGGAGCGGGACGGCGCCAGGGGAGGAAAGGGGGGCGGCGCCAACGGGAAGGAGGCGCGAGCGCCGGGGAAGGAGGGAGGCAGAAAGGGAGGGAGGCGCCAACCGAGGGGAGTGGCAAGGAGAGGGGAAAGGCGCCAAAGAGATGGAGAAAACGGAAACGCCAAAAGAGGAAAGCGCATTCCGGGGAGAACTTTCCCGAAAGGGAAAGTTCTTGAATTTCACTCAAAAATTTGCAGAAAAATTCAAGAAAAATTCCTTTTGAATTTTTGGGGACTTTTCAGCCATGGCCCTGCCGAGGATGGGCTTGGAGGAGGAGGATCTCGGCATTGCCGGCGGCGGCGCGGCGGAGGCTTCTTGGCTGCCGGTTTCCTCTCTTTCTCACATTCAAATGGGTAGATACAGAGATCGAGTTGGTTGCTGTGGGTGGGGGTGGGGGTGGAGGAGTGCGGGGTTATGGGGGGCTTTAAGGAGGTGGCGGTGCAGCCGCTGCCTGCCTCTGGACCGTGCGCTGCCGTGCGTACAGCAGAGTTGCACGTAGCTTTGGCTGTAGAAAGGAAGTCGCATGAACCTTTTCGATTTTATTAACCTGTAAAATGGCTCCTGGAAGCGGGCCGGGTAATTCGCATGTTGTGTGTCTGTCTTTGATCCGGATGCGGACATTATGGTCCACTACAAACGCCTTTAGTTTTTGATTTCTTAATTTTATTTTTCTGGTTTTTTTATTTTTTTTATTCCTTTGTATTGTTTGTAATGATATAGCTTTTTCCCTTCTATTTTTATTTTTTAAAATTTAATTACGGAAAAAAGTTAATAGCAACTACAGTGTATTTTAAGCCTCTACTATACAAAAAAGCCAAAAGCTTAGACTTATAAGTCCTTTGAGCAATACCTAGTCTATCTAATTTATGGGTTATGCAGTATGTTGAGTAGTTCTCCTCCGTTTTAAAATATAAGACACAATTGTTTACAGTTTTATTTCAAAATATATGTTGTGCATGCAAATTTATTGATGTTTTCACTTGTCTACCCTTATTTATCGCACCTTCTCCCTCATGCATTTATAAATGTTTCCTCTCGCAAACTATTCTCTCTCACATTCCCAACGAATTTATAGCATGGATAGTATGGTCATTTTCTCTAGTCTAATTTTGATTTTGCAATATCCTTATTTCCTGTGTCTAGCTAAAATATGTCTTATAAAGTGAACAAAATACTTCTTATACGAAGGGAGCACAAGTAAAGTAGTAATGAGGCCGGTGTAGTAGTAGATGAACTCAAGAAATGTTTTATGCTTCTGTGCGATCTGGTAATGGATCTACTTTTATGCACACGCCCTAGCTAGCTTACGAGTAGTGGATTTGTCATATATATAGCTTTTTTTAACGTGTATTTACAACAATAACCATATATGAGCAGTATTGACAAAAATAGTGGTTCTGCCATTTGATGATCGGACGGCAGCGCCCAATAGTCGACGCATGGTGCCTGCCATTCGGCCAGCAGACGCCAGTCGTCTGCCACCTAGCCAGCAAACAACAGATGATTAAACTGGCTAATTAGCCGACTTAATTACCTACATAAATTCATAATTTTACGTTATATTTTTTGAATTTGTAAATATAGTAAATGAGCTCAAAAATTGCAACATTTTTGGTGGAGCTTCCCGAGGCATTGTGGTACGTTGTATAATTTTTTTGTAATTTTTTGAGGCACTTGCTACCTCTAAAAATTGTTGGAACGACGCATAATTAATCAGGTGATTAAGCAGTTGTACGCCGCTCTAAGAATTTTTAAAGGTAGCAAATGGTGGTGAAAAATTACGAAATATTTTATGGAGCTTCCTTATATAGTGTGATACGTTGTGTAATTTTTACGTAATTTTTTGCACTAATTTGCTTTCTCTAAAAATTATTTAAGCAGTGTATAATTAAATAGATGATTAAATATTAATGGCTGAGAGCTAATAGCCTGCCGCTGGACACTGTGCTCGTATACCGCGTAGGCACGGGGTACGGGGTGCATCGCATGGTGGGGTAGCAGCTGGAAAGTGCTCGCCGAGGTCGGTGGTTCTGTCGCTCCACCCGGCCGAGCCTTTTCCGACTTCAAAGCCAAGCTAGCCGTTGGCGACTTGGCGCCTCTCCTCTCAAGTCCCATCCATACCACTCGCGTCACGTCCTCCACTGTTGAGCAGTGCTGACTACTCCACGCGCGCTCGCAAGAGAGCAGCAACGTCAAGCGATGGCCGGGCTGACTGACGGCCACCCGACGCCATTATTTCGGATCCCAGTTCGTCTACTCGTTGGTTCCTCTGCATCCATTTCCGGTTCCGGTCCATGGGGTGGTTCGTTCCATGCTGCTCCTTCGACGATGGAGGAGTGCTTGGGACCTCGGATTTTCGATCGAGCAGTTGCTAGTGCTTGCAAGTAATGGGATTATGGGAAGGAAATGGAGATCACAAGAAGATCATCATTGCTACCATGGCGACCGAATATCCGACCAGGGTACACATGCTTGCGGGACTGCAATGAATTTATCATGGCTGTGGGGAGCGCGGAGAACAAGCAAATTAATGTACCGTTTAGGGCGTCTCCAACAACTGGCTATTTAGTTAATGTGGCAAGGAAAAAGTAGGAGAGAGAGTAGTCACTAGCGACGAGCAAATAGCTGATCTATTTCACGTAGTCCAAGAACATGAGAGATGAGCATGTGGGTCCAACAGTATAAAATAGTCTTTGCTTTTGTCTCTCACCTCCACGTCAGCTGACTATATAGCTAGTACTAGCTATTACCATTGCGGATGCCCTAAACAGTGATTGCTTCCGTCAATAAAAGTCGTTTAAATATATTTGATGGATTTTTTTGAGCTGATGGTTTATAGTTTATGACTTAAATATTTGAATTATGGCTGTTCGCGAGAGGTAGTACGTACAGGAAAATAGTCGCATGTGATTTTGGCCAATACAGCTGAACTCAGTACACTTTTTACTACAATCTTCCTGTTGACGCTGCTTTAAAAACGCACCATTTAAAAACTAGTTACCGTAGATTGTACAAGCATAAACTGACTAAAAGCAGAAAAGAACTCAGCCATTGACTTCTTATCATATCTTTTTTATTTTTTCTTGTTATAAAATGTACGACAAAATTAGATGATAAAAAAAGAATAGGAAATATGGATTTAACATAGAAAATCTTTAAAAAAACAACGGGCTCACGAAGACGAAAATCACTATATGAGAAGAGATTATAATAAGGCTCTTGCTCTTCAGAGAGACATAATGGACTGTTCGTCAAGCGATGATTGTTGTCAAAGAGAGATCGTGTGTGGTTATTGGGAATGAGCACACATTCTAACTGCCTTGCCAGACAATTCCACAATGAAGTAGGTCATTGCAAAGAAGGTGGTTGGGAATATGATGGTTGCAGTAAGATCTATGACCACGAGGTGGTCGTAGGATATCTTACGACTATGTGATCGTAGAAAGACTTACGACCATACAATCGTAGAAGAATTTATAACTAAGTGGTTGTAAGAAGACTTACGACCGAAAGGTGGTCGTAGTAAGACTTACGACTAAATAGTCATAGGAAGAGTTATGACCAAGAGGTAGTCGTAGGTTGTAGAAAGACTTACGACCGAGAGATAGTTATAGTAAAACTTACGACTAAGTGGTCGTAGAAAGAGTTACGACCAAGAGGTAGTCATAGTAAGACTTACTACTGAGTGATCGTAGAAGGACTTACGACCGAGAGGTAGTCGTGGTAAGACTTACGACTAAGTGGTCGTAGAAAGACTTACGACCAAATAGTCGTAGAAAGACTTACGACCAAATAGTCGTAGTAAGATTCACGACTACCTTGAAAAATCTCTCCCTTATCGCTAAGGGGTGTACTCGGAGGATATAATAACGCAATAATTAGAGGATTATTATATCCTCGTCATCTAGCCTCCCAACTTCAAGTGAATTCAACTTACTTGAAAAAGTGAGGTCGTAGACAAAATAGTAGTCGAAAGCAAGACCTTTTCGACCCTTATCAACCAGTGATGAGCTGGGACAATAAGGTAAATTCGCATGAGTTGTAAAGACCGACGGACTTCAAATAGAGAAATTAATGAATTTCAATCGATTTTCAATGATCTGTCTGTCGGATCAGTTCCCAAGATAACCGTTTAATTCCCAAGACGGATAACTCACACGGTTATAAAATCTTACCTTTGGGTAACTTTTGGCTTCCTTACTTTCCCCTTTTACTCCTATTTGTTTCGAGCTTTCCGCTGCCGACCAAGTCGTCTTTTTCTTTCAGTCTCTTCCAAATCCATACCAACCACTTGGAAAAATGACTAAACCTTCATCCAATTGGCCAGTTTTGGAGATGGATGCTGTGAAATTGAGGGCATTGGACGATACTGAGAAGATTCCTCAAAAATTCATGGGATGGATCAAAGCAGCCGGACAAAATTGGCCATCGGGAGAGATTGGGCAAATCTTGGTGTTCCAGGCATATTGTGAGTGTGGCCTTCGCCTTCCAGCTCATCTCTTTCTTACAATCGTACTCGAATACTTCGGGATCAAATTAGTGAACTTGGTTCCTAATTCGATCACGATGTTGAGCGTATTTGTTTACTTGTGTGAGCCGTATTTGGGGATTCCTGTGGATCTCAAACTCTTTTGTTATTATTACGAAATAAGTCGACAGACCGGAATTGCCAGAAGCTGCGGTCTGAAGCTCTATGATGGTAGGACAAAATTGTACATCTCAATGTACACTCGGTCTTCATGGTCGTACTAGAAGAAGAAGTGGTTTTACTAGGAGACGACCAATAAAGATAGCCTTTCTTTTTTGGGGAAGGGTGTTGAGAAGAACATTCCCTAGAGCACGGTCCCAAAGGATCTTACTCGGATAGCCTCCTACATCTCAGCCATCAAAGAGCTGAGGAGCAAAGGGCTTACCGGCTAGCACGTGGTAAATGATTTCATTACCCGTCGGATTAGCCCCTTGAAGTAATGAGCATATCCTATATGGATGTACTCGAGAGCCAAAGATACGACCAAAGACTACAAGAACGGTAAATAACAATCATACTCGTGCTTATATTCAAGTTTTTTAGCTGTACGAGGTGGTCGTAGTAAGATTTACGACTGAGTGGTTATAGCAAGATTTACGACTAAAAGGTAGTCGTAGTAAGACTTACGACTGAGTGGTTATAGAAAGACTTACGACCGAGAGGTAGTCGTAGTAAGACTTACGACTGTCATAGAAAGACTTACGACCGAGAGGTAGTCGTAGTAAGGCTTACAACTAAGTGGTCGTAGAAGGGCTTATGATCAAGAGGTAGTCCTAGTAAGACTTACAACTACGTTAGAACATCTCTCCTTTATCGTTAAGAAGTATACTCGAAAAATGTAATGATATAATAATTAAAGGATTATTGTATGCTCGTCAAGCGTGTTGCTGCCTTCAGGATTCGTCGTTTGGACCGCAGGGAAAGAACAAAAGGCTTCTTGCTTTTATCCTAGGATCTGACTCTGGCTTGAAGACAAAAGGCAGCAACTGACTCGAATTCGATGAATAACCACCAGGAGCTGATTTTTTTCACCGTAATGAATCGTTGATTTCTCTTGATGTTGCACGCGGATGTCGCCCTTGATGATGCTGCCTTGCAGGTGCCGCCCCCCAGGAGTCAGGATGGCTTTTCCAGGAGCAGCGGGTCAAGATTAAACCTAGAGGTCTGATATCATTTGTTATAAAATGCACGACAAAAATAGACGATCAAAAAGAAAAGGATACATAAATTTAACATGAAAAACACCCGCGGGAAACCACAAATGCACGAAGATGAAAATCACTATATAAAGAGAGATTACAATAATACTCTTACTCTTTATATGGACTACAAGAGTACATATATAGAGTGAAGGAGATGAGTCCGATATGAAGAGAAAATCGAATCAGAGTCAGTTGCTATAGATTGACATTATGTCTGATATAGGCTGCGCAGGTCCCTAGTACCAATCATGCCACATCTAGCATGAGACGATGTAGTTCCTACACGGGCACGATACGGATTAAGGTTCAACACTTTTTTTTCTTTCTTCTTTGTATTATCCGTAAAGATATAATGATTTTTTTCTATTTTTTCTTTTTTCTTTAATTAAATACCTCATAACGGGCACCAGTGGAACATCGTTTACTCTCTGGCAGTAAACTCAAGTGCTACTAGAGTTTCCATCCCAAAGTTTCTCTCTCGCTGAATTTGGCTATATGCAACTGCAAGTTATGACATGTACAAGGAAGCTCTGTTATTATTTATTTTTCAGATTTGGATTTATGCGTGTCTCTTGTGGTTGTTTGGCTAGTGTGTCCAGGGACATCCTGAGTTTTCTGACCAACGACCATACCAGCATTCCTAGGCAAATGTGTGCCTGTATGCAGGGACAAACACAAGAACAAGAATTTTCTTGGAGAAATACGAGGGATCGCAACGTAGGCCAAAAAAATTTATGTTATCAACCTAGTAGTATAGCATATCATATTGGACTCATGTCTTCTTCCCGCCAGACGTGTCTGAAGAAACATGTTGCGGCCACTCGCATTAGTGTGTGAACGAAACAGTCTAGCTTATTTAATTTACAGCCCGTTTATTTTGGCAGAAAAAGTGATTTATTATTGAAATTACACTGTAATTAGCGGAAATTGCACTGCATCTGATATTGGCTTATTTGACGTAATTAAATTTAAAAAAATAAAAATAGAAAAAACAAGTTAGCCAATTACAGATAATACAAACAAATACAGGAAAAGAACCGGGGAAAAAAATAAAAAAAGCTAAAAATTTTTTAAAAAACGAAATTTAAAAATAGTAAAAAATAAAGCAGAAATCGGAAGCTCGAGTTAGAAAAAGACAAAATTTAAACTGTTACCTCTCACTTGTTTGTTGAACTCAGGTACAGCACCACACTTCTGACGGCACCATGGAGTTTGGTAATTAAGTTCACTAAGAAGCGTATTACATTAACTTGAGATGGCAGGTGTGTACTATTTTTTTGTACAGAGTATATAGGCCTCATTTGGCACTATTTAATGTATTTATTTTTAGTTTTGTGAATGAGTTAGTTTTTTTTAGGATTGAGGGGCGTATTATTTTGAAGAGCATAAGCAGGTTCATTAAGTTGCTCTTCATCCATTATAGTGTTTCTTACCACTACTTCATTTTCTCAAAGGTATCATTTTTTCTATGAGGATGTGCTGCCACTGACTATTACTGATTGGTATAGGTATATGACAAAGCAGCTCTTTTTTGGTATGCAAATTGAACTATGACTGTTATTAGTTAAATAGTTTGCATGCTGGCTGTACTATGTTTATCTTGCTTTTTCTAAATTTTGATATGTTATTCTTAAATTTTGATATACTGTCGTGATAAACCCTATTCCGGAAATTGAAATATACTATTGCAATGACTATTCACTGCTTACTCTGTATGGCAATTGGTAGAAGTCATGGTGAAAAGGAGCTAATTAAACTCTAATGTTCATCTATTTCTGTAGTTGCTAATTTGGGAATATAAAGTGATTTGTAATTTAGACTTTTGAGTTATTCACTTCCCTTAATTACACCAGTTTTAATACATAGAGTTCGTAGTTTTTTATGTAGTCGACTTATCCTTCTTGACCTGGTATTGATTTGCTGTATATCCATGGGATCATAAAAAATGTGTTGATTATAAAATGTGGAGTATACCATGTGTTTAGAACTGTATCTTGAGTTCCTTTGTTCATGTTGCTTTGTTTTTCCCCATATGGTGATTTGCTAGGTATATTTTCACTGATTTCACTCAATGTACTTTCAATTTTTCCTGATGAAATAATCTTTATTCATAATTGGTCTTATAGTGCTTTCAAATGACATAATCAATTTCCCTGTTTATACATCCAAATTATAGAGGGTAGTTGAAGCACGAGTGAAAAGACCAATGTAACCTAAGACCACTAATTAAGCATACCATTCATTTTTCATATTATGCTACAAGCAGCAAAATATCTATCCATGGTAATTTCTGGTTTGACTGAGCCAAGTATTCAAATTAGAAATTGCATTAGTTGTCAGTTTGTTCAATTTCGCATGATCCCATTCGATGACAAGCTGTGGTCGATAAGTCGTGGTCGAAGGAGTGGTCGAAGCCACAGTGACTTAGTCGGTACTCAGAGGAGTACTGTCACAGTCGTTAGTCAAATTGTGCAGTGGTCGATGGTCGATAGTCGTAGCTACAGTGTTCTATGGTCGGTAATCATAGCTACAGTGTCTATGGTCGGTAGTCGTAGCTACAGTGATCGATGGTCGTTAGTCGTAGCTACAGTGGTCGATGGTCGGTAGTCGTAGCTACAATGGTCGATGGTCGGTAATCGTAACTACAGTGATCGATGGTCGTAGCTACAGTTGACAATTGGTGCTGGAAGACCTGTGTGGTCGGAGATGCAGTTGATGTGCTGTGGTCGACAAGCCTTGGTCAGTGATGTGGTCGACAAGGCGCAATCGAAGCCATGGTCGAAAGAGCGATCGAAGCCATGGTCAAAGTAGCGGTGTGCTGTAGCAGACGTGTGTGGCCTGTCACTGTAGCAGTCAACAGTCGTTGTAGCAGACGTGTGCACTGGTTGTGGTCAAAGGCCTGGTCGATGTCGTGGTCGAAGTCACGATCAAAGGCATGATCGATGCGTGGTCGAAGCCATGGTCACAGTGTTCGAGTACTATGTAGTCAGTATCGAGTACTACATGGTCGTAATCGAGTACTCGGTGTGTTCGAGTAATGCGTAGTCTCAATGAGTTCGAGTACTACATGGTCGTAGTCGAGTACTCGGTGTGTTCGAGTACTGCGTGGTCGTAGCCACAGTGGTCGTAACCAAATGTACTCGGTGTGTTTGGGTACTACGTGGTCGTAGTCGAGTACTCGGTGTGTTCGAGTATTGCGTTGTCGGTGTGTCCGAGTATGTGTAGGAGTTGAAGACCTATAGTCGGAGAGTGATCGGAGACTTTGGACCAGTCGAATGTATAGTCGATAAGTCGTGGTCGATGTCATGGTCGAAGGTGTGGTCGACAAACCGTGATCAATGCCGTGGTCGAAGAAGTGGTTGAAGCCACAGTGACTCAGTCGGTACTCGGAGGAGTACTGAGGCAGTCGTTAGTCAAACTGTGCAGTGGCAATGGTCGATAGTCGTAGTTACACTCGTCGATGGTCGATAGTCGTAGTCACAGTGATTGATGGTCAGTATTTGTAGCTACAGTGGTCGATGGTCATAGCTACAGTCGACAGTCAGTGCTAGAAGACATGTGTGGTCGGAGATGCAGTCGATGTGCTATGATCTACAAGCCTTGATCGATGATGTGGTCAACAACGCACGAGCATCCACTGGTGAACATCTACAAATAGATTTATTTGATAATCTGTTGTAACGTACGAACATCTTACTAGTAGATTTATAGATTTTATTTTAAAAAATACTTCATTTAAAAACTAATTACCATATAAAAGTCAAACTTAGGTATAAAAGAATCCACCAGTGAACATCTAGAAGTTTCTTTTCCTTTGTGGTCCACCGTCCGTTCGCTGACCACCTGTCGCGGATGAAACCAACCAAGGCTCGCCTCTTACCGACTCCTGCAACTACTAGGCTCCCGGTGCCAGTCCAACATCTCTGGAGTGGAAGGGGATGGTCTCCCCCTCGTACCGGCTCGCGGTGGCGATCACGATCCCCCCCAGCAACGAGTTCCTCGTCGTACGGCAGCCGCCTCCGCCGTCCCCCGCGTCCGAGGAGGAGGAGGAGTACCGGCGCTACGTCGACAGCGACCTCTACGACCTCCCATCGGCGCCCCTGCGGCCTCTCGCGGGCGAGCTCCGGTCGGATGTGACCATCGGCTGCTCGGAATCCCTCGCCGGACGCCTCGACCTCTCCCGCCTCGACGTGTCCGCCGCCCTCGATCAGGTAGGTTAGGTACACTACTCGATTAAAATTTTCTGATCTGCTGCTGTTTTACTGTGTTGCGTTAGCAACCGCCCTCAAATTTCGAAGTGTCTCCCCAATTCGAGTTGTAATTTCTGGGGAGGCTATAAATTACGAGTCGCTACAAGCCTGGTTTACTTGTTTTAGAATCATAATTTCGGCAAACGTAACTGTTCTACGTGGTGGCTTCTCGCTAGATTTTGAACCAATTGGGTTTCACGAATGCAATGTGTGGGGAGTGGAGGCTCCTGAAGTATGTGGAGGAAGCAGAGTTTGGCCCGGACGCCGGTCGTAACACGGTGCTCATCATGGGGTCAATGGAGTCAAAACCGGAGGCGGTGCAAGGTGAAATGTGGTTTATTTCTTAAGTCTTTGTCTCTAGGAATTCACTTAACCATCCTATGTTGTCCATCGCAGAGTCGTGTAAATGGATGTCCAAGGAATGTGCTTCGGATTTGCTTTCTGAAGCGAAGCCTGGTGGTACCCGCATAGGGCCGTATGCGTATGTTGGACTTCTGAAGTCGCAGCTATCTTCAAACTGGACAGCTGCCCCTGCATTGGTCTCCCAGGTCTCTACATTTTTGCTTCCATCACATTCTAGTATAGAGATAACTAACATGCTTTCGTGCAAAGACTGTTTCCCTTTCCTAAAATGTTTATTTGATAGGAGTACCCTCCTGGAATAACACTTGTACCGATGAAGAGTAGGACGTTAAAGCCTTTCCGTACAACTAATCTTGTGGTAGTACTAGCAACCAATGCTGCTGGAGGATCTAAACGTTCTGATTACTTTGCTTCTGGGGATGCTCTACTGATAGATCCTGGATGCTGCTCACAAGTTCACGCAGAGGTAAGAGCAATATCTTCGAATTATATTCGTTAACTCCACATACAGTGACACAAGTTGTATCTTCGAATTATATTCTTTTAACTCCACATACAGTGAAACAAGTTGTATCTTTAAATTGATGCTGTATGCGCAGTTGTAGGCCTACAACAGATACTGTTTATGTTGAATACTATTTTAATATAAACTATCCATTTGTATGTACTGGTTCTTCTATTCGAACAAATGACTACATCCCTACCATGTTCAGCTTGCAGATCTTGTCAATTCCCTTCCAAAAAAGTTAGTGGTCCTTGTTACTCATCATCATCATGATCACATCGATGGTATGGTTACAAATGTTTTCTTCAGCACTTCTTTAACTCTTCAGCACTTCTTTAACTTTTCTATATGGTGGGTTCTTTTGGGCTGTGGCTTATGGCTTAAATTTTTGAATTCTGACTGTTCGCGAGAGGCAGTACGCAGAGAAAAATAGTCGCATGCGATTTTAGCCGGTACAGCTGAATTCAGTATACTTTTTACTACAATATTCCTATTGACTCCGTCTTAAAAAAACACACCGTTTGAAAGCTAGTTACTATAGCATAAAACATAAGCCACGAGTCATAAGCTCAAACGAACGCACCTATATTCTTACCTACTGAAAACTAAAATCATATTTGGGAGTATGTAATGAAGCTGGAAACATGTAATCATGTTATAGTGCCTTCTGTGGGTTAATTGCTATCATGCCTATTTGTCCATCAACATCATAAATAAACTGACTGCATTGGATTGAATACTGTAGGTCTTTCAGTGGTTCAGAGATGCAATCCTGATGCTGTTCTTTTGACACACAAAAACACAATGAATCGCATAGGGAAAGGTAACGATCTAAATATTTTTTTAGCAATATTGTAAAAGTTATCATCCTCTTGGTCAAAACATATTCATTTTCCCTTTTTAAAGTATTAAAAGCAGTTCAGGAATAAGGTACTTGAATGATTGAAATATTGAATTGGTATCGAGCAAGTCAAAACTATAATGTCTGTTCTGAAGCTTGCCATACAACATTTTTTTACTTGGATGCTCTCCTAGGTATATCTTACTACATGGCCCTCCTCATAGTAATATCTTTTCTGTCCTGGTGTATTTGGCACTTCTGAGGTGCTGTATTGTGAATGATGATAGATAATGATCTAGTTTTACATCATTAATTTATACTATTACTGTCATTTAAATATATTGAACTGCTTTACACCATGTATATCTGTGTGATTTAACTCAATACTTTAAACTTATCATTTGTTTTGTATTGTCTATACCCATCTTATATTGTATGCAATGTGCATGATGTACAGGAAATTGGTCTATTGGCTATACCGCAGTAACTGGTGGTGAAAACATATGCATAGGTGACCAAGAACTGCAAGTTATTTTTGCTCCTGTAAGCCAGTTTTTGCTTGGAGGATTGTTCTCATGTTTTAGTTTTATGCCAACGAATTTTTTCTTACATATGTACTTAATGGTAAAATGTTTCCTCTTGAGAGTTCTTAATACATGATAATGCATTCGATTGGTCCAATACTCCAATCATTAAAAAGTTTCTGAAATTTTCAACTTATTCGTTGTATCGATTTCTATATAGTTAAGGCCAACTCAGGAACATTGCCCTATAAAAAGGTTTTGGTAGCAGTTGACAGTAAGACATGTGTAATGCCTGGTAGCTGGAAAACATTTTGTTTCTTCTAGTTCAGATATAGATACATGTTAAATAGTCCACACAAAAGGATTAAACTAATCATTGGTGATATTTTGCATTAATTGTCTGAACAAAAGATTGTGACATGACGTGATACTTAACTGGATTTAGAAGTTACAAGAATAGCAGGACTTCAGAAAAATGGCAAAATGTAGCATTCCTGACATTGTTCAGAGTTAAAATAGTAACAACACCATGACATGACCTCTACATCATCTAGAAATTACTTTCTAGGAAATAATGTATCATATACACCAATTGAACATCTTCCTTTGAAGCAGTCTATATTTCTGCTATATCTTTGGAATTTACTATACAAAGTCATGAAAGGAGAAACATACAGTTCTATTTTAGATTTTTGGAGTCCATCCATTTCCTGATCTGATCTTAAGGCTAGTGCTTGCCGGTTATTACCATGCCATCCTTTTCGTACTGAACTTGGACAACTAATTTTTGTCAAACATGAGTGATTTTTCTCGAGAAATGCTGCAAATTTTGTTCTGTATGGAATTTAATTATCCACCAAATCAACTGCATCTGTGAATTAAGTGTTCTTAGTTTAATTAGACCGAAACATACACTGAACTAATTTGATTGAAATTCTCTTTGGAGAAATAGAAAAAAATACTTCTTTCATAAATAGGAAAGTGATGCATCACATGTACATTAATTTCTGTGTATTCTGTTTCTAGTATTTTTAATTTCTCAATGTTTTAACTGTAGGGTCATACAGATGGTCATATGGGGGTTCTCCATGTTAATACCAATGCACTAATTGTCGGAGATCATTGCGTAGGGTAAGTATTTTTCAGCATATTAGTGGTAGGGCGTGATCTTCCAGTATAAAGTTATCTGCAATTATGGGATCATGGTATCAACTCTAAATTGTTTAACTTGTTAAAATGATGGTGCCTTTGTTGACATGGATATGCACCACCAGGGTTCAAAATCCCGGCGGTTACCGACAATCGCCGGTTACCGTTTCTACCGGTGGAGACTGATAACCAAAAAAACCGGCCGATATTAATTTTTTTATTTTCGAATTTTGGCCGGTTTTTCCGGTATTTCCGGTTACCAGCCGGTTACCGGTTTCAAAACATCCCAAAATTCAAATTTTGATTTTTCAAATTATGACCGGTTTTGCCGGTTTTTCCAGTAACCGGCTGGTTACCGGCCGTCGGCCGGGATTTCTCCTGGTTCCAGGTTTTGGAACCTTGTGCACCACACCACCCTACACCTTTTTTGACATTTGGAAGTGCTGAAATTATGCAGAGTAATATGCCTGGTTTAGTTTTGACTTTCTGTATTTGGAGATTAAAGTACCAAAAAATACTCACCTTTAGGATTTAACGGATCTTCCTGTGTTCTTGATTTAGTTTTCTGAACCAGATCAAAAACATGGTCCAAAGGGACATTTATTTTTGAAACAAAGTATCATATTTGCAGTTGTTATTGTACTAAATTTGCTCTAAAATGGTACCATTCAACTTTAATACACTATGTTCTCTAAAAAAGACTTTTTATACAGTATGTGCCTGCAGTTGGTTTCTTCAAAGAAGTATGTACATGTAGTTGGTTACTTAAAAGAAGTTTGTTTTACCATTTTCAGGCAAGGAAGTGCAACGTTGGACAATAGAGCCGGTGGCAACATGAAGGTAATGGTACTAGTACTTCTTTTTACTTGGAAGGTCATAGTAGTAATGCATCACAAGAATCTTTGTAACTCATGTGGGTGGGGTGGGGGGATTCTCTCGTTTTTCTCATCTTGTACTTTGTTTCTGTGCTTTACCTTTTTGTCTGCATTTTCCTCTTTTGTTATCTCTCTCTCTCTCTCTCTCTCTCTCTCTCTCTCTCTCTCTCCAGAACAGTGATGCCTAATTCAGAGTTGCATTGGCATAAGTCTAATCTGAAATATGCAGGACTACTTCCAAACTACATACAAATTCTTGGAGATGTCACCGCATGTGCTAATTCCAATTCATGGAAGAATCAATCTATGGCCCAAGCATATGCTTTGTGGATACCTCAGGTATGAAACTAATCACTCCTGCAAACTTTACCTGCACATTACAAATTCTGTGGTTGAAAATGTTCATTCTTAGCAGGTGGACTTTGTACCTTGGGATTTGTCGAATCAATTCAAATGCAACCTGTTTCCTTCTTACCCCTTATTTTTTATATAAAAAATGAAGTAGCTTATTGTTGTTTTTCCATTTCCACCTCTCGAGCATAGATGCCAACACATAACTACATTATTTTTCTTCATTTTTGTTCCTATATGATATGGTTATCCATTTTTTAAAGACTCTGTAGACATGATTCTGATGTAATGTGTGTGTAACTACTTTTCAGGCACCGAAGGGCTAGAGAAGCCTCCATTCTGCAATCCATAGAAAATGGGGCTCAAACTTTGTTTGACATAGTTTCAAAGACTTATGGTGATGTTGACAGGAAGTTATGGATTCCTGCTTCCTTTAACGTTTGCCTTCATGTTGATCATCTGAACTATCAACATAAACTACCTAAGGTGAGTGGTAGTTATTTACCATATTAACAGTTTTCACCCCTGAATGTCCTTAAAGAAACACAACGACATAATATGTTGTCTTTGATCTTGTAGAAATTTTGTGTAGTCTACATTAGTGTAGGGGCAGTACTGTGGGAAGTGGGATGAACATTTAGCCCAATAGCAAATCAGTGCACACCTGGACATTGTTGATTTAGAGTTGCATGATTGGGTTGTGGGAGCTAGCTAGACATCATGTGGGCTGGCAATGCCTGTTGTTGTAGGTCAGATGTGGATTGGTTAATTTCTCTTAAATAAGGCAACAAAACCCTGATGGAACATAATTTCTGAAGAATTTTTTCTATCTACTTTGTTGAATCAAGAGTTTACATAAAGTGTAACTGATTTGCAATTTGCAAACTTAAATTGTTCCTGACCCATTCATTCATTGCAAATTGCTCCAGAGAACACCACAAATTGCCATCATAATACATGGTATCACTGATGGCTTGTGTTAGCTTATATTAGATAATTCATCAAGCTATGTATCACTTTTTTTCCTCATTTGAATGTATGGTCATGTTAAAACCAATTATTCATTGATACTAACGATGATCTAGCTTAATCAAAATTTGTTGGGGATCATCATGCAGGGTTTCTCCTTAGAAATATTCAATCGAAGTTGTGGTGAATTTGTTTCTAGCCTATCGTGACAGCGAGTGGGGAAAAGCAAATCAAATTCTCCTTCTGAGTTTGTATTGCATTAGGCTGCTCTGTTAAATGTTTTAACATTTTCTACACGAAATTAAACAACGCGATCATGGGGGATGTGTTACTGAACCAAACCCAACCCTTGTGATCCATCAAGTACACATATTGAAAACTCTTGCTAATATGTAATGCTGGAGAAATTTCCATCGGATCCTCAAAAATGAAAATATGTGCTATCCTTTTCACCAAGCGATGTATCATTACATCTGGCTGATGTATTTTTACCAAGGTAACACCGTTTACTACTTCCAGAAATTCAAGGTTAACAGCCTGATTCAATGCATGCAGGACTTTTCAATGGAGAATTTCGAAGGGAGCTGTGGAATGCATTTCATATTCTGGTGGGGTGTGGCGTATGTGCAAGCCAGGAGCTCACCCGCTATACTTGCGGCAAGTGCCCTCGCCGGTGGTTTTGCAATTGCTTATGCTCTCAAAAGGAGCAATGGCAACCAACCTTAGAATTCTCCGAGACGATCATCCCCATCCGCGTACACACTTTTGTCCTAAGCTTATGTTTTGGCATTCCCAGTCAAGTCGTAAGCTTTGAAAATTATTATTAGATTTCTTTACTGAACTTTGTCCCATCTATGCACAAGTGAGGTGTCCGAAGTCCAAACTAATTAGGCAGCGTTTGCAGACGTGTAATTTAGGGCATATTAGTATTAGTTCTTAGTTACCGTGATCTGCGTCGCCGACTCGCCCATCAGCCTACCATCAGCGCAGTGGATGGATTGCCCGACCAAATGGTAACTGCAGCCGGCCAACGTAGATGGAGAGGCACACACAAATACTGCTGAAACACAACATCAAAATCACATATACAATTTACTCATAGACATACACTATTACTATAGGGGAAAGACAAATGAACATAGAGACATGAAGAGAAGTTTTCCCGACGCGAACACAACTTGTGTTGTTTTTTCCTCCTTTTTCTCTTCTTATTCGACTTACCCGAGCCTCACATACAAACCACTACACCTACATGACTCTGACTCTCACAACGACTACCAACTTTCGACTACTGCACACGTTGCGCGCTGATGTACGACTAGGTCATTCTATAATTGCTATAGTGACTGACCGCACACAAACGCTATAGTGATAGGCTACACGTCTTCGGCCACACACGAACACTATAGTAATAGGCCGCACACGGACGCTATAGTGACAGGCCACACACGTCTTGTCTTCAACCGCGCCTCCGACTACGGCTTGTCTTCGACCGCGTCTAGACCACTGTAGCACACGGACACACCGACTACTACGACCACTGTAGCACACGGACACACCGATTGCTACGACCACGACGCCTACAATCACACAGACCGGTCGTATATGACTTTCAACTGTCGACTTCCGACTACGACTTACGACTATCGACTCGGATTTTTGACTATCGACTGTCGACTACAGCTTTTGACCATCGACTCGAGCTTTCGACTATCGACTACAGCTTCGATCGCCTCAAACACATTTAGCATAAGTAACATGAGTCAAGATTAGTTCCAACAATCTCCCCCTAATCTTGACTTGCTAAACTTCATAAGACGAAGCTCGATCTCTTGATGCATCTTCAAGGAATTTTGCTTTCTTCTTATTGACTATGCTGTCAGTGACACAACTTGTCGACGTTCTCGTCCGTTCATCAGTGTTGGGGATCTCCTGGACCTGGAGTAGTGCAATCTCGTCCGTTCTCGATCTTTGGCATTTAAGCGGAATTATCGTAATGCAGACTATGCAGTTGCACATGTACTTCTGTCACTGCATGTCTCTAGATAAGCCGCTGCTGATCTACATCACCACTGCATGTGCAGTACTCGATGACTCTATGTGCATATGCAATAGTTTTTATCAATTAAGTGTCAAGATAGATGAAGATTGATTTTCATATATTATCTCTATTTCTTATACATTCTTAGCACAACAAAATCAAGAAAGAGAGAGAAGAGGAAAAAAACCAAATCACGAGCAAATCAATCAACACAGATAAATACATGGGAGGTGAACAAAGATTGATATATTGCTACTTAAGAATAGAGATTTTACAACCACTCCACCAAGAGGACGAGAGAACACTACAACACTAAACTTCTCTTAAACTATAACCTTAGAACTCTTCAACTCAATGAGAAGATGGTTAGATGGTTAACTACAAGTATCTATTCCAACCTGTTAAATAGGTAGGCTAGTCAGACATATCTAACTCTTAGTGGATATTATCCAGCTATCACAAAGAGGAAAACCTGATAATCCCTCACACGGGTTTTAACTCACACATTATACTTATGCATGCTTTTCAAAACATATAAGTCTGAATCCGCTAAGTGCTTAGCCTTGATACAACTTAATCTTTTTAGGTTCTTCTTGATCTAAACCACTCTCAAGAGCCACTCAAATACTATAGTTTTCTTCTAAGGTAGTTTCCGGTATTTTAGTAAAAAAAAATACTAAAATGCCCTTTTTGACCGGATCTTTATCTTTCATTGTAAGTAATCACAATGATCGCCATGTGTAGGTGCATCACTGGCTTGTTACATGTCGACAAGTCTCTTACGTTCTGGTTCCACCAGACCACGCCTCACTTAGACCGACCAAATCACATCCGGCTGCTCAAACTTTTCCTCAATATTTTCCATATTTTTTGTACCATGTTTGAGCTCAGTCATCTCACACGACATGTTTGATCGTTTTGGGCCTCGGTTCTTCCTTAAGCGTAGCCCTAATGCTCGCCGTTCATGATCACGATTGACTCCAACCGATGTTGCACATCCAAATACCAAGAAATCATTTTTTAACATAAGATTTTTACAACTTAACCCATATCATATCTCATACAACATATAAACACTGACCAAGATTAAAAAAATGATCACGTGACCGAAATCCCTAAAAAACAAAACTTGGCCGAGAGCTCTGTTGGTTAGCAAGTCTAGACCCTCATACCAGTCAGACCACTGACAAGCACCGGTTTGAACCAGAAATGGCTAGTGGACAGACCGCTGTCTGCAAATGAATTTAGAAATCTGATAAATTTGCAGTTTCAAATTTCCAACCTTTCCGATTGATAATGGTTCCCCATAATGGGAGAGGCGCTCGGAATTTCTGGATTGGGCAGGACTGCACAAGACTCGGGATGGCCTATAGAGTAGTTTCTCTTTCTCCATCCTTGTTGGGCTGGAACTAGTCCTGGTCATGGAGCTGGGTCGTCAGAAAAGGAAGGCTATATATCAGTGAGAGAGAGGTTCAAACTGGGCTGAGGATTTTGGGATGGAAACGAGCAAGAGCAACCTGATGATTCGGCCATTAAAGGAGTAGGGCTCTTTTCGGCCGAAAACAATTTTTTGGCGCCCGTTGGGCTATAGGAGTTAGAGCAAGCGGATCACCAAACGCAACCAAAGAGGAGCGGATCAGCGGAGCATAGAGTATGCACGTGCAGTGGCCAACTTTAACCTATAGGTCCACCTTCGCTAGCTAGTTAAGAGGAGCGAGCCAAGCCTGGCGCAGAACCGAACTCCAAATCAAGGACAGGTTATGTTTGGTTTATTTGTGACTTATGTTTCGTATTGTCTCCGGTAATTAACTTTTAAACGGTGTGTTTTTTCAAAGCACAATTAATAGAAAGATTATAGTAAAAAGTATACTGAGTTCAGCTGTATCGCCCAAAATTACATGCGACTATTTTTTTATACGCACCACCTCTTATAAACAGCCAGAATTCAAATATTTAAGTCATAAGTTATCAGTCTAAATGGATCCACTCCAAACCTACCTTATATGAGCTAGAGTTGCTCGTTGAGTTCGAGCTTTTCTAACAGCCTTAGGGTGTGTTTGGTTGAGCTGTGGCTTCTGAAAAAGCTGCTGTAAGCTGTGGGCTGTGGAAAAGCTGCTGTAGGTTGTGGGCTGTGGAAAAGCTGTAATTGTTTGGTTCAAATAAGTATACAACTTGCATTCTATCTCTATTTTCCTTGAAACAACTGTGAAACAGCTCTCTATTTTCACCATTTCAAAAAGCAGAAAGTCAAAAGCCAAAAGCAGGGTTCAAGGTGCTTTCAAAACTGTACTACCCAAAAGTAGCTGCTTCTGAAAAAGCAGCTTCTGATTTCCACCCATTTGGTTGGCTTTTGGTTTTTTAAAAGCAAAAGCAGCTCCTAAAAGCTCAACTAAAGGCACCCTTACTTTTGTGGCCTCTTCCTCTGTTTGCGGCTAGCCTCCTCCGATGTAGACTCCTTTTTGCTGCCTCAACCGATTTGACACTGCCCAACGCCTAACTCGGTCTTCTCTTACTTGCCATTGCGGCTTTCGTTGCCCATCCTTGAGCTACCGACTTCAAGAAAAATCTAAATCCATGTCCGACAAAACCAAAAGACCTAATTAGTGCCAAATACCTGGTCAGTTTTGAGTGGCGCGTAATTAAATTAGATGATTAAGCACTAATAGACAGGCTTAATGACCTACCATCTGACCACTGGACAACATCAGGCCTGCCGTACAGTGGCCAGGTAGCAGGTCATTAGTCCCGGCCATTAGTTCTTAATTACCTATTTAATTATACGCTGCTTAAGTAATTTTTAGAGGTAGCAAAATGACGTAAAAAATTACGTAAAAAATACACAATGTAGCACACTAATATGAAAGTTCCACAAAAAGTTTCATAATTTTTCATGATCATTTGCTATCTCTAAAAATTTTTGTCAATACGGTGCGCATACGGCTATTTTTGTAAATACGATGCGAAAACGTACCAAAAGTGAGTTTAACTCCTACTAGCCAGTACTACCCCTCTTCAGCGCACATCTTCTTGGTGGAATCATTAGGGGAAATAGTCGGTTTTGATACGTTATTTGTAAAAATAGCATTCTCTTTATATCAATTGAAAAATGGCATTACTTATCGTCCGATGACCAGGCAACAAGTTCCTCACGGCGACACGTGGCACCTGCCGCCGGACGGCAGGTTTCTCGAGGGTGACACGTGGCGCACATGGCGGCTCACCGTGCGCATTAGCGCCGCCACGTGTCAGCCCGAGGCACCTGCTGTCTGTCATCGGGCCGGATGGCAGGTGCACCACGTGTTACCCCGAGAAACCTATCGCACAATGACCGAGCAGCAGGTGCCACACGTTGTCGCAAGGAACCTGCCGTCTGGTAATCAGATAACAGGTAGTGCTATTTTTGCAATCAATATAAAAAATACTATTTTTATAAATAACACATCAAAACCGATCAAAAGTGGCGTTTTTTTCTTCTTGGCGCCATAATTAACAACGGATTGCGCACAATCGTTTTAACCCTAAACAAACTCCCCAGTTGCCTTGGGTATCCAATGAGGGAGGCTCCCCAATCCATGCAACAATTAATTACTCCGAGCAAAAGCTAATAAACGCCCACCAGGACATGATGCCCAAACAATTCCGCTCCTCGCTTCGCTCTCCCCTCCCCTTCTCCCGACAAAATAAGTAATTTTTTTTTGAACCGCGCTCATTTTATATGAATTATCATACAATCACACGCTTTTACCATATTTTATAAAGTATAATTCTCTGACAATATAGTATAATTGTCAGAGAATTATACTTTACAGTAGTATACGATGCTAACTATACGGGTCCACTGGTCTTGAATACTCTACCATTGACTTCTTGTGTTCCATTGACGAGTATGTCTATATAATCAATACCATATGTTATTGTAAAAAGTATAGTTCTATGATAAGATATGAAGGATCATGTGAGAATGTCATAAATATTGTTGAGATGAATAATTGCCAATTTAGAGAATTGAAAATTTAAATTTGCTGATTTTTGACAAAAACTGGACTGAGTTGAGCAACTGCACAACCTTGCTACTGTTGCATATCTGAGGCGGTGTATTGATGAAGTCTTAAAATAATTGATGTCGTTTTATGTATGCTCTGTGTGTCTAGCTATACATTGCCATGCATGAAGATTACTGAGATTAGTCTAATCAATTCTTTTATTAGTTTTTGCATGGTCATTAATGAAGTCCATCGAAAACCCGACGCCCCCGCGGCTGCAGCTCGCCATGGCCCCCGCGTCACGGACACGTCCTGCCACCTCCATCTCCCATCCATGGACACGTCCCCTGCCTCCGTACGTTAACCGCCCCTCGTCTTCTCCCCATTCCACTCGAGCAATTCACCCTTCACCGATTCGGCGAGGCCATTGCGCCTGGGTGGTGGGCCGCGCACTGACGCTGCAGCGCCTTACTGTGCGTGTGCGGTAAAGCTGTGAAAGAGGAGAGGGAAACGGCCAGAAGGGCGGACAGAGGGAGAGAGAAGCATTTGACAAGAACCCCTTCGTCTCGCCGCTGACCATTTGCTACTTGCAGCGGAGCGACCAGCGCACAAGCCAAACACCAAGTTCCCCCAGAACAAAAAAAAAGCATGCCTCCCAATAGCGGCACTACACTGCCGCTACTCTTCTTGCCACTGCTGCTGCTGCACCACTTGGTGTGCTATGCCAATGCCGGCTCGCTGGACGGCGACGTCGCGGCGCTCTCGGACTTCCGCCTGGCCGCGGACCAGTCCGGCGCGCTGGCTAGCTGGAACCTGTCCACCAACCCGGCCCCGTGCGGGACGTGGCGGGGGGTCACCTGCGCCGGCGGGCGCGTGACGAGGCTGGTGCTCGAGGGTTTCGGCCTCTCCGGAGCGGCCGCGCTCCCGGCTCTCGCGAGACTTGACAACCTCCGCGTGCTTAGCCTCAAGGGTAACAGCTTCTCCGGCCACATTCCCGACCTCTCGCCGCTCTCCGGGTTAAAGCTGTTGTTTCTTGCGCGCAACTCGCTCTCCGGCCCGATTCCGCCGTCGCTGGGAGCGCTGTACCGGCTGTATCGGCTCGAGCTGTCCTTCAACAACTTGACCGGCGTCGTGCCCCCGGAGCTGAACCGGCTCAACAGGTTGTTGACGCTAAAGCTGGATTCCAACCGGCTCAGTGGCCGGGTTGCCGGCATTGTGCTGCCGCGTTTGCAGGATTTCAATGTGTCGAATAATCTTTTGTCGGGGAGTATTCCGGTGGCGATGGCGGGGTTTCCAGCAGGGGCGTTCGGCGGGAATGCCGGTCTGTGCAGCGCGCCGCTGCCACCGTGCAAGGACGAGGCACAGCAGTCGAACGCGTCCGCGGCAGCCCCATGCCCTCCGGCTGCAGCCATGGTGTCGTCGTCGCCCTTGGCGAAGCCAGCGGGCGCTGCGACACCCGGAAGCGGCAAGGGAAGGATGAGCCGCGCGGCCGTGGTGGCAATTGTGGCGGGGGATTTCGCTGTGGTCGGGCTCGTGGCAGGGCTGCTGTTCTGCTACTTCTGGCCACGCCTCTCCGTCCGGCGAAGCACCAGGCGTCTCCGCGAGGGGGAGAAGATCGTGTACTCCTCTAGCCCGTACGGCGCCGCCGGAGTGGTCGCAGCGGCTGGTGGCACGTGTGAGCGTGGAAAGATGGTGTTTTTGGAGGACCTCAGCAGCGGCGGCGGGAAGCGGTTTGAGCTCGAGGACCTGCTGCGCGCGTCCGCGGAGATGCTGGGCAAAGGCGGGTGCGGCACGGCCTACAAAGCCGTGCTCGACGACGGCAGCGTCGTGGCCGTGAAGCGGCTGCGCGACGCCACGGCGGCGGCGGCGTCCAAGGACTTCGAGCACCACATGGCCGTGCTTGGCCGTCTCCGCCACCCTAATATCGTGCCGCTCAACGCCTATTACTACGCCCGCGACGAGAAGCTGCTCGTCTACGAGTTCATGCCGAACGGCAGCCTCTTCTCCCTACTCCACGGCAAGTCCTCTGCTTCTCGCATCTCGACATTAATTGCATCAAACACTTGTCGCTGAATTGAAACATTTCCCGTTACAGGTAACCGAGGCCCAGGGCGCACACCGCTGGACTGGGCGGCGCGCATGCGCATTGCCTCCGGCGCCGCGCGCGGCCTAGCGTACATCCATCACGCGAGCCGCCGGGGCAGCGGGACGCCCAAGCTCGCGCACGGCAACATCAAGAGCACAAACATACTGATCGACCAGGCCGGCATCGCGCGGCTGACGGACTGCGGCCTGGCGCAGCTGGGCTCGTCGCCCGCGGTCGCCGCGGCGCGCTCTGCGGGGTACCGCGCGCCCGAGGCGCCCCTGCCGCCCCGGCCGTGGGCGTCGCAGAAGGGCGACGTGTACGCGTTCGGCGTCGTGCTCCTGGAGCTGCTCACGGGGCGGTGCCCGGGCAGCGAGCTGCCCAACGGCGGCGTGGTGGTGGAGCTGCCGCGGTGGGTGCAGTCGGTGGTGAGGGAGGAGTGGACGTCGGAGGTGTTCGACCTGGAGCTGATGAAGGACAAAGGCATCGAGGAGGAGATGGTGGCGATGCTGCAGCTCGCGCTGAGCTGCGCGTCGGCTGCGCCAGACCAGCGCCCCAAGATCGGTTACGTGGTGAAGATGATCGACGAGATCCGCGAGGCCGGGGAGGCGTCGCCGTCGCATGAGTCGATGGACGAGTCCTCCGGCGTCTCCGACTCGCCCGCCGTGTCAGACTTCGGCGCCGTTAGCCAGTGAGGAGTTTTTCACTTCGGACTTGCCTTGTACTCTTTTTTTTTCACTTTTGCTTTGGTGTGTGGAGGATTACCGCGGGCCGTTGGATCTGCTGATGGTGTTTTTACATGGATCATGGCATGGCTCTCGATCTGATCATTTTGCTGTTTTTGTAGCTCCTTTTGGAATGATGAAAGTTAGAATAGCCGCATGCAGTGCCGGTTCGTGTGAAAAAAATGTGCCTGTGCGAATGGATCATGGCTTTAGCCTTTTCTCTTAGTATGATTTTTATCTATATTTTTTGAGATGATAGACGAGGAATGATGCACATAATTTTAAATTTAAAAAGTAGAATTCGCTTTGAAAATCCATCACTGTTTATTTCAAAAGACCAAACGAAAGACCAAAAGAAATGGGAGTTCGTCTTTTTTTTTTGTGTGCATGGATAGTTTGATGCCACTGCTTTGGTTTTTGGCACTTTGACATATAGACATATAGTTGCATGTCCTTGAAAAGACAAGTGCATCGCTGCAACGATTTTAGAATCAAGACATAGTGACTTAAACACAAGCCGCCTTTCAACTGCTGTTTGTAGGAATCTTTGTTCTTTAGGTCCTCCCGATAAAAAAACGAATCTTTAGGTCCAAAGTTCATTCGATTGGCAATGCAGGTGGTGCTAGTAATGATTTTGTTCGCCGACTACACTGTACATATTTTCCTTCTAGTACCAGTACTCCAGTAATGTTAGTATTAGGTTGGTGGTTAGTAGAGCAAAACCCGAGGAATGGAGGCCTGACGGGGATGAGCGCGAGACCGCCTGGGTCATGATGGCACGGGGGTGGGAGCGTGGGGGCGACCGTTTGCGACGTGATTTGGACGCACCCTCCCCGTCCTGTCGCGGCGCGGGGCCATGCGCGGTGAGCAGGTGACCGGTGAGCGCCGCGCCCGATGCCGATGCCGCTCCTCCTCGTACGTTGGCTCGCCCTCGCCACGGCAGGGGAGGGAGGCTCTGCAAGAGACGTTGGGGTACGTCTCATCGACCGGCACCGCACGTGCGTCGTTGCAATTCGTGCCGGTGCCACTGCGCCTGGCTCGAGACCGGTGGCTCGTGTTGTCTCCCACGCTTCAGTGCTGCAAGGCTTGCATCGCCGGGGCTTTTTCCGCCGCCTGCAAATGCGATACGTCGCCATGATGCACAACGTCACCGTGCTGCTGCTCGGTTCTCTCGCCGGATTGGATACTACTCCGCTGACCAGTAGCTTCCTTGTCAGCAACTCACCATGAACGAAGCAGTTTGTCCTATGTATTGTATCTTGACTCTGGTGTGTGCTCCTCAATCGTTGGATTAGACACAACTGACTCTTCTTCCTTCGCATAAACAAAGCGTACGTAGGCAGAGAAAAAATCTTGTGAAGAATCGCTTCGTTGCCCCAAAAAAACCACTGCTACTGAATACTGATCAGTTTTTTTTCGCACTACTACTGTCCTACACTGTAGCATCCGTACTATAATACATACATCCGTCTGCCTGTTTGATATGACTGCGATTTTTGGTTTTTGGTTAAATTTTTTGAAATTTAGCTGTTTGCGACAGAGATTACAGAGAGAAGGATACTCGCCTATGATTTTGGTTAATATAGATATTGGGTTTTTAACGTGTACTACAATTAACTTATAGACCTCATCTTGAGAAAATACTTTGTTTAAAAATTACATACTATAGTAAAAACAAAAAACGTTGTTAAAAGCCGTTAAAAACAGGCCTGAATGGCTAGCAAACGTCGCATAAGATTGTACTACAACTCGGTAACTAAAGTAAATTTTTTAGATTAAGGAATATAACATTCCGACCTCCATCATTCACAAGTGAATGAGTACAGCCAATTCCAACACACTCGTAATACTTAGACTACAAACCACCACACGGTGTACAAAACACGAAACAAAGAAACGGAACTCAAGTCCCAGCCCTATTCCTACCTCATTACACAACTTGCTAAACAAAACCAAACTCTTTGTTGCCTCCAGCGACTGTATTCCTCTAGTGAAGACAGCAGCACTCGATGCAACACCTCAATGCTCAACAGGGAGTGCCTTCGGCCAGCACTTCATCTTCTTCATCCAAATAGCTCTCTCTTCGGCCAACACCTCTAACCTTCCTCGGACCTTCTAACACCGTATAGCGGGTCAGGAGAGGAGAGAAGACACGGTGCCGAGAGCTGCTAGCGAACTGTATAGATGCATACAAAGCCCGAGCAGCGACATAGCCAAACAGCAAGCACCAATCAACGGAGCTGAAATTGCCTAACGACGCCTTCAAAAAGGTAACAACGCCCAAGGCGCTGACGCCGCCAGTCCACCATGGGAAAGATTTTCACCTGCAATCAACCACCGGGTGGGGGGAGCTGGGCAAGAGGTACAGAGAGGACGCCTCCAAGGAGGAAGCGGCGTCCGCACACGTCGCCGTCCAAGCTTTCGCCCTGACCTCAAATCACCCACCAGCCGAACCAAAATCATCGGCCACTGGAAATCAACACCGCCCAAAGCCCGGTGCCTCCGCCAGATCCCAACGCCGCCGCACGACACTGCTGCTGGTCAGACTTCACGTTCGCACCCGAAGCCGGCGTCGTTCCGCCGCTGCAACCCCGAAGCGCATCCGGCGTTCCCGCTCAAGATCGCCGCTGCCTCGTGCCTGAAGCCGCCCAAGGACACTGATGCAGTACACCCGAGGCTTCCTCTCTGCCGCCACCTCCGGCCGAGGCCGCCGGCCGCCCGAAGCTGGCCCACCGCCGCTGACCGAATCCGACCTGCCGCTTGGCCTTCCTCCCACCGGCGCCACCTGCGCTTGAGGCTGCCCATCACCACCTTCGCACCCGAAGCCGCTAGCTACCGCCGAAGTCACCCGCCGTCTCTTGGCTCTGTCCACCGGAGAGGACGCCCACGCCCGAGGCCGCCTCCAAGCCCGACCACCAGGAGCCGCTACCACTCCCGAGGCCGGCCGCTGCTCACGCCACTCAACCTCCGCCTGCGACCTCCACAGGGGCCCTGCCGCCTCGAAAATATCACCCAGATCTGGAAGCCGCCGTCCAGATCCAGGTGAGAGAGCCCCGCCGCCGCCTTCCTAGCACCCGCATAAGCCATCGGCGGTGTGCTCCAGCGACGGCAAGGCGAAGGGGAGAGGTAGGGGGGCGCTGGGAAGGGGAAGGGGAAGGGGAAGCGGTAACTAAAGTAAATGGGAAACAGTTTGAGAGGTGGCCCCCCTGAACACTGCGAGCCTGCACTTTCCCTGATCCAGCAAGGGAATGGCCATTTGACGCATTAATGAGTTTGATGTTAGTTAGATGTCCTGCACCAGTAGTAGCAAAGCGATAACTCGCGAGGTCCTCCCAATCCACTCGGCGCAATAAAAGATTACGGGGCCCCCAGTTTAGCAGTTAATCCAAAATGATCACTGCAATTTGCTATGCATTTCGGCATTAGTACTCCACCTCAATGCTTTACCTGAAGGAGTAGTATTGCAGTACTCTAGCTGCTAACAATACTCTATTATTTTTTAAATGACGTTTTTAGGTTTTTACAATCTCCAATACGTGACTTTAATTATTTCCTCTTGTAACTTTATTTTATGATGTATTAATAAATTATTATATTATAAAAGTATTTTTAATGATAAATTTAATAATATAGGTTTTGAGAACATCACTTAAAAAAGAATGGAAGAAGCATTTATTTTATCATTCGGAGTAGTGTATACTAAGCGTTTCCAAATAGCTTGTTACTTAGAGCTTGTTGCTAGACGAGAGAGAGAGAGAGAGAGAGGGGGGGGGGGATTTATAGATACAAGCACTTCAAAAGCTTCTTATTGAACATTGTTTTTAAGATATCCCACAAAAAAGTAAATATTACAAGGAACTCACCTGGTATCCTTCCCTTTTTCTTTTCCTCTCTCCCACTTCCCCACCTTCACTTTTCTTGGTCTGAGTGATTGCTACTCATGCAAGTAACAAGCTCATTCTCTCTTCTCTCTCTATTTCACATCATGAAAGATCTGACGCGGCATATCTAGACCCTGATCAACTCGGCTTCGGCTTATAACTTCTGGCTTATTTTTCACTATTCATAAATTTCGTCTTTTTCTGAACTTTTTGCTTTTTATTGAGCTTTTTTGCCAGTTCTTTTTTCCCGTATTTGTTTGTATTACACATAATGGGCTAACATATTTTTTTATTTATAAATTTTTTTAAATTTAATTATGCTAAATAAACCTCTGTCAGCTACAGTGATTTTTTCAGCCAGCTACAGTGTTTTCAGCCATAAGCCACGAGCTTTTCAGCTGAACCGATCACCACCCTATAGTAGCAAATAGAAATAAACATTGGGAGTGCCCTAAGTACCATATACCACCAACATTTATGATTACTTCCTATATACTTGTAAGATATTCATATTTGGAACGCGCGAGTTTTATAAAAAATGGTATAATTCACATACTCATCATGCAATTTTTCTCATGTTACAAACAGGCCCTACTGCTAGCAATCGTTCCTAACGATTCGTCCTTGCATGGCATGGAACTCTTTCAAGTACTTATATCGCATAAGGTAAGCCATGCAAATTGTGCAGATCACAATTTAGCTTCCAGCCATCAATGCGATCAAGAGAGAGGTACACGAAGGGGTCAGGGGCGTTATACGTACACATTACAGCCTACACTGCACTGGAGCGGCCGGCCAAGGTAGATGTAGAGGCACACACAAGCACAAGGTAGATGTAGAGGCACACACAAACACACAAGTAGTTGTTCAATGCCGCATACATACATTGCCATTGCCATTGCCACCCCGGGCCGGCCAGTGGTCCAGATCTACCGGCAGCAGCGGCGCAAGGGCTGCTGTTCCACTGGGCAATGAGTGGGGAGGCCATGTACTGCAGCACTGCACTGGTGGCACACGATGGTCTAACTGAAAAGCATCACATGATCGATCGGTGATACAGCGAAGTGGTTAGCCGTGCCAGCTGCTCCACGGTCCTGCCAAAAAGAAAAAGACTGAAACCGGCTTCATCTGCTAGCTTGTGTCTATCCTATCCACCTGATCATCAGTGTTGGGGATCTCCTCTCCTCTCCTGGACCTGGAGCAGTGCGATCTCGTCCGTTCTCGATCTTTGGCATCTAAGCGGAATTATCGTAATGCAGACTATGCAGTTGCGCGCGTACTTGTGTCACTGCATGTCTCTAGCTAAGCCTCTGCTGATCTACAGCGCCACTGCATGTGCAGTACTCCACGACTCCATGTGCATATGCAATGCAACTAACACTCGATGGATTGCTTCGGAGATATTATATAGCTTAACGCGATGGAGCATGTACTCCAGTAATTAACAGTGGAAGTAGGTGAGGACTATTGATGTGCTCCTGTTCCTCCACATGAGCACCCCACAACGGATCTCCCATGTAGTGCTCGATCGACTCCATCCCGTCGAGCTCCGGTCCGGTCCGGTCACTCTGTTTGTGTTGGTCCCCTGTAGTGAAGGCTTTGGCTGGCAGACATGCATACAGACGCGAAAGATAGGGTGATCTGGCTCGGAGTAGAAGCCGTTTGGACCTCACGGGCAACAGGTGAAACGCTGCAGCAAACCAACAATGATCGAGCGGATGGCCAAAGGCGCTCAAATTTCCACTTAATTTGCTACATATGATGAAGCGCGTGCGAGTCTACAGAGGAGGTGGCCGTGAAGCAGTACGTACCTGCGTAAATAAAACCCAGAGAGGTGCTTTGTGCTTCAAAAAATTGATCATTTGCTCCAAACTTAAGAGGTGCAGTTGATAATTTGTCTTATAATATCTTATTAACATGTGGATTCGAAACTCACGTACCAGTGACATAAAAAAAAGCTAATTATCAATTACACATCAATTTATAGGGCAAATGATAAAATGCCCTGTCTGCTTTCAGGTCTTATCAGTGGTAAGCAAACACCCACAAATGATAAGAAGAAGAAAAATGGAGCTGCAAGCAATCACCTCTTTGTTGGATGGAAAGCTACTGTAAATCAGAAAGGGGTTCTGCTGGAATAACGTGATCGAATTGAATGATATACGAGAGAAATCGAAATGGGCTTTTCGAGAAAAAAAATCTCGAGACGTCCAATTGGGCTTAAACGTTCAGTTAGGCCCGGTTGCAGACGATACATACTCTGTGGCTGATATTTTTTTATTGAGACGCCGACGGATGGTGAAGATACTGATATAGATGGTGCATATAATTTTAGAGATTGAGAAGCTGTTTAAAGAAGTGAATTCAAAATGTCTCTTAGAGAAACTGATTGAAGAAGCTTTCCGGAGAAAACAAAACAACACACAAAAAAAGAGAGACAAAAAGTACAGGCCAAATCAGCGGCTCTTTGAAGAGACTTTTCGGTGACATATTGGACCTTGACGTTGATATGAGCCCATTTGGCTCATACATGTGAAATGTCCCAAATTGGGCTCTGAAAATATTATCGCATCCGCCTGGCCCAATTGGCTTAGCTTGACACAACAACCTTTCTACAAGGCCTAGCACATTGGAAAAAAGTATAGCCCCGTAAATGGGCTTTTTGCCACTGGGCTAGACGAAGAAGATGAGGTCCGAACGGTTATATAAAAATAGGTAAGACTGTGTGGCTTAAGTAGAAAGCATAGAAAGAATAAGAATCCTAAAAAGGTGAGTTGGTACATATGGTGCACCAAATGAGACGGCTCAGGAGCATCCAAATGTGTGAAGATGTAACGGCTAGTTATTGGGCACTACGGGCCTTGTGTCTAAGTATGTGATGATGCTTTGAGCTTAAGATGAAGATGGGGTTAAGGGGATGTGCCCAGAAGTTTCGTTGAGGGTATTCGGTAAGTTGGCTAAATAACAGGTTGGTGCCTTGATCAAAATTGCGGCGTGGAGAAACCCAAAGGAGAAGTGATTTATGTCAAGAAAAGATCAATCGAGAAAGAGTTAGCGAGTTGAGTCTTGTAAACGCTTTGAGAAACATGTTTAAGCTCAAGAACCTTGTGATTTTTTTGTTTAGGTTCTTATTGCCTTGAACAAGTCTCATGTAAAACTTGAAAGTGTTTAGGTAAGACTTAAGCAAGTTCTTGATATTTGAGCTTTTATGCTTAGAGATTTTTAAGTTTGAAAATAGGGGACCGGTAGGACTAGCTCCAAACCTACGGTCAGTGACCATCCGGTGTGACCGGTCTCAGACGGACGGTTAGATCAGCCCATCAACGATGGTCTAATCGAACCTATGTAAAAGGTCGTTGATTTTGTTGGCCCTATTATTAGTTTTGTTTTGCTTCGTTATGGTAGTGTGATATGAATTTGGTGACTTGATAGTCACTCGAATGAAGATTTTCAATACATCTAGGGAAAAAAGTTTTGAAAATTATTTATCCTCTCTGATTACCGACATTGGCCCTACAATTTACATCGGTGCTAGCACTATCGTTTTGCATATGGGCCCTATATAATTTCATGTCGAATATAAAATTGGTAGGTAGCTAGGATAATACGGGACTTTTGTTTTGGGTTATAAAAAGTAACAACTTATAGAGAAACGTAAAGAGAGATACTCGCGTGCGATTTTGACTGATATAAATGAAGCCACTGTAGTATGTACTACAATCGACTAGTAGACCCCGTCTTAAAAAGATACCCTGTTTAGAAGTTAGGTATTGTAAAAAAAATTATTTATCGTAGAAAAACAGTTTTTGTAATCCAATATAAACAGCTGGACTGATCAACAACCAGATCAACGATGATGGGCCTTCGATCCCTCTCATTCGCGCCATTAGACGTCTCCTACTAGATAGCATTCTCATGTGATGCACTGATCGTTATTGGCTGGTAGAAGAAGAGGCTACTGATAGATCGTTCGGTTGAGCGTGGCATCCGCCGGTGCACATGTGACAGGTGAGCGGATGGGGGCATGAGGCTTGCCGTGCATGCGTGGGGCTTGTCACGCACGTACCATTGATTGCGATTTCTTTCCCCGCGCATGGCCCGCAAACCGTAGCATGCACGCGGCGCGGGCCACGGTGCGTTGGCGACACCACGGAGGGAATTTGGGCATTCGGCTTTAGCTTTAAAGCTTCGTCTTATAGCTTACAAAAACTAGACCCGTGCATGGTCTGCTGCGCCTCTTACCTTAACCGCGCCCCCTTTTATTCATAAACCCGTTGGAACAGTTGGCTGCCAGATTTTAGGATAAAGGCGAAGCTAAGCACATCTTGGGTTATATCATCATGCTGACCAAACCATCTCAAAACCGTGAGGGACAAACGAGCCAACTACAGCATTAGTCATTTAGACTTTACTTAGTTTGCTTACTTCTTACTAATTATGTTTGTCAACTTCATGTCTCCCTCTAGTTTGTTGTAGCCACCAGCTCGGTAGGGCCTTTTTCCCTTTGGTGCCCACCTGCCATCCCTAATTACAGGTTTATCGTGTTAGATTTTCTTGTACTGCTCTCAATATTAATAGAAATGATGTTGTACTTCAATGCCCTCTGCTATTGCTAGTCCTCAGTACTACCTTGTTGTTTTCTTATTATCATGATTGAACATCACTTCACTATTCTCAGTTGGAATGTGTGAGGTTTGAATTGCGCAACACGACGTGACACACTCAGATAGCTGTTTGAAACTACTCAATGCTCTGTTGCCTACATCCAAGAGACAAAAATTCAGCTTTTCAATCAACAGACCATCTTGCAGATCGGCGGCCAATGACTCTCAAGCGACGTCTACTTGCCAGCCAATGGAACTAATGGGCGTGTGCTGCTCTTGTGGGATGAAAACATGGCTGAAATTACCTCACCTATTTTGGGAAATCACTCTCTAACAATCATGGTTTTCCTTCGGCAATACAACACCACTTTTCTGCTAACAACGGTCTACGGCCCATCTGAGGACAAAAACCAAGCCATGCTTTCTTCAAGAGCTCAACTCTGTCATGCCACTAGCTTCGATGCCATAGATAACACCCAGAGATTTTAACCTCATATATGAAACACATGATAAAAACAATTCAAACTTAAATCGGAGGCTGATGGGCCAGTTCTGAGCATTGCCAAACCACTGTGAGCTCAAAGAAATTGCAGTACAAAATAGAAAGTACATATGGAGCAATGAACGATAAGACAAAATTCTTGTCAAATTAGATAGAGTATTCTGCAATCATGAGTGGGATATCCTCTTCCCAAACCACTTGCTACAAGCGCTCTCCACCTCCAAGTCAGATCATTGTCCACTCCTTCTCGCTAGCGAAAATGGACCAAGGAAGCCGAACAACTTCAAATTTGAGAACTTCTAGCCACGGCTGCCAGGATTCGCAACTGTAGTACAAGAAGCATAGTCGGCTCCCTGCCACCACACAAACCCCCTGAGGCGACTAGCATACAAACTGAGACACATTGCTAAGAAACTAAGAGAGTGGAGTAGAAAAATACTCAGTGGTGTGAAGCTACAGCTCATGCTAGCAAATGAAGTAATCCTTCGACTAGATGTGGCACAAGAAAAAAGAACACTCACGTCGACTGGATTCAAATTAAGAAGGACGTTGAAACAAAGAGTGCTTGGCCTAGCGGCAATAGAAAAGGCGCGAAAAAGCCAGGCGGCTAGAATCACTTGAATTAAAGAAGGTGATGCTAACACATGTTTTTTCCACCTGAAGGCAAAAGCGTGGCGGAGTAAAAACTTCATCCAGGCACTCCAAACTTCAAATGGCATTGTCAGTTTGCATCAAGACAAGGCACAAGAGCTTCACATCCACTTCACTACCATCATAGGAATAAGGACACCCCAGTGGCATGACATTGATTGGACTGAACTAGGATTGTCTCCCCATGACTTGCAAGATCTGAAAGCCCCTTTAATTAAGGCAAAAGTATGCCATGCAATTGCGTAGCTGCTAGCAGAAAAGGCTCCTGGACCAGTCGGTTTCACAGTCATCTTCTATAGGCACTGCTGGGATATCATCAGAGAGGACGTCATGATGGTTTTCTAATGCATGCACAACTGCTCGGTGAATGGTTTTGATCATCTTAATAAAGTAACCATAGCGCTAATACCAAAATGAGATGGAGCAGCGGTAGCAGCAGATTTCTAGCCAATTAGCCTAATTCACTCCATAACCAAATTGTTCTCAAAAGTGCTTGCTATTTGGCTCTCTAAACATATAGACAAGCTGCTTTCGAGTTCATAGAGTGCTTTCATCAAGGGATGATGTATTTAGGATAACTTTCTCTTTGCCTGGAATCGAGTCGGAGCATTGCACAAAAGTCGTACATCGGCGGTAATGCTCAAACTGGACATAGCCAAAGATTTTGATTCCGTGTTCTGAGAATACATACTGAAACTTCTGCAATCCAGAGGTTTTGGGCCAAAATGGAGAGAGTGGATGGCAATCTCCTTTGCAACATCATCTTCAAGAATTCTGCTTAATGGAGTACCGAGGCACCAAATAAAGCACTAGAAGGGACTGCACCAGGGCAACCCCCTTTTGCCCTTCCTCTTCATCTTGGCAATCGACCCTTTACAGCGCATCCTGCAGATCGTCACTGAGCAAGGGGTTCTAACACCCTTAAGGGGTCGAGCTGCAACAATGAGAGTGTCACTTTATGCAGACGATGCGATATTATTTCTAAACCCAGATATAACACAGATAGAAGCAACAATCGCCATTCTAAAAGAATTTGGAAGCGCCTCTGGGTTGAAAGAAAATCTAGATAAGAGCTCGGCCGTCACAATAAGATGCCAAGACATTGATTCCCAAGCTGTCTTGCAACCTTCTACGGGAGCCCAGGCCACGCTCCAGGTCAAGTACCTTGGCTTGCCACTAACCATGAGAAAATTGCGCTGGAATGATCTTCAGCCAATTCAGGATAAGGCAACAAGAAGACTAGCGGGTTAGCAACTGAAGCACCTATCTCTAGGAGGATGACTCACACTTTTAAAATCTGTTCTCAGCTCACTCCCAACATACCTGCTCAATGTACTCAAACCGCCAAAAAAATCCCTTAAGGATTTTGACAAGGTCAGACGAAACTTACTTTGGGCAGCAACTGCAGATACACATAGAGGGAAATGCAAAGTTAACTGGAACAAAGTTTACCGCTTGATAGAGCTAGGGGATTTGGGAGTGTTGAACCTAGAAAAATTTGCAGCCGCATTGAGACTCAAATAGCTTTATTATGAATGGAAATCATTGCAAAAACCATGGGTAGGGCTTCCAACACCCTGTGACAGTAGGGACAAAGAGCTCTTTGCACCGGCCACTAAGGTATACATAGGAAATGGCCGCAAAGCAAAATTCTGGACCTCTGATAGAGTCGCGCCATGTTATGTGGCCCCAAAATTATACAAACATTCACAGCGAAAAAATATGTCAGTTGCAAATGCCATCCAAGATATGAATTGGATACGAGACATCCAACATAGTCTCACCACCGACCTGTTAGTTGAATATGTGAGCCTATGGGGCAAGGTATAGCAGATTGACATCAATCCAGGGATTGAGGATGAGATCTAATTGAAACTAATTACTGATGGCACTTATTCAGCGTCCTCGGTCTATCGAGCACAATTTCTAGGATCAGTTCGAACCTTATACCAAGCCATCATTTGGAAAGCTTGGGCACCCTTGCACTGTAAGTTATTCGCTTGGTTGGTGTAGCAGGACAAAATCTGGACAGCCCAAAGACTACAGTCTCGAGGATGGCCAAACAACTATTTCTGCCAAATGTGCAATAGAAACCTTGAAACTACAATGCACATATTCATCGACTGTCCGACAATCTGGCAGATTTGGACTCAAATAGCAAAATGGCTGCAACTATCGATGCTTGACCCAACAAACTAGGGCCAACCGACAACAATTGAACACTGGTGGCTCAAGCGGGTTGACTCCCTGATCGTCCTCACAAAGGTTGCAAACATACTCATCATCTTTGTCCTCTGGATTGGTGGAAGAAAAGAAACAGATGCATCTTCCGAAATAAGCTTTTGACATAACGTGAGATCTTAACACTAATTAAAGGGCAAACAATGCTGTGTAACATGCAATATATAACTCACCTTGTCGCCCCCTTAATTACTTATAAAGAGTAAATCTTTTACCCTTTTTATTCCATCACAAATGCCTCATTTGGGCTTTTTTAGTGGCTTATGACTAAAAAGCACTGTAGCTGGCTGAAAAAACATTGTAACTGACAGAGGCTTATTTAGTATAATTAAATTTAAAAAATTAAAAAATATAAAAAAATGTTAGCCCATTACATGTAATACAAACAAATATGGGGAAAAAAGACCGGCAAAAAAGCTCAACAAAAAAAAGTTCAGAAAAAGACGAAATTTATGAATAGTGAAAAATAAGCCGGAAGCTAAAACCAAAATGATCACAGCCACCTGTAAATTAATTATACTTATTTTTTCCTTCGAATATATCATCAGCTCGTTTCATTGAAGCGCTGCTGTGCTTAGGAGTACGTAGTAGGACACACTTGCATGGGATGGGAGTATAGATTATAGAATGTTTCGCTAGCTTGGATGGACGACCATCCAATCCTCGCGATACCTGCGGCGCACAACGTTTTGCATGTATTTCTAGTCGATGGGCCCCACAGGGCAGTGGCATGCACCCGGTGCGTGGCGCCCCACTGTGTCAGAAGCTTGTCGGTTCCGGTACCATTTATTTCTAGTCAGGCGACGTACGGGCAGTGTAAATGTTTGGGAGTGCTGCATGCCTGCACCGTCCTGGCACCACGAACAGCCATGCTGGGGAGGGAGCGATCCACGTGAGTTTTTTTTATTTATTTGGCCCTAGTTTTCTTATTTATTTAGCACTATTGTGCGATGCTAATTTGAAAATTAGTTCATACATTACAAAATTGTAAATTTAACCTCCTTGATGAGCATAGAAAGATTTGGAGACAACGTGTGACTCGATCGCGCTACTCGATCACGACAAGCAGCTGCCGCAGTCGGACCCCACACAACGCAGCACTACTCGACCGGGCGTGGCAGGTGGCGGGCCCCACCTAGGTGATGTGTCCCAGCCGTGACATGGCCCAGGCGATGTTCCGCACTCCTATGGCACAACAACACGCCTGGACGACCAAGCAAGCCACTAATGATCCGTTGATTTTACTGATAGTCATAAGTAATTTTACTATCAGTCACAAATAATTTTACTATCAATCACTGAGTCATAAGTATTTGCAGTGCCAATCATAAGTAATTTTACTATCAGTCGCAAGTAATTTTACTACAAGTCATCCGTCTGTGCTCAAAAGAATGTATTAATCCTAATGCAAATAATTTTACTATCAATCACAAATAATTTTAATACAGTACCATAGGAGAGTTATTATTTGTGTTATGCCAGATCGGCCTGCTATGCCGAGGTGCCGACTTAAACATGGCACGTCCAATCAGGCCAAACCGATACGACCCATTTGTTGTTATTGCTGTGTTGTGGGTTTATTCTTTTGAATTGTGGCTTATGATTTTTAGTTATGATATATTTATTTTATAAATAGTGATTATTAATAGAAGATAAAAAAGTAAAAACTACTGAAAAACAAAAGATCAGGAGCCGAACCGGGCCAACAGTATCATGCATCGGAGCGACACGATTGGCCCGGCACGGCTGGCCATGTCTAATCGCACCAGCTTTTTAAAACCCAGCCCCCTCTCCCGACGCTTTACAACTCTCCCACCAGGCCACCACCCACCACTGCCGGCAATGGCGGCGGCGTACGGCGCCGAGTACCTGCGGCAGTTCGAGGAGGAGACGGAGTGGTACAACGAGATCTTCCTGAGTGCAGTGGTGCCCGGCGACTGGTGGCGCGGGCTGCCGCACCCGCTGCGCTCGTGGCTGCGCAACTGCATCGGCGGGTACCTCCTCTACTTCATCTCCGGATTCCTCTGGTGCTACGTCATCTACCACTGGAAGCGCCACGCCTACATCCCCAAAGGTCCCGCCTTTCCCTCCCGACGCTCTTGTTCTTGGTTGATTTGTTCTTCTCTGGGAGTTTAGTGGGATTTGGGTGCCTTTTCATGTGTATCATACTATCATGAAACGGGTATGGACTATGGAATTAGATTTGAGTGGTTTTGGGAGGGGAAATGACGGTAATTGATTAGTAGCTGGTGCTGGAAAGAAAGGCGCCGCCTTTCGGTCCCAAATACCCCTGTTTCCTTTGGAAATTATTACTTGAGATTTGGGAGGCTTCGTGCTGATCTTTCATGTGCGCGGCGCTATCAATGTACTATATTTGGTTAAGGTGCTTGTGTGGAGAAATGGCTGTACAAGATTTGCTGGTGCACTATCTGCCTATCTGGTTGACCTTTCGCTCCGTACTATCGATGTGCCCCTCTTTACCTTTCCTTTTGGCAGGGTGATGAGGTGGGTATGGGGATTACGTTTTGGATTGGATTTCAGGCTCGTTGATAGATAGAAATATAACCTGAATAGATCTTGAAGGACGTCGCAGGATAGAGAAGCAATCACTGGACAAGTGCGCAAACGCATGCGTGCATTCTGCTTGTTAAATCTACATTTTTTCTCTGTTAGCCTGCCAAGGCGCTATCCTCCCGCCTTGTTTAGCAGATTTTTCCCGCTAGATGGCCGCTTAGCCCGTCTAAGTGGCGATTAGGCCCTAGGCGTTGGTTTACGGCCCGACTAACGTCTAGCGTCTTGGTGAACACTGCTTTTTTTTTTACGTTTCTTTGTAAAGATTTTGGGTTGGCTAGGCTACCATATTGTTTGAACGACTGGGCAGCTTGTTGTTTAATCGAGATTGGTAAGTCGTGTGTTACTTGTTGAAGGCTGAGGCGAGTAGCAACCTGCAACAAATGATTTATAGTTTAACCAAACTATTCTCAAGATCTGCTTTTAAACTGGTGGTGCATTTTACTACTATGTTCTTCTGTTATTTTTTACATCTCTTCATGCTCTTGGCAAGATCGCCCATCAAGTTCAGATCAATGGATAAAGAGAGCTTGCGGGCTACTTACCTATTTGGACTACTAAAGTTTTCTGGAGTTGTTCTTGATTACTTTGGCCGGCTTCTTAGCTCAATCATATGTTAACAAATGGACGTTTCTACCAAGTTGTCGACATTCGTGTTTGCTATGCGTAAATAATTTAGATACTGCTTGTTCCTTTATGGTTTGTCCTGAGCATTTTCTGAAATGTCCTTCCCTTACATATGTTGATACTAGACAACCTGTCATTTAGGAATAGATGGGGCACCTGTGTGTGGCAGATATCGATTCAGAGGCATGTGGAACTATTTACAGAATTGCACTATATTTTTTTTCACACACACTTTCTGGACCACTCGACTAAATGCTTATAATTGAATTCACAGCTAAAAGGGGGCAGGCTAGCCTGTCTTCTTGGTTTCTTGTGGGATCAAGATGCTTTTGTGTTACTTGGTGATGCAAGCCAAGTGGGATAGAACCTTTTGAGCTGGATTTCTTTCTTGTTTGGAAATTAAATTCCATTTTGCTGCATGATACGATTCTGTGCACAAAAAAATGTCAGTCAAATTTGTTCGTCCATCACCACTGTTGTATTCGATGTGATTCAGTGTGTTGCAGTCCACCCTTGCCCATTTGTCAGAACCAATTGATCACTTGGTCAGTACTGCTATAGATTATTGTTTTCTGCATACAAATCATTTTCTTACACTCATTTATAAAAATGTTGCATTTTTATCCATACTTATGTGACCCGTAGTTGTACCCTCCTAATTGATGACCTGCAATTCTGAATTGATTGCAGTGCTGCTTATTAGTTGCTTTCTTTCGCACAAAGGGAGAATATCAGATTTAACCTGCAATTCTGAATTGATTGCAGTGCTGCTGATTAGTTGCTTTCGCACAAAGGGAGAATATCATATTTGTAAAGTTCTGTGTACATGTTAGCACGGGCTGCTTTCTTAAATGGGTAAAGTGCTTTCAGCAGACCATGGTCACCTGAGACCAAATGAACAATTGATTGAGCTTTTAACACGCTTGGAACCAGCCCATGTTAATCCACGATGATGACATTCATCATGCACACTTGACTCCTCGTTTTAGTTTTTCCAGTTCCTCCTATGGATTTATTTAGGGCAATTCTGAAACCTTTTGTCTGTTGGTTGTATGTGATAAGGGCGATGCTGAAACCTTATGGCACTTGATGCAGATTCTATCCCCACAGTAGAGGCTATGAAGAAGCAAATAATTGTTGCATCAAAGGCTATGCCTGTCTACTCTGCTCTTCCAACCGTATCTGAGTACATGATTGAGAGTGGATGGACACGGTGTTTCTTTAATATCAGCGAGGTTGGTTGGCCAATGTACCTTATTTATGTGGCATTATATCTCATTCTTGTGGAGTTTGGAATTTACTGGATGCACAGAGAGTTGCATGACATAAAGCCATTATACAAGTACCTACATGCAACACACCACATTTACAACAAGGAGAATACCCTATCACCATTTGCAGGTAAGTTTTCTATGCCTTACTGAGCTCTTGAGTCTTGAATATTGCAAATACATCTTAATTTTGTTTATCGTGTTAGATACATATAAATTTACTGCAACAGCGATGGGCAAGATTTTCTGGATAACTAGCACAACTGATGTTGCGTAAAAACATTTTTTTTATATCTTGTTAATGTGAAATGCCAGAACGAAATTTGTTGCTGATTATTGTTCTTACCATGCTACCAGTATTTCAGTATACTTAAGTATAGCAGTTTTATTTATGCTCTACTAATATTTGGAATGTCTTAAACACTAGGGTACTTCAATTTAAGGTTATGAACCTGGAGGGCCTGCCTCTAGATAATATAATAAAGATATATAGTGCTCCAGTGTCCAATGTTTTACTTCTGATTGGCCGATTTTTTTTATGTTAACTCCTTTGGTGGTGAGAATTGTCTTTTCGTCCAACATACTTCTGATTTATGCATTATGTGCTTTCCAGGACTAGCATTCCATCCACTGGATGGGATTTTGCAAGCCATACCGCATGCGTTTGCTCTCTTCCTCCTCCCAACGCACTTCAGGACGCACATTGTTCTCGTATTCATAGAGGGTGTGTGGACAACTAACATCCATGACTGCATTCACGGCAAGGTTTGGCCTGTGATGGGTGCTGGCTATCACACAATTCACCATACAACTTATCGCCACAACTATGGTCACTACACCGTCTGGATGGACTGGATGTTTGGCACTCTTCGTGAGCCAGAAGATATCCTCAAGAAGGATTGAGTTATTCAACCATGTGCTTTCATTTCGTCTTGGTAGCGCTGTGAAGTGTAGGGTTTTAGTCTGTTTCGCCTGCTCAATACTGTCTGTTGCCTTTTGAGTATCAATGTGCCGTTTCAGTCTGCTAGGTGAAAATAATGTGATTATTATTTAGCTTTGTTCCTCATGATGCAATGAAATTAAGAGAGATCCTGGATTCCTGGTGTTTGTATCATTCGGCACCTTGATGTGTTCTATATAGGTTATAATGCTTTTCCTCCACCCGAGTTCACTGCATTTTTCCCGCGATTTTCTGTTTCTGACAGAGCTGTGTAGGCAGTGGCGTACAGTAGTTAAAACACTGGTATGGAATCTCTGGCCATGATGCTATTGTCTGAAACAGATTATGGCTTATGTCTGAGGCTTGTTTTTTTGGACTGCGGCTTTTGGCTGAAATTTTTGAATTTTGGCTGTTTACGGTACAGATTACGGAAAGATAAATACTCACTTGCGATTTTGGTTGGTACAGATGTTGGGCTTTTAACGTGTAGATTATTTAACTTATAGACCCCGTCTTGAGAAAATACCCCGTTTGAAAGTTAGGTACTGTAGCAGAAGCCAAAAGCCGATTTTAAAAGCCCAAAAGAACAGGCCGATTTGCTTTCCATGTCAATGAGCGGTGCCTGCCCGTGTATCTCTAGTGCTATGCTCGATTGAAGTGGCCTTCTCTTTTTATCGTATATCTTTAAGAAGTTTATTCATTAAAATTGAATTCACTAGTTCGGTGAAGAGCTACGACGAAATTCTACAGCAACAAGGCATGTGTTTTTCCTGGAAAAGAACATGTTCATTTCCATGTATTTACTTAAACCTGCAAAGTTGATTGAGGAGCGCACTTTGTCGGCACTCAAAGCTTACATCCCATGTCTTCTGAGCACGACAAGCCGAAAATGAAACATGGAATTATTTTTGGACTTGCTAGTAGCTATCACTATCCATCTGAGCGAGACCATAATTTTCAGTTCAGACAAGTGACATGCACTGCTCTTTATTCATACTAAAAAAAAGTACCTGCAGGAAAAGGGCCAAACAGGCCCTGGAGCGACTGTCCATCTGGTTACACTGTTGACAGTAGTTGGGCTAGATCGGGACGCCATGCTGACGCGGCGAAAGGGAGGAGGAAATCAAGCCCAACTGCCGAGGGCTCCGCGTTTAGGCAGCTTCGTCGGGCGTCTCATCACCATGCGCCGTGCAATTTCGTTGGGCGATCGAAGCGTGCGATGCTTTCGAGTCGGTGCTAAAGATCCCACTTGTCGACTCGGCGCTCGAGTGACCTCCAAGCGCTGGAGAAAGTCGCGTTAGGTTACGAAAGGAAGGAAATTACGCAGAGATATTGTTGTCGTTTACTTATGTGTATCTTCTGCCATAATCTTGCTCTCTCTCGAAATAACAATCTACGACAGTTATTTCCTTGGTCCAGTTAGAGCAAGTTTGGTACCACATTGCGGCATCGCTCTCCATCTGATTTACGGTCTAAGTGGTTTCCAGCTTAAATAAGCAGAAATTAGAAGTTGACATGTTCTAAGTGGTTTCCAGCTTAAATAAGCTAAAAACAAAAATAAGTTAGAAGCTGAAACCGTTTGGAGTGGGACTTGCACTCGACCGTCAAAATTACGTACAATTTATGGTCATGCATGCATTGGGTAAAAGGCCTAGCTTTCTTTCTTGTACGATCATGCTTGATAGTGTCATATTTCAGTGGCATATCTAGAACAAAAATAACGCGGGGGCCTCATGCTTGTACTTATCAATGCATCTGTCAATAATGTCATAAATAGTAATACATTTTAAATTTTGTAACATCAGCTAACTTTATAACAAAGTTCAATGATAAATAACTATTTGTCAAACAACAGACAAAAATCAAGAAACCTACTATTAGTGAATGATTTAGGATGAATACGAGAACTTACTATTACATGTATTTTTGTTGAATATCTTACTTTGTCAACGTCCTACATGTCTTTTTTCTTTTCACTCTCTATTTGTTAACATGTTTAAGCATTTTTTCTTTTAGATATATATAGTTCTTGGTATGTGGGATACTAATTTTTGGTATGTAAAGGCACACACTATGTAAGTTTGAATTCTAAGTAACAAAAATTAAAATCGACATAGGGCCTATGCCTCCATATTGGATAACATGCATCTGCCCTGGTTGTATTATGCCCTAGAATCCGGATTCATTACTCCCGATAACTGTTGCTAATGTTGTATGGTCGAGGTTGCCTCACCAACTTCGAAACTCTCAACTTGCAAATAAGAAATAAAGTAGACAAGACCACAAATATTTAATCTGAGACTTCTCTTTTATTAATCTTTCTATCCTTAGGTTTGTATGTATAATATACATCCTCCGCCTCTTCTTATATAGTAAGAGACGATGTGCCTCTCTGATAGAATAAGAAATATATGATTAAACAAGCTAATGAGTCAGTGGGTTAGCTGCCCTTTAATAAGTTTCATTTAGGTAAAGAATCCACACCATCAGACTGTTTGGAATGAGCCGATATACAACATCTAAGTTTGTTGAATCGCTTACGATTGCTGAAAATAGAGAGGAATGCATGCATGCAAGCATATACTATCAGTGGACGAATTAAGATCTAGCTACCTGGCGAGTTCAACGCGGTTTGTGCCATGTCATGATAAGGACGACGACGCCACTCGTTCTGATGAAAGAAATCCGCGATCAAAGAATCCCTTTCGTTTCCGGCTGAAGAAAGAAAGGGTACAAAAACTTTGGCACAGACCGGTCGCTTGGATTTCAAAAATTGTTCTGATCCAGGCTGCAAAAGTTGGATCTTCCCGTTTCGTTTTTGGCTCTGCCGCCTTCTTTTCTCGCTCGTCGTCGTTCACTCGGTTCGTTGGTCCCAAATCTACACGCGGAGAGAGACTGACGTGTGAAGAAGATTCTCCACCTTTTTGTCCGTCCCCTGGTCGAGACAACGATGCATCGCTCTTGTTTGTGCTAACAATTTTTTCACTCTGTAACAACGACTTGCCGATCGACGTGTCTCAAGCCACACCGGAAGCTACATCCCGTCGGGAAAAGAACTTGTTCTTGCCTGTTCGATCGGTACGCGTTAGTTTTCTGGCTGCATCCCATTGTTTACGTTTGTTTGGGCTTTGAAACTGGATCTGACGGCTTGTCAATTGGAGTAGTTGTTGCTATACCGCCAGTGCGCACGATTAGGTAGGTAACTTTTGTATGGTGAAAAGTTGATATAAATTATTCGTGTTATTTGGTTATTGTATTCGGTAATATGTGAATATGATATAGATTTTTTTATCCGATTAATAACTTCTATCATATTTGTATTTGCATTTGAATACACATAAAAATATGGAAGAGAATATGGTATGGATTTTTACCACCCGAAGTATTATTTTATTCAGACTATTCATATCCGTATTCGTATTCGATGAAGCAATATGTATATTTTATTACAATACGACTAATTAGCTAGACAAGTTTTTTTAATTGAACGTGAACTTGTGTTTCTTTAGGTGAAGTAAATGAATTAGAATGATTAAGCGCGATTATACAAGGATAAAATGTCATTAATGTCTCCATACTACATAAGTTATGATGATATCTGGATCCAATCGAATTGAGTAGATATTCGATCCGAATTCGTATTTATTACAATATTCGATTCGTATTCGAGAATATTCAGATTCATAGTTGTATTCGTTTACAAATATGAATACGAATGTGGTTTGGACACTATCTAATCTGTTTTCACCCCCTAATCTTTCGTTCGGAAATATAAGTAAATTGTTCTTTTTTATCATCTTAAATTTTTTAGATGACTAGTTGATATAAACTCAATATGATATCACAGCCAAAAGATCTTAGTTTAAGATCTGATTGGCCTAATTAAAAATAATAATTGTAACTCACTTCTACTCACATCTTAGGTCTAAGAGAGATACGTGAGGAGGTGTGAAAATATGGGTATGTTCATATTAGCTTTTACTGATGGCTTTTGGCTATGGCTGATCAATAGTAATGGCTGATGAATAGTTGTGCATTATGTAAGAAAGACGGTGCAACAAAAGTATGTTATAATATATGAAAGCGAAAAATAGTGACTAATGAATAGCAGTGACTGGTAGAAACGGTTTATAAAAAGTTAGGACGTTTGTATTTACTTTTGTTTTTGGAAACAGAAAACAGAAATAGAAGCTAATATGAATAAGCTCATAAGCAAAAGTGACCCATTAGCTTAGGTTTTTTTTGTAAAATGCGTGCAACTCAATATCTTGGGGGTGAGTGCTAAGGTCCATGGATCGCGTACATGCAAGGCGTGGCAACCGGAGAATTTCGAGACCAGCGATTTATGAATAATTCATTCTTCGTGGATCGAGAAGATTGTTTCGATTCGATCTGTGACGCGTTCTTGTTCAAATATTCCACGATTACTGCATGTGCGGAGATTGTTTCAATTCGATCTGTGACGTTTTCTTGTTCAAATATTCCACGATTACTGTATGTGCTTATCTGCATCCGTACCTTATGCACGACAATTCTCAAGACCCGACGACCGGCCAGGTGTCTAGTCTTGCATGCAGCTTTAAGAGGGGGTCCTCTTTAGAGTTTATAAGCTCTAGGCGTAAGCTTATTTAGGCCCTGTTTGTTTCCACTTAAGATTATTATAATCTAGCTTATAGGTGGGGATTATATAAGCTAGATTATAATAAGTTGGTGGAAAATAAGCTGTCAAGTGTTTGGCAGCCTGGATTATCAGAGTTATGGATTGTTGTATTCGAATGTTTAAAGACTACAATGTCCTTGAGAGAGAGGCAAGGGAGTTGGGGGATGGATGAATGGCAAATGTGGGTAATATTCCTAAAGTTTTATGGTCCTTAAGATAAAAGGTGGATCTATAAGCTGAAATAAGCTCCTTTTTTTAGCTTATTAGATTACAATAATCTGGACTATTAGATTATAATAAGTTACCTTATAATCTAGGCTGTTTGTTTCCACTTATGATTATAAGCTAGATTATAATAATCTTAAGTGGAAACAAACAGGGCCTTAGTATTATAGAGATTTTATTTTACTGTAGTTGTTGTTAGTTTTTTTCAATGTAATTAAATTTAAAAAAGAAAAAAAGAGATATATTATCATAGACAATGCAAATAAAAAAATAAAAAGATCCTAAAACAAAGAAATAATAAAATTAAAAAGCTAGAAAACCCAAAGCTAAAAGTTAAAAATATGAAGTTTTAATGAGCACCCCACCGTGGGCAGGCAGAGATATTCCCTTTGATCTACGTGACCGTACTAGCCAGTTATTGCAAAGTTTGATTTGGATTTCCGAAAAGTCGATGGACAGCCGACTGATTCACTGTTTCTTGGCGCCAAGCAAGACATCAGCATGTTTTTCTTTGAACCTTTTATGACAAATCTGCAGTAAGCTCAATTCGCTCATACATGTACCAGCTACTTATCATTAGCAGGAATTAATGTAAGCAGGGGAATATGTCTAACGTAATTAATAAACCTTTCGCCAGGTGCTATCGTACTAGTCCAGCTGATAATATGACTACATAAGAGTTAGCTAAAGCAGTTATCTTAGATCCCACTCATTTTGGCTTGAGCTTCTGGCTTTTGGCTTATTTTTCACTATTTATAAATTTCATATTTTTCTGAACTTTTGGTTTTTTTTACGGTTCTTTTTTCCTGTATTCGTTTGCGTTGTCCGTGATGAGCTAACATATTTTTTCTATTTTTAAATTTTTTTAAAATTTAATTACGTCAAATAAGCCACCTTTAGCTACAGTATAATTTCAGTCAGCTACAATGTAATTTTAGTCATAAACTACTATTTTTCAGTCCAATCGAGCGGGGTTCAGCTGGTTGAGGTCAAGAAATGGAGTGCAGACAGCGAGAGATGGTAGACCTAGCCAGCATGTCAAGCCGCGCGCGCGCATATTTGTCAAACGCAAGAAACAAAATTTAATCGGTTACATGTAGACTCACTCTGCGTAGCAGGCGTGCGTTGCTTGCACAGCGTGCTCGATCGAGATCGGCTCTGGTGCAGCCCTGCACATATTAGTATGTGCAGGACCAACCCTATTTTGCCAAGTGTCATGTAGGAGGATGCGAGGCTCAGGATCTATCAATCGAGTTTTAGCACGGAGCAATTATCGTTAAGCATTTTGGCGGACAAACTCCCGTCCCCTCCTTATTTGTTTCCTGTTGCCGTCATGGCTTGTCAATTGCTTCTTTTACTTTGAGATGTTGCAGCCATTACTCCGCACGCAAGCAGGAGCAAATAGATTATCAGATCCCATTCGTTCGGTAGTCTCGTAGCACTGTTTGATGCGTGGGTGGGTCTATATATCACTCGGAGGTTTTCTTTCCAAAAATCGTTTAAATTTGGGACCGTTAGATTAGCAATTCAACGCCCCCCTTGTTTTGAGGTGGAGAATTCGTGGCTGTTGGATTTCTAATCTAACTATTATAAATCTGGATGATAGTTAGGGAGAAAATATTCAAGTGATGTTTATCAATACTCTTGATGCGTAATCTATATCTTGCATCCTTGATTTGATGATTGAAGAATAAGAGGGCAGATCAAATTTGATGATTCATGAATAAAGAGAGCAGATACCTCCGTTAAATCTAATCTTAGTTAATAGACCATGGGCCCTATTAGCAGGGCACTTGGCAAAATATAACCCTCCTGCACATATTACATACTCATAAATTTGAATAGTAGTTTGGAAGAAAATATTCAAGTGTGTAATCTATATTTTGCACCCTTAATTTGATGATTGAAGAATAAGAGGGCGATCAAATTTATTGATTCATGAATAAAGAGGGCAGATACCTCCGTTAAATCTAATCTTAATTAATAGACCATGGACCCTATTAGTAGGACAACTTGACAAAATATAACCGTCCTGCACATATTACGTGCAGGGCGAGCCGATCTCTGCTCGATCCTTCTTCTTCTTTTTTTTTTTTGAAATGGGAGAAAAACACCCAATTTCTATTACTGCAAACCAGAACTTTATCACGGTCGATCCTACGTTTGATTGGGATTTCCACACACCTTTCGGTCGCAAAAGTCCCCAGCCATCGAGTTTCATATCATCTCTTTCGTTGTCAGTAGCCTCATGAGCGTACAAGTGTACAGCGCGAAGTACCCGAGTACGGCCGTACCTGCCAAAATGCTTAAGAACTACTAAAGCAAATAAAAGTTGGTCAATTTGGTTGGCAATGGCAACATGCAACAGTGATGTTCATGTTGGAAAGGGACAGTTAGGACACACGGCGTTGAAGTAACGGCTGCATCCGCATGTGTCGGTACTTGCGTGGGACTGAGGCGGTGATTGCTGCATAGAAATGGCGACATGTTTGACTTAGTTTGGACCGGAAGGCGAGAAACTTATTCGTAATAGCAATGGCCTGGCTGCTTATGTCTTTAGTTTTTGTTCTTTATTAAAGTAATTAATTTTTAAGCGAGCTAATTTTTAAACGGTATAGTTTTAGACAAAATCTATAAATAAATTGTAATAGATATTGTACCGACTTCAGCTATATTGGCTAAAATTATATATGATTACCTCTCTCCGTACTCTCTCACTAACAACCAAAATTCAAAAATCTTAAGCCATAAGTCACAGCTCAAAAAACCCCGCTTGTTATATTCACCTTCACTCCTTCAAAAAGTTTAGTCTTTTAGGCCTCACAAAGTAGTATTCGCCACCATCAGCAGAGTAAAGCAGTGTTTGGTTTACTACAGAGCTCGAGCATGATGTGAATCAAGCCGTATAGTGTATGAGCTCCCAATATAAAGTTTGCAAACAATTTGTTGATTTAGAGAGTCAACTACTATAGACTATGGAGTATGTCTGTACTGTACGTTTGTGAGTTTAACTATACCTTAATTAGCACATCAGTATTAAAAAGAGTGTCAATTGTCAAGTGCTCGGTTAGTCTTTCCCCCTAACATTACTGAATGATCTTGGTTCTTGGCAAACAGAAAAGGTCACTGAACACTAGCTAAAGACCAAGGACTACAACAAACTCTGCTTTTGGCTCAATTATTTAATAGTACTTACCAACTTTGTGCCCTTTTCTATCGTTGATGTTCGCCTAACAAGACCTTGGCATTCCCTGAAGTGCCCATGAAAGATTTATGCTTGGTCTTCTCGTTTAAATTGACTCATAGCATGCCAGATTGAATGGCTCAAGGGTTTTTCTTCCATTTCTTTTTTATTTTATCGGAGAAATGTGCACCTTCGAGATTGATTCAGCACGGTCATTTAGTTTTGTAAGTTCTGCAGATATGTGAGGAATTGTTCGTTCTGTTTGTTCGGTTCTTTGGCTGCTGATTCATTTCAGATTTTGCATAAAAATCTAACAGGAAGCGATCGAGATTATCCCTCTACAGAAACAACAAGCGAGATGTGCACTGCAACGAGTTGATGGATGCCCATCAAGTCTACACGCGTCGTAAGACTCACGGAGATTCTGCACAAACAGTGACAGGCATATGATCGAGCATGCATGGCTTCAACTGCCAACGATGAAAACGACCTTGTCCATATGAAATCCAATCTAAGTATGTCACTATTTAAAATTTTGAGTATCATTTCTAGATCTTGATTTTGAGTGTCATTTCTAGATCTTGACGAGTGGGATAACGCGTTTTTGCGACTTTTCCAAAGCTCCGTGGGGATCTTCTGTTCATTAAGAGCAAGGACTCTCTTTCTGGCTAGGTTGACAATCGGTTGCCCTCTGTAGCTTCATAAAATTGATACGTTAATATACCGAGATTTGATGGAAGGAAAAGTCCAGCTTGGAACACTGGAACTTTAGAAGCCATTCTATTTCTATGTTTCAAGCGTGGGTCTTAAAGACATATATAATGGTATAGATAATTATTGTCTATAATACTTCTTATGTCATTTATAAACAGCACTAAAGATAAATCTTATAATATGTTGCATTTTATATATCTCTATATACAGCTCATATATATATAACATGTCTTATTTCTCGTTGCCCTATGTTAACTCTGTAGCTTCATAAAATTAATACGTTAATATACCGAGATTTGATGGCCACATGCAGGGGCACAGAGTGGGGCCTGTAACCTCGCGGCAGTTCTGCTTTGTAACTATCGCCAGACTTGGAGCATTAGCAAGTCAAGGTCTTTTCCTACGTGTAACGCGTCTCTCGTTACAATATGGCCCCGTTGCACCAACTAGCCGCCGATGCGCCGTGGCAAGTAACCGCGTGACCCACCAAGCGACGACTACTTTTAGGAGGATTTGTATTTTTTAACAAACTAAACTGCTTCGGTCTAACCAAAAATATATCTCGACAGGTTTAGTTTATTAGATCATCTAAAATAGTCCTTGCTATGGTCACGGCTTCTAGCTTTGGTCTAGTCATGGCTTCGAACTGTGGCGTAGTCTGAAGTGTTATTTTTAGAGGGAGAGAGAAGAAGTGTTATTTGGAGTAGTACTGGGCTGGTTGCATTACAAAAAGACATTTCAAGGCGAGTTCTACACCTAATGGCGGTTAAACTCGTCTTTCGTGTGCCACGTGCGTCCAAAATTTTAGGAGGATGCCTACATGCTTAATTTTAGGAGGATGCCTACATGCTTAATTTACATATCAAATAAGAAGAAAAGCAATCTATAGGCACTGATCAACTCGGCTTCGGCTTCTGGCTTCTGGCTTATGTTTCACTATTCATAAGTTTCGTCTTTTTTTGAACTTTTGGCTTTTTGTTGAGCTTTTTTGCCGGTTCTTTTTTTCCCGTATTTGTTTGTATTATACATAATGGGCTAACATATTTTTTATTTTTAATTTTTTTTAAATTTAATTATGCTAAATAAGCCTCAGTCAGCTACAGTGCTTTTTTCAGCCAGCTACAGTGTTTTCAGCCATAAGCCACGAGCTTTTCAGCCGAACCGATCACCACCCTAATTTACTGGATGTAGATTTCGACAGCAAGTCGTTCGACTACTTGCTCTTGACTCTTCTGCATGCGCTGAATGAACACTTCGATCGCTCGGCATTCAATTGCTCGCTTGACCGTCTATGCACGTAGTCAAAATCTCCCTCCGCTCGAAAGTTCAACTGCTCGAACGAGAACACGCCGATAATCTTAATCAAATTGGTTCTAGATTTGCTTGAATAGCGCTGGTGATTGCAGATGGTTTGGATCTTTCGACAATAAGCAAAGCGTTTGAGCGAAGTAATCGAACAGAGCGGTTGAGCAGAGCGGTCGATCAAGTGGTCATATGCAGAGCAATTGATTATGCGATTGATCACCGAGAGATCGAAACTGTCACCGCCTGTTAGGAGACTCCAAAAAGCAACGACGATCATTCACCCCCTCTGATTGCAGTATTCAATACTACAAGTGGTATCAGAGCAGGTAGCGATGGAATCAGAGAGGTATGTGAATCGTCCCTCATACTAGATAGTATTGATTTTGCTTTTTGAAAGTGTCGTATGCAAGCTTACATTGAGGCACAAGTTAGTGATATTTGGAAAAATGTTTCTCAACCTTATGTGGTTCCTGCTGATGTTACTACCGAAAATAAAACAGATATAGATTTGAATGCACATGCTCGTAACTTGCTCTTTCAAGGAATTTCTAGCAAAGAATTTGATCGTGTAACTCATATTGCTTCTACTCACTTAATCTAAAAAAACTCTTTGCGATACTCGTCAACTTTACTGGTCGATACTCAATAGTCGTAGGCTTTACTGGTCGGTACTTGATAGTCACCGATCTTACTAGTCGTACTCGATAGTCTTAGACTTTGCGGTCAGAAGTCGAAGGCTTTGCGATCGGTTGCTATAGGCTTCACAGTCGATACTCGTAGACTTCATGGTCGGTTTGAGTGCTTCAATTCTTGCTATCTTTGAATACTTCGAGTACTCATGTTAGGCCAACGGTATAACTGGCAAGTGGTGATCGATGAATAGTACTCAAAGGATTCGATACTCAAAAGATGGTGGTACTCGATAGTTGTGGTTTTCACGATCGTGGTCAGTGATCGGTTGTCGGAGACTTATGGTATGTGATCAGTACTTATAGATGGTAGTCTGTGCGGTACTCGGTGATCAATGATTTAGCGAATGGTTGGAGATTGGTTGTCATAAACTTAGCGATACGATGTTTTAGCCATAGCGATCGTTACTGGTAGTCGGTACTTGATGGTTTTGTGGTTGGTAGCGATGCTTGCTATTCATGAGTGTTCTGAGTGATGATTTTTCTTGAGTACTTATGTTTGAGTTCTCTATGAGCTAGCAATCGGTCTTGCATAGCGGTTGTAACTGGTCATAATAAGTGATCTGAAGTTGGTGTTTTAGATAGCAATAGAATTGATGGTTGTGATGAGTTATTTGAACTTGATTTCTGATAGTGATGAGATTTGTGATCATGGATGATCTGGTTAGTGTTGATAGTTGGTTAAAGTTATGGTAATACATGTGTGTGCTGATGTTGGACAAGTTATAAAGAACTTGTACCAAGAAAATATTTCTTTGGTCTTTGCATGTGCAGGGGCGTGCAGATAGTTATGGTCGGTGACGAGGAGGACCGGACTAGGATGGGGAAATTTGAGATCTGGATGGTCGAGGATGTCACGCGAAGTGATTGGGCTCACGCTGAAACATGTGGAGATCAAAGGTGGTGATTCATAGAGAAGCTACAGACAGTGTGGTCCAGGAGGCTTTGACATGAGCGGTGATGATATGTGGAGAAGCTACGAACGGTGCGGTCCAAGAGGCTTCAACACGAGCAGTGATGATGCGCGGAGAAGATATGGGAGGTGCACTCCTAGAGGCTTCGACACGTGATGATGATGCATGATGAAGAAATAGGAGGTGTTGTTCTGGTGGCTTCATCATGCGGTGAGATTGAAAATATTATGGTAGGAGTCCGTAATGGGAATTATTAGAGTTTGAGTTAAAACCCATGTTTGGAAGGGTTTCGGATCCCTTGATTTTTGAAAGAGATAGGATTGCGTGTCCAGATTGTTAAGGACACGGTTTGAGATGTTTGTGTTTGAGGTGAACAAGGTTTAGGGTTCTAGCATATAAAAGCAGGTAGAGATTAAGGGTTTTAACCGTGGCTTTATGGAGGCTTTTTGTGCTAGAGTTTTTAGGGGTGCCGTGAGGGCGTTTTGTAGCCACAAAATATGATCTAGAAATAATGGATCATATCTATTCCAAGAAAAGCTAGTTGATGTCGGTGATGTGTTTTTCGAGCATCATTTTTCCTGTGGTTTTGGCGGTGGTGTGCTAACACATCTTGATCTCGCGTGATACGAGCACAGTGCTGTCTTCGACGTGTTCTCGTCCGAGGTCAAAATCTACGATTACCTTCCATGGTCATTATGTCGTTGTCAAAATGTTGTAGTCGAAAGATGCCGTGGTCAAAGTCTGATGTGGTCGAAATACCATAGTTGAATATCGTGGTCGAAATTTCACGTGGTCAAAGCTAACGTGATCGAAACTGGACGTGGTCGAAGTTGGACATGGTCAAGTCTGACATGATCAAAGTCTACCGTGATCGAAACTGAACGTGGTTGAAGTCGGACATGGTCGAAATACCATGGTTGAAGCTTTTACGTGGTCGAAATACCATAGTTGATGCCTGTTGTTCGTACCTGCCGATCGGACCATCCATCACAAGGTCGATTGGACTACTGTTCATGGTCGAAACCAGACGTGGTCGTTCTTCACTAATCGTGGTGCTCGTACTGCTGTGGTTGTAGTTTGCCGATTCCAGTTCTGTAAAAGAGCACCGACCGAAACTTTTCTAAACAAAAAATTTAATGCAATCCAAAGCCAATTATTCATCATTAATAAATCCATGACCATCACATGGTCAAACAGATTCACAAACTTAAATCAAACTCGCAGCATTTGATGGATCTTATATATTTGGTAGTTGACCCAACACTGAGGAAACTCTGGAATATTTAGAGCACAAAATTAGTAATGGTATAGGCTTCAATAGAGTATCATTGTTCCACTCTAAACATTGTTTTGGAGAGTTGTTAGTGCAATACATTGTGAGATCCACAGTGGAAGCGTACCACCGTACTAGTTGAAGATGGAGTAGACTTCAGTGTTAGTTACTCCATCTTTGTGCGTTGACAAGACCATCAGTCAGTTTAGTTGATCAGTAACAAAGACAGGATATGCCACTCTCTAATTGAAAACGGTTATTTTTTTTCCCAGAAATGAAAGTCCTCCATCATGTCCAGCATTTTATCCTCGCAATTCAAAAGTTCTCATGCATATATAGACACCTTGACAGTTTCCCAATTATGCTATTTGAGACTTTGGTTATTCTTGTCCCCTTTTAATTGATGATCACATCTTCAGCTCCCAGCCACCCACTCAACTATATATCGATATTCTCTACGCTACTAATTGAAGAGAATCTGCTGCTCTAGATCGCCAAAATTTAGCCATATGTTCAATATTCAGGTCAAAACTTTACACACAGGCCATTTTGGCCTCGCTGAAATACACATTTCTCTGAGTACAAATCAGTGATATAGTTGGAACCAAACCAAGGCTTCAAAAAAATATCTTCTTTGGCAGAGTTAGAGATGTGCCTCTCTTGCCAAAATATAGACCGCAAAAACATTATTATATGTAGATGTACAAGAAGTGAACAAATTACGCAAAGAACTACTATTAACAGGAGGATGATTTACTTCTTACATGTAACTAGCAAGATGGCCCGAGCTTCACTTTAACTTTATTATACAATAGGTAAATATATTGTATCTTAGTTTGAATTCATACTCATTAAAACAGGAAATATCTATTTTTAGTATCTGTGCATTGCATGGCTATATTAATATAATTTTGTGTGTAAAATTTCAGTTACGATATCATATACGACGGTCAGAGTTGTAGTATTGCTAATTGCTATCGCGTGGAGCTTACTTGATTCGTTTTTGACGCTGTCATATGGAACAATACACCAACCCATCTGCACTAAGCCCCTGCCCCATATTATGTAGGATTTGTCTATGCCTCAGTCGATTGTTTTCTTTGATGAAATTAGTCGAATTCTTGAGCTGTCAGGCTGAAATCCAACGAACTCAGCTCCCCTTCCTATTAAAAATGGCCGAACAAATCCTAGTGCTAGGGGCCAGTTGCTCCATACCACCACCCACCATCACCGCCACAAGTACCACACCGAGCGCACTGTCTTCCCGCTGCCTCACCGACAATGCCTCTGATGCCAACAAGGCCCTCCGTCGACCCCCTCCTTTGCCGTTGCCGCCTCCCGTGCCATCACCCCCGCCTCCTCTCTACGCTTTCCATCGGTTGTGCTTGTTGATTATAATAAGGGTCCAGCGAACTAATAGCTAGATGTTTTTTTTATGAGAATGTCTAACTATTTCTTTTTTCTTAGCAACTTTAAAACATCCATCATCGTATAACAATAGATGTAAATTCTGTTCTTCTTGTGTCCTCCATTACTTTTGTTTCCGTTCTTCAGCCACGTATCAGAAAACGAACCAAGTTCGAAGCAAAATACTAATCCATCAAAAGGAGGGGGTGTGACACCCTAGCCCATGTAGGTACATATGTGTGTGCACATGAATTTCTGGGTTAGTTTCACCTTGCTAGCTTACCTTGAGAAGCACTTACATATAAGCCTAGGAGTTCCAATGGTAGCACCCCCGGTTAACCGTTTTGCGCGAAGTAAAGACGAAAGTGCAAGCAGATTGCTACGTGTGCGTGGCCTATCCAGAATATGGTTAGATCTAAACTGATTTGGACCCTAGTGCGTTACAGGGGAAGGTACATTGAGAAAATTTTGTTTTCTGTGGAAATGACGGCCGCTTTTGATAGATCGCCGCAACGCATATGGAGGCGCCGGAGAAGAGAGAGAGACGACGGAGAGCACGATTACGTTGACCCCTGCGGGTCTCTGACATAAGAACATTACATCACTTGGCTACCCCAAACCGAAGTAACCTCCCTCCCTCTCACCTTCCCGGAATCTTCCCTTCTACTTCCCACCCGCTCACTGTGCGAACCAGCATTGCGGCTGCTATATATAAGGCAGGAGGTGCTCCTCACTCCACCCCTGCACAAACCACCCCAATCCGCACCACCTCCCCTTCTCGTCGAACCAAATCTCCTCCTCTTCTTCCCTCTCGAGAAAATAGCTACGCAGGAGAAAAAGAGAAAAGGAAAAAAAAACACTTGCACTTGGGATAGCAGCAATGGCAGCGAAGCGGCTTGACGATGGCTTCGAGCAGGACCCCGACCAGCCCGACGAGAAGAGGATGCGCCGCTTACCGTCCTTCTCGACGTGAGCTTTCTTCTCCTTGCAGACTGGCCCTTGCTCTTGTGTCTTGTTCATGGAAGCCTGCTTCTAAGCCGCGTTCGGACATGTGGTTTTCAATTCCAGGGTGATCAGGGAAGCCATGGTGAGGAAGCAGATGCAGAATCTCTTCGTGGTGTTGGAGCCTCTTTTTCGCAGAGTGGTAAGCAAGAGATTTGAAAATTGCTACTTGTTCTTACTCGATGAGTCACGTATCCTGATTGCTCTGTTTCTTGATAACCTGCAGGTGCAGGAGGAGCTCCAGGCAGGACTGGTGCGCAGCCCGCGCTACATCGAGAGGTGAGTGTTTACAACAACGCAATCTAGAAGAATACTAGCATAGCATGTGACCCGATTGATCTATATCATCGTTTGATCGGCACTGTTCAGGTCGCCGGAGATGCCATCACTTCCGCCGGCTGAGTGGAAGCTTGCGTTCCGGAACCTGCCGGTGCTCCCGATTTTCACCGGCAGCAAGATCGAGGACGCCGACGGTAACCCCCTCCAGATCATCCTAGTTGACATGGACACCGGCTCGCCGTCGGCGCTCCCGCAGCCTCTACGCATCGAGCTGGTCCCGCTCCTTGGTGACTTCCCTCCGGACGACCGCGAGGAATGGTCCGCCGACGAGTTCTCGAGGGGCGTCGTGAAGGAGCGCGCCGGGAAGCGCCCTCTCCTCACCGGAGACGTCAACCTCACCATGCGGGACGGGTGCGTCACCGTGAACGAGCTCCAGTTCACGGACAACTCATCTTGGGTTCGGTGCCGCAAGTTCCGCATCGGCGTCCGCGTCGTGCCGGGCAGCTACGACGGCGCGAGAATCTGCGAGGCCATGACCGACGCCTTCGTCGTCAGAGACCACCGTGGTGGACGTACGTTGCTGACTGCTCTTGCCCTTACGATACCTCTGTTTTGCTCTGCTGTGAACTGTACATGATTTGGGGGGTTTTTTTTGGTGCAGTGTACAGGAAGCACTACCCTCCTGTCCTTGGCGACGACGTGTGGAGGTTGGAGAAGATTGGTAAGGAAGGAGCTTTCCACAGGAAGCTGGGAGAGCACCACATCAAGACTGTTCAGGAGTTCCTGAGGATGTTAATGGTGAAGCCCGACGAGCTGCGCGCAGTAAGTTTTATATGGGAATTTGATCTGACTGGCAAAGCTTCGCAGGCTCGATCTTGTCGTGCGGGTTCTGAACTTCTGATCACTGTTTTTTGCCGGATCAGATACTGGGCGACGGCATGACCGACCGCATGTGGGAGGCGACGACCAACCACGCTAAGACCTGCCTCCCCGGCGATAAGGTGTACGTTTACAGCGGGCTGCACGGCACCGTCTACCTGAACTCGATCTGCGAGCTCGTGAAGATCGAGTTTGGTGGCGTGGAGTGCACACTGCAGCATCTGGACAGGGCCCAGAGGGTGAGTCGTCTGCCTACTTTAGCCTTGAGAACGCCATTGATATGACGCACCGGCAAGACGGAGTTTTTCTGACATATTCCGTTGCGTGCAGATGTACGTGGAGCAGCTGTGGCTGAAGGCGTACGAGCAGCGGAACAACCTCCAGGAGGCCGATGCTGTAATGCTCCATGGCCACGCCGCCAACAACCTCCCACTGCTGCAGAGTAAGCACCTGAACAGATATCACGGCCAGTTTTTATGCTTCTGAGTTCTGAGCTGTTGTTCTGATCTCTCGTGTTTGAACAACTTTCAGACGCAGCACAGGTCGCACTGCCAGCGCCTGCGGAAACACCTCTGTGGTTTCAGAACAGCCAAGAAATGGACTTCCAGGTCGACGAGGTTCCCCAAGCCAACTTTGCCTTCCAGTGGCCTGCTGGCCAAATGTTCAACATGCCAGGTTAAGAACTGCATTGTGAAGCTGCAGGAACAGGGGAACATCACCTGCAAAGTTTCAGCAATAGGGTGTACATTAACCAATACTACTACTTACTAGTATGTCTAGCTACCCAAGTATGTCTGTGTGTTCAGGTAACACGAAGGTCTAAGGGTAGGTGAACTTGAGCGGATCTCACTGCTCGCAGAGAATGTGGTGAACATCGGCGAGCAGCGAGAAGAGGCTCGAGTGCAATATTCTTTGGTTCAATTCGTATCCTTTGTTGTATTTTTCTTCTGCTAAGCTAGTGTTCTGCTCCCAAATGTCGCATGTAATGTTGGGGTGGCCACTTGGGGCAGGAAAACAAGTGTGATGCCTGCAGAACTTGTAGTAAAACAAGCATTTCTGCTTTTTGTGTCCTGTAACATCCAAGTCACAATAAAGAAAGGCAGATGCCTTTTTGTACATTAGTCTTTGGTTCCCAAATTTTCCCGTCGTGGTGGCATGCACATAGATGAAGCCTGAAGGTGAGAAAAGGGCTTGACTTGCAGAGTTGCAATGGCTGCTACGGTGAGAGGCTTTTCAAAAGTTTGGGATGTCTATTTATAAGTTGGCTTATGCTTTCTTAATATAAGTCAAAATTTTGAACTAATTGCATCAAATTCAGATTCAGATACACACATCTCGAAGCTAATCCGAGGCAAGGAAAATCATCTTAGATAAAAAAAAATCAATTAACTTACAAAAAAGCAAAACTGAAAAAGCCTTCACCATCTGTCAGTCGCCCTCTCCTTGATAAACGTATGGTAGCAACCCAAAGAGTAGCCAGGTGGACCAGCCAAGTGACTTGGTTGGAGAAATAAAAGTCTCAAAGACAGTAAAGAGTTTGCGCGTGAAAGATCAGAAAGGGACCCAAAGCTGTCCTGTTTGTTGTCGCTCCTCATCTTTTACTGGAAGCCTAGGCTAAAACAGAGTAGGAAAGCAGAGCATCGGGTCCGGGGTCTACTTCCAACTCCCCAACTCAACAAAGCAAACGATTCGTGGCTGCTCTGATAGGCCGGCCCCATCCGGTACACATCCATCTCCTCCTTAACATCTCTAGTTGTAGTGGGCACTCTGAGCCCATTGACATGCAGTTTTAAGGCCCATCTAAGCCCAGAAAAAGCTCGTCAGGTAACGTCCGTGTGCCAAACTCGTTTTGCTCATGCTAGGACAATCGGACGCATATACGGTAAATGATAGTAAAGCGATTGATCGGCTGTTTATTTACTATACTTCAATCCATCCGTAATAGACACAAATACAATACCTCTTTTTCTTTTTACTGTTTTACCACACACACCATGCGGCTTAATGATAGAATATAATTTCACCTCTCTATGTAGGAGCGAGTAATCCCAAATCACAATAGTCCACGTGTATCGGCACGCAATTAATGTCGCCGTAGTCACCACCGACTGAACAAGGCGGCGTCAGGTTACAAGTCCATGTCGAGCTCGAGAGGCGCGTCCCCCTTGCTAACGTCGAAGGCTCGCCGGAGCTCCCCCGCGCCGGTGGTGAGCTCCACCACGTACGTGCCGTGGAAGCCCCTGAACCTGAAGTGCCCGCTGCTGTCCACGTGGCCCCGCGCGTGCGACATCCACTCCCGGCGCAGACCCACGTACCTGCACGTTGCACGGCAAAGCTAGTACGCATGGAAAACTTGTCGTTCGATGGCTGCGCATGTAAGTGGAGTAGGACGGTGTGTGTGCAGTGCAGTGCAGTGGATGGCAGAAATAATTAATCAACCTGTGGCCGGCCTCGTTGAGCGTGCCGTCGGCGTTGACGAGGTGGGCGTGCGAGCGCCACATGTTGCCCTGCATGAAGCCCCACAGCATGATGCCCTCCACGGCCGGGTGCGCGAACGCCTCCCGCAGCATGATCTCCAGGTCGTCCGCGCGCAGCGAGTCGTCGGACGCCGACACGTCCAGCTCCGTGATCCACACGGGCAGCTCCGTCGCCGCGAGCTTGTCCAGCGCGTCGCAGATCACGTCGCCCACCGGGTGCGTCACGTGCCCCTGCACGCCGATGCCGCCCACGGACGCGCCCCGCTTCTGCAGGTCGGTGATCAGCTCCACGTACTTCTCCGGCGTCGCGTTCGGGTCGTTCTCGCTCTCCACGTTGTAGTCGTTCACGAACAGCGCCGGCGCCGGGTCGATCTGTGCCGTCTCGCGGAACATGTGCGCGTTGATGTCGTCGCCGAGTCTCTCCTGGAAGAAGGCGCCGTGCAGCATCTCGTTGTTCACCTCGTACTGAGGGAACCTGCCGCTGTAGCGCGACACGAGGCTCCTCAGGCGGCCTTCCACGGCGGCGCGGAGCTGGTCGTTGTTGAGGGCCCGGACCCACGGCTGCACGGCGTTTTCGACGGCCCAGAAGATGCAGTGGCCGCGCACGGGCTTCTTGTGGCGGTCGCAGAAGTCGATGAGCTCGTCGGCGTCGGCGTAGCTGACCTGACCCTGCACGGGCTCGGTGTGGTACCACTTAAGCTCGTTCTCCAGCACCGCCCAGTCGAAGTGCTTGGTGAAGAAGTCGACGAAGGCGGGGTTCTGTATGGCCGCTTTGTTGATGCAGGAGCCGATGGGGACGCTGTTCTGGACCTGGAGGACGCGGATGGACGCGCCGGCCACGCTCGCCGCCGCATCCGTCCGGCGGTTGAACTTGAGCACCACATCACGCTTGCGCACCTACAGATCATGAACAATGGGAGGGTCTTCAGTATTTGCAGAAAATTGACCTGTTATAGTAGTTTCCTGGGGCAAATTTCTTCATTATTTGCAGATTTTTAGTTGCATGTCAACCACCAACGTAGAGGGGGGAAATAGCGTATGCTTGAGTGAGTATGAAGCAAATAGAGCAAACTCACCAAACATTTGTTTGCAAAATTGTCACTTGCTCCGTTGCTCACTGCAATCATACGTACGTGTTTATTGCAGTATATATGTACGGTATTGAGTATTGTCATGTGGGTCATTGTTTCTGCATGCGCTTGAGTGGAATGTACTACTCATTTGTGTAAGTAGAGAGTAATTTATAGAGCGTCATGTTGATTATGTCATCCATGTGACCAATTTAAATTTTTGGGTATATATAGGTATCACCCGGATGTTTTCTTCCCAACAATCATCCAAATTTCGGACCGTTGGATTAGAGATCCAACGGTCTCTTTTTTTTGGAGGGGGGAGAATTTTTTTGGAGGGGGTTGAATTTTTTTTGGAGGGGGTGGGGAGAATTTGTGGCCCTTGGATCTCTAATCCAACGGTCACAAATCTGGATGATAGTTAGAAAGAAAACATCCGGATGATGTTTATCAATACCCTAAATTTTTTTAGTTAAGTGCTATTCCTCTCTACGCCAAGTACCACAAGTTTTGGTTTAAAATTCCAAAAAAAAAAACCAGAATAGATTAGCGGTATACTAATATACGCATCTCGATGTGAGATATTTTAGAAGATTGGTTAGAAATGGATTAATTTCTTTGTAATAGATATGTATATTCCATTTGTCCAAATGAAAAATAAACACCATATATAAGAAACGTAACAACGATCAAAATAATCAATTGAATATAACACCAAATTAGCAAGAAAAATGCTGGTATCAAACTGACGAGAAAAGAAGCCGACTTGTTCATACCTTGTCAGTTTTTTTCCTCAGGTGCCTCAGCCTCGCAATTTTGTTCACCGCAAACACCTGCAGGTCCATGACCTTGAGATCCACCCCGGCCGGCGGTCCATGGACGTAAACCTTGGCGCAGCGCGGCTGCTCGTCGGCCCGGAACGAGCCCTTGATCTCTCCCCATTTTCCCGCTTCGGCCACAACCACGCAGCCGCCGTCCGGGCGGCCGCCGTCGGCGCAAACCACGACGCGCACGGCATGGCACCCGTCCGCGCCGGCTCCCAACCCGACCCAGCCGGCCACCCGGTACGTGATCTTGGGCCTCGGCGCGCATGAAATCTCCCGGAAGAGACCGTCCTTCTCGTCGGCACGGTGCGCGGCGAGGACGTACCGGCCGCTGGGCTTCCTCCGTTCGCGCTCGGCGGGATCGTCCGCCGTAGCAGACAGCGAAGGAAGCGTGGCCGGCGCCGGATCGTCGTGCACGGACAGAGTGCACGAGCCAGACGGGGCCCAGCCGGCCAGGCCGTCCTCCGAGTTGCAGTTCTCGATCAGGTTCATGCCGAAGTGCGCATCCTCCTGCATGCGGCGCGACAACACACGAGTAGAGTTGTTTCAGAGAGAGACACATGTCGTACATACTATGCATGCTTACGATGTCAGAGATCGCTAGCAAGCGATCGATGTGGTTGAGGCAATGATAGCAGTTTGATGTACATATATATGCCAGACAGCTCATGGAATGCACCTAGGACATCTGTTACTAGCTAGCTTGTTCTTAGTTGCTTGGCTTCAAAGAAGGGAGTTGGGAACCAGTGACAGGAACCTAGAAGAACATGAGTACTTAATTCGAAACATTCAAGTTTGCAACGAATTAAATTCTAAATTCGCGGGGTTAGCTAGATTATGTATGTGACAATGCATGCCCAAGATTGAACACTAACCAATGTCATGTTTTCATCCAAGAAAAACATTGGCATGACTGGCATGATATGTGAAATGCATTTCATTTCAAAAGGCATGTTTGCATTTCACATCTGTTAGTGGGCTCCATCAGGAATATTGTCATCATCAATCAGTGCCATTGCATGCATGTTGCAATCTTGAGAGCAGACAAACATGGTAAGTTGACAGCATGCAAAGCAGATAGAAGGCTACTGGTAGACCCCGTGTACACAATAGAAACATACCTCTACGAATGCCATGTCAACAGCTCGAAGAGACGCAGGAGCAAACGCAGAAGCTGGAGCGCGAAACGTGTGTATTGTTATGGCCGCGTTTCGGTGGCGAGTGAGGGATCACAGGCATGCAGCTGGGGCAATTTATAAGGCATTCTAGTTGGTTTGGTCGGCAATCACATCCATGGCGACACAGCGAAAAAGGTCGAGCCTCTTGCCGAAAACCGGTGTAGTATGAACTCCTTAAGGCCGGGTTTAGCTCCTAAAAAAAATCGTATCTTTCTCTTATCTTTTGTATAACAGTGAAGTCTGGGCAATGCAAGATTAGGCGAGCCGTATCGCCGGATCGTGTGTCCCTGACATGCGCGACCCGATTACCTCATGACCCACGTCTCAGGGAGTAGGTTAAGAAGAACACGTAATTGGGTCGCTCCTCTAATTGATTGGCTTCTTAATTTGTTACGGTAATGATCACTAGCAACATCCAAGCAACTCCCCGATCCTTTTCTTGGCTTTGGGAGGAGTAAAAGTTGATCAATCCTTCGGTCGTTGGTAGGCGATTGCATAGTATTATATTTGCATGGGATAGCCAAATGAGCTAGCAAGTGGTAGCAACCTAGCAGCCAGTCCATCGAACAGATACCCCGATGGGTCCGTTTACATGTACTTTTAACCCATGATCCACTAGTACCAGATAGATACTGGTAGATGTCTAGATCTAGCAAAGTGCTTTCGTGAAATCTGAACAACGTGCTTCGCTATTGCAGAGTTGCAGGCTTGCAGCCGTCCCATTAACATACGTGATGGTCTCCAGCTTTGCCTTTTCGACGAACGAAGTCGCAAGCCATAGCGTCAAGCTACGAAAATCGGCTGGTGCAAGAGGTTGTTGCGTCCGTGACATGTCTAGAAGGAGCATACGACGCACATCGTGTTCGAGCCTTGGACTCTTGGGTCGTGATCTCGATCGCAACGAATCCACGAACGATCTGTGACGTCCGTTCTTGAATCTTGACGGCACAAGCAAGCTGCCGACCGAAGCAAAACATCCTAATGTATGCGAAATCCTTGCTTCAAAAGCATTGAAACACGTCCACAATCTGTTCACAAAAGGAGATAATAATGCCTAACGAACTTTGCACCTGCAAATCGCAATAGCTTCATATCTAGCTCAATAAATCTTTTCCTTGCGCCATCGAACATGTATCGAAAGGCGTTTGAACAGAACCTATTCTCTCAGATCATCTAGAAGGGCCGAGAGGGTGAACTAGCTAGCTGAAAGAAAAACATTAATCAAAACACATCAAACAGTACACTCAATTCAGTATGGACTATTCATTATTTTTTATTCAATGCTGTAGATCAGTTAGGATTTCGTTGAACTACACCTGATAGTATGTACGGTAGAATCCCGAGGGGGTAGAACTGTAATCGCCCGATCCTATGGTACAAGAGATTTTTTAAAACCCTAGTTGGGTTAATATATAGTAGGAATACTCTCGGATTTGTTAATTACAAAAAAAGTCTATTACACAACCCTAGTTTTTAAACTTTTCACTCTCAAAATATTTTTCCACTCCCACTTGTAGATGATAAGTGCATGGTAAGAAAAATATGTAAAATTCATAAATTAGATATGCATGTGCCATATTCACTCTCATATGTTAATAACTAATTTAGTTGTCTTTAAAAATTCTCTCAAATTATCGTGGATGAGAGGCTTAATAGGACTAACCCATTCAAGTTGGGCCTTTTCAATTGCTGGCCCAAATGGCAGAAAGGGGCTGCCCTCACAGGTTCACGTTGGTGGCAACACATCTAGTGCTAAAGTGCTAAAACTCATCAGAGTCGTTCGATCTAGCTAGTGCGACTAGGATCGAGGAGGGTGGAATGCTCCCAACTCACTTAATCCATCTTGCAGAAGCCCCCCACATCTTTTTCCTTTGAGAATAAACCTAGAACCACTCTTGCCTCCCCCTTGTGTCACTCTCGCTCCAAGCTGCGGCGCCCCCTTTCCTCCCTCTTGCTCCAAGCAGTGTCGCTGACCTCGGCCCCCTGTAGCTTGCCGTCCTCCACCACCGCGCCACCACCGCCCTCTTCGCCTAGGGTTTGGGCCGACGTCGTCGTCGCCTCCCTCCAACACCTCACGATCCCTCTTCCTCCATCCCCAACGCCGGCACCTCCCTCCCCATTGCACGGCCCCTCACGCCTCCCTCCATCGTCATCACCAGTGCACTAGTGTGCCGCCCTTCGACCCAGCCTCGTGCCGCCACCCCCTCCACCACTGGGACCCCCGCCGCCCCATTCTTCCATTCTAGATCTGCAACGTGATCAATCTTCCACGTTGCTCCCCTTCGGGCCGACCGCCACCGCCGCCCCAGGTAAGACACATTCCTCTCTTCCCCTAGAATTGTCTGTCGATATTGGTTTTGTGGCTTTGTGATGCAAAAAGATAAAGATAGATTGGAAATGGTAATGAACTGGATGCTTATGGGTTGGATTAATTCTAGATGAGTAGCAATTGTGCTGATGGGTTGACAATGTTGGTTGTGTGTTCCCTGCCAGTTAATTTCTGATAATATTTTTTTGGCATAATGTAGAAGGCATGGAATCGATGGCCGATGTGAGCATGGCATTGGCATTGCCAAGACAAGAAAGCCTCGATGTGCACCCTATCGCTGAAATTACTTCACCTTCCTACCAATTAATTTATTTTGGTATCCTGCAAAAGAGCGGAAGCATCCCTTTCTTAGTAAGCACCGTTTTGTGTGCATGTGTTTTACTCTATATGGCAATGCATCTTGCTTGACAGATAATCATTTGCATTGCAGAGTTCATCTTATATACCCTGCGTTGACCCAACTATCAAGCCATTTGAGGGAATGATTTTTGATGACCTGGACGTTGTGGAGGAATTCTACAAGACATATGCATATTCAACCGGATTTGGAATCCGTGTTGGTTCGCATACGGTTGTTGTAGGACCGAAGATGGCAACAAGGGGGTGAATGGTGCCTTAAAAGTTTCCCCCAGTATTCACTTATCCTTTACTCTGATAGCTACAAAGCTATGAAGATTCAGATAGAAACCCTACTCAAAATCTAGAGAAACACGGAGCCATACCACTGTGGAAAACCAGAGACTCTCAGAACCAGTCAGAAAACAACATCGTCGAACGAAACCAAGCTGAATGCAATCTGATCAGAAATCAATGTGGTCGGATTTCGACTATGGTGGTCGACGACCAGATAGCGGTCTAGAACCAACGTAGTCGAAATTCGACTCGAGTGGTCAACGAGAAAACTAACGTGATCAAAAACCAATGTGGTTGAAACCAACGTAGTCAAAACCAACATTATCGAAAACCGACATGGTTGATGTCCACTATGGTCGGAACCAACATGATCGAAATCAGCGTGGTCGAAAGTTGACGTGGTCTAAATTCAACTTGAGTGGTCAATGACTAGAGAGTGGGAAAAGCCAATGTAGTCGATGACAAGATAGCAGTCGAAAGACCAGTGTAGTCGAGGACCAATGAGTGGTAGAAAATCTACACAATCGAAGACCAATATGATTGTAATCTATGTTGTTGAAGACCTGAGAGCAAACCTGAGTGTTTGAATCAGATTGAAATCTGACCGGTGTGAACAACTAGCATCGAGAGGTCGACCTATGAGCGGTCTAAATCAAAGTCGTCAAACCCAGTTGAAACACGACTAGTGAGGTCAACAACTCGGCCTCACAAGATGATAGAGTGACAATCCTCTGCTTCTGTGATTGCCAGCTCATTAGGCTTCCCCCACTGAAGAAAATCATACCGGAGGTACTTTTCCGGTCGTCGACATCCCCGGCCATGTCAACGTCGTTGTACCCAACAAGCTTGGCCGCCATTTTTCCTCTAGCATACCGGTACTCGTAGTCGATTGTCCCTAGCATATAGTGCAGCAAGTGCTTCATGGCGCTAAGGTGCTCGGTGGTGGGCAACTCCATAAACCGACTTACGTAGCTGAATGTGAACGCGATGTCTGGTACCTTTTGTACTATGGCCCGATAGGTTACCAAGGGCAGGATAATCATTTATGGTGCAGAACAATAAGGAGCACAGAGTGAAGTTCTCTCGTTTGTATGCATCCCATACCTGTACCCCTTCATTCCACAGTACTTTTAGATCTTCCACCAATGGTGCTAGGAACACATCAATATCATTCTCAGGTTGTTTTGGCCCTTGGATAAGTATCGATAGCAAAATATACTTTCGCTTCATACACAACCAAGGAGGAAGGTTATAGATGCAGAGAGTCACGGGCCATATGCTATGTCGGCTGCTCATGCTACTGAATGGATTCATTCCATCTGTACTTAGTCCAAACCTTATATTCATTGGTTCTGCACCGAAGCCTGCAAAACTCCTATCGACGTTTCTCCATTCCGTGGAATCAGCAAGGTGTCTTAGCATTCCATCCTTCTTGCGCTCCTCCGAGTGCCAACGCAGCAGTTTTGCCTCCTTTGGATTTGCAAAAAACCTTTTCAAACGGGGAATTATAGGAAAATATCATGCCACCTTAGCAGGAGGTCCTTTCTTCGCCTCTGTTCCCTCGCCATCATCTGATTGATTGGTACGTTTGTATCGGGATGCGTTGCACACCGGACATACATGCATGTTTGCATACTCTTTACGGTAGAGGATACAGTCGTTCGGACATGCATGTATTCTTTCTACTTCCATTCCCAACGGACAAAGAACCTTCTTGGCTTTATACGTGGTTTTAGGCAACTCATTTCCCTCCGGAAGCATGTCCGCTAAAAGACCTAGCAGCGCCGTGAAACTCTTGTCGGACCAACCGTTGCTTGCCTTCAATTTCAACAGTTCAAGCACGGCCGACAACCTCGTGTACTTGCAGCACGTGAACAAAGGTTTCTCCGAGTCCTCCATCAAGCCCCGGAATTTAACATACTCTCTCTCATCATAGTTCTCTTCTACATCGCGAAGCATCTGATCTAGATTATCATCATGCAACCTATCCGAATCCGAACCACAATCGACATCATCCGGCGGCATGTCATTCACTTCACCGGCGATGTCATCCGGCGGCATTTGATTATTGACTTCGCCATGACTGGTCCAACACGTATAACCTTTTTTTAAACCCCTCCGAATCAAGTGCGCTTCAATTTGCCCTCGGTTCTTAAACATTTTTAAATTCTCGCAGTCAGTGCATGGACAGTACATATATTCCACCCCCTTATTCAACATATCCTCCTCGGCAGCTCTTGTAAAAGCAGACACGCCATTAATGTACTTTTCACTCACACGGCTCGTGGCATACATCCAGCTTCGGTCCTACGTTACGTACATATATAACAACTTAATATTAAAAATTAAATTAACTAATTATTACTACATATATATCGGCCACATGTATTATATTGAGGCTTAATTGCTACCTCAATTCATATTATAAACACAACAGCTATTATATAACCAACAATTTTGCAAACCATCTTCAATTAATAACACTGATCACCAATTACTTAGATCTAAATTGTAATGCATGCAAAGAAAAAATAAAATTCATTACTAACCATATCTAGAGCAACTAGGAAAGTATAAATCTTCAAAGCTCAATATCTGCCTCCTCCCACCAAATTAACTGGCCTGAAATCGCCAAGCTTACCTCCCGAGCGAAAGAGTAAAGCACCAGCTAGATCTGGATCGAAATGAAGACAGATGCGGTCTGAGCAGCGCAATAAATGCCTAGTGAGCATTATCACAGATGGTTTTTTGTTCAAAACCGTCTGTGATAACCAGCTTATCACAGACGGTTTTGTATTAAAAACCGTTTGTGATAATCTGGGATTATCACAGACGGTTTTTAATACAGACCGTCTGTGATACTTCGGTATCACAGACGAAGTATCATAGACGGTTCATCGGTAAGAACCGTCTGTGATACTCGTTTTCTCCGACGCCGCCAATACAGACGGTGTCCAAATTAAAACCGTCTGTGTTAGTGTTGGTCACAGACCGTCTGTGATTGGCCGTCTAGTATTAGGTTTTTTTGTAGTAGTGTCAGAATTTTATCTATATTTTGTTCATGTCATGTACAAATTGGATGCTTGAAAAGGTTGCCAGTGCACTTTCTGAAAGTTCCTGAATTTTTTGATTTCTTCATATGTGTTTTGAAACAAATTACTTATCTAAATATGCCTGTTTTCGTTGCAGAAATTTTATGTGAAGATTCCTCAGATTAAACGTGTTGGTTGTAATTCACACTTCCAAGTAATCCACCTGTTCATTTTTCCTAGATGAATTGTTTCAAACCTAAATATTCATTGCAACCAAATTTAAATGGCCCTTCTCTGATTCCAGTGGTAGAAACAAATTATGCAGTTTTGCTATGTGTATCACTGTTAGAAAATTTTCTCTGTTCTTAACACATTTTTCTCGGCTTGCAAAAATTATGAAATGCACTGTATAAACATAATTGGACTAATTATACATCTAGTGTAGAGGAAACATATAATACCATTGTAAATAATATTAGCCTTGGAATGCCTTTTGGATCCCGTCATAACGCACATGCATTCGGCTACAAAGAGATTCTTATGTCCTAGATACCTTATGTACTAACTAGGATGTTTTCATTGTATTCATGTTGGACAAGAAATAACAACTAATAAACTTGTACCTTGCTTGATATGTGCATGAGAATTTTAATGTTCATTGCGCGATTTGGATCACATTAGATGATACGTATTACCCACTTTTAGGATTCCATTGTAACGCGCTGACACATTACTAGTGAACCCCGAATTAACAGTTCCGATTGATGAGCTAATGCAATTGTAACTACAAACTAGTATTCACTCAAGGATATCATGTGATGCCATTTTACCCAGGACAGCAGCAGCTGGCTAGCAGCAGATGAGCGGAAGAAGCAGAGGCCTGACGACAGTGTAGCAGCACTTGTTCATGACGACGACGACGATAATGGACGTTCGTTTAGGCGTAGGGAGTCGGAACAGAAAGCTTCAAGACACGAACATCGGCTAAAAGTGAGCTTTGGTGACACATCGTGTGGCTGCAAATGTAATTCAGTTTAGGCATGCACGACACACCGGACAGATTCAGTTTGGGCCCCAGTTCAAGGTTGATGATGTACTGTGTTGGGCTTTGGACCACGTTTTACACCGACTATAGCTGTTGATTGACATTTGGGCTGTCAAGCTTCAATTAGGACCCAACCACGGACTGGCCTTGTTTGGATCCTACTCTGACAGTCCAAGAAGAGCAAAGCCCAACTATAGGAGTATCCATCTCGATGCGGTCTAGCCCATGAACCTACAAAAAGATTCGGCCCATTATTGGCCCACACTACAAATCGTCCGTTGGTCGTGGTTACGTCCGGGGGGGTTGCCGCGCTGTCCCGCTCCTTACACAGACCAAATCGCTACGAAAAATCCTCTAAAAAAGAACGGCTACGAAAAATTCCGAAAAAAAATCGTCGAGATGGGGGGCGGTGTGGTGCAACATCGTGCAAAATTTCGTCCGAAGATAAGAGCAGCACGGGGGGAAATTAAAATGAGAAAAATTAGATGAATCCACGAGTAGTAGCATCTTTCTGTTTCCAAAATTACTGGTGTTGGCAGCGTTTCTTTTTGTGAGAGGATCCTCAGGAGTCAGGACGTTAATTATTTGGAACTTAGAAGCATGCTTCATTCATGGTGAGCGCAAGCGGTCTTCAATTTAGCCTAAATTTCGGCCCACCATAAAATAGATGAATACATACCCTGCTCAGTTGGGCTGAAAAGTTATGGCTTATAGTTGAAAATATATTGTAGATGGCTGAAATTTCACTATAGTTGAAGGTGACTTATTTAGCGTAATTAACTTTAAAAAATTAAAAATAGAAAAAAATATATTAGCTCATCTCAGACAACGTAAACGAATACAGGAAAAAAGAACTGGTAAAAAAGCTCAAAAAAAGCGAAAAAAATCATAAAAAGACGAAAATTATGAATAGTAAAAAATAAGCCAGAAGCTGAAGCTGAAACGAGCGGGCCATAATTCGATGCCTTCAAGGACCTCAGGGCTGGCCCAAGTTGCCACCAATTCAACCTAAATTCGTGGTTAGCCCACTGACATGTGGGGTGTGACTAACATGGGCCCTTGTCGGCGACACTGAGTTTGTGCGGCGATTTTGGACCGCAAAGAAGCTGCGCGATCCAAATTCGGAGGGTGGAAGTGTAATTGCAAAGGAATTGGAGGGGCCCTTGTGGAAAACTCCATTTGCGGTGCTATAGACCTCGATCTGAACCGCACAACATGATCGGACAGCGCACGGTGACCCCGGGTCGACGTTTGCTGATACGTGGGGCACGTGTGCCGATAGGTTGCCACAATCTCACTATAAATTAAAGCCCATGTATGTCCCACGTAGAAGAGTCTACGCCCCATGCCAGATAACTATTCTCACGGTAATGATATGCGTCCTGCATCTGGCGAGACTATGCTTCCGAACCTGGACACTTCGTTCACTCTGTACAGTCACACACGAGCTATCCCCCCCATCGCTCTCGTTCTCTACGCCCGCATTTTCTTTATCCTCATCTTAAATTTCTCAGCACCTCCTCCTCTTCTGTGGCTCACTGGCCCAGAGCCAGCACCATGATGGCTCGTGTCCTACTGGATCCAAGGTATGAACGACAACCTGAGCCTAGAGCCTAAGTTGATGGATGCGCTAATAACTCGTCCCCCTTAGACTCCAGGTCATGCGCCAAACGACCTTCGGATCATCCCACACCTTGCTTCATTGCTTGGCAAGGGTTAAGCACCCTCATACATTCCTGATCATCAGGGAAAAACTCCAACCTGCGAGGTAAAAAGGCTCCACAGCCCTCATAATTTGGTGCCCCACGACTCAGCCTCGTGGGCACCCCCAGTCCACTAGGGGGCCACCACCCCTAGTGGCCATTCGGTGCCCCCACGACTTAGTCTCGTGAGCATCCCATCGGTGTGCCTGTGACTTAGTATCGTGGGAACATATCCAAGGTGCCCGTGAGCAAGCCTCATGGGCGCGCCCCAGTGGGCTTAGGGGCACCCATAAGGCTTACTTATGGGCACCTTAGAGTTATGTCTATGACACTAAGTCATAGGCATACCGGTGGAGCGCCCACGAAACTAAGTCGTGAGACACCCAATGGGCACTTGGGATGGTAGCCCTAGTGGTCTTGGACGCGCCGCATAAGTGACTTCGCCTTCGTAGGCTTCGCTCTGATGCGACACTCACGTTGAAGACTATGCCTCGGTAGGGCGGCCGCGCATCTCGTACTTCACCTTTGCAGGCTTCGCTCTGACGTGTTGCCTGCCAAAGCACTGCCCGCCTCGAAGGCTATACCTCGGTAGGGTGGCCCGTGTCTCCGACTTTGCCTCTATAGGCTTTGTTTTGACGCACGCCCACCTCGAAGGCTATGCCTCGGTAGGGTGCCCCCGTGTCTTTGAGTTCGCCCTCTGCCTGCCTCAAAGGCTATGCCTCGATAGGGTGGCCCTGCGTCTCCAACTTCGCCTCCACAAGTTTCGCTCCGACGCACGGCCTGTCTCAAAGACTACACCTCGGCAGGGCGGTCTTGTGTCAACTACTTCACCTTCACAGACTTCACAATGATGAGCCGCCTATCTCGAAGGCTGTGCCTTTGCACGATAGTCTTGCATCAACTACTTACGTACAAACATACGTTTTGTTTCCTGTTAGGCCTTACGTTCCACTAACATCATGACGTTCTCCCACCATAGGTCTGTCGTCGAAATGCATTACTTTTGACGTCCACACCACCTACACGGACTACCGCTCCCCGTCGTTCATCTTCGCTACACATCCGGGAGGTATGAGATTCACATTATACATCTGGAATATTTATTGTGACTAACACTGTTTCATCTTGCAGCCTCCAATTCAACGTGGAGGTGACGTCGAGTTTACCGATGATGATACGGGCCTCCCGGATGCTTTCAGAGGGTGGTACACAGCGCCAAGGTTTGTAGTGTACGCAGAGCAGAGCTCAACGTTCACACCATACAAAGAGTTTGGAGACTTTGGAAGGCAAAGCTCCTTTGGCTTCGCATCCACATCGTACGGTCAAGGCAAGAGCTCCTTCACATCATGAGGGGGATTTTTAGAGTCATTTGTTCACGACATTATTGCTGGTGGCTCGCAGTAGGCATGTCTCAGCTGGAGGACATCGACCCTTATCGGACCCAGCCTTTTGTACCTGAGCCTATTGGACCACCGTCGGCCACTGAGCAAATAGAATGGTCTCCATATCTCCTCGGAATTGAGACGCAACCTCCGAACCAGCTGGCGTACCCCACGGGACATGCTCGTGCTCAATAAAAGCAACGACCACGTACGGGGAGGCAAACGCAGCAAGGAGATATCAATGGCTCAAATGGGTGAGCCATATCGCATCCTATGTGATACATTTTTTATACTATTACATGTACTTCTACAAATATTTATAATGTATGAACTGCAAAAGATGCCTGAGTATCATTAATTTCATAATTAAATTAATATGAATTAACGGATAGTAAATTTGGAGCACATAAAATTCCCAAAATATTATATCATTACTATGACTATGTCTGGAGGCTTCTCACAAAATTTTGTAATTTTTGAAGCTCGTTTGTTATATGTAACAACTCCTACAAATATCAAAATCGTATGAATTTTTGAGAAACATCCACAGCGTATAAAATTACCAAAAAATTATATAGCTAATTACGTTATGTCAGAAGGCTGCACATAAAATTTTGTAATTTTTTGAGCTCATTTGTTATATTTAAAAATTCAAACAAATATTAAACAAAAAAATAAATTAGGACAGGTAATTAAGTCGGCTAATCAATCGGCTTAATCACCTGCCGCTTTGCCACGTGGCGGCAGATCGGGTGATGGGACGGCAGGCTGTCTGCCGTCCGGCCATGGGATTGTAGCGGTTACGCATCAGCCCATGGGTGTCACCGCTCGGCTACCGGACAACAAAAATATCATTTTTATCAATACGCTAGACATATAGCCATTTTTTATAAATTCAGTGTCAACATGCCAAATATGCTAAAAAAGTCTTATATAAAGCAGGGTTAGGCCGGTGCCGGGCCGTATTTCCATACAAACAAAGAAGATCCGGACAGTAATAACATCCATCAACTGTGGTTGTTGACCATTATAAGGTCCATCAAATTAATTACTAGATGCTTTTTGAGAATTTCTAACTATTTTTTTTAGCAACTATAGAACATTTGTCAACGACTTTTAGCATATAATAGATTTTAATGTACTGTTTATTTAGCAACTCTAAAACGTTTATAATCTATTTTTAATATATAATGGATTCTAATGTACTGTTTGTCCTGAGATTCCTGCGGGCTCCAAATTAGTTGCAGGTTTCCACGGTTGCCTTTCCGGTCTAAACGTTCTCGAAGTGGCATTTCTTGGTTGCCTGCCACTTCGTACAGTTCTATGCTGTCAAAGCAGGATTTAACGCTACTGATACTAGTATTAGTGCTCACTCCTTTTGCGGAAGATAGACCACTTTCTAGGCTTCACAATGGCCGTCAAAATCAATCAGACACTACGGGCCTATTTGGTTGGAGGCTGGAAAAAGCTGCTTGGGTCAGATATGCTATCTCAGACGTTCGATTTTGGATGTCTGGGGTCAGGATGTGTTGCCTGGCAGGCATTTACCTGCGAGACCTCCAACCAAACAGGCCCTACGTTCTGAAATAGACTGAACTACCAGGATACTGAGGGACGTTTGAAACACATTTTCTAATAAAAAACAATTAGTATGAGTGGACGGAGTATTTCCTATCATCCAAAAACTTTTGGACATGTTCTTTTTAGTTTTGGCATTTAGCTATAGTTTGGTTTTTATGTTTTTCGTAAAAAAAATACGAAATAACATAACTCACATATTATTTTAACTAATATAAATGAAGTCGTTATAGTGTGTATTATAATTAACTTATAAATCATCTTAAAAATCACTTCATTTCAAAACTAATTATTATAGAAAAACCCAAAGTAGCTTTTAGAAACTAAAAAATGCTGTTAACATCAAATCACAATGTCAAGTTGTAAATTCCGTAGAAAAAAATCAAGCGGGTCTCGATCAAAAAACACATCAGCAAATCATGCACACATATAATCGTAAATTGGTAATTATACATCGATCCTTATTCCCGTTTTATATTTCTAGGTCAAATAATGCTAAACGCGCACCGCCCTTTCTCCCCCATTACATGCATTACTCCTTGGCCTTGTCAGGGACGCCAGCGCCGGCGTCGGCACCGTCATGAGACATCATCTTCTTGAACTCCTCGAAGCCGACGCAGCCGTCGCCGTCGACGTCGACGGAGGCAATCATCCTCTCGCACTCCTCGGCGCTGCAGCCCTCGCCGATCCGCCCGAGAACCTTGCTGAGCTCGGCGGCCGTGATGCGGCCGTCGCCGTTGACGTCGTAGACGTCGAAGGCGGCGCGCAGCTCCTCCTCGAGCTCGCCTTCCCGGCGGCGGCGGCCGTGGAAGGCGGCGAACTCGCCCAGGTCGACGAAGCCGTCGCGGTCGGTGTCGAGCTCGTCCATCATGGCGGCGACCTCGCGGCCGCCGGCGGAGGAGCTGGCCGGCGGCGAGATGGCGCGCGAGACCGCCGCGAGCTCGGACGGCGAGATCCTGCCGTCTCCGTCGGTGTCGAAGCGGGAGAAGACCTTCTCGATCGAGTCGTCCGAGGCGATCGCGGGGGGTTTCTGGACCTGCTTCTCGGCGGGGTTCGACATGGCTTTCCTCTGTGTGTCTTGCCTAGCTCGCTGCTCGTGAGAGTGAAACTGAAGCGCGTGGCTGTAGTGAGGAGCACTGTGTGAGAGCTTGGACTGGGCTCTGCGATATTAAAAGCCGGGCGCTCCCGCACACGCTATTGACACGCACAGTCGTACACGACAGGAGCCGCGTCGGGGTTAAGCCACGCGGACGGGTGATCTGCTGGGTCTCGCTGGGGTTTCCTCCAAGGTCGGAACAAGTCGGCAGCCAGGCAGCCAGGCAGCCGAATCACCGTCCACGTCTGTATCCTACGTATTTTTTAGTAGCATACACTACGCGTCAAATTGGCTAGCCCGGTTCGTTCAACTTGTTGTTATTTTTTAGTAGCACACGGCAGATAAGACACATGACGATGAAGGAAAATGACTGATCAGAATGCTGTGAAGAAACAGAGTTAATTAGAGATTGATTGAAAGAGACTTAAGAGATTGATTGAGGAAGCCGCGCCTTCGATCGACAGGAGGGCATATGTTCTATTTATAACATCACCAAGGTTACATTGATCTCTGAATCACGCGTGATATGTGCGCAGTTTATATTGCCATCCCCGAACTTTAACAATTGCTTCTGTCGCTCTTAAGGTTATCGTGTATTCGTGTGGTAAGTACGTCGTGACATCATCCTCTTTGTCGCAGCGTTAGAGATTTTCACGTGGACATACAAAAGTAAACCTCCCGGCGCCAGAATGAATTCTGACATTGTTCACGCGAATATTTTCTTTCGCGAGGAGTTCACTTTAATATTTTTGCCTCCTAAGCAAAAACATCGAGCAGAAACCCAGCCCATCCAATTTATCCGCTTTAGAGACTAATCTGTCAAGCCGTGAACGCCAGCCCATACATGAACTGCGTTAGCACAGCCCGTTAACGTTTTCTTGCTTGGCCCAGAACCCAACCCGGCCACTCTCGATCGACTCTAGAAAGCTCGCGCCAACCTCCGGCCGTGCCGGCGCATCCAGAACAAGCGCGAAGCATCGGTCCTGGACCCTTCACGACGCATCCAACTGCATCATCATCATCATCATCATCCGTTCTCCTATAAAAGCCCTCAACGCACGCTCGATTTGTCTCGAATCACACGAGCCGAGGTCTGAAGCTAGCGAGCGATCAAAACCTCAACGCCGGCGGCGGCGCAAATCATTTTGCCAGTAAGCTAGCATGTCTCTCGTGCGGAGCGGCAACGTGTTCGACCCGCTCTCGGTGGACTTCTGGGCGGACGCGGACCCGTTCGGCACCGTCCGCTCCCTCGCCGAGCGGTGCCCCGTCCTCACCAACGTCCGCGTCGACTGGAAGGAGACGCCCCACGCGCACGTCTTTAAGGCCGACCTACCCGGCGTCCGGAAGGAGGCGGCCAAGGTCGAGGTCGAGGACGGCAACGTGCTCGTCATCAGCGGCGAGCGCGCCAGGGAGAAGGGGGATGGCGAGAACGAACGGTGGCACCGCGTGGAGCGCAGCAGCGGCAGGTTCGAGAGGCGGTTCCGCCTGCCGCGCAACGCCAAGGTGGACCGGGTGAACGCGTCCATGGAGAACGGCGTGCTCACGGTCACCGTGCCCAAGCAGGAGGTCCAGAAGCCGCCGGTGAAAGCCGTGGAGATAACTGGTTGATCAATCCGTCCACCTCACTGCATGGACACAAGGACGCAGAAAAATTCACGGGGGGCAAGCTGGGTTTGCTGCAGGTGAAGGAACTGAATAAGTGGCTTCTCTACGTACCGGTTGTACACATACGTGTTACTCGTATGTTTAGTTGTTTGATTTGTGTTCAGTGTCTTGTGTCGGATATGTGATGTACAGTGTACGTGTTAATGTACTTCCAGTGTATGTATGATTTGTAATAAACTTGAGCGGTCGTCACATGCCAACCGAGTACCGAGTCGTATTGGTCAGTGCCGGTCCTGTCGAGTAATGTAGTGCGCCAATTTTACCTCCGGTCTTGCGTTAGGCTGTGAAGCTCGTAGGGCATGTTTGTGATTCACCACCACGTATTGCTAAACTTTTTGTGTTAACTGTTTAGTCCTTAGCTACAGATTTGACGTGCTACAATTTTTTAGCTATCAAATCTACATGCTAATATACTCGTATTTTTGTCAAATCTTACGTAGGTGTGGCCATAAAAAGTGTGGTTTACCATAATTTGCCACAAAAAGGTGTAGCAATGTATCCATTCTCTTTTTACTCTGTTTTGGACATTAATGTTAATGAGGATAGAATAATCCTCAAATTATTATGTCATTATATTTCGATAAGAGGTAAATATGGTAGGATGGTCGTAAATTCTTATACGACCATATGGTCGTAAGCTCTTCTACGATCATATTATTGTAAGACTTATTGTGAATATCTCTTGGTCGTAAATCCTTCTACGATCACGTAGTCGTAAGTTTTACTACTACTATCTCCTTGGTCGTAAGTCTTTCTACGACCAAATAGTCGTAAGTCCTACTGCGACTACTCCATATGGTCGTAAGTCCTTCTACGACTATGTAGTCGTAAATCTCACCGCGACTACTCTATATGGTCGTAAGTCCTTCTACGACTACGTAGTCGTAAGTTGTCTTGTGACTACCTTATGGTTATGGACTTTCCTACGACCAACCTATCTCTGACTATCTTGTTTACAACGAATAACGGCATCGTGGGTTCGTCTGATAAGGCAGTTAGAACATGCACTTATCCAATAACCGCACAAGATCCCTCTCTGACAACAATCGCTACATGGTGAACGGCCTCTTACGTCTCTCTTACAGTAACTTTCATCAGGCGATTATCATTCCAAGCGTTGAGGCATCTCCTGGCACAGGATAACTGCCGTTGCTTCTCTGGCTATATAAAGGTTAACATCAAAGAGAGAAGGGAGGGGCATTCAGATCGAATGAGAAGATAGTGCTAGGCATTCGCATCACTCTCAATTGTAATCCTTTTCTGGTGATTAGTTATTATATAGGACGTAGGGTTATTATTCTCTTAGGAGAAGGCCCGAACCTGGATAAAAATTTCCGTGTCTCTACTCTGTATGTGCATACATCGGGTCTTCTAAGAGTTTCCTTGAATCCAAATAAATTATACATAAGATCGATATTAAAACGTCGACAAATGTGGTTTCCAGTATAGATGTTTGACCATAGTTTTTCTAGTTATACGTTAGAAAAAACTATTAAAAATATAATGGAAGGTTCTTTTAATGATAAATCTACTAATAACTTCTCCATTGAACAAATCTAAACAACTTTGTGGTATTTACATGTAGGGTGTTATAACCTGCATGTTTGGATGATGTAAGTTCTAAACTTCTTCTATAAATAAATGGCAGAGCTTCTGCTCAATCTTTTAGAAAAAATCTAAACAACTCTTTATATATATAGATCAAAAGATATCTATTTGAGAGTGGAGAGAACGTTACTCATAGAAAAGAGCAATCGACCCCAGAGAGAGAGAGAGTGCTTGCCATGTTGCTAGGATGAGTTTGGCCCACCGTTATAAGCACCATGGTTTTTATGTAGAGAAAGACAAGTGTACTATATCTTAAAATCGATTCTCTACTCCTCCGAATACCTTCTCCTCCCTCTCCTTCACATCCGTTGCCTCCCTCCTCCATCAACATCGCCGCTGCATCAGTCGCAGCTGCACGTGCCTCCTCCGCCGCCTCGGCCCCACCTCCCTTGTGGACGGCGGTACCTCTGTCCAACCTAATATTCTTTCAGCCCGCATCTCATCGTCCTACCCTCCTTTATCGCCCACCAGCCACCACTGGCCACCGCTACCCCCTCCCTCTATAATTGGGGCATACTGCGAACTCGTTCGAAAACAGCAGTGCCACTGTTCCCCTCACCAGACCTCATCGTGCTTGTCTCCCCACGTCAGACCTCGTCACGCATGTCTTCCCTCCTTCTGTCCCATCGGAAAGACATAAAACATACATTGTTTTGTAGTCTTTCTTTTTTATGTATGTCTACTGATGGACTTGGGTTGACCTAAAAGTGCACATTTTTTCTTGGACCAGAGCTGGATTGGATTTGGGCCAGGCCATGGGTTGTGTATTTTGTAATGAGAGGTGAGAGAAGAGAGAGTCAGTCAAGCGGGAAAATAGTCTTGCGCAACTGCGTATGCGGCGGAAAAACTGCCGCATCACCGGAGTCGGTGAGGAGTCGATCGACGAGTGCGATGCGGTCACCGGAGCATAAATGAGAGGTCTAGGACGTTGACCTCGTTGAGCGCGTCATCCTCGTCGTCCTCCCCCGCTCCAACGGCTGGCGACCTGAGCAGCTTCCTCCTAGCATGGGCAACGGTGTGGAGGCGCTACATCACGGCCTAGTGCAGCGGCACCTGCTTGTCCTCTGCCTCCTTCCACGACCCCGACTGCGTGAACGCCACCTTTGCCCATGTCATTCCCCTCGCTCTGCTAATATGCTTTTCCATTGCTAATTCTTCATTTGGAGGATCACATCGAACACCACCGAAAAGGGTGATGAGTTCGGTCCTGACCTTAATGCTTGGATTTACATAACTTAGGCTAGGCTTAGATCAGATCCTTGTCAATTCTATTTGGTTTCGGCCATTGGGCGGCCCTATTTCATGTTTGGATGGGAGTTCAATTCCACGCTATGTGTGTATTGACTTCTATTTTTGGTTTCTGCTTAGAAAAACTAAAAGCCAATACGAATATTCGGTTTTTTGAAGCGTTCTCCACTCCTCTCGCACCGTCTTGCTCCAGGATAAGATAGTAGAGCACGGGTGCATCGCGCACCCACTTCTCTTGCACCCGTCACACTCACAAATCTCTCACTTACTTTTTCCACCACTCATTCTCTCCTTTTAAAAATTATTTCTTTCAATCACTACTTCTCATTTTTAAGTCAAAAACTGTAAACCATCGATACGAATGGCCCTAATACGACCCGACGATCGGAGCACCAAGGCTTCAAAGAGGACCGTACTGGACAAATCATGTTCACAATCTAACCTGGTTGCTGGGACGGGTTTGGCCCATCAGTGTAATAGGCATCCCATCTCCCAATATACGGTTAGCCCATAACGGCCTCTCTACACTCCAAAGGCAAAGACCGACCCATCCGTGAGCCCATTAATGCCTCGCCGTAGGGCCGTACTAGGCCCATGACGAAAGAATGCTTCCCGTTCCATCTGCGGCGTCCTCTCAAAAAAAGAGGGGGAAAAGGCTATCTGCGGCGGCCTGGTTACCGGGGCATTTTTCCTGCATCATCATGTCGCTTTGTGCCACATAGCTACTTGGCAATTGGCATGTCAATTTTATCTCTTACGTGGCTAAGGTATCATGCTCATAACCCAACGGATACCTGGCTAAGGTATCTCTTCCTTCATTCAATCAATTCATGTTTATCCGCGGATGGAGAGCATGGCAAGTAGTCAGGCATTAATTTGATTGCGACAGGTAAAATCTTCACTCTCACTGCTACCAACAGCAATCTGATACAGTACCTTCTGAATTCTGATCGATAGCAAAATCCAACACACACACGGAGTAGCGGAGCAGCTATCGGAAAATAACTGGTCAGTTAATGCGCGCTGCGATATCACCTTACATTGCGTTATTCAACATATATATTGATTGATAGATGTGAGCAATGTTACTTCTCGCTGTGGTGTACTCTGAGTTGTGTTTGATTTTCCTCTTTTTTTAATAAATATTTCAGTTTCAGTGGCAACGGCTGTAACTTCTGGGTTGCTTTTAGTATGATTTTACGTTGTGCTGAAGCTATTTGGAAAAAAAAACCCCCCCTTCAATATTCGGCAGAGCAACACTGGAACAGACGAAGAGTGGTACTAAAGAAAATATTGAGCTGATACTATCCAAATATGGGATAGCCCCCAAAAGTACGAGTACACTGAGCTGACAAAGATAACCAGATCTTTCAGTGAGAAACTAGGGGAAGGCGGATACGGCATGGTTTTCTAGGGTACTCTTAGGGATGGACGCCTGGTTGCCGTCAAAATTCTTCATAACTCGAGAGGCAATGGCGAAGGATTTATCAACATTGTCAACACCTCTCATGTTAACATTGTTTGCTTACTTGCCTCTTGTTTGGAAGGATCAAACATCGAAAGGGCTGGTGTACGAGTACATGCCAAACGGATCATTGGACAGGTACATCTATTCTGAAAATCCAAAATCACCACTAGGGTGGGTACACTTATATGAGATAGCAATTGGCATTACACAAGGGCTAGAGTATTTGCACAGAGGGTGCAACACGCGCATAATCCATTTCGGCGTCAATCCTAATAACATCCTTTTAGATGAGAACTATTGTCCAAAAATTGCTGATATTGGTCTGGCCAAACTCTGTAACCCAAAGGAGAGTTTCGTCTCGATGGCTGGTGCACGAGGAACCATCGGCTTCATTGCTCCGTAAGTCTTCTCCAGAAGATTTGTAGTTGTCTCAACCAAGTCAGACATTTACAGTTTTGGAATGATGCTTTTAGAGATGGTTGGGTGGGGGGAAGGAATGTGAATTGTTAAGACAAACGCTGGCAAATCTATTTCCCGCAATGGCTTCATGATCATTTAGCACAAGGTGGTAGACTGGAAACATTTGAAGTGACAAGCACAACAGAGGAGTCCGCACGAATGATGTCTTTGATTGGGCTGTGATCTTACAAATGATGCCGGAGACTCGCTCTTCAATCAAAGGTTATAGACATGCTACAGAAGAGTGTTACTGAATTAGAACTTCCACCAATGCAATGCTTATCTTACCCCTCAGAACCATCAATCCAGTCAATCAATTCAACTTATGGAGAAATTAATTGAACCTTCAGGCCAGACTTATCACAATGTAACTAAGCAAAAGGGGTGTACTTACTTGTATAGTAATACAAATAAGAATTGCGTTTCTTCAGGATTTGGTAATCAGTCTATTCACTTTCTTTCTAGTCTTCTGTTGCTTGCCTTTTTAATGTACAAAGATGGTAATGAAGTATTTCTTTCTCGTTGCTGGTGCTTCTCAAGTTGCATTCACTTCAGAATTTATTTGCCTTCACTTCATGGTATGTTTTGGTATTCCCCGGAGTGATTGTACCCATTTGATCATCACTAACTTCCTCCTTTTGTTTCCTTTTTGAAGCTGACGAATTGTATCATTATTACTGCTTTTGTTGAGCGATTTGGCAACTGATACGACGAATTTCTCAGATAATGCTTCATAAATCTACGATTCTTTCCTTCACTGCTAAGACACCAGCCCTATAGAACCCTGGAGTCGATTGACATGCAATGATTATTTCTTGCCGTAGCTGCTAAGAGACTCGGAATTTCGTTCCGGAGACGACTGAAAATTTCGCACGGAGTACGTCCCGTGCTGCCAAAACTTCAATTCAGGATGGCACCTTTGATCTGTCTGGCTAACGGCCACCAAGCATTCCACGGACCAACTCCAGCCAAGCGATTAAAAGCCAAACATATCTTCTTCACCTACTACGAAACTCGAATGCATTAATTAAGAAAGAAACTGCGAGCTAGTAGTAGCAAGCAGCGGTTGTTGAGATGTACCTCTCATGGAGGGACGGTCTATTACATGTCGTTGGGATCGCAAGTTTTGCGTGGCTCAGAACGTTTTCCGGCACGGAGAATCTGTGATCTTTGTGCTGACTTTGGTGTCCATTAAACAAAAACGAATCAACCACTGTACAAGCGTACATGCCTTCGGATCAAGAATCGACAGTTCGGACCGGGCACGGTGGAAAAACGGAGGCGTCTGAAACCTACATTTTTGGCTGAATAAGTTGTTATAAAACGCACTGCAAATATGAAACAACAAGAAAGACAAAGATTTAATATGAAAAGCATTTGCAGGAAAAAAAAACCAAAGACACATAATCGGCGAAATCATTGTATAGAGAAAAAGTTACAGAACGCTATTAATGTATTACATGAGTAAATAACTTGAAGCGTGCCATTCTACCTATCATGAGACTTACAAGGGTTTATAAATAGTTTTGAGAATAAGAGTTTCAAACAAGAAAAAACAGAATTCTAATCGACAATAGAAACAGAGATCTACTCAGAAACTGAAACAATAACGTGCTCGGAGTCGAGAACAACACCTCGCTCGGAGACGAAATAAAGTCTCACAAAATGTCGGTGAAGAGTTGTAGTCGGAAGCTCCTTGAATAGCCACATCTAACTCTAGTCGGCGTAAATAACTTTGGACACCATATCTGATGCAAATTGGTGCAGGTCTATCATAAGCTCGAAGATGATTCCAATCATAACCTCTAACTAGTTCATATTACCGACCAGTCATATTGATTGACATAAATCTTTTAAGTAAAATCTGATCGAATTCTTCAAATGATCAAATATAACTAAATTCAGATCATAAAATACAACATACGCTTCGTGTACTCTTCACGGCCTTTTTCCGCGCGGATCTTAATTTGCTCCGCAGCTGCCGCCGGCTAGGAAGATGCACGATGCACGTGCCAGTGGATTGGCCCCGGGTCATATGTGAAATGTGTGCGTTGAACAATTGCTTGGTCCTTGGTAGGTTGTGAACTCGTGAATGATCTACTTCAACGTCGACAACTCTGGAGCTCCGATTCAGCGAACATGTACGTCGATCGTAGCTTAGTCAACGTATGGACCAAGCGATCGATTTGTTCGGCCATGGTATCCAAATTAATCTTCTGCAAGTACAGCGGTAGGCAAGTAATGGTACGAACAAAGCCAATTAGACAACAAGTTTGAAAAACCAGAAAGTTGACGACGCAGAAGATTGCGAGCCACTTACTGAAACGACCTCAAAATTTAAAATTTAGACTTCTTTTGAATTTTTACTTGAATTCTCAAATTCTTACCTAATTTGGCTTTTCTCCTTGAAAACAGCTTTCCTTTTGACCCATGCTGTTTTCCCCTCTCCTTTGGCACTCTCCTTCAAACCGTCTTTCTCCTATGCTAGCCAGGCGGCCAGGCCACATGGCCGCACGTCTTTCTCTTGGCATTCAGACCACTGGTGTCACTAGCGCTGCAGCTCGCCATCTTTCATTAACTCCCCGTCCACTCCATGTAGTCATGTAGACCCTACTCCCGCCTCGCCTTTTGCACCGTGCTGACTCTCTCGCCACCACCATGAGTAGCTCGAACCAAGCCACTTCAGCCAAATCCACCACCACCCCATATTTCCCGTGCTCTATATATGGTTAAATCGCCCTTGTCCTCACCGAAGAGTCACCGGAAAGCTATTGTGCCGTGACCTTCTCTGTCGTTGTCGGCCATCATCGCTAGCTTTCGTGCCCTCCAAGCCCCAAAAACCAAGCCTTGTGGAGTCCATCCATACCGGTAATCGCCGTCAGCGAGCTTCGCTAAGGCTCGGTTGTGGTGGTCACCGTGCCTCTGTTTTGTGTCAGGAAGAAGAAGAGCGAAGGAAGGAGTAGGGATGGCATTGTGGCAGGATCTCAACCGTACGTGTCACACGCATCGAGCGCCCGTGCGTGTGCGCTTGGGCCATTTTGGCCAGGCGCTTTGGGCCATGATGGCCAGCCCATAAGGCTAATTTTCTTTGAAAACCGAGCCGGGCCGAAACATTGTTTAGTACTATTCATACCAGGGCGGCCCATCGCTGTTCACAACTGTAGCAGACACTGTTCAAAGACCATTCAATTCCTTTGGACCTGACCCGACACTGTTCAAAGACCGATTCAATTCCTTTGGACCTGACCCGATAACTTTTAAAACCCAACCCGTTACTGTTCTTATCCAACCCAAGGTGAATAGTACCTAGACCTGTTACTGTTCATCCGAACACAAAAATACATGTTTATATCCATTCAAACCATTTCAAGCCTGTTAAGACCTTTCCCACCTTCGTTTGGCCAACCCAAATTACAAAAAAAAAACCAAACTCACATTGTTCCAAAACGAATCCACCGCTATATATCAGTCTGCTACTATTTATTCCAAAATCCATCCAACATAATTATAGCCATTTCTACTGTCTCAACCAGTCTAGCCTATTTCCAACTCTGTTTAGCCAACCCAAGAACTACTTAAACTCCAATCACCTAAACCTTTTTTTTGTCTTTCTCGTTATTTTATTGTATTTTGTTCCCAGCTTGCATTTTGCAAAGCAAGAACTTAGCTAAATTCGTTCTTTTGCATTAGCATCTGGATTTGCCTAGCTGGATTCGTTCTTTGGTTTATACAAAAAACTAGTTTTAATGAAAACAATGAATTTTTTTAGAGAAAGATGGTCCGAGTGGGATACCCGTGGATAGGTTACTGTCGGGTCGGTGTCTGTACTAACGGTATTAATTTGACTAAATTTCTATTTTTATATATTGTATTAAAATTCACCTTTGTACTTAATTTATAGTATTTACTTCAATACCGCTTTTCGCACAAATAACCCTAGTACTGGATAACTACATCGACTAAAGTGAGGATTGTGATGAGTAGGCCACGTCTTATAGTCATTCGCCTGTGGGCAGGCAAGATGGTTTTTTGCACTTCATTTATCTTCCACTGTTTTTATGTTTATGTTTGGCTTATGAGCCGTGTTGATGTAATCTTGGCCATAAGGCATATACACTTTGTTTTGTAATAAAATTTATCATTATGCATGATATGTATACCTATTAACCCTGTATGCACTAGTTTTTCTGGATTAATGCAATTTACATAGAGGGCTCTGGAGTTGTTGTTCCGGGATCCGACAGTTCCGCATTGGCTGGTGAGTATCCGACAATGTGTAGTCTATAACCTACCAGGTAGAGACTAGAAAGAGAAGAGCAGTGAAAGATCTTATTTTCTCAACTTAGTCGCATGTTACCTATTACGTGTCTAGATATTGTGAGTTTGAGAAATCTTGTGGATAAAGCTGGGTAACTCTGCAAAGTATAACAAATGGTATTTGAATACGCCATTCTCCCGATTAATTGAGCTGTGTTTCATGCGTGATTCCAATAAGAAGGCATAAGTAGATATTGAGAATTTGGTAATGGAAAGTATGGTTAACAAACCCTTTTTCTGTTAATTAAATATTGTTTTACTATTTTAAAAATATAAATTTCTTTACCAATAAACTTTCATACATAAAAAAAATAATATTCCCAACACATTCCATTTCTTGAAATAATGGTAATTAGTTAAATAACATTTCCCCATATAGATTGTTGAGTACCTAGTGCATTCATCTTTCTTAATTCCATCATAACAGATACTGAAAGAGGAAAAGATACTTTAAGCTTTCATGTTAGGGCTGTGGGAATTTCTTCGGTTCTTCCAAACGTAAGTTAAGTTTTGGGCTCAGTCGCCTATATTGTTGTTAAAGTAGACTGTTAGGTCTTATTTTTAATTAAGTTAGTCCTTTTTAAATGATCGTGAGCAGGTATGATACTCTTTTTGTCTGCAATAGAACTCCTGGGATGTTGCAGAACATACAATGGTCCTATTCCCAAAAATGGGGTTGTTACACTTACTACTTTCTTCTTAACAAAACGTCGATGATCCACCTACCATTCGGTAACATGAAAAGTTAAGCCAAGATTTGTGGCCGGTACATATAAACATCACCAGCCAGTGTCAATGAACCCTAGAACCTCGCATGGTAACAAGTAGATTAAACCAAAGACTTGCAACCAATGACACGTTGTTACTTCAATTCGGGAAGATTAGACAGAACACAAAAGCGCACGTGGCCGGCCAATGGCAATTCTAGGATTAAAATTTAGGTTAGACGGTATGGATCAATAGTAATATTAAAACCAAAGCAGGATATACGTAATTCATATTGCAATCACAACAATAAGAGCATATGACATTAATTGAAACCCAAAACTACAAACCACATGTAAAGATGGAGATAGAATATGGTACCTTGTTAATGAAGTTTAGACATCAATTTTCCACGAAAATATCAAATCATTTAATACACCAGTTTGAACAAAAGATGAAGTACCAACGTTTCAAAATTGGGCATATTAGTAAGTGTTAATATTTATATTGATCAATAAAGGTTAACTGAACATTGACAAATCAGAAAACATACAACTAAAGCACTAATCATGTCTAGGAGGTCGAGGCAATTTCATTCTCTGATGTTTCATAGCTTGAAATCATTTCTTAATTATATCAAGATCAAGTCCTTTAAATATCTCCTACTCAATGTAGCACACCATCGAGTCATTTAACCACTCATCGGATAATCTATTGTGCAAATCGGTCTTGATAATATTCATAGCTAATAAGACTCTTTCAACCGAAGTCGTGCACAACATCTTACAAGTTTCTTTTCAATTGTTGGACAACTCATTTGGGCATTTAATAGACATAACTCCTCAAATGCAACTAATCACTTCTTCCTTCCTTTGTTTATATCAATCAATCATCTCTAAAAAATTATTGTTTATTGAAGAAGAAGATTCATCATGTCCATAGAATGCCTGACCTTACATTATGAGATATGACGCACAATCTAAAGAAGCAGTCAAATGAGTTTCATATTTGATTTTAGAATCTTTGCTGTGAGACTCCATCTTATGAGATACACTTGACTTGACTATCGATTCTTAAAAACATTGCTAGATTTCCTTGCTTTATTGTGGATACTATTAGCCCCACCAACATGAAGAGGAAATGATGTACATACATTCTTTCAATTGATATACCCTAATTTGGTGAAGACATCATGACCAAAATTTTCATCTAAAGGTTGCTACATAAAAAGAAAGCAATAGAAGCAATAAGCCACATTCTTCTCTACACTATATTCCAACCAATCGTACCTCTTAAACCATGTTTTATGAAAGCTCCTAAAATCCTTTCTATATTATTTGCGAGCAAAATTATGACCAACAGGTTGAGTCGGACCCTTTAATAAACAAGCCCTCCTCACTTGATCTATAATGTCGGGATGAAATTTCTCAATTGGTATACGAAGTGTCTGTCGGATCAGCCACAATGTGAATATCTGGGTTGAAATCCTCAATTCCTTCGGTTTGTTTCTGTGGAAATGGACCAAGTGGTTGTGTTTGTGCATCTTCAACATCAACGCGCAAGTGCCCAGCGGCCAATGCCTACCTACCCGCGGCCCGCATCCTTGGCTCCTTGCATGCGGCGCATCTGATCGCCTCCTGCTCGCTGGCTCGCGCGCAGCTTCATGCAGCCCTTATCGCAGTGCCACCACCTGCCAGCCATGCACCGCGCCGCCACCTCAACCTCGCGCTAGGGTTGGCCTGGGAAGTTGGCAGTGACTAAGAAGGCAAGCATTGACCAAGAGCGAGATAAAATGGTGACTGGTGACTCATGAGCTAGTAGTGGGCCTCCAAACCCCTGCCTCCTCACGCACACACGGCCCATGAAGGGCCACCCAACCAACTTCTTCCTCGAAGCCACTCGCTGCAAACAGCATGAAATCCCGGTGGGCGTAGAGAGGAAGGAGGAGGGGGGGGGGGGGGATTCATGGGGTACCGATGAAGCTAGCTACCTCGGGCGCCTGACCAGCCTTACCTGATTGTTGGCTTCACCCCTGTGGCCGGCCTTGCATAAGAAATTAAGAATAGACGGAAGAAAAGTGTGAACGGCTTGCCCATCGAGCCCTAACTGACGGATAGCGACCATGCAGCATTTGGCTGCACAATCCATGGACTTCCCGGGGCACCGGCGGGTACGTCAAGGACACGCCTGCAGCACGGTACCTGCAGCCGAGCGACGAGTCGTGCGTACGGCCAGGCCTGGTCTATCGCGAGGCGAGGTGACGCAGAAATGTGAACAGATTTTAAAGCGTCGCGGTCGGAAGGGTCCAAAAAGTATATATGGTTCAGCGACTGCACTTAATGGGGCAGCCAAGCGATCGTTCACACACTGAAGCAAACGTTCGCGTGTGTGTGTGTGTGTTGTAATTGAGCGGATGGCGAGGCGAGGGAGCATCGCCGCCGTTGATCGGGGGGAGGTGAGCCGTGGAGCCGGCAGTGTGTTTAATTTTCTCCCGTGGAGCTTTCCTGATCTCGCATTTAGTCCAAGTGCAGAGCTACAAATTGACCCGTTCACACCACTGGCGCAGCAGTTAGCACACCTATTATTTTCGACTTTTTAGTTAGCTTTTATCTTTAATTTTAATAATAATAATAATTCGGTAGACTAATAGTCTAAGATAACATGCCACAGAGGATGTTGGGCATCTAGCTAGTGTCGGGTGTTGGTCCATATATAACCGGTGCCTTGCCATTAGCCGAGCAGCAGCTCCAAGCATACAACATACTTGAAGCTAGCTATAGCATATTAGCTTTAGAGAAGGAAAACAAGTTACTAGGTTGTGTGTGATCTATATATTGCCAAGAAGCTAGTGATCGATCGAAGAAGTCGAGTTTGCAAGAATGTCTCTTGTAAGGTTCATTGACACGCTCGCCTTTGACACATGGAACCCCTTCAGCATCTTCGGCACGACGGTGGCCGCCGACGCGTGGCTGGCCAGCGACGCGTCGGCGTTCGCCAACACCTACATCGAGAGCCGGGAGACGGCGGAGGCGTACGTGTTCAGCGCGAGCCTCCCGGCGGGCGTGAAGAAGGAGGAGGTGAGGGTGGAGGTGGACGAGGGCAACGTGCTGGTCATCACCGGCGAGCGCAGCGTGCGGAGGGAGGAGAAGAACGACAAGTGGCACCACATCGAGCGCAGCTGCGCCACCTTCTTCGGCAGGTTCCACCTCCCCGAGGACGCCGTGGTGGACGACGTCAGGGCGGCCATGGACGGCGGCATGCTCACCGTCACCGTGCCCAAGGTGGGCGCCGAGAAGCCCGAGGCGAAGGCCATCGAGGCCGCCGGCCCGTGCTGATGCCGATGCCGATGCCGATGCAGTAAGTTGTGCATATGATCGATCTGCTCGATCGGTTTCTGGGCTTTTGAACGAATGGTACCACCACCACCACAGCACGTACTCTTGACTGTGAGATCAGTCATAAACGTTCTGTGTAAAGGACGACCTAGCTTGCGAGTAAGGTGCTTGATGTACTTTCATCTGTGGTTTATTTGGTGTAAGCTGCATGCCTGCATGTAAGAGAAACATATATGCTTGTATTACTTCTCTCTTTTGCGTTGGCGAGTAAATCAAATGAAGAGCAAGCTCATCCATCTCAATGGTTTGGCAAGGTAATTAATAGTACCTGTTAATCGATCTACCGCAAGTCTGGAAGTAAAGTTTACTTAGTTGACACAGTGAGTATTTAGACAATACTGGAGCTGAAAAGCACAAACCTTTTTGAGGCAAAAAGGTTTGACGCTTCACGCACTACGGCAAGTACTAGTTGGTCCGGCCTGTACGGTGATGAACGACTTGCAAGTTGCAACACTGCAGGCGAACAGGCAAGAGTTGACGCACACACCATTACACCAAGCAGCCAGTACGGCAACACGCAGAGGATTAGACGTGCGAGGCACTGTCAGGGGTTAACTGTGTTCGCACAAATACTACTATTGCGAAACAGCACTGACAAAATTGGGCACTCGTGGGATCGATCTTTTTTCTTTTGAGATGGTAGGAACGAGTAGTTGGAGTAAGGATTAAGGTAGGTTGACGATGAGGTGAAGGATTAAGGTAGATTAATGATGACGTGACCCCTTCGACAGTGGCCGCAGGGAGGCCCAGCACACACTGTGAACGCACGGGAGGGCCTGACAATAATCGGTTAAACCAAAGTGATACGTTTGAGAATTAATTGGGCTTCCATTTAGGTGGGCTGAAACACGACGCGCTCGAGCGCCAAGACAGCAAGTCCCAACTCCCAACCGGAGCGGGCAAGGTGAACGGACACTGTTTGCTTTGCGCTTTCTGTAATTGATTTTTCTATTGAATCTAGCTTTTAAATAGAATATTTTTTAAAGATAGGATTTTTTTTTGAAAAGGAAGACTTTATTAAATCCCAAGTTCGTTACATCGAGGTGATACACATCCTTGGAACAAAAACTTCCAGCCTCTGCCTAAGAATAGGCACACAGCTTATGAGTAAAATCAAAACTGAGCAGAATCTAGTGACAGTCAATCCTAAGACTAGATCGCCACCCATATGCCCGGGTAAAAATATCCTTCGCCAACTGCTCCAACTGTCGCGATGCCCGGGTAAAGATAGGATCTACTAGTTAGTTATAATACATACTATAGTAACTTCATTTATATCAGCCAAAAGCATAAGTAAGGATCTCTCTATAAAATTATTACTATTTATAAATCAAAATTAAACGATATTAGCAAATCTAATATAAGCGCCATAAAGACTAGGTCTCCTTTGCAATTACCTACGTCAATATGGCCGCACGAGTTTGACGCGACGGGTCCTAGCGATCCACTAGCAGCCGGTATTTCGTTCTCCGCCACACTATGGTCGGTATTTTGTTCGTCGTCCACGACAGCCAGGGGTAGCTTCTCGCCGGAGCGCCGGCGCAACTGCGACCGCATCCTGAATGCTTCCCTCTCCTCCGACCTGCTGGAGGTCCCCTGGAGCTCCTGAATGCGTAGCCTAATTTGTTCCTTTCTGAATTGACCAAGAAAGATATAGTGCCATGAATCATGATTTCTACTATATCAAAGCTTCAAATTCCACATACCGAATGATTTGGTTGAGAATGAGAAACATCGCGAACCGACTGCCAATCGGTGTGGCCTTCTAGCAGATGGGCGATGCTTATCCTACTCGGTGGTAGGGCTCGATCGCAAAGTTGGTATGGCCACATTATTCCAGTTTGCTTTGTGGAGTTCATGCATATTAATTGTTATGCTACTAGATCATTCCAGTGCCATGTCGGGTACAGCTCAAGGCCCTGATCAACTCGACTTCGGCTTCTGACTTCTAGCTTATTTTTTACTATTCATAAGTTTCGTCTTTTTCTAAACTTTTGACTTTTTGTTGAGCTTTTTTGCCGGTTCTTTTTTCCTGTATTTGTTTGTATTATACGTAATGGGCTAACATATTTTTTTATTTTTAAATTTTTTTAAATAAATAAGCCTCTGTCATCTACAGTGCTTTTTTCAGCCAGTTATAGTGTTTTCAGCCATAAACCACGAGCTTTTCAGCCGAACCGATCACCACAAGTTTCTTACACAGTGGACTGCTCGATGCACTTGATTGAGACCACACTAGGACGCTCGAGTCCACAGTTCAACACATTGCCATGTTTGAGGTTTATGTAATCACCTCAGATTAATTGAAACTTCTCACCGTAAGCAGGAAAATAGGTAATTATTGTTCCTTTGTTGTAAAAGAACATCTTCAACAGGTGTAAGCCGTCCCTTTTCTTCTTCTGAGAGGAGCGTAAGTCGTCCAGGGGCAACATGAAGTCGATAGTTGTTGAGAACTAGATGATACCCGCCTTGTTGCGGAAATTTTTAGATTTATTCATGGAGACATGCTATTTTGATTAAAGTAGCTGCCACATGAGATGTATTTTATTTAATTATAGTACATGGATGACTGTAGTTGTAAGAAGCAATCTAACGTGAGATAGATGCGTGTATTTGTAAAAAAAACCTAATGCAAAATTAATGAAGAAAAAACAGTACAATTACAAAAGGAGGCGGTGGGTTTGGGCTAATCTCGAATGCCCAAGGTTAATCCAATGGCAAAATAATTTGTCATAATGTGGAAGCCTGCGGGTGGAGAAAAATAGCTTTAATTGCTGTTAATGGGGATTGTTTTAGTATATGTCTATATTATTTCGGGCTTTTAATTTCTTCAAAAATCGAAACAACTGAGAATGACTTCTTTAAATAGATTCTTCAATTGACTTTTTGACTCAAAACTGTGTGTCCTATCGTACCGATATCTTCAAACATCCACTGCCGTTTAAAAAAATACAAAAAAATTATTAATTACAGCTAAAAAAACTTATTAAGGCATAGTTTAAAAGAATGGCCCATGGATGCGCCGAGGCGGGCAAAACAGAATTAAAGAGGTTTGCGGCGTCGCGCTGCTCGTGCATGCGGCCTGTGCGAATCCAGGTGGACAGGCCAAGCAGCCCATCAGTGCCAGCCTGCGGCCATTCACAGTTCGATTTGAATAATTGTACAACTCTTTTGACTTGTTAATTGAGAGCTTAATCCACTGATCAACTGCACTTTTTTCCTACATGACAGTGCACCCAAACTAGAACCAGAATCGCGGCATCCAGTCTCCATTATGCGTTTACGATCATCCATATTTCTAAATAAGCGTTAAGTCTTCAAGGCAATATCGTTTATCCATTTATTCCTCCTCATAGTAAGGCCTAACTGCTGCTGAAAATTATGGTCATGGTTTTTTCAGAACCTTACACCCTACTGCAAGTATTACGTAATCCTCGCTCGCTCAGACTGTAAGAACACCTGTGATCTGTGGAATTAGTAGTAGTCCGCGCTAAATCAAATAATGCTCATAGTTTTCACGAGATATGTAAATCTGCTTTATTTATTTTTCGTCAATCAAGCACAAGACGATTACATAGAAGCTCGGAACAAGGGAAGTAGTACAGACGAGTTGCGGACAGCACAGCACATTTGCAGCAAACAACGCGCACACAGGGACGGACGGACCAAACACGACTAGTAGCGGTACATCATCACACCGTCTTCAACTCACATCCATGGATGCTTAGCCAGAGATCTCGATGCTCTTCACCTCCGGCTTCTTGACCTCGGCCTTGGGCACGGTCACCGTGAGCACGCCGTTCTCCAGCCCGGCCTTCACCTGGTCCACCTTGGCGTTCTCCGGCAGGCGGAACCTCCTCACGAACTTGCCGCTGCTGCGCTCGACACGGTGCCACTTGTCGTTCTTGTCCTCCTTCTCCTTGCTGCGCTCACCGCTGATCACCAGCACGTTGCCGTCCTCCACCTCGACCTTGACCTCCTCCTTCTTGACGCCGGGGAGGTCGGCCTTGAAGACGTGCGCCTCGGGCGTCTCCTTCCAGTCGATGCGGGCGTTGGCGAAGGCGGCTGTGTCGCGGTCGGCCGACGGGACGAGGGAGCGGAAGACGCCGTCGAGGGGGTCCCAGAAGTCGGCGAAGGGGTCGAACACGTTGCTGCGCCTCACCAGCGACATTGTTGCTTGTTGAGTGGGTCGGAAGTGTGCGTTGTGAGCTCGATCGATGCTTTTGCTGATCTGTGTGCTCTTCTCAGTGGCTGGAGGTTGGGAGTGAGGCAGGGTATTTATAGGTTCGTCAAGGACCTGTCCTGAACCCTCTGGAGTTCTCTAGCTCCATCTCTCCCTCCGAAAGCAACAAAAGCAAAAGCAACCACTTGTTTTTTTGTCGTTCGTCTAGAAAGGGACCCCACAAGTTGTTCTAGAGCACTCTGGTGCTTCTTACTAGGCCTGGGCGTTCGGATTACCCGAATTTTTCGGATCGGATAATTCGAAATTCGGGTAATGAAAGCTGCTACCCGATATTAGCCTCAAAAAAACACTACCTGCAATTTCGGGTACCCGATAATTCGGGTTCGGGTTCGGGTATACCCGATATACCCGAATTTACAGAAAACCGGCTAATTTTCCGACAATTCGGGTAATTTACAGACAATTCGGGTAATTTACAGACAATTCGGGTAATTTACATACAATTTCCCGACAATTCGGGTAATTTACAGACAATTCGGGTAATTCGGGTAGCTCGGGTACCGGGGGATATTACCCGAACTACCCAAACTAATTTCGGGTAATTAGAATCGCTATCCGAATTTAGGATCGAGTACCTCGGATTCGGGTATTTCGGGTTCGGATCCGGGTAATTCGGGTACAAGTAACGAGTAGCAGGTATTTTACCCAGGCCTACTTCTTATGCTCATCTCTAGATGAAACTTTGAATGTAACTCGTAGCGAACGAATCTGGTCGACGGCGAGAAACATCGAGAACTGATTGGTTGCCGATTTGGTGTGGCCCTCTAGCAGATGGGCAATGCTTACCCTACTCATCAGTGGGGTACGTGATAATAAAGTTGGCACGGTCGTCTAAAAAAAATTGGTATGGCCACAATATACCAGTTTACCTTGTAAACTGAACTATCATTGCTCCTGCTACTGCCTACTAGATCACTCACTGTCGACCGTATCATGCTAGCTGTAACGCCTCCGTTTTTTAAATAGGAATATCGTTATTTTCTGTAATAGTCTATGAGTTCAATTACAAATAGAAAATAATATCTAACGGTCAACTTTAACATCTTTAAGTACGTCAAGGCTTAAAATTTACTTACACTCAGAAGATCCAAGAAAGTTTCCACATAAACGCTTTAGTACAACCATAACCCTAACATGAAAATTTGTAACATCCTTTTTCTGATCTTTGTGTTAGTGAAAATTGAAGTAAGACTGAATACAACCAACCGTACTTAACAAGTCATATGTGGAAATGCTATATAATTACTTGCTAGAATTTTCAAGGAATAGGGATATATGGGTTTTCATATTTTAGGTGGATGCAGTTTTATTTGTAAACATTTTAAACAAAAAAGAATAATAACTTCTTAAGAAATTGATGTTTCAAAACTTGATTACCAGATTTCAACATTTACAAATCATTTCAAAATCTACTTATGCTTCGCTGTTGGAATCACCCATTAAACACAGTTTCATTTACCGGAAGCATGGCATATTCGAATACCATTTATAATTGACTCTGCATATTTGCCAACTTTATCCATAAGATCTCTTAATTCTCGCGACAGAGTTAAGAAAATAAGACTTTTCATTGCTTAATTATTTATATAGCCTCTACCTAATAAGTGCTCTTTTCTAACAAACTCGAGTGGCTCGTGGCCTCGCCCGATTTGAAGCGGATATACTGTTGTTAAGTATGGTTATCCCCTCTCATACCAACTCTCCTTTTCAATATGGTTAACCCCCTCCCATACCAACACTTCTTTTCAGTATAGTTAACCCCCTCTCGTGCCAACTCTTCTTTTCTTTTGTTGTAGAGATTCGATCGATTTGAGTAGCTACTAGACCAGGTTTGACAAGTCAAAACTTGTGGTTGAGAGATTATTATATTTTTTTGCTTGGCATAATATTCTAGTGCTTACTTTTCATCAACAAGATAACTATCCATAAATCAATAATCCAGTACACTGCGACACTGACACTACTAGTGTATAACAGTTAAATTTTCTAAATTATCATAGTATATTTTATAGTAATTTATCATTACTAGGACTTGTCAAGGTGAATATGGCTATCAAATTAAATAAGGCTTTTTTAGGTGGTAGGATATAATTAAATATCATGTCATTCTAAATATTTATTGTACAATAAATAATAATATGTAAATAACATAATGGAAATATTGATAATTAAATAATTATAGGAATGAAGGTTCAATATAATAAAAAACATGTGACTTGCCTCTTTGTCCATAGTATCTAATTATTTCACAGCAGTCTTCTGGTTAGAGTGCTCTTGTAGTTCTTCTATTGACCAACTCGTGTGGTCCGTATACCAGCGTGAGAAAATGAATGCAAATCAGTTCTTGCTTTGTGGAATGCAAGCTGGGAATAAAATACAAATAAATAACCAAATGACATAAGAAAATCAGGTTTGGGTGGTTGGGGTTTTACTAGCTTTCGGGTTTAACAGAGCAGAACAAAAAAGGTAGATAGGATTAGAACATTGAGGTAACTGTATTTGGGCGAGATGGGTTTTTGTGAATGGACTTGGCTTGGTTTTGGTTTTGTCGGTGTTTAGTTTGATGAAATGAAACTAAAATGGTAAGAATGGGTCCGAAATGGTCAAAAGGGTATAAACGGGTTAAATGCGTTCGAGGTGGTCGAAATGGTTATAAATGTGCTCTTGGGCTTTTTGTGAATAGTGACAGTGAAACAATACTAGATATAGATTCAATTTGACACCGGGGTAGGCTAGAGTTTTATCATGTGTATTCAGGCTAAATATAATTGAAAATGGACTTTACAGCTCAAAATGGTTAAGGCGAGTATATGTATAAGTTTTGGCGAATGGTAAAAGTTTAGACCCTATCGGGTTTTGGGTTTAAAGCAATGTTTAGCGGTTTTGGGTTTTCTCGGTGTCTATTAGGGGAAAATAGAGCTAGAAAATGGGTAGATGGGTTCAAAACAGACAAAATGGATATATATGTGTATTTTAGGGTTTTGTGAACAGTAACCGGTTTGGGTACTGTTCATCGTGGGTTTTTACTATCTACAGCGAGTCTGGTTGCTACAACCATTATTGGGTTGTCGTCACCGTACTCGGAGAACAGAGGAGTCGAGTACTCGTGTGGGTTTGTGTACAACTAACGATGTCGGGCGGACGGTTGAGGTTCAACTTTGAGCATGAAGTCGACAGAGATCGGATGACATCCGAGTAAATACGGAGATCGGACAATGATCGAGCAACTTAAGAGCATCGGACGACGTTCGAGCGGCTAGGAGTATCGAACGGCGTTCAAGCGGCTTAGGAGCATCAAACGGTGTTCAAACAGGGTTGCTCAGGACTTAAAGCGATACGACCGAAGTTTCTTTTGATTACAAAGCAGTCGGGGATTCCAAGCGGAGCAACGGTTGGAGGTTCCGGGGCATGCAACGGTTGGAGGGTCCGTGGTCGAAGACAACAATTAGCGACCTTGGGTGGGTTCTTGGTGCTACAAGAATTCCATTTTTGGGCTCGGAAGTGGCTGGAAGTCAGGTGATTGTTGGCGGTGAGGTTTCTCCTCCTCGAGACATTTGAGTGGCACAGGGGTAATGGTGGGCTAAGAAGATAATAGCATTCGAGTTTAAGCATCTATGGGGTTAGAGGTGGCTTAGAGAAGTGACGGCTTTGAGTCCGAGAAGCATATTATGAAACTTTCAACCATGTTATGAAATTCAGTTACTTTTACAGTCGACAGTTTGATGCATGTCATGGTCATACGTGCAAGTTGCTCTTCAATTGGCATTGTTTGTCTAGTTATGTGTTTCAAGTAGAACACGTAAAAAGTCTTTAAGATGAGTTCTTTCCTATAGTTATGCAGCCTCATAGGAAGCATATGTAGACAATCTTACTCATTGATTAGTTATACGAACATTCAACACACGAGGATCACTGATGATGAGGTATGATTCGAGGATATTTGATTTGCTTTGGCTAAAGGAGTGAATTCACTTTAAATTGGAGATTGTTGAGTGTGTGACCTGAATTCATTTAAAGATAAAAATTGTCAAAGTATGATATGAATTCATATGTGTGTCCAGGTAGATAGATATGTAGACATCATCTCTGTTTCGTAATCTTCTAGGATTTTTGTTCCCTAACCTATATATGTACCCTGTATTCACATGGTTAAGATACGTTGAACTTTCTCATATTTATAATCTCTCATCATATCGTAAATTCTGCTTTCGTAAATCTATGATTTTTAAAAGAATATTTTGCGTTAAATCTGTGTAACCCGTACTTCCAATTGTCTAATTTTGCGTTGCTGTCTTGTAACAGCTAGTATAATAGTGTTTCTAAATCGAAAACTAACAAAAGGAAATGAAATGAGAATGGGCTGTAGATCAAAAAAGAAAAGAAAAAGGGAAGAAAAATCAGTCCCATCCAGCGCTCTGGAGACTACTCTGGAACGGAGAGTGGGTCCTTTCTTCTGGAAGAAAAACGAGAGACGTCGAGACGACTCAAGAGTGAAGAGTACCAGCTCCGGGCCAATCCTATAAATATATCGCCTCTCACTACTGGAGACGTCGAGACGACTCAAGAGTTAAGGTCTGACCATGGTAAGACTGTGTACAGACTGGGAAATTTCTGCTGCGTAGCTTAGCCCAGGCGCCGGCAGCCTGATGTCTGCTAACCCAGAACAAACCAATTTTAGGTCCGTCTAATCGCCGAAAGCAAGAACCAAAACAAACAGACATGACCCAGACTTTCTCGGCCGTTCTCGTGATACAGAAATGCTAGCTACCACTTCTAGCTTTAGCTTGAGCACGAGGACTAGCTAGACACTGCCAAGGAGCCAAGTCACAACGTTTTTAAATTTTAAATTTACCCTAGAATACTAGTATCTCGAGAGTATCAAAAGCTCAGATTAATCATTGGATTTTCCTTTACCAAAGACCGAGCTGCAGATCACTGTACCACAGTCCGTTACTATTTATATGGCAATCCCTATTTCCCAACCTTAAATTATGGCTTGTAAACAAGGAGAATACAAGGGTTTATAAACTAGAGGTATAAACATACTAGGCCTATCCTAAACGGTTGTGGTTGATATAGAGCTAAACTAAATGTATGGCTTGTTTCCCGCGCCATACCGCACATAAAAAACCTTTAGACTTCTGTGGGCAAGAAAAGTCTACTTCTGTCGATACAGGTTCGATATGACAGCTTACAGCTGTGTTCAGGAGACCAGATGGCCCTTATCAATTGATGTATTTTGACCACTGAACTCTCTGATGGGAATAGTTGTTCCCAGTCAACTCGGTACTAGCTTGTGAAGTGCCATTAAGATCCTATCACGGAAAACCATCCCATGGGGCGACGGATAAACTAAATTCTAACTTACTGCCTTAGGTTTGACTCGCTAAAGACTTCAACATCAGAGAACAAGAAGGCAGTGGTTGTGGACTAGGGGGTAGCTAGCTCTGTGATGTCCACTGAGGTCGGACCAAATGGTAGGCCTCTGCGAAAGCGAAATGACGTTGGCTCCATACCGGGTGGTAACACACAAATGGTATAGGCTTTGTCCGAAAGTTTATTTTTAAACCGAAAACTATGGAATTAACTCAGTTGGAAGGAGAGGGAGGGTTTTCCCCCCTAGGAGGATCGGCCTATTTCATGGCCTCCTCTCCATACCCCCCTTGCCCGGGGATAAGGAACAGATTAAAGTCAATCTTTCTTCTACTTCTCTTACTTGCTAAGCCGACTCTATTTAGTAGCAAAGCTGAGAGAGGAACTGGTTTTTTAACCTCGGGAAGAAGGGCGTATACTAATACAGCAGCAACTAGTTAATTTGCCATTATTTCCCCTTGAGCAAAGATCTGTTTAAGTCATGTTATCATGTACCGACATTATTACAAAATAGTAGAAGCCTCAACAGCTAGTCACATACTACCACAGCTAGTAACGAACAAAGAAAAGAACTGAACAGCACGCAAAGCTAGACTGACATACGCATATGGCAATTGGATCGATCGATCACTACTCCGGGATGGCGACGAGCATCGGCCGCCACCGTCCCCTCATCAGCAGCCGACGCAGGAATCCACCGAACATGAACCTCCGGTGCACGGCCGCACCATCACGATCGCCACCTGCCGGCACGGCCGTCCCCTCCGGTCGAGCCACCGGACGTTGCAGCTCCGGTAACAGCTGTTGAATAATCTAGCAAGTTACTGTGGTTGAAAAGTTAGTTATAGCGACCATAGTTGAAGAGTTAGTCACAGCGATCGTGGTCGTAGTCGTAGCGGCCGTGATTGTAGTTATAGAGTTACTGTATTGTAGCATGTGTGGTCGAAAGATCATTGTAGCAGTCGTAGAATGTGTGTGTGGTGGTGAAATTATTGTAGCAGTTGTGTGCTCAGTCCACGCGAGAATAGGTCTTTTGGTGTCTGTTAACGTCGTGTGTGAAGAGGGACATTGAATACGTATGACACCATACATGTGTATATACATGTATGAATCTGTACAAATAGAAGTATGGGCATACACAAGCAGAGATGGCGCAGTCATAGAGAATAGGTTTAGGGTCACCAGAGAGAGCGTGACAAATGTCCTTGGTAGGGATCAACGGCGGTTGCATATTTATGCATGTTTGATGTTGTAATTATCAACATTAAGCAACAATCGGAGAAAAAAGAAGATAACTATGTGATGGAGTATTGCGTAACAACGAAGAGATTGTATTGAAATAGGTAATAGCTAAAAAGGATCGATTAATAATTTGGCATGCTGTTAGGTGTTGACATAGAAAAATTATAGCCACGCAAGTACGCGGACGACTCTGCTAGTTAGTCAACGAAGAGGAAACAACAACTCACCCAGATGAATCACCTCATTAGCAAACTCTATGCTATATACAACTCATCCGATAGTGCCTTATTTCTTCAGAATCAATACAAAGTGTACCGCATCATCCGCTAGCATTTGATGCTACCGAGTGGTTGGTTGACAGACTATGGAATCTATGGATAACAGAGTCAGGTGAATACAGTACGTTGTCCTTCAGCAAGTGCGCATCCTCCTTTGGAGAGGCGTTCTTATCCATCTTTTTAGCTGGAGAATCCCCATTTTTTATACAATTCAAGATATCCACTACCTCCTTGATCGGTGGCCTCAGATCTCTGTCTAACTGCAAGCATTGAAAGGCCAGCTCGGCTACAAGATCTATCATTCCCTTTGTTTCGCTGTCGGTCTCATAGCCGAGCTCCAGATCGACCAACTGATCAACTTCATGGTTCTGAATCCTGTTGAGAGCCATGTTGCCCAAGTTGATCTCACTGTGGCTCCTGCTCAGGTCCACGGCTGGTTTTGAGGATATTAGCTCTACCAACACAACACCGAAACTGTACACGTCACTCTTATCGGTTAGCTTATAGCATTGGTGGTACACAGGGTCAACATAGCCTGGTGTGCCCTGTGGAACAGTTGAGACATGGGTGACATCAAGAGGGAACAGACGCGATAACCCAAAGTCTGCAACTTTGACATGGAAACTGCTGTCGAGTAAAATGTTGTTGGTCTTAACATCACGGTGTATGATTTCAACTGCATGGAGGTATGCCAGTGCTTCAGCCGTTTCTATGGCAATATTCATCCTTATAGGCCATGTGAGACCTCCTCCTGCCGCACGGGATCCATGAAGATGGTCTGCGACTGTCCCATTTGGGATGAACTCGTACACCAGGAGAAGGTCATGGCTGCTACGAGACGTACAGCCGTATAGGGTGACAAGGTTCTGGTGGTGTAGGCGGGACAGGATGTCTACCTCATTTAGGAATTGCTCAACTCGCTTGTAGTTATTCTTGTAAAGGCGCTTCACTGCAACGACTCGCCCATCCCGGAGCTTTCCTGAGTGACAGAAAGGTCTGTTAGTCATTGCTAGGTCAATAAGAACAAGACATATATCAAAGAAGGGTTGCACGGAGATCCTAGCGTTACAGGTTGACATTTCAATGCAGAAATTGTAATATGGCAAAGTTAAGATTGATAAGGAATTTTGCAAACATGTTTTTCACCTTTGTAAACAGTTCCAAAACCACCATCACCAAGTTCCCTTGAGGCACTAAATCCATCGGTAGCCTCTTCAAGTTCCTCGTAAGTGAAGATATGGGGAGAACCACCCAACTCAAGGTCTTTGCTGTATGATTGCATTGAAGACCAGCTACGCATGAGCTCACTTGGAGCTCTATCGTGTTTCCTCCTCTTGCGCTTGTGACAGACAAAAAATACGAAGCACAGTATCAATATACCGCCGGCTCCTGCTCCACATGCTGCCCACGACAACAATGTAACAACATTAGCAATATGCAACAACCAAGAGATCTGACGAATTCTGAAACATTAGATTTCGCGCCCTTTATCCTCCTAATTCTGCTTCAATCTGGGGAATACTGGAAATGAGACCAAGGGAATAGACAAGCTGGGCAGCTTGAGGGTTGGTACTCACCTATTCCAATAACCTTTGCCTTCCTACTGCCTCCTGCATAAGAACAGAATCTGTGAATAACTAGCCATTTATGAAGTAATAAACAGGTACAGCAGTCACTCAAGAAATTGAAAAATATATATGTAGGCTAAACTAGTGTTGTTATAACAACTCTTCTAGCACTAGTCTAAAGCTGAACTCCCTTTCACGACTGGTTAATAAGATTTAACAGTATATAGGACCAGCACAAAGCCAGGAAGTAAAATAACACAGTCCACGGTACACCCATATACGCCTCTCTCCTCTCGCATTCTCACCCTCCCTCACCTCTCTCCAAAGAGCGATGGTAGAGATGGCAGCGACAATGCCATCAACCAAGGAGAAGACGGCATCGCAACCGACTACATAAGCCCCATTACTGCCGTATAGCTAGTCATCATGCTGCTTCCTTCTCGGTCGTCAGTCATATTTACTCTAAAACCTAGTATTTCTTTTTTTTTTCTATAAAACTGGAGTTTTGTATTACTTTTGCCTTAAAATATATGGTTTCTTGAAATTTACTGGATAAGTTTGGTTGATTGATCGCCGGGCTCGATACTTAAGTTGACACCAGATGCTTTCGAGACTTAAAAGCTGATGTAAATAATTTGACGAGTGGTTTTACCTGCGGGCGGCGGCCGCTTCCATGTCAATAGGAAGCCATTACTCATTAGCTCCTCGTAGCTGCTCGCGTTCGCCTTGCCAGACGTCCCAAGCACCGGCAGGATGGTAGTACTGCAGCCTTGCAAAGAGTAGCCATCGTAGCTGCGCGAGCCGTCGTAACGCCCTCCGAGGCGAACAAACGTGCTGTGGCGGCATTTCGTCTCCACAAGCGCCCGGACCCGCAGCGCCGCCGCCGGTGCCTTGGTGCAATTGTAGAAGATGAGGTTCAGATTGACGGGGTTGATCCTAAACGGGAGGCCCAGTTTGACGGAGGTGTTCCAGGTCGAGATACGGCAGTGGCTGGAGTTTTTCAAGTCGTCCACTTTGCAGAAATCAACGACGCGCAGACTGCTTTCCTGGTAAGAGATGTTCACGATCGCAAACCCCAAGCCTCCAGAGCTGCGTAGAATTGGAGTGCTGTTGTTGCAATCGACCTGGTAGTCTAAAGAACCACACGGTCTATCCGTGTCCCTCCGAGTGATCCAGAACGGGTCGGAGATGGTCAGGTTGCCGCATGTCTTGGCCGAGCATCCTTCCCCTCGCTCCTCTGCTGCCCTCGCCGCCGTCGCGAGGATCAGCGGCAACCACCAGGCCCAGACGAGGAACAAGAAGATGAAACCCGGAGCCATGGGAAACATAAGATTTGGAACGAGAGCAGAAACGCGCAGAGGGGGTGAATTGCTGGATCGGCGATGGGTCGTGGGAAGAGAAAAACATATATGTGATAAGAGTCGAGTCTCCTCCTAGTAATAATGGCCGCATTTGACTGGTCAATTGGGCAACTGTCTTTGAACGCTCTTGTCAGCCAGCCAAGTCCGCCTTTTTGACCTTTTGTCGGCCAGCACTCGCTCGATGGCACGGCGATCTGGATGTGCGCCTCGTGTTACGGAGGAGAAATTTTGTTATACAACGGGGACACAAATCAATTTGTGTCACAAACCAATCCAACGCTGACACATGGCAAACACTATTGTAGCAACTATTTTAAAATATTTTTTTACTGTTTTGTACCGTAGATGGTACGAAAAAAATAATGTGTTATCGGTTTGCTACAGTACAAAAAAAATAAAATTTTTTATTAGTCACTACAGTAATGCATGCCATGTGTCGGCACTGGATTAGCTCGTGGCACAAACCAATCTGTGTCCCCGTTGTATAATAAAATTTCTCGTTACGGAGGCCGTGTCCCGCGGTGCACTGACGATTTTCCAACATGTACACAGAGTTGGGGGGAGAGATTTACGTCCGCATGTTTCGGTGAATCAGATAGAAGTTGTTTTCGTTCCTCTTTGCCGTTGAAATTTTATGATCTATATTTTTTCCTCGTTCTAGCAAAATCTACAGAGAGTAATAGGGGGCGGGCTGAAATGTCCCAATTTTCTCGGTGTCCCAAAGCAATTCCTCCAAAAAAACGTTTGCCCCAAACACTGTTCCAAAATTTGTCGTCAATATTCAAACCAAAACTTCTATGGTTGAATTTATTTCCGTATTTCTCTCGTTTTCTTTATTCTTGTGTCTCTGTTTTTTTTTTGTTCTACTGTCCCTGATTTTTGTCACAATTTGTTTTGCTGATTTTTGTCGTTGATTTCAACAGTCTCGTTGCTCGGGTATTTTTTGAGTGATGGGCATACTGTCCTCTATGATGACTTTGTGGGGGGAAAAACCAAGTGATGGATTATGTGATGCCCCAAGAAACGTATGAAACACTTCCCGTGCCGTGTAAAGGCAGGATCAATTTTTTTTTAAAAAAAAGGAGAGTTCAAAGGACAACGCATTTTTTCCTTCCTGTGTTGTTCTTCCTTTTTTGAGTTCATTTCATATATTTGTTCCTACATTTATACAAAGAAAAATTGGAACATTTGAAATGGGATTCGTGTTTGAAACTTGCGTTCTTCGGTGAATCGCATGTTTTTCTTCGGTGAAGGAAAGATGGTTTTTTAAGATAATTAGTTGAGTACTGTACCAGCCTCATCTGCAAGAACATTTCTTGAAGAGGGAGGGGTGATGTAATCTTAAAGGTCAAAAGGAGTTGATGCAACAATTGTATTGTCTCATTTCCAATGTTTTTGTCGAGTGGTTCTTGAGTTATTGTTTTTGTTTGTTCTTGAGTTCAACACAGACGAGGAGATCAGATCCCTTGGTGCTCATGACGTCTACGTTCCTCCAAATTTTATAGTGTTGTTGCTTGACTCGAGATGTCCTGTCCGAGGACATTGTTCTACCTCATCCCGTAATTCCATGTTCTGAAAATTTTCCCCAACTAATGCTCAAATTTTGCATCCGGAAAAACAATTTGCTCTGAAGTAACATCCATGCTAGTTTGATACCAAATTCCATGCTATTTATAAATGCATTATGCTAAAGAGATAGAGTTGTATTAGAAGATAGAGTTGTATTCTATTCCATATATGCATTATCTCTATATGGCATATCCTCTTATACTCTTCTATATATATGGCCCTTTGGGTCTCATATCAATACATACAATATTCATAACATGGTATCAGAGCTTAGGTTAAGGCTAGGGTTTACTATAGCCGCCACCGCTGCCTTCTAGCTCTCCATCCTCTTCCGCTGCTGCTGCTGCCCCGGGAGGCGTGATCTTCACTCCCGGGGCGGCCACCTCTTTTGATGGATCTCGTCGGATCAGTCTTGATGGCGATGGATCTGAGCGGGCCGTGGCCGGATCCATGCGGATCTGACCGCTGCCGGCCACGCAGCGCTGCCTTCAGCCGCCGCCGCCGCTCTTGGGTCATCTCGTCGCTCCTCTCGACCCCGACCGACACCTCTCCTCTCCCGGCGCTCCACGTTTTCCTCAGCTGCTGTGCAGCCGCCGGTCCATCGCCTTCGGACGCAGCCGCCACCGCCGCCGCCGGATCTCGCCGTGACATCGGGCGGTCGCTGGACCGCCGTCCTGCACCACCTCCTCGCCGGATCTGTCAGATCCGGCCGCCTCCACGCTGGATCTGGCCGTCGCGCCACGCTAGGCTGCCTGCGCCTCCGGCAACCGCCGCCGAGCTCGGATCCGGACGACGCGTCAAGCTGTCGCCGCCTCTCTGTACCCGCGCCTCGCCCGCACCGCCGCCTTCGGACGCCACCGCCGCCCTAGGCCATGCGAAGTCGCCACACCTGCACCAGATCCGGCGGCCTTCCGCCCGGATCTGTGCCGCCCGCGCCGTGCTAGGCCGCCCGGCGGCCCACTCCTTCCGCCGCTCGCCGCCTCCCAAGTCCGCCTGCGCCTGTCACCGACTCCACCGTCCCAGCCTCCCGCGATCCCCACTGGCCGCTGGCCCTCGAACGCGCCGCCGAGGTCGACCGCCTCCTTCCATCGCACTCCCGGCCGCCGCCTCCCACTGGAGCCCGCCGCTCCCCTCCTCTCTGAGCGAGGGAGAGAGACGGGAGGGAGGCTAGGTGAATCCATCACGAGAGAGGGAGGAGATGAGGGAGCGTGCGGACGCCAGGTGCGATGGGTGATGGATCTTGAGGGGAGACAGAGAGATATATGGATCTTGAGGGGAGACACAGAGATATGCTTCTGCTACGCTAGTCTCATCTTTAGTTGTTTTTCCGCTGCTAGTATCTGTTCTTTTGAGTCAGTCTTGAGTATTTCGCTGCGTCCATCCAAAATCCGTAGTCTCTAATTTTTTAGTTCGTTTAAGTCGTGCAAGTCCACAAATTTATTGTCAGTCATAGAAGTGTAGGAATTTTATTTTGCATGGCAGCAGCCGCCGCTCTACTCTCTGAGTCGCGTGCAGATCGTAGAAGTCATTATGATGCCGCCGCTTCTCTAGCCGCCGCCCCGAGCTTCAAAGGCCACCGCGCGTCCTCTGTGCACTGCGCCGTCACCTCTTGGGCTTCGATCTGCGTCGTCATGCATCTATCTATTTCTCTTCGGCTTGATTTGACAGTTTATTCAAAAACTACACGCAACGACGACATCATCAAGACTCGGACTTCGGATTTATCTTGTTTTAGTGTTAACCCTTTTCAAATGCAATGCTATTGCATACGCCTTGCATTTGAGGGAGGGTGTTAAGGAGATAGAGTTGTATTCTATTCCATATATGCCTTATCTCTATATGGCATATCCTCTTGTACTCTTCTATATATATAGTCCTTTGGGTCTCATATCAATACATACAATATTCATAACACATTACTCATTGCTTTTCTCAACTCTGCCTATTTACCCAAAAAAAAATCCATTCTATGAACTGATGCTCAACATATTACTAAATTATCTGAGAAAGAAATAACAGGACAGATAAAGGACAAGAATAATAAAACTAATCATAAAATGGAGCGTGTAATGAGATTGCGACCAAATACATAGATCATGTACATTGTTCACTCAAATATACCCATCATGTACACTTTAGAAAGGGGTTTATGATCAGTATTGCAGAACAGGGGAACAATACCGCTTACCATTTTAAGGAAGAAATTAGCCCTCTTTGTTAGCTCTAGGTTTTCTGTAAGAATTTTTCGAAATGTGACGGGATCATGTGCTTGAGCGGCCCTAAGCAATTGTACACAAATCACATGATGAGTAGACCAAAGTACATAGCGATAGCAGGACGTGAACGTGGTGACGCAGTATCAGGCTATCAGCACAGCAGCGTTGTGTGTGTGTGTTCCAAGACGTATTATGATCAGGGGAGCTGGACTCCCAAGGCACGACACGCACACAGCTGCGCCAGGCCTTTGACCTGTGACCTGACCTGGTCTCCTCTCACCTGACGAGGAAAAGAGAAGCGAAATATAGGCTTCAGTTTTTAGTTTCTAGCTTATTTTTTATTATTTATAAATTTCATTTTTTCTGAATTTTTAGCTTTTTGTTGAGTTTTTTTGTCGATTCTTTTTTTCGTATTTGTTTATATTATATGTAATGGGCTAACATATTTTTCATATTTTTTAATTTTTTTTAATTTAATTATGCTAAATAAGCCTATGTCAGCTACAATGTTTTTTCAGCCAGCTACAGTGCTTTTCAACCATAAGCCACAAAAAAAGCCCAAATGAGCACCACCATAGTAGGAGCAGTAGTAACGGAAAACCTTTCTCGTTATGCGTTTTAGGCCAGTGGGCAGTGGCCGGCACTACTGGGCGGATTGGGCTTAGTTATGGGCCTCATAGCCAGTGGGTCAGATATCTAAACTCCATCATTTTTGGATAGTCCGAATCTGTATTCATATTCAACGAATAGTATGCTACTGTATTCGTATTCGTTTCTGAAAAAATAATCCGTATTTGTTTCCGATCCGAGACTATTCGAGAAAAATCCGAGCCAAAACATTCCATATTTGACAATTGTCCAGATCGGTCAGAATCGATCCATTTTCACCTCAATTCTAAGTGGGATCTACCAAGAATTTAACATATTGTTGGGAGGTTGAAGTAGAAAAATTATAGAAGACATAGGGTTTAGTAGAGTAGCGAGCGTATGAGGGATTATAAGTTCAATGTAGATTGCCTATGGTGTATCGATATATGCGTGAGCAATATATTTTAATATCATGTGAACTAATGAGATAATTTGTTGCACATATAATCAATGTATTGCTTTGGGATTTAATAGAGGTACATGTGCAAGCATACATTTTCGGAAAAAAAGTAACTAATGGAGGAAGAATATGGACATGCAGCTACATAATCCATGCATAATGAAGAGTGCTTACATTTTTAAGAACCTCAACAATTTAATATGCTCAATGATTTTCTTCCATCAAACTCATACTTCAATTACATTCCTCAAGTTATATTTTATTTTAAGTTTCTATTGTCATTTCCAATGTTTATGATGTCTTAAATTCTAAATAACCTATGAGATACATAAACATATTCTTAAAAATCTAAGTTATATCATTTGATACTAAAAAACTTTTAAAACAAATCTAGCCACGCAAATATGCGGGCCACCCTGCTAGTTATATTATTAAAGCAAAGGCAAAAAGAGTCACCATATTCACTCTCAAGGGATAGAAATACCCACGTTAATCGGAGAAAAAAGAAAAAGATCCACACTATTGATCATGGTGAGTCTAGATTATAATGGTCTAGATTAAATAAAAGAGTTCATGCCAAGTACAATTCAAATAATAAATGAAATTCAGAATAAAAAAATAAATAAAAATGGTAAGTTGATTTTCATATGAATTTCTAAGTAGAATCCCTAAATAAAATAACTCAGAATAAAAATTAAACGAAAATTAGCGATTAGATTTGTATTTCAATTCCAACAAAATAACTAAAATTTAGAATAAAAATATAATAAAATTATTAATTTGATTTTGATATGAATTCCAAATTAAAATATTAAAATAAGTATGAATCAAAATAAAAATTAAACAAAAATGGCAATTGAATTTGCATATGAATTTCAACCAAAAAATAAAATTTGAAATAGGTAAAAAAGGAAATTTGCACTTTAATTTCCATAAAATTTTGAAGTAAAATCCTTACATTACTAAAATTCATAATAAATTAAATATAATTGACAATTTGGTTTTCATACAAATTACTAAGTAAAATCCATGAATACTTATAATTTAGAATAAAAACTAAACATATCTTCAAAAAAATATTTGAAATTTGGGAAAAATATAGTAAAATTAGCAATTCGATTTCGATATGAAATCCAAAGTGAAATCCCTAAATAACTATAATTGAGAATAAAAATAAACAAAAATTAGCAATTAGATTTGTATACAAATTTTGATAAAAATAATTGAATTTCGGAGTAAAAAACAAAAGAAAATTTCAATTTAATTTCCATTCAATTACAAATTAAAATTCCTAAATAACTAAAATTCAAAATAAATTAAAGAAAAATTTGCAATTTGATTTGTATACGGCCTCCAATAAAAAACAAATAAAATTTTTTAATGAAAATAAAAGTTATAACATGCATAGTATGAATAGTATGAGAGGAGACCATGAAAGAATGTAATGGTGTCGATTTGTCCAACAAGAAGATATTGATTCACTAGGAAGTGAAGAACCGAGGCAATGGCGAGGGAGATGAACACAATGTCATGCTACCCACCTTAGCCGTTCCATAAGGACAATCTCATACTACTTGCCAAAGTCAATGAAGAGAAATGCTAGTCAAAGGAGACAAGGGCAACGATGATGAGTAATCAGTGTAAGAATTATTGAAGTTAGTGTTTAAATAAGTTCGATGATGAGAAAGCTTTGGTAGACAGGAGATGAAGCTTTGTATTAAAGATGAGCTATAATGATATATGAGTCATCAGGTAGCTGGAAGCGTGCCATCACTGGTGAGGGGGACAACATTACCGACGACGGCGAGAAGATTCTTTATATCGTTACTTAGTGACTAAAACAAATATGTCACCATCAGTGAAGATGTGAAGTCATCACGGTTAGTGAGGAAGCCATAACATTGAGGTGACCAATGTTGAAGAAGAAAAGAGGTCAAGACGAGAGAAGAGGGACATTGATTACGTATGACACCATGTATGTGTATATACATGTATGCATCTGTACAAATAGAATCACGGGCATACAAAAGCAGAGATGGCGCAGTCATAGAGAATAGGCTTAGAGCCACCCGAGAGAGCGTGATAGATGTCCTTGGTAGGGATCAACGACGGTTGCATATTTATGCATTTTTGATATTGTAACTATCAACATTCAGCAATAATTGGAGAAAAAAAGAAGACAACTATGTGATAGAGTATTGTATAGCAGCAAAAAGATTGTATTGGAATAAGTAACAGCTAAAAAGGATCGATTAATAATTTGGCATGCTGTTAGATGTTGACATAGAAGAATTATAGCCACGCAAATATGCGGACTACTCTGCTAGTTAGTCAACAAAGAGGGAACAGCAACTCACCCAGATGAATCACCTCATTAGCAAACTCTAAGCTATATACAACTCATCCGATAGGGCCTTATTTCTTCAGAATCAATACAAAGTGTACCTCATCATCCGCTAGCATTTGATGCTACCGAGTGGTTGGTTGACAGACTATGCAATCTGTGGATAACAGAGTCAGGCGAATACTGTACGCTGTCCTTCAGCAAGTGCGCATCCTCCTTTGGAGAGGCGTTCTTATTCATCTTTTTAGCTGGACACTCCCCATTTTTTATACAATTCAAGATATCCACTACCTCCTTGATCGGTGGCCTCAGATCTCTGTCTAACTGCAAGCATTGAAAGGCTAGCTCGGCTACAAGATCTATCATTCCCTTTGTTTCGCTGTCGGTCTCATAATCGAGCTCCGGATCGACCAACTGATCAACTTCATGGTTCTGAATCCTGTTGAGAGCCATGTTGCCCAAGTTGATCTCACTGTGGCTCCTACTCATGTCCACGGCTGGTTTCGAGGATATTAGCTCTACCAACACAACACCGAAACTGTACACGTCACTCTTATCAGTTAGCTTATAGCACTGGTGGTACACAGGGTCAACATAGCCTGGTGTGCCCTGTGGAACAGTTGAGACATGGGTGACTTCAAGAGGGAACAGACGCGATAACCCAAAGTCTGCAACTTTGACATGGAAACTGCTGTCGAGTAAAATGTTGTTGGTCTTAACATCACGGTGTATGATTTCAACTGCATGGAGGTATGCCAGTGCTTCAGCCGTTTCTATGGCAATATTCATCCTTATAGGCCATGTGAGACCTCCTCCTGCCGCATGGGATCCATGAAGATGGTCTGCGACTGTCCCATTTGGGATGAACTCGTACACCAGGAGAAGGTCACGGCTGCTACGAGACGTACAGCCGTATAGGGTGACAAGGTTCTGGTGGTGTAGGCGGGACAGGATGTCTACCTCATTTAGGAATTGCTCAACTCGCTTGTAGTTATTCTTGTAAAGGCGCTTCACTGCAACGACTCGCCCATCCCGGAGCTTTCCTGAGTGACAGAAAGGTCTGTTAGTCATTGCCAAGTCAATAAGAACAAGACATATATCAAAGAAGGGTTGCACGGAGATCCTAGCGTTACAGGTTGACATTTCAATGCAGAAATTGTAATATGGCAAAGTTAAGATTGATAAGGAATTTTGCAAACATGTTTTTCACCTTTGTAAACAGTTCCAAAACCACCATCACCAAGTTCCCTTGAGGCACTAAATCCATCGGTAGCCTCTTCAAGTTCCTCGTAAGTGAAGATATGGGGAGACCCACCCAACTCAAGGTCTTTGCTGTATGATTGCATTGAATACCCGCTACGCATGAGCTCACTTGGAGCTCTATCTTGTTTCCTCCTCTTGCGATTGTGACAGACAAAAAATACGAAGCACAGTATCAATATACCGCCGGCTCCTACTCCACATGCTGCCCACGACAACAATGTAACAACATTAGCAATATGCAACAACCAAGATATCTGACGAATTCTGAAACATTAGATTTCACGCCCTTTATCCTCCTAATTCTGCTTCAATCTGGGGAATACAGGAAATGAGAACCAAGGGAATAGACAAGCCGAGCAGCTTGAGGGTTGGTACTCACCTATTCCAATAACCTTTTCCTTCCCACTGCCTCCTGCATAAGAACAGAGTCTGTGAATAACTAGCCATTTATGAAGTAATAAATGTTATGAATAGCGCTTGTATTCATATGAGGCCAATGGGCCAGTATATATACACAAAGTACAAGTGGTAAATATGCAAATAACCCCTCATAACAATGGGGAATAACAAACTATACATATATCTCTAACACCCCCCTCAAACTCATGGTGGATCAACAACACTGAGTTTGGAGAGATAGAAGCTGTGATGTGCTTGAGTCTGGGCCTTCGTGAAGAAATCCGCTATCTGAAGCTCTGAAGGCACATACTGAAGAGTAATCACCTGATCATGCACACCAGACCTCATGAAAGAGGCATCAACACCAATGTGCTTGGTGAGCTCATGCTTCACAGGATCACGAGCAATACTGATAGCACCTGTACTGTCTGACAAGAGAGGGGTCGGTGTAGTGACAGAAACACCAAAATCCTCAAGTAACCACCGTAGCCAAGTAATCTCTGCTGTCAAGAGAGCCATAGCTCGCAACTCAGCCTCTGCACTCGAACGGGACACTGCAGTCTGTTTCTTCGTCTTCCAGGCAATAAGAGAACCACCAAGAAAAACACAGTAAGCAGAGATAGACCGGCGATCAGAGGGATCGCTGGCCCAAGTAGCATCCGAAAAGGCCTAAAGCTGTAACGAGCTGGAGCGTGGAAAGAAGAGACGGCGAGAGATAGTCCCACGAAGGTATCGCAGAACTCGAAGAAGGTGGCTGTAGTGAACCTGAGTGGGAGCTGAAACAAACTGACTCAGAATATGAACTGGATAAGTGATATCCGGACGAGTAACAGCAAGGTAGACAAGACTCCCAACAAGGTGACGATAGCGAGTCGGATCAGAAAGAGGCTCGCCATCAGAAAGTCGGAGGTGAACATTGAGCTCCATGGGAGTCTCAACAGTACGCTGATCAGTGAGAGAGGCGCGATCAAGAAGATCCTGAATATATTTCTCTTGGGACATAAAGAAACCATCTGGAGTGGAAGTAACCTCAATCCCAAGGAAGTAACGAAGAGGACCAAGATCCGACATAAGGAACTGCTCACTAAGACGAGCCTTGACAAAGGCAATGTACTCAGAATCATCTCCCGTAATGATCATATCATCAACATACAGGAGAAGAAGAGTCCGACCACGAGACGAAGTGTGGACAAAGAGCGCAGGATCATGATCACTAGCTGAAAAACCAGCAGCAGTGACCACAGAGGAGAAGCGCTCAAACCAAGCACGAGGGGCTTGCTTAAGGCCATAGAGAGAGCGACGAAGGCGACAGACCATGCCCTCAGGAACAGAATACCCAGGTGGCGGATGCATGTAGACCTCCTCACGCAACTCGCCATTAAGAAAGACATTCTTGACATCAAGCTGAGAAACAGACCAATGGCGAACAGACGCCACCGAAAGAAGAGTGCGAACAGTGGTCATGTGGGCCACAGGAGCAAAAGTCTCGTCGTAGTCAACACCATGCTGCTGCTGGAAACCACGAGCAACAAGACGCGCCTTATAGCGCTCAAGAGAACCATCAGAGCGAGTCTTAATCTTATAGACCCACTTACACGTGATGGGATGAGAATGAGATGGAAAAGGAACAAGATCCCAAGTACCAGTACGCTTGAGGGCAGCAATCTCCTCGGCCATGGCAAGCTGCCACTCAGGGTGAGTAACAGCATCCCGGTAGGAGACAGGCTCACGAGTAGCTGCGCCAGCAAAGGCAAAACGGGCAGGAGGCCGAATCGACTGGCGATCGCGGAGAGCGTAGCGAGGAGAAGATGACCCATCAGGAGAAGATGGAGCATCAGAAGAAGATGAAACATCAGGAGAAGATGGCTCATCGGAAATATTCTCAATACGAGGTCGACGAGTGTAGACGATAGTGGGAGGAGCCTGGGAAGTCGTAGGAGACAACACAGGCGGCGACAACGGCGGAGAGGCCACAGGGGGAATATGTGGAGACTCAGTAGGACAGGTGGACGAGGGCAAAACAGATATAGGAGTATCTGGAAAAGTCAAGAAAGACAGAGACTCCACAGAGGAAGCCGAAGGAGAGGCAGGACGTGGGTAGAATGGACGAGACTCGTCGAAAGTTACATCCCGAGAAACCCGTATCCGACGACCAACAGGATCCCAGCACCGATATCCCTTGTGCTCGGCACTGTACCCCAGAAAGACACACTCAACAGACTGAGCGGTCAGTTTGGTGCGTTCTCGAGGGGCAAGGAGAACGTAGCAAACGCAGCCAAACAGATGAAGGGCAGAGTAGTCAGGAAGACAACCACAGAGACGCTCAACAGGGATCGCACCCTTAAGAGCAGAAGAGGGCTGGATGTTGACGAGATAGGTGGCAGTGGAAACAGCCTCGACCCAAAAGTGAGGTGGAATAGAGGCGGCGATCATCAGAGCACGAGCCGTCTCAAGGAGGTGACGATGCTTGCGCTCAGCGACACCATTCTGAGCATGAGCACCGGGACAAGAAAACTGAGCGAGAGTGCCCTGCTCAGCAAGAAAGCTGCGCAGGTGACGAGAGAGGTACTCGCCAGCAGAATCAGCACGAAAGACACGAATAGGAGTGGAGAACTGTGTGTGTATCATAGTGGCAAATTGTTTATAGATAGGCAAGGCCTCACTACGAGAAGACATGAAATATATCCAAGTGTGGCGAGAGAAATCATCTATAAAAAATAATATAATAACGATGACCCCCTTTCGAAACGAAGGGAGCCGGACCCCAAACATCTGAATGAACAAGATCAAAAGGACGCTGAGACACAGTCTCACTATGAGGATAAGGAAGCTGAATCTGTTTACCTAACTTACAGCCCTGACAATCTAAAGACACGTCTCCTGAGACAGACCCCAGAAGACCACGACGAACTAAGGACGACAGACGAGATCCACACAGATGGCCAAGACGGTGATGCCACTGCTGGAAAGAGCCGGTAGACGAAGTGGCAGAAGCGGAGAGACTGGCGGCGGTGGTGGCAGCGGAAGGAAGATGAAGCCAGTCAAGCTCCCAGAGACGCTGTGAGTCACGGCGCCGAGGGCCAGAACCAACCAGAGCTCCCGTGTGGCAGTCCTGAACACAACAAGAGTCAGAGTCGAGAATAACTCGATAACCAAGGTCAGTAATCTGCCCAGCAGAAAGAAGCTGCAAGGTAAGGCGAGGAACATGAGCAACAGAAGGAACATGAAAAGATGAGTTGCTAAGAGATCCTCGACCAGAGACAGAAAGAGATGTACCATCAGCAGTAAGAACACTGACAGGAGAATCAAGAGGTGTAATAGAAGACAGAGTGGAAGAATCAGGAGTCATGTGAAAAGATGCTCCAGAATCAAGAATCCACGCGGAGGTACCTGACTGTGTAGGAGGTGGTCTCTCAGTGCCTGAGGAGTCAGTAGCAGAACCTGCAGAACCTGTCGAGGGAGAACCTGAAGCGGCAAGCAGGCGTCGAAGTCTGGCTATCTCCTGCTCGGTGAGAGAAGCTGCTGAAGAAATCGATGCAGACGTCGTCGTAGAAGCACTAGTGCCAGTAGAAGAACGGCGGGAAAGATGCCGCTTCTTCTTGTAGCACTGGGACTCAGTGTGGCCATCCTTGTCGCAGTAGGAACAGTGAGGACGGCCACCTCCAAACGGAGGATGGCCACCACCACCTGTGGTAGCCGCTGGAGGAGGCAGTGTAGCAGGCGGACGAGCGGCGAGCACAGAGGGGAGTGGCATCAGACCAGCACCACTCAAACGAGTCTCCTCTACGCGTATCTCGGTAAGAGCCTCCAGGAGAGTGACACGAGGGTGGCGTGCAAGGAGCTGAGCACGCCTTTGCTCGAACTCAGGACGAAGGCGAGTAAGGAACTCGTAAACCCGCTGAAACTCCAGGTCAGCACGTACCTCCAGGCAGCACGGACAGGTACGACAGCCAGCAGTGCGAAGAGAGTCCAACTGACGCCAAACAGCAGAGCTCTGAGCGTAAAAGGCGTCAACAGTAGCATCACCCTGCTGAAGAGAGTGCTCCTGGCGGACCACGGACAGGTACAGGGCATCACCAGAGGGCTCGTAGCGCTGACGAAGATGAGTCCACATCTGGAAAGCCGAAGGGAGTCCCACAACCTCAGAAGAAAACTGAGGCTGGACACTGGCGATGAAGACAGCAGCAGCCCGAGCGTCGTCATCGTACCATTGAGTGTAGACGGTCAGACGATCCTTGTAGGTATCCAGAGCCTCCTGGTAGGCAGAGGCAGCTTTATCATCAGCTTCATCATCAGTAGCAGCCTTATCGGCTGTCGGGGGCAATGCAACAGGCGTAGGTTCCGTCGGATGAATAGGGCAAGGCGGGCAGGTGACATCGCCAGAGAGGACGCCCCAGAGACGAAGACCACGCATGTGAATGCGCATGTGAGACACGAAGTCGGTGTAATTAACACCATCAAAGATCACCGGGCAGCGAGGGAGGGAAACGGTGCCCATTGGTAGGCGGCGCTGGACGGCGCGGCGACCAAGGCAACGAAGTCTAACAGGCGGCGCTGGACGGCGCGGCGGTTAGAACGACGTTTTTTTTTGCTTTTTTTTCCTTTTTTTTCCTTTTTCTTTCCGCCGCTCGGTTAAGAACCTCAAACGGGCCTTCGGCCCGTTACGCACGCCGCTGCGTTAGGGTTGGCAGCGCGACGGCGGCGGCGAGACGGTGGCGGCGGCCCGACGGGCGACGGCGGCCTCGCCTCGGCGTGGAGAGCGGCCGACGGCGGCGGCTCCTGCGGCGACCTCGGGCAGAGGAGGCGGAGCGGCGGCCTCGGGCGTGGAGAGCGGCCGACGGTGGCGGCTCCTGCGGCGACCTCGGGCAGAGGGGGCGGAGCGGCGGCCTCGGGCGTGGAGAGCGGCCGGCAGCGGCGGTCTTCCTCGGAGCGGCGGCGCGATCCCGAGCGACGGCGCGACTCCGAGCGGAGCGGAGGAGGAGGCGGATCTGGCGGCCGGGTGGGAGCAGAGGAGGCCGGCGGGGAGGCCAAGCGGGGACGGCAGCGGCGGAGGCGGCGAGATCGGGCGGACGACGGCGCCGAGGCAACCCCGGGCGGCGCGGCGGCGATCCAATTCGGGGGAGTCGGCTGGGCCGACGGAGGAGTCGTCGGTGGCGACGACGCGTGGGAGTCGGCGGAGCCGACGGCAGCGGGCGGAGAGGGAAGTCACGCGGGAGTCGGCGACGGCGGCGGAGTCGGCGACGGCGCACGGAACCCTAAGTAAGCCAAAACCCTAGTTTTGACTCTGATACCATGTTATGAATAGCGCTTGTATTCATATGAGGCCAATGGGCCAGTATATATACACAAAGTACAAGTGGTAAATATGCAAAGAACCCCTCATAACAATGGGGAATAACAAACTATACATATATCTCTAACAATAAACAGGTTTCTCGCTCAAAAAAAAGTAATAAACAGGTACAGTAGTCACTCAAGAAATTGAAAAATATATATGTAGGCTAAACTAGTGTTGTTATAACAACTCTTCCAGCTTTAGTCTAAAGCTGAACTCCCTTTCACGACTGGTTAATAAGATTTAACAGTATATAGGACCAGCACAAAGCCAGGAAGTAAAATTAACAGAATGAATGCCAGCATTGATCATTAAATCATTGATCTCAGCACTTGATTCCCAGTAATTACATCATTGATCATTGTAATGCCAGCATGGGCTATTTTGCATCTCTCTGTGGGATAGAGGATCAAGCTCTAATATCTATTACAGAACTGTGTGGTGCCATCTACAGAACTGTGTGGTGCCATCACCATTTCCATTTCCCCCTTCACTATAAGATGACAACAAACCAATTATAACAACGAGAGCTCAGGGGCATGAACATGACCAGGGAAGGAAAAATTATCCCTATATTACCGTAGGCCCTAAGAACATTCTGAGCTCCAGAAAGTTTATGAAAAAGGTGAACTGACAAAAGTTAGAAGGTAATAGGTATGAATGTCGACAGTAAGGGATGGAAGGTATAAAGCTGAATATGATAGTACAAGGAAAATAAAGCAATAGCTAACTTTGAGAATCCCAATCGAAGGTAGTATCATACTAAGAAACATTTCATAGTAGCCACAGTCTTGACTTCTATATAGTGATGATGATACCAGAATTAATTGGTTTCATACATATGTGGTCAAGACACAACGAGTAACTGTACAAAGGAGGCCCACATCTGCAATCTGCAAACATATCGGATAAGTTTAAATGTTCTAGCACAACTGCACAAAGGTTGGACAAGAGCAACTCAGCACCTGGTCTGATGAAACTTTCTTCCCTTATTGCCATTGACTTTGACTTTGTCTAAAGACTAAAGAGCCATAAAATTCTAAAGTTGTGGTCCCTGGCCCAACTTCGTTTATATATCTTCACCAGCGACTGGCAGAAAAGGAAAAAACTTGAAGAGTGAAGACTAAAAGTAAAGTTATTGACTTCACTAGAGCCTAAAAGGGTAAAATAATATTACAAACATAGAGCCATGGAGAGACTTTACCAGAAGTTTTTCAGTTGAACTTCGAAAGGGTTCAAAATGAATCTAGTTTCAGGCTAGTGAAAATGAGAGGCCAATGAGATTTGGTAACTAAGGTCCTTAGTCGAAGTTGCTATTGATTCCTAGGCTCAATACATTAATTATTGGGGGGGGGGGGGGGGGGGGGTCAAGGATACAGTTAGGTATATGTACTTATTTTTTCAGACGGTAAGAAAAAAATAGTCTCTAGGAAGTTCTTAGATAGAACATTAGCAAATCCTATGCGAACTGATGTGCATAAAAGCCCGTCAAACATGTTCTTGTGGAAGAAAATAGCAAATGCATGCCATGCTCACAACAGGCATGTAAGACGTCTGACGTCTCAAACAAGGAAAATAGATATGTAGGAGCAATATGATGCAAAAGGAGGGCATCAAACAAGACAATCAAAATAAATAACAGCTTGGAATCTTTATAAAGAAGAGCTTGGAATCCACGCGCTGATGATTCCTCCTCTTCCTTTTCTGATTGGCCTTGCATTTCTGATTACATATGAGCGGTGGGGAGAAAGGACGGTGGCCGAAGCGATTTGACCGTTCAAGGCCCACGCGTTTACGATTCCTCCTCTTTTCATACTGGTTTTGCATTTCTGATTCGTTTATTACGGATTTAATATTCACTTGCTTTTAGGGTAAAGGTAACATAAAATCTTAGATTTTGCATCTTTTTCAAGGAATCCAAGGTTTTGGTGTAAAAGTTTCATAAAATCACAGATAGACTGTCTGTGCATCCATTTTGCTCCAAACTTATACAGTCTACTGATACGTAATAAAAAATACACTGTATTTTTAAGTACATATATCCATAGTAAATAACACAGACCACGGTACACCCATATACGCCTCTCTCCTCTCTCGTTCTCACCCTCCCTCACCTCTCTCCAAAGAGCGATGGTAGAGATGGCAGCGACAATGCCATCAACCAAGGAGAAGACGGCATCGCAACCATTACTGCCGTATAGCTAGTCATCATGCTGCCTCCTTCTCGGTCGTCAGTCATATTTACTCTAAAACCTAGGATTTCTTAATTTTTTTTATATAAAACTGGAGTTTTTTTTATTACTTTTGCCTTAAAATCTATGGTTTCTTGAAATTTACTGGATAAGTTTGGTTGATTGATCGCCGGGCTGGATACTTAAGTTGACACCAGATGCTTTCGAGACTTAAAAGCTGATGTAAATAATTTGACGAGTGGTTTTACCTGCGGGCGGCGGCCGCTTCCATGTCAATAGGAAGCCATTACTCATGAGCTCCTCGTAGCTGCTCGCGTTCGCCTTGCCAGACGTCCCAAGCACCGGCAGGATGGTGGTACTGCAGCCTTGCAAAGAGTAGCCATCGTAGCTGCGCGAGCCGTCGTAACGCCCTCCGAGGCGAACAAACGTGATGTGGCGGCATTTCGTCTCCACAAGCGCCCGGACCCGCAGTGCAGCCGCCGGTGCCTTGGTGCAATTGTAGAAGATGAGGTTCAGATTGACGGGGTTGATCCTAAACGGGAGGCCCAGTTTGGCAGAGGTGTTCCAGATCGGGATATGGCAGTGGTTGGAGTTTTTCAAGTCATCCACTTTGCTGGAATCAACGACGCGCAGACTGCTTTCCTGGTAAGAGATGTTCACGATCGCAAACCCGTAGCCTGAACCTGTAGAGCTGCGTAGAATTGGAGTGCTGTTGTTGCAATCGACCTGGTAGTCTAAAGAACCACACGGTCTCTCCATGTCCTGCCGCGTGATCCAGAACGGGTCGGAGATGGTCAGGTTGCCGCATGTCTTGGCCGAGCATCCTTCCCCTCGCTCCTCTGCTGCCCTCGCCGCCGTCGCGAGGATCAGCGGCAACCACCAGGCCCAGACGAGGAACAAGAAGATGAAACCCGGAGCCATGGGAAACATACGATTTGGAACGAGAGCAGAAACGCGCAAAGAGGGTGAATTGCTGAATCGGCGATGGGTCGTGGGGAGACAGACGCAGCCAAGAGAATAATATATATGGGTGTGATAAGAGTCGAATCTCCCCCTAGTAATAATGGCCGCACTTGACTGGTCAATTGGGCAACTGTCTTTGAACGCTCTTGCCGGCCAGCCAAGTCGGCCTTTTTGACCTTTTGTCGGCCAGAACTCGCTCGATGACACGGCGATCTGGATGTGCGCGTTGTGTTACGGAGGCCGTGTCCCGCGGTGCCTTGTTTTTTTTCCCCTTTTCTCGTTGTAGTTCCAACATGTACACAGAGTTGGGGGAGAGATTTACGTCCGCATGTTTCGGTGAATCAGATAGAAGTTGTTTTCGTTCCTCTTTGCCGTTGAAATTTTATGATCTATATTTTTTCCTCGTTCTAGCAAAATCTACAGAGAGTAATAGGGGGCGGGCTGAAATGTCCCAATTTTCTCAGTGTCCCAAAGCAATTCCTCAAAAAAACATTTGCCCCAAACACTGTTCCAAAATTTGTCGTCAATATTCAAACCAAAACTTCTATGGTTGAATTTCTTTCCGTATTTCTCCCGTTTTCTTTATTCTTGTGTCCCTGTTTTTTGTTGTCTACTGTCCCTGATTTTTGTCACAGTTTGTTTTGCTGATTTTTGTCGTCGATTTCAACAGTCTCGTTGCTCGGGTATTTTTTGAGTGATGGGCATACTATCCTCTATGATGACTTTGTGTGGGGAAAACCAAGGGATGGATTATTTGATGCCCCAAGAAACGTATGAAACACTTCCTGTGGCTGTGTAAACGCAGGATCATTTTTTTTTAAAAAAAAAGAGAGTTCCAAGGACAACTCATTTTTTTCCTTCCTGTGTTGTTCTTCCTTTTTTTCAGTTCATTTCATATATTTGTTCCTACATGTATACAAAGAATTGTTGAAGTCAGTGTTTAAATAAGCTCGATGATGAGAAAGCTTCGGTAGACAGGAGATGAAGCTTTGTATTAAATATGAGCTATAACGATATATGAGCCATCAAGTAGCTAGAAGCGTACCATCACTGGTAGGGGACAACATTACTGACGATGGTGAAAAGATTCTTTATATCGTTACTTAGAGACTAAAACAAATATGCCACCATTAATGAAGATGTGAAGTCATCATGGTTAGTGAGGAAATCATAGCGTTGAGGTGACCAATGTTGAAGAAGAAAAGAGGTCGAGACGAGAGAAGAGGGACATTGCTTACATATGACACCATGCATGTGTATATACATGTATGCATATGTACAAATAAAAGCACGGGCATACAAAAGCAAAGATGGCGCAGTCATAGAGAATAGGCTTAGGGCCACCTGAGAGAGCGTGATAGATGTCCTTGGTAGGAATCAACGGCGGTTGCATATTTATGCATGTTTGATGTTGTAACTATCAACATTAAGCAACAATTGGAGAAAAAAGAAGATAACTATGTGGAGTATAGTATTGCGTAACAACGAAGAGATTGTATTGAAATAGGTAATAGTTAAAAAGGATCGATTAATAATTTGGCATGCTGTTAGGTGTTGACATAGAAAAATTATAGCCACGCAAGTACGCGGACGACTCTGCTAGTTAGTCAACGAAGAGGAAACAACAACTCACCCAGATGAATCACCTCATTAGCAAACTCTATGCTATATACAACTCATCCGATAGTGCCTTATTTGATTATTTCTTCAGAATCAATACAAAGTGTACCGCATCATCCGCTAGCATTTGATGCTACCGAGTGGTTGGTTGACAGACTATGGAATCTATGGATAACAGAGTCAGGCGAATACTGTACGCTGTCCTTCAGCAAGTGCGCATCCTCCTTTGGAGAGGCGTTCTTATTCATCTTTTTAGCTGGACACTCCCCATTTTTTATACAATTCAAGATCTCCACTACCTCCTTGATCGGTGGCCTCAGATCTCTGTCTAACTGCAAGCATTGAAAGGCCAGCTCGGCTACAAGATCAATCATTCCCTTTGTTTCGCTGTCGGTCTCATAGCCAAGCTCCGGATCGACCAACTGATCAACTTCATGGTTCTGAATCTTGTTGAGAGCCATGTTGCCCAAGTTAATCTCACTGTGGCTCCTGCTCATGTCCACGGCTGGTTTTGAGGATATTAGCTCTACCAACACAACACCGAAACTGTACACGTCACTCTTATCGGTTAGCTTGTAGCACTGGTGGTACACAGGGTCAACATAGCCTGGTGTGCCCTGTGGAACAGTTGAGACATGGGTGACATCAAGAGGGAACAGACGCGATAACCCAAAGTCTGCAACTTTGACATGGAAACTGCTGTCGAGTAAAATGTTGTTGGTCTTAACATCACGGTGTATGATTTCAACTGCATGGAGGTATGTCAGTGCTTCAGCCGTTTCTATGGCAATGTTCATCCTTATAGGCCATGTGAGACCTCCTCCTGCCGCACGGGATCCATGAAGATGGTCTGCGACTGTCCCATTTGGGATGAACTCGTACACCAGGAGAAGGTCACGGCTGCTACGAGACGTACAGCCATATAGGGTGACAAGGTTCTGGTGGAGTAGGCGGGACAGGATGTCTACCTCATTTAGGAATTGCTCAACTCGCTTGTAGTTATTCTTGTAAAGGCGCTTCACTGCAACGACTCGCCCATCCCGGAGCTTTCCTGAGTGACAGAAAGGTCTGTTAGTCACTGCCAAGTCAATAGGAACAAGACATATATCAAAGAAGGGTTGCACGGAGATCCTAGCGTCACAGGTTGACATTTCAATGCAGAAATTGTAATATGGCAAAGTTAAGATTGATAAGGAATTTTGCAAACATGTTTTTCACCTTTGTAAACAGTTCCAAAACCACCATCACCAAGTTCCCTTGAGGCACTAAATCCATCGGTAGCCTCTTCAAGTTCCTCGTAAGTGAAGATATAGGGAGACCCACCCAACTCAAGGTCTTTGCTATATGATTGCATTGAAGACCCGCTACGCATGAGCTCACTTGGAGCTCTATCTTGTTTCCTCCTCTTGCGCTTGTGACAGACAAAAAATACGAAGCACAGTATCAATATACCGCCGGCTCCTGCTCCACATGCTGCCCACGACAACAATGTAACAACATTAGCAATATGCAACAACCAAGAGATCTGACGAATTCTGAAACATTAGATTTCGCGCCCTTTATCCTCCTAATTCTGCTTCAATCTGGGGAATACAGGAAATGAGACCAAGGGAATAGACAAGCTGGGCAGCTTGAGGGTTGGTACTCACCTATTCCAATAACCTTTGCCTTCCTAAAGCCTCCTGCATAAGAACAGAATCTGTGAATAACTAGCCATTTATGAAGTAATAAACATGTTTCCTGTTCAAAAAAAAGTAATAAACAGGTACAGCAGTCACTCAAGAAATTGAAAAATATATATGTAGGCTAAACTAGTGTTGTTATAACAACTCTTCCAGCTCTAGTCTAAAGCTGAACTCCCTTTCACGACTGGTTAATAAGATTTAACAGTATATAGGACCAGCACAAAGCCAGGAAGTAAAATCAAAGTAATGAATGCCAGCATTGATCATTACATCATTGATCTCAGCACTTGATTCCCAGTAATTACATCATTGATCATTGTAATGCCAGCATGGGCTATTTTGCATCTCTCTGTGGGATGAGACGATCAATCTCTAATATTTATTACAGCACTGTGTGGTGCCATCACCATTTCCATTTCCCCCTTCAGTATAGGATGACAACAAACCAATTATAACAACGAGAGTTCAGGGGCATGAACATGACCAGGGAAGGGGAAATATCCCTATATTACCGTAGGCCCTAAGAACATTCTGATCTCCAGAAAGTTTATGAAAAAGGTGAACTGACAAAAGTTAGAAGGTAATAGGTATGAATGTCGACTGTAAGGCATGGAAGGTATAAAGCTGAATATGATAGTACAAGGAAAATAAAGTAATAGCTAACTTTGAGAATCCCAATCGAAGGTGGTATCATACTAAGAAACATTTCATAGAAGCCACAGTCTTGACTTCTATATAGTGATGATGATACCAGAATTAACTGGTTTCATATATATGTGGTCAAGACACAACGAGTAACTGTACAAAGGAGGCCTACATCTGTAAACATATCGGATAGGTTAAATATTCTAGCACAACTGCCCAAAGGTTGGACAAGAGCAACTCAGCACCTGGTCTGATGAAACTTTCTTCCCTTATTGCCATTGACTTTGACTTTGTCTAAAGACTAAAGAGCCATAAAATTCTAAAGTTGTGGTCCCTGGCCCAACTTCGTTTATATATCTTCACCAGCGACTGGCAGAAAAGGAAAAAACTTGAAGAGTGAAGACTAAAAGTAAAGTTATTGACTTCACTAGAGCCTAAAAGGGTAAAATAATATTATAAACATAGAGCCATGGAGAGACTTTACCAGAAGTTTTTCAGTTGAACTTCGAAAGGGTTCGAAATGAATCTAGTTTCAGGCTAGTGAAAATGAGAGGCCAATGAGATTTGGTAACTAAGTAAAGGTCCTTAGTCGAAGTTGCTATTGATTCCTAGGCTCATTACATTAATTATGGGGGAGTCAAGGATACAGTTAGGTATATGTACTTATTTTTTCAGACGGTAAGAAAAAAATAGTCTCTAGGAAGTTCTTAGATAGAACATTAGCAAATCCTATGCGAACTGATGTGCATAAAAGCCCATCAAACTTGTTCTTGTTGAAGAAAATAGCAAATGCATGCCATGCTCACAACAGGCATGTAAGACGTCTGACGTCTCAAACAAGGAAAATAGACATGTAGGAGCAATATGATGCAAAAGGAGGGCATCAAACAAGACAATCAAAATAAATAACAGCTTGGAATCTTTATAAGGAAGAGCATGGGTTCTTTTGAATATTGAATCAATCAGATAGTTGCATCCAAGCCTTGCATGCTACTCCATTTGGTTTCTTTGATCCTTTCTTCAGAAAAAAGAAGAGATTTATCTGAAAATGCCTTAGTTAACATAATGATTGGCAATACCGGTGGGGTCACGCCACTCTTCTGCACTCTTTAAGTATGCTCACATCATTCAGGCATCATTGCTCCTCTAAGCACCAGGTCAAATGAACTACAGTGTTCAATTCAAACAGATGCAATTATATGCTGCCAACAGGTTTGGAACAGGAGTAGGGCTTAGAAAAAGGAAAACGTATTGATTGGCAATTACGGGAATGATTTCTTTGGCCAGCCATCACTAGAGCAACAGCAGGAATAGGGACTATTGGTATGGTATCTTTATCAAATAGTGTAGTTGAATAATTCAACAAATGCATTTGACTAGAATTCTATAAGCTCCAACGTCTCCATCAATGGAATAACATCACTAACCAACAAAAAACAACAATAATTTGCAGGAAGTTAAGGCAAACACTCCAGAATCTCAAACAAAACATTTGAATGGACAATCAGCATCTCAAACAAAATATTCCCCCTAGCAACGACCACGACAAATAGCAACTCTACGTCACTTGCAGTATCATAATTACCATCTAAATGGACACTTTGGATTCACTGAATCCGTTACTAGCGAGGATCAGCGGCAACCATCAGGCCCAGACGAGGAATAAGAAGATGAAACCCGGAGCCATGGGAAACATGGAACGAGAGCAGACACCCACAAAGGGGGTGAATTGCTGAATCGGCGATGGGTCGTGGGAAGATTGACTTCACTAGAGCCTAAAAGGGTAGAGCCATGGAGAGACTTTACCAAGAAGTTTTTCAGCTGAACTTTGAAAGGGTTCGAAATGAATCTAGTTTCAGGCTAGTGAAAATGGGAGGCCAATGAGATTTGGTAACTAAGTAAAAGTCCTTAGTCGAAGTCGCTATTGATTCCTAGGCTCAATACATTAAAGGAATGTTGCAAAAGGAGGGCATCAAACAAGACAATCAAAATAAATAACACCGCATTGCATGATAAAATAGGTAAGAATTGACTAGGCAAATTCATGGTGAAATTTTAATTTCCTGAACTCACCGCACTTCTCAGGGCGCATGCTGCCGGAGCAATTGCACGCGAACCCCAGGCCTTGGTCGTTGTACCTGCATTCCCCGCCGCTCGCCGAACATTTGGGGCAATTCCCTGACACCACCGCCCATTCCAGGAGAAACCCATTCCTCATTCTGCCAACATAATCGTCTCCATTCCCATCATAAGCCCCAAGAATCGGCACAACTGAGAGGTGGCAGCCCCGCAGGATGCCCTCCTGGACACGGTGGCTGGCGAGCTCCCGCTCGCCGCCGAGCCGGACGAAGGAGTTGTTGTCACAAGACAGGCGGCGAAAGCCTGCAGGCGGAACTGGCTCCTTACAACTGGAGAGGAAGAGCAGCTGGGTGTTGGCTTCGCTGACGACGAACGGCGCCAGCCCGATGCCTAGCGAGATGTTGAAGGGCGGCGCCGGGCAGCCCGTGGCGAGCGGGAGATTTTCATCCACCACATGGAAGGAGTTGTTTTCGTTGAAGATGCTGACTACCCGATAGGACTCGAAGACGGAGCGGCGGAGGAATGCGCCGCTGCTGTTGCACTTGAGCTGGAACGAAGGGGGACCGCATGGCGGCCGGCCGGGCTCGTCCAGCCAGAACGGGTAGGAGATGGTCAGGTTCCCGCATGCCTTGGGCGAGCAGCTAGGCGAATGTGCTGGGCTGGCCGTCGCCGGCAGTTGGAGAAGGTAAGCGAACAGCAGCAGTAGGAGCGGATGCGCCATGGATTGGGGATGGCGGGGAGTGGGGGTTGATGCATGGGCAAGAAGAGGAACGGCGAGCGGGCATATGAGAGGTGGGGAGAGAGGACGCCGGAGAAAGCACGGTTTGACCGGTCAAGGTCGACGCGCTGATGATTCCTCCTCTTCCTTTTCTGATTGATTGGGCTTGCAGTTATGAGTACGGTGAGCCGGCATACGAGTGGTGACTGGTGAGGAGAAAGGACGGTGGCCGAAGCGGTTTGACCATTCAAGGTCCACGCTTTTACGATTCCTCCTCTTTTCTTACTGGTTTTGCATTTCTGATTCGTTTCTTACGGTTTTAATATCCACTTGCTTTTAGGGTAAAGGTAACATAAAATCTTAGATTTTGCATCTTTTTCAGGGAAGCCAAGGTTTTGGCACAAAAGTTCATAAAATACTAGATAGACCATCTGTGCATCTGTTTTGCTCTAAACTTATACAGTCTACCGATGTATTTTCAAGTATACATACCCATAGTAGACACCGCAGACCACTGTACACCCATATACGTCTCTCTCCTCTCTCATTCTCACCCTCCCTTACATCTCTCTCCAAGGAGCGATGGCAGAGACGGTAGCGACCATGCTGTAAACCAAGGAAAAGACGGCACCGTGACCGGCTACACAGGGCCACTACTGCCGTGTAGCTAGTTATCGTGATGCCTCCTTCTCGATCGTTGGGCTACACTACGACCGGCTACATATATTCGGCTACTGCCGTGTAGCTAGTCATCGTTTTGCCTCTTCCTCAGACGTCAAGTGGTGCCGTGATTGGTTACATAGATCATGCTGCTGCCATGTAGCTAGTTGTCATTTTGTCTCCTCCTCGATCGCCAGTGTCGCTGCCGACCGACTTGACACTGCCGCCTTTGTCGTCGTCGATGGGGAAGAGAGCATATAGAGGGAGTGGTGTAATAAAGGACCAACCATTGTGTATATGTCAAAAAAAATCATGTATTGAACATCTAGGTGGTGTATATAGTGTGTTTTGAAATATTTTGCTCTAAAACTAGGATTTCTTAATTTTTTTATATAAAACTGGAGTTTTGTATTACTTTTGCCTTAAAATCTAAGATTTCTTGAAATTTACTCAATAAGTTTGGTTGATTGATTGCCGGGCTCGATACTTAAGTGGACACCAGATTCTTTCCAGACTTAAAAGCTGATGTAAATAATTTGACGAGTGGTTTTACCTGCAGGCCGCGGCCGCTCCCATGTCAATAGGAAGCCATTACTCATGAGCTCCTCGTAGCTGCTCGCGCTCGCCTTGCCAAGCGTCCCAAGCACCGGCAGGATGGTGGCACTGCAGCCTTGCAAAGAGTAGCCATCGTAGCTGCGCGAACCGTCGTAACGCCCTCCGAGGCGAACAAACGTGCTGTTGCGGCATTTCGTCTCCACAAGCCCCCGGACCCGCAGTGCCGCCGTCGCCGCCGGTGCCTTGGTGCAATTGTAGAAGATGAGGTTCAGACTGTCGGAGTTGATCCTAAACGGGAGGCCCAGTTTGGCGGAGGTGTTCCAGGTCGGGATATGGCAGTCGCTGGAGTTTTTCAAGTCGGCCACTTTGATGGAATCAACGACGCGCAGACTGCTTTCCTGGTAAGAGATGTTCACGATCGCAAACCCGTAGCCTGTACCTGGAGAGCTGTGTAGAATTGGAGTGCTGTCGATGCAATCGACCTGGTAGTCTAAAGAACCACACTGTCTCTCCGTGTCCTGCCGTGTGATCCAGAACGGGTCGGAGATGGTCAGGTTGCCGCATGTCCTGGCCGAGCATCCTTCCCCTCGCTCCTCTGCTGCCCTCGCCGCCGTCGCGAGGATCAGCGGCAACCACCAGGCCCAGACGAGGAACAAGAAGATGAAACCCGGAGCCATGGGAAAGATAAGATTTGGAAGGAGAGCAGCAACCCGCAAAGGGTGGGTGAATTGCTGAATCAGCGATGGGTCGTGGGAAGAGATAGTCTACGCAGGCAAGAGAATACTATATATGTGATAAGAGTCGAATCTCTTAGTAATAATGGCCGAAACATTTGACTGGTCAATTGGGCAATTATCTTGAACGCTCTTGTCGGCCAGCCAAGTCAGCCTTTTTTGGCCTTTTGTCAAACAAGTGACGGGTAGTACACCCACTTGTGTTTAGTTTATAGTTTATCGTCCAGAGGGGTGTCCCACTGCGCAAGACGTACGACATGCGATGGTGCATTGGAGCGGCGCAGGCGCGCTCCGGCGGCCACAGCACTCGCTCGATGACACGGCGATCTGGATGTGCGCGTTGTGTTCGCGTGTGTGCTCCAGATCTGACAGCGAGCACGGCTGCGGCGGGGGCCCTGCAGAAGGAGGTGCGCGGATTCGGGCGGGGTCGCCTCCTCCAGCGTGGGCACAGTCCTCCTCCATCCAAGAGAGCGTTGTCCACGGTGCGGCGCGAGACCATGGCGTTGTCCACGGCGGCGCTGTGCGGGGCCACGGCTAGCAGGTCTAAATCCGGTTACGGAGGCCGTGTCCCGCGGTGCACTGACGATTTCCCCCTGATTTTGCCTTATCCCCCCCCCCCCCCCCCTCCTCTTCCGTTGTAGTTCTAACATGTACGCAGAGTTGGGGAATAGGGAGGCCGCGTTCATGGCGTAGTCGCACGACGGGAGCGGCACCACCGGCGTCTCGCGGCGGCATTCCAGCCATAGGCTCGGGTAGCCGCAGTGGGAGGCGTTGGCGCTCGTCGTCGTCGATCCAGAACGGTTTACTACCGGATGTCGACGGCGTGGCCGCACCGGTACGACGGGCAAGAGGACGCGGTGGTGTTTGAGATCGTGTATGTGACCGCAGAGGCGGCGGAGATGAGGTTGGAGAGGCTGGTAATGACATTGTTGCATTGGCGAGACATGCACACTGGTGTGTGATTTTGGTGAAAAATCCTTCGGTTGGTGAAGCGATCGAGAGATCATGCACAATTGCATGTTGCAGTGTTTTTTGCTATTTTAGTACCCTCGAAAGCGGGTTTCTCTAAAATAGTACCGATACCGTGGACTTCTCTAAAACGGTACTGTTAATGATCTATCTACTCCATAATAATACTCCACTTTATTTTCTTTTTCTTTTCTGATTTATACTCCCTAAACTACCTAAAGTACCCCTCCTAATTTGATTTCGATCTAATCAAATCGTTTCAAACGATTTTGTTCCAGCCCGTCCTGTTCACATTCCTTTTGGGCATCTCATCAAACTATCAAAGAGTTCCTGTGACCTCTTCAAATCTTTATTCTGGATAAAACCAGTGATCATAATGTTCCAAGAAGCAACATCCCTCATGGGCATCTTCATGAACAAATCAAGCTTCACCGATTCTGTGGTTTCGTGTGTACCTGGAGATCATGGCATTCCAAGAAACGACATTCCTCTCTGGCATGCCATCAAACAGAGCTCGAGCCTCACCTATGCTTCCATTCCGAGCAATGCCGGCAACCATTGTGGTCCACGACATTACATCCTTCTCAGGCAATCTCTCAAACAGCTTACGCGCTTTATCCATGCTCCCTGCTCGTACCAGAAAAGAATGTTCCAAGAACCGGCGTCCCTCACGGGCATGCCATTGAAGAGCGCGCAAGCATCGCCCACGCGGCCCGCGGAGGTATACGCCTCCAGCATCGTGTTCCAAGAGACGACGTCCCTCTCCGGCATCCGCTCGAACAGCGCCGCGGCCTGGTCGACGCCTTCGGAAATGGAACGCGAACCGGGCGGGTTAGAACAAAATCGTTTGAAACGATTTGATTAGATCGAAATCAAATTAGGAGGGGTACTTTAGGTAGTTTAAAGAGTAAAAATCAGAAAAGAAAAAAAAATAAAGTGGAGTACTATTATAGAGTAGATAGATCATTAACAGTACCGTTTTAGAGAAGCCCACGGTATCGGTACTATTTTAGAGAAGCCTGCTTTCAAGGGTACTAAAATAGCAAAAAACTCGTTGCGCGAGTAACCCAGGGGTGGAGCCACACCTCGAGTAGGGTAGACTTCAGCCCGAAGTGTAAAAAAAATATCTAGTGTACAGTCCGGATAAATTCAATTTAACCTATGTAACATTTTTATGGTACAGTCCAGATAGCTTAGATCATTTTACCACTAAATCCGGGACGTAACCAAATCCTGGCTCCGCCACTGGAGTAACCCCTTCCGGACGGTTCTTCCAGGATGTGTGAAGGTAGTTACTGAAAATCTGCAAAAGCACCAGATATTCAAGTGAGATACAGGTAGAGTTGCGAAAGGGTCTCTAGCCCAATGGTTAGAGGCTTGAGTAGCACCCCCCAGGTCCTGGGTTCGACTCCCAGTGGGAGCGAATTTCAGGCTTGGGGGGAAAAAATCCCCTCGCCTGCTACCACACTAAAGCACAGGTCTAAGGCCCCGCCAAGGCGTTGATCCAAAGGATCCGCCGGTAGTCTCACAAGGTCGGGCGATGGTGCCGCTGTGTACGGGTGGAGCAGGGGTTCGGAGGTTTTCTCGATCTGCGTGAGAAGACCTTCTTCTTAAAGCAATGCCCGGGGGGATTCTTCCCCCCGCAGGTCGAGTTTTTTTTAGATACAGGTAGAGTTTTGTCTGCGTAATTCGGACATGCTGAAAAGCATGTTTCGTAGTTGAATAAGTAGATGGTTTTTTACGTTCTAGAACCGAGATTGGACTGCTTTTCTGAAAGTGTCAAAACCATGGCAAACAACTTAACCGAACGGTGCCACAGAAGACGTTGGAATTCATACCGAGTTCGCTTTGCTGCTAGTGTGAACACAGAAGCACCGCACAAAAGATTCTTCTGAAGTTCTATGAAGGAATTTGGTATTCTTCGCAATCATTCCAATCATGCTAAGCACTTCATTTGGGGAGCAAAATCAGTATCTTTCACGACCTCTTTTACGGTTCACTCAATTTGGGCCATCCATTCTTTTTATTCAGCTAGCTAGTTTGTCCATGTAATCAGGGCCAGCCCTAGGCCTAGGAAACAGGGGCGACCGCCTAGGGCCCACAAAAGCTAAGGGCTTCTAGCCTATGTATGTTAATATGTATACATGTATGATATAACATATATATTGAATGCAGAACATAGTTGATTAATGATTAATAGTCAAGTAATAGCCTATTTGGTTCATACTGTGCATCCACCAGATCCAATCGACCGTGCACACCGCTTGCGCCCCCTTGACCTCTCCACTCCTCTTGCAGTTTTCTCTTCCCCAAAACAAACACCACTGTTGTCGCCATTAATGGAGGAGAAGAGCCCGATTTCATGTATTCCCAACCAATTCACCTTCGATTTCTTTATTTTGCAACGATTCTACTCGAAATCCCCTCATATAGCCATTGCGTACATGATATGTTTTTCTGCATTTTTGTTCCTCGATTATCTGTTAAATACCACTCCAAATCTCCAACGCAACATCTACACTACTCCAATGCAACATCTACACTATCTAGCACAAAATCTTAAACTTTCTTCTAACATCGGTTTCTTTTTTATATAAAGATATCAATTAGATCTAAGAGAGATAAGTTGAAAAACTATTTAAGGTCATCAATGCCACATGAAATGTTGAATGGTCTGGCTACTTTATGCATTGAGAAGGATATGTTGGATTAGATTGATATTGTAGCATCCCACATAACTATATAAGATACTACTATGTAACGTCATCGCCAAAAGGGTAGAATAAATAAAAACAACAAAAGAAATCACAGAGAGTTTAAAACTTTATTACCACTTTAATAGAGAAACAACGGAAGCTGAAATAAATGTTTAAAATATGGGACCGGTCCACTTTTAACCAAATAAAAAACGAATGAAATAACAAAACAGTGGCAACCACGGTGCTGACAACTTGAGTGCTCCCACCCATGCATGATGCTATCACTCCACTGGCCTTTTACCTGGGACTGAAAAGAGCAAGCGTGAGATTTGAAAATCTCAGCAAGTACCCAACAACGGTCGCAACACAAAAGTAAAGACAAGTAATGTAACCACGTGAAATAAAGGACAAGCATCACAAGTAAACAACGGGTACAAGATGAAAGCTATGAACAACTGATATCAGAGATACTGTCATAAATGGAAGATGGATATCATGGAGACTGTGTATTAAAGATAATTGTTATGTGACAAGTTATAGCAAGTTACAGTAAGTTATAGCAAGGGTACTGGCGACTTCCTCCCACATATCCGGTTATACGAGAATAGCCAGGCACAACCTTGTCCTCGACTGTATAATCGCAAATGGGGTGTAATATCTTGTGTAACGAGAATGAACGCCCCCCCCCCCCGGTACGTTACTAGGTTAGGTGGAAATGACCCCTATATGTGGGTAGCCCCGGCGTGATAACCCTTAGTTTGTTATTTAGTGAATTATCCATGATATAATTAGAGAGTTATAATTGAGTTAAGGTAAAGTTATGAGGGTAACGATTTAATACAATGAGATCGGAGAGATGGGATTGGTGATAAGGTAACTGATACATCATGGACAGATCATAAAGCATGAATTTGAGGAAACTAAGAGATGGCGAGGATAAGGCTATAATAAAGTTATAAGAAATGAAAAGATATGCTAGGGTTGAAAATGGAAAGACATGATTTCTGATATGAGTGCGATGTGGAATAATGATAAGATGATAGTGATATAGTAATCAACTTAAAGATGTATTATAATGTAGCTCACACAAGGTTATCAACTAATCAAGTTTTATTATGTGATAAGTGATTATTATTCAGATTAACAGGTTTAATACATACATCCTTCATGGTTCAAATACAACATTATACGATTATTGGAACATAATATTAGAAACTAAAACATAGCAGCTCTAACATCGAAAGAGTATCAATAATTAAACCTATGTTAAACATATTTATATGCTACCCCCCATTAACGATTTAAGCAAGATTCTAAAACACCAATTAAAAGCATGAATTCTAGGACATCTTAACTGAGCATTCTAATAAACCTAAAAGCATGTGAACAAGTTAGCCTATAACATCGTTGCAAGAATACAATGTTATGAGTCTAAAACTAGGCAAGTATGAACGCTATGATAATAACCGGACAAGCATTAGTGATATGTTAATGACCAGGTAACTTTAGTGATATGATGTTTGCTAGATACTTTGGTGATATGATAATGGCTAGGTAATTTTAGCAATTAGCCAGGTGACTTAGCGATATTGCAATTATTAGGTAACTTTAGTGATATGATAATGGTAATCAATGGCACGGTGATAAGTATTCTGGAAATACGTGATATGCGAAACGTAAAGGTTACGGCCGCAAGGTACTTGCCTTGAGTACGCTCAGCAGAACTGCTGCACGAAGGATCTGAGATGCACATCCGCCCAAACATTCCTCAAAGGCTGCATGCGAAACTACAAGATGAAATGGGCATATCAGATCCATGCTAAGCATGTGGACAGACAGATGGAAGTGCAATCGGTTAGGAAAGTTCGCGTTCGCTAAGCCCCCAACGTGTGAAACACTGTTTGGCCATGTGAATCATCGTTCGGCCACGTGAACCACAAAACAATGCACAGCCAAACGACCTCCATGCGAATCGGGATTTGGCTGCGCATCGGCCAACTAAATCCCCAGACAAGGAAACCGGCCACTCTGGCCACCGTCGGCCTTCGGCCATCGCCGCCGGTCACCGGCGCCGACTGCCACCGCCGCTTAGGCGCCGGGCCCGCCGCCATGTGGCTACACCTGTCCCTCACTAGTCGCGCCGGCCACCACCGCCGCCTAGGCGCCTAGGGCTACCGCCATCTAGCTGCTTCGGCCTGTGCCCACCAGCCGTCACCGCCCGACCAACTGTTGTCCCGGTCGCTGTGCCTCGCTCGGCTGTGCGCATCGCTGCCACACACACCGTGCCGCATCGCCCTCGACCGCGCCTCCTGGCGCTGCTCCGCCCAACACGTCGACGTTCGGCCTTGCTGCCCCGCTACCGCCGACGCGGCCGCCGCTACTGCCGACGCGGCCGCCGCTACTGCCACCGCCGGCGGAGCCATGTGCGTGGACGTGCGCATGCGCAGACCGGCGTGCGTGCGGGCACCGCCGCAGCTCCCCTCGCCGCAGCCGCCGCTACTGCCGCCGCCGCGCCATGGCGGCGCGTGCGAGCTGGCGTGTGCGGGCGCGTGCACGTGGTGAGGCGCCGCCATCGCTTCGCCGAACGTTCGCCGACCGCCGCCGGAGCTGCTGCCACCCCCGCCGCCAGCGCCGTCGCCGTCAGAGCCTCTCATGCAGTCGCATGCGCATGCAGTAGAGAGAGAGAGAGATTGAGAGAGGGAAGAAGAGTTCGAAACGGAAGAGAAAGAGAAAATGAATGTAAACAGGAGAGTTGGTTAATTAAAGATAAGAGAGAGAGTTTAGGGATATAACTTCTTTTTTTTGTGAGGGTGCTACAGATATTGATACTATTGTCAAAAACTTTATATCTAGAATTGTTAGAAGAAATTACTTTCTGTTCGGCAGGTGATAAATGATAGCTCATGGCTCTCCCTTAGCGTGTCGGATCTGGCAAAGTTGTGCTCGACAATGTCGAGGAAGTGGTCATTGTTCGCCGCGGAGTAGCGGGGGTCCTTCACCGGCAGTGGCCCATGTCCCAGAGGCTGGCGCTCATGCCTCGTAGAGCGCACACCCCCTCCTCTGCTGTCGGTGCAAGGCCTTCGACGATCTGTAGGTACGATGCAAGATCCACCACTGGGAGGTCCATGGGTAGGGGCCATAGGGCGTGCGACGCGGTGGGCGGGGTGGGAGAGGAAGGGGATCGCCCGATCGGGGTGGGATGGGAGCCGGAGACGGAGAGGATGGGGGATGCCAATCGAGATTGGGATCATGGGAATGCCAGATCGAGATTAGGGGCATGGCCGACTTGTGCGGATAGATAGCGGACTGGAGGACCGCAAACACGAGACGCTCGCGAGCGGCTCAAACTCGGCTCGAATTTTTTATCATGAGCCCGAGCCGAGCTGGCTTGCGAGCCTCGAGCTATTTTTCCAGCCCTATTTGACATCATCTTACATTGTACATGGCCTTAGAAATGTAATATATTTTAGAAAAAGTGCGGTCAAATTTTTTTAACTTCGACTACTTATATGTAAAAACTATTTAGATTGTTCAAATGAAAATGATATCGATCATTAAACTAGTTATGAAAATTATTTCCTAATATAATATTTTTTTGTTTTTAATGAACTTATTCTTGTAAAATGTAGTAGTTAAAGTTGTTTGTTTGAGATCATACATCCATTTTTTAACAGAGAGATTAGTAGAATATACTGTAAAAATTCTCACACTCTCCTCACATCTCTGAAGTCTGAAACATTTACGGAGTCTGCACCCGAGAAGCCGTCGACAACCTCTGAACCCTCAACTGCTGTGATTGGAAGTCGTGGTCGTGGATGGGCTCATCCACTGGTACATGACGGTGTCAGGCGAGCCGTCCCTGCTCTTCTTCAGCAAGCCCATGTCATCCTTGACGCAACCAACCTTCTTCGTCTTCTGAGCCTCTCTCAGCACGTCCAAGACCTCTCTGATCGGCGGCCTCACGTCCTGCTCCGGCTGCAGGCACCGGAACGCCACCTCGGCGACGAGGTCGACCGTCCTCTTCGTCTCGCAGTCCGACCGGTAACGGAGCCGCGGGTCCACCAGCTTGTCGATCTCGTAGCATTGTATCATATGCACGGCCATGTTGGCCAGGTTCACGTCGCCGCCGTTCCGGTTCATGTCCACCGCCGGCTTGGAGGAGATGAGCTCGACGAGCACGACGCCGAAGCTGTACACGTCGCTCTTGTCGGTCAGCTGGTAGCACTGGTGGTACATCGGGTCGACGTAACCCGGCGTGCCCTGCGGCGCCGTGGACACGTGCGTGGCGTCCAGCGGGAACAGCCGGGACAGCCCGAAGTCGGCCACCTTCACGTGGAACCCCTCGTCAAGGAGGATGTTGTTCGTTTTGACGTCGCGGTGGACGACCTGCGGCTCCAACGAGTGGAGGTAGTCGAGCGCGCTGGCCGTCTCGACGGCGATGCTGAGGCGGGTCGGCCACGCCAGGGTCTGCGCCGCCGCGCGGGCGCCGTGGAGGTGGTCGGCGAGCGTGCCGTTGGGGACGAACTCGTAGACGAGGAGGAGGTCGCGGCAGCTGCTCTGCGAGGTGCAGCCGTAGAGCGTGACGAGGTTGGGGTGGCGCAGCCGTAGCTGCCGTAGGTCCACCTCGTTTTGGAACTGCTCCTTGCCCTTGTAGCTGTTCTTGTACAGCCGCTTCACGGCCACCACGCTCCCGTCGCGGAGAGTCCCTGTGAAACACAAACTTCTCTTGATCTGAACTGATCGAGCTCTGAACAAGCTATAATTTTTTGTGACTGTACCTTTGTACACTATCCCGAAGCCACCGACGCCGAGCTCCCGGGCGTCGCTGAAGCCGTCTGTGGCCTCGTCGAGCTCCTCGTAGGTGAAGATGTGGGTACCCGGCGAGTCGGCGAGACTGAACTCTTTCCTGAGCGATGCCAACGGCGTTCCTTCACGGATGAGCCTGTCCAATGATGCAGATTGTTTCCTCTTCCTTCGGTTGTACAACAGAATGCAGCAAATGCTCAGTATGGTCAGACATAGAACTACCGTTGCGATTCCTGCTTGTGACGGGTTACACCACAAGAACAAAAAAAATGGGTGAGCTGTGATCATAACCAGGTTAGCTTGTCCTGATAGTAAAATTTCCATTTACCTGCTCCAATCTTGATTCCCGGATTTTCTCTGTCTGCACGTGAAAAGCGCAAATTAATGGACGCGAATCAGAAGATGAGAACAGAACTTCTATCAGAATAAGAATCCCAGTGTTCTAATTATGCTAATTATTCTGCCGAAAATGATCTGAATAAGATATCTCTTGTTAAATGAGATATTCTCCTGTGCTTGTAAATCATATGGTCTATCCATCAATTGTAATCCGATGGTCTAGAATCAAAGGTACTTAGAGAAAGGTATTTAAGTTGTAGGACAGGTACTAAGAGCAACTCCAGCAAAACCCCTACTTGAGCCCTCAAACCTCATATTTGAGAGCCAGAGCAAAAAACTGAACTCCAGCAGGGCCCCTACTTGGCTCTCAAAAATAGGAGGCCTCTCAAATGAGGTCTCCAAGCCCTCATTCTTAGGGGCCCCCTACTCCGGCTCTCATTTTTCAGCTTTACTCGTTTTTTGTGGAACATTTGTGCTTTCAATTTAAATTCGGAACAGATTTGAATTTAAATTTGAATATTCGTATTTGAATTCATATTTGAATTCGGAACAAATTCGAATTTAAATTTGAATGTTATGTGATGAACTTTGTGCTTTCAATTTAAATTCGGAACAAATTTGAATTTAAATTTGAATATTCGTATTTGAATTCGTATTTGAATTCGGAACAAATTTGAATTTAAATTTGAATGTTATGCGATGAACTTTGTGCTTTCAATTTAAATTCGGAACAAATTTGAATTTAAGTTTGAATATTCGTATTTGAATTCATATTTGTGCTTTCAATTTAAATTCGGAATAAATTTGAATATTCGTATTTGAATTCATATTTGAATTCGGAACAAATTTGAATGTTATGTGATGAACTTTGTGCTTTCAATTTAAATTCGGAACAAATTTGAATTTAAATTTGAATATTCGTATTTGAATTCATATATTTAAATATTGTCCCTCATTGTGAAATCATAAATATTTTATTGTGTATTGTGCTTTTGTCCTATACATATGCATATAGTGTGTGAGGAAATAGAGGGAATTGAGAAGTAGGGGCCCTGTTTTGAGGGCTCCTGCTGGAGTGCAGCCCAGAAAACAGGGCCCTCAAAAGTAGGGGGAGCTCTCAAATGAAAAGTAGGGGCCTTGTTTTGAGAGCTACTGCTGGAGTTGCTCTAACCTAAAAGGATAAGAGGCTAGACACGTAATTTGACACATTCGTAAAAAAGGAAAGAGAGAGATAGTTTGCCCAATTCCTATCTTCCTGTTATTCCAAACATGCGGCAGCGAAAGTTGATTATTGACGGGAAAGGCTTAGGGATCAATCAGAATTTTGCACCGACAATGTATGACCATCATCCATTGGGCTAAAATTTAAACTGCATTTACATGATTCACACTAAACTAAGTAATTTAATATGAATCGGACTGAGTAATTAATTATTGGACTAAGTCACCTAATATGGATTTCATAGTTCTCTCACGACTTACTGATTATCAAGTCGAAATCGCCACATGAACCGGGCTGAGTAACTGACTATTAGACTAAGTAACTCAACATAGGTTACATAGTTCTCCCATGACTTATTGATTATCACAGAGGTAGATTGAAATTTCAAAGAGAGGTAAAACAAAATTTCCATGACAGCTCTTGGTAGATCTGATCTAAATGAGGTTAAGTCAAATAACAATTACTAAATTACCTATTTATACAAAAAAAATCCTCTCCCTAAGTTACCCCTTGAAAATCAACGGTTGACCTTTTTATGAGAAGGTACCTAGGGTACCTTCAAGCATCAGAGAGAGTCTCTTGTTAAATTTATCTAGAAAAATATGTACATTAGTTGGCCGGATCAAGGTTTAAATGGGTAATTATTTTTTAGATTTATAAAAGTCAAATACATTAATCCTCTGGACCACACTTGTATGGTTGTACCTCTTCTTATTTTTCTGGTAGGTTTCAGATAAAAGAGGCATATTTGTTTAAGTAGTAAGCAATGATCATTATGTCTTAATCTTTCTAAAGCATTTTTAAAAAAATATTATACTATAAAGTTTGCACGAACCACTGTTGCTGAGTAGGTACTTTGTCAATAGGAATACAACTTGTGATAGGGATAGATGGGAAATATTCAGTAACAGAAGTAGGGGAAACAGAGAGAACGATAACATAAACAGTGACATGAACGGGAAATAGAGAAAGAGCGATAGCATAAACACTGACATGAACGCTACAGGATAGTCAGACTTTGGAGAAGATGAGATTGTAGCCCACGAAATTTTGCGAGGACTCCAAAAGTATTCAATTGTGATGTAGTGATGTGATGTTCAAGCAAGAAGAAAGAAGCCAAAAGCTAGAGACTTGTGTGGACTCCAAAGTATTCTTGGCCTTGCATGACAGGTTAGCTGCCCTTCTACCCATGGAAAAGCTTGGCAGGAAATATCTAAATCCAAATGAACGGTAATATTTCCGTGGAAGACTTGTGTGGAAGACTTGCAGATCAGCTACAGGTTGTCTGCATACTAGCCAGTGGCAGTAGGCTCGAGTCCACTCTTTGCCTGGATCGCTTTTGTTGTTTATTGGGGTTTAAATAAGTACAGGTATCTGTTCCCTTCAGATGATTCACTCTATTCCCTAATATTGAAGGCATCGTTTTAAGTCTTTACCTGCTATGCAAGGTGAGGACTCTGATAAATAACGACGTTACACATCAATCAGGAAAACATCACACATACGGTTGGACTAAACTGCTTGACAAAAGGTTGAACGGTCATATACAAAAACGATTTGTGCATCACAATTGACTGCACAACTTGATACCATGACTGGATATTAACCATAGACAAGAGGAACTGCTAAAGTTAGCTTTGTGCATTTCAGTTAACGTTATGAACGACATACGTATGAAACAATTTGCTATTAACGATAAGACCGATGTAATTCAAAGGCAGTTCGACACACACAACAGGGTGACCATTTCAAATGGTGCGAGCTAGTATTGTGATATTGTGGTCAAAGGGAAAGTATCATTCGGACTAGAGCAGTTTTCCTATCCTTGAGGAGGTACCAAGAGGTACAAGATACCAAGAGGTACCAAATTAGATCCAGCTGTTCAATCAGTGTGATCAACGGCTCAAAATTTGGTACCTCTTGGTACCTTGTACCTCTTGGTACCTCGCGTCCGGTACCACTAGGTACTGCCAAATCTCAGCCGTTCGATCAGTGTGATCAACGGCTCAAATTTGGTACCTCTTCCTCCTCAAGGATGGTAAAATTTCCCTTCGGACTATGTCTTAATCTTAGCAGCCTACTGACTATTTCAGTTAATGAAAGTATCTGTTGCCATTGTCCTTTTGATCTGCCTACTGACAAATTCAAAATTACGTACTCGAACAACACATCTGGTTTCCTAAATTTTGTTTGGAGTACTCGTGTAAAGTTTCGAATTTCTTCAGGATGTGGACAATCAAAAGGAAAACCAGACGTTTGACAGACAGAAATACTTAACACCATAACTCAAGTATTTGAAGATACATCGACGAGAAAGTTAAAGGGAAGCATGGTGAGAGGCTGCGAGCATATCAATGCAGTCGTCATGATGCACAACATATGCAAGCAAAGCAGACACCCGTTGGTCCTTACCTCGAGAAGAGCACGGCGATACATCGGGGCAGAAGCAACGGAACGAACCTTCGTCGAACCTGCACTCCCCACCGCTGTGGTTGCACGCGCTGCAATCGCCCAGCGTTTCCCACTCCAAAAGGAATCCATCTCTGATCAGTTTCTTGTACTCGCTTGCGTTCCCTCCACCACGCACTGGCACGGTACTCAGGGAGCTGCAGTTCTTCAGCACGTCGGTCATATTGCTCTCGCCGCCCTGTTGATGGATGATGAAGGCCTCCATTTTGTGAGGATCACAGGACAGTTTGTACGGCTTGTATTCTTGCGGAAGCGTGCAGTTGTTGACGAAGACGAGGTCCTCGTTGGTGTCGCTGATGCTGAACGGGAAGAGGGCGAGGCTGGATGACACGTTGAAGTCGAAGAGAGGGCAGCTCTTGTTGCCGGCGAAGGTGTCCTCGACGGACACGACCAGAGAGTTGTTGTCGTAGGATATATCACGGACGAGGTACAGGTGCTCCCTGAACGTCCTGCTGAGGTAGGCGCTGCCGGCGTCGTCGCACGTGAGCTCGAAGGCCGGGTAGCCGCAGTAGAGTGGCTGCACGCCGCCGAGCGAGAAGGGGTAGGTGATGCTCAGGTTCCCGCATCTCGCCGGCGTGCATCTCGTGTCGTTGGTCTGGTTGCTTGCTGCTGCGACGTGCAGCACGGAGGCGTGGGGAAGTAGCAGCAGCAGCAGCAGCAGCAGCAAGGCAGGATGCATTGCAACAAAGCAGAAGAGAGGGGCTAATGGGAAGAGGAGGGGCGTTTCTTGTTTGCATCTCACTCTGGAGCTAGGGATGGAAAGGGTGAAGCTTATGCTGTTGCGGTCACGGTCACTGGTCAGACCCGTTGACTGGAATTTGTTCCCGGTTTTGTTGCGCATAGGCTCGTATCCTCTGCGGTTAACAATTTTTGAACCGTTTGATCAGTGATCAACGCTCGGAAGACGGAGCATGGTATGCGAATTCCAAGCATCAGGCAAAGCTTTTTTTTTTTTTGTGAAGAGCATGAGGCAAAGCTGGAAGATTAGCCTTCTCGTTTCCATTTGGACATTCCACGAAACAGGGTACGTGAACTTTTGAATGATTAGGAAGGATTGATCAAAATCCTTGTCTGTACCCTAAACTGATCACCACCTTGCTCATGGCTGAAAATACTGTAGCTGACTGAAAAAAACACTGTAGTTAACATAGGCTTATTTAGCATAATTAAATTTAAAAAAATTTTAAAATATAAAAAATATGTTAACCCATTACGTATAATACAAACAAATACGGGAAAAAAGAACCGGCAAAAAAGCTCAACAAAAAGCCAAAAGTTCAGAAAAAGTGAAATTTATGAATAGTGAAAAATAAGCTGGAAAGCAGAAGCTCAAGCCCAACCGATCGGGGCTAGGCTGAAACGTACTATTTAGAAACTACGAAATGAATTGCTGCGAGACTGTGACTTAGAAATTTATCTTAAATTTATCGTCCAGCTACAGTGAACGAAAATTCCCGCAAATATAGAGCTTGTTCTTTTTAGCTGATACTTGTAGCTTTTGGCTACGACTTGTAGTTTTTTGGCTGTTTGTGTGAAAGATTATAGAGTATCAGAAATTCACGTGCGATTTTTGCTGATATAAATGAAGTCGGTACAATATATACTATAAACTTTATCTTAAAAAAATACTCATTTAAAAACTAGTTACTGTAAAAAAAAAGTCAAAAATAAAAGTCAAAAACAAAAAAAAACAGAACTATGATGTCTATACTGGGGAATGGGGATGCCTTTCCTCACCAAACAAGCCTAGAGTCGCCCGAGTCAGCTGCAAATAATCATGCCCACGGTTCCACCCCCATTTTTTTCTTCGTTTGCGCTCAGCAAGGTTGACTAAACAAAGGAGCAAAGACTGAAAACCATGTAGCGAAGCTTACGGACCTGCAGCTAGGGGCGGTAATCATATCTGAATTATCTGTTTTATTCGGTACATATATTCAGACTATTTAATTCGTATTCCATACATTAAAACTTAAAGAATGTCAATCATATCTTTATTATCCATTTTATCTTATATCTATACCCAGACTATTCAATTCGTATTCAATACATTAAGACTTAAAAAAATATTAATTATATCTTTATTATCCGTTTTATCTTATATCTGTATTCAGACTGTGTGATTCGTATTCGATTCATTAACACCCCTACCTACAGTATGGGCAGACCCATAGTGATTCAAGGGTGATCAGCTAAATATCCCAAATTTTTTTGTAATACCTAATATTTAGTAGGTATGTTATATGGGTATTGATAAACACCATCATATTATATATAGTAATAATTAGCCAAAATATTACATATTTATACCCTCAATTAATTTCACCTTACTCCCTCACCTCCTTACCTCTCTCTCCAATCTAAACTAATAAACCACCAGTTAAAATTATCCTACATCCACCCAACAATTATCTGCTCCACAGTCATGACCTTAATTACATCCACACCACAATATGCACCCAGAAATACACCATCCTAAAAACGTGCGCACCAGATTAACTCTCCTCCATTCTCTCTCCTTACTCAACCATATCCGACGGTCATCCTTTAATGGATCTGCAGTCTACGCGTGGGCCTCCTCCGCAGTCCCGCTCTCCTCTCTCTGATCTCCCCCCACTCGCGATCCTCTCTGATCCTCCGCCTCCGTCTCCCCCGCTCCTCCTCCTCCCCCGCTCAGCCGCCGCCTCCTCCTCCCCCCACCCCTCCGCTCCGCCGCCGCCTCCTCCTCCCCCCACCCTGCGCCGCCACCGCCTCCTCCTCCTCCCCACCCCACCCTGCGCCGCCGCCTCCTCCTCCCCTCCCCACCCGCGCCCCTCAATTTTTCCGTTGCTCCTCCCCACCCCCGCGCCCCCTCGGTTTTTCCGCTGCTTCGCCGCCAGATCCGCTCCGCCCTCGCTTCTCTCGCCTCCTCCCCCCGCTCCGCCGCCTCCTCCCGTCGCTCCTCCGCTCCGCCCTCGCCTTCTCCTCCCCACCCCGCGCTGCCGCCGCTCCTCCGCTTCGCCCTCGCCTTCTCCTCCCCACGCCGCGCTGCCGTCGCCGCCTCCTCCTCGGCTCCTTCGCATCCATGCCGCCCCCGCTCCGATCTCCGATCTTCCCGCGGCGGACGTCGCTTCGTCTACGAGCTCCTCGCGGCGTGGCGGCGCGGCGCGGACGCGCCAGACGCGGTAAGGCGTGCCGTAGGCGGCGCGGCGGCGCGGACGAGACGGACTCGGCGGACCCGCCTCCGCGCGGTGTGGGGCGCGCACGCGGTGGACGCGGCATGGTGCGGCGGGGCGGACGCGGCGCGGCGGGGCGGACGAGACGGACGCGGCGGATCCGCGTCCGCGCGGTGCGGGGCGCGCACGCGGTGGACGCGGTGCGGCGGCGCGGTGGGGCGGACGCGGCGCGGCGGACCTGCGTCCACGCGGTGCGCGGCACGCACGCAGTGGACGCAGCGCGGCGGCACGGTTCGGCGGGGAGGACGCCGCACGGCGGGGCGGTCGCGGCGCACGCGGCGGGGGACCTCGACCGCGCGGGAGTGGCCGAGGCCATCAAGGTACAAGCGGCGGCGGTGCGAACTGTCAGTGCCCCCTCCGCTCCTCGCTTCATCTCCCTCTGCTCCTCACTTCATCTCCCTCTGCTCCTCACTCGCACTGACAGCATGCAATTCAGCGCAAGCACCAGATCACAGCGTCACGCGGCAAGGAGAAGCTCGACGTCGACGAGGTGATCGGACAGTGGGAGACCACGGACGCCGCCGCCGCGAGGTTCTCCGGCGAGCTGGACCCAGAGACGGTGAGCAGCGCGGAACCCCGTCAAAACTTAAGCTGCCACCGATGACCAGTGCGTTGGTGAGCTAGAACTTCACTGACAAATGGATGGGTGGTGTGTGTCTGATTGATGAGCAGGGAAAGTTTGCGGAGCTGTCGCCTGATCGATGATCCTCCTAGGTAAACATGTTTGTAAACCCCTCTAAAATCATGTGTTTCGCATCTAAATTACAGGATAATTGTTGCGCTGGTTAGTTTCCTCTTCATACTTCCATCTCAGTGTGCAAGGTCTATGAATGAACATCAATTTTCAGCTTGTATTGCTGACATTTTAGAATTCAGATAAATAACGAAGTTTACCTATGATTACATTTTACCTGTGAATCTAAGCATTTAATCTGGTTTGATAGAACATGTTTGGAACATTTCCGTCAGTGAATCAAGGGAATATAAAATGTCCTGCGAGCTTGCGTTTTTTGGATATTGTTATGCTACCTAATTATTCTTGGAGCTAGCTAATTATATTCCCACAACTGGAAATGCAGTCCAATAATTTGTCTGTCCAATTATCAAGCTCTGCTGATGTTTATCTAAAATTGATTTTTGTTTTGGCATTGTAGTGAGGTTTACATAAATGCATTCTCAAAGGTGACTCTGCTCACCATTAGGCAAGTGAAGGCATGCAACATTGGGCAGCTTCTAAAAATATCTGGGATTGTGACTCACTGCTCAGGTGTGAAGAATGTTGCTCGTTCTCTGTCTGTTCATCTAAGAGGAGATCTGACTAAGCAAAATTGTAGCTTTCTTTCACTTTGAGCTGTTTTTCCTTTTTAATTGCTTTGCAGGAAAATTTCTTAATAAATCTTAATAAATTCTGCGTATTTAATCTTGTCATATGAGAGGCTCAAAATCAAGATGCAAGTGCTAACCTTATTTGTTCCTTTGCAGTTATTTTACCTCTATCTGACGGAAGCTCAAAATCATGAGGGGCTCTGATGCTGTTCGAATAGGTATGTATAATGTGTAACAATAGATCTACAAATTCTGCATGTATTATGTGCATATGTTACAGCCTTACAGGATGAATTTATTAATTCCCAAGCACTGATATCTGCAGTTAACTTATATACTATATGCAGTGGCTATATTATGTGCCATTTGGATGTCTTCAATTATTTGTAGTGACTGGCCTAAATAATCTGATGTATATGTTTGGCTTTCATTCATGGATGGACTTTGTTGCCAGCAGCAACCCAATTATCCAAACAAAACATGTATGGCCATTCAAAAATTGGCTTTGAAAGCAGGGAATAAAACATGTATGACCATTCAAAAATTCATTTGGTTGATTTCATGTGCATCCCTAAAATACCGCCGTGGCGTTAGCACGGACACTATACTAGTTCACCTCAAATAGCAATCTATCCCCCTCAGACTGGCCCAAACCATAAACTGTCCCTTCTCCCTCTCTCTCTTTCTCTCTCGTGATCTTTGCCAAACCTAGTGTGATCAATATAGCTTGAGCTTTTGGCTTCAGCTTATTTTTGCACTATTCATAAATTTCGTCTTTTTCTGAACTTTTGATTTTTTTTGAGTTTTTTTACCGGTTCTTTTTTTCCTCGTATTTGTTTACATTATACGTGATGGGCTAATATGTTTTTTCTATTTTTAAATTTTTTAAATTTAATTATGGTAAATAAGCCTCTGTCAGCTACAGTGCTTTTTTCAGCCAGCTACAGTGTTTTCAGCCATAATCCACGGGCAATAGCCATAAGCCACGGGCAATAGGCTCTAGTTACGCTGGAGCAATAGGCAGCAGATACTAGGCAAGAATTGCACGCATCGACCGCGCAAGTCGGACCGAGTATACACGAGCATCATAAAAAAATTTTAGATGATGTATCCAATACAAATAATTTATATCTTTTTGCTATTGTGAAGCTCAACTTTTTTTGATTAAATAATATTTTATAAAACTCTAAACACCCGTCTTGAAGCATCGGTCTGCCACGTCTTGCAGTTTCAATCACCTGTTCCGTAGCAGCGATGGCGTCGCGGCTTGCAGTCGTTTTCCATACGCATGTCTCCGTGCGCCAGCTCCGCCCGGTGAAAAATATCTTTGGCTGCTATGACCATAAGACTTTTCTGCATATATTTGTACCCTTCTGGATCAGAGTGCAGCAATGTCTAAGGCGGAGTTTATATTGAATTTTAGTTTTGACTTTTAGTCTTGTCTTATAAACAAAAATAGTTTGTAGAAAGATATTTATGTACGATTTTAATTAATATAATGAAATTATCATAGTATATACTATAATCAATTAGTAGACTATATTTTAAAAAAGATATTTTATTTAAAATCTAAGTATTATATAAAAATAGTCTTTAGTACCCAAAACGGACAGATCCAACTTTGTCTCCCCGTTGAAAAATTGTGCATCGTGAAGACAACTGGCATTTACGGGGTAACGTGCATAGGTGGACGCCTTTTTTTAGTGCATTCCATGACTCCATAGAGGCATCGAGACCATCTAAGCACCTTAGTCAATGCATACAACACGTAATAAGTGCTACATAAGCAAAATTTGTTGTCTTAAAAAAGGAGCCAAGAGTCCATGACGGAGTGCTGCATAAAGAAATGTATTTACGAAGGTGACGGAAATATTAAACTTGCAGACCAACAGCTCAATCACGAGCAAACAAACGGAAATAATTCACGCACGATGTCTTCAGTTACGATGCTTGTACTACGACTTTAGGTCACGTGAGCCAGCCTCGTAGGCCCCACCCACCTCTGCGTCTTCTTCCTCACAGACCCCCGCTAGCTCTCTTCCTCTTCGTCTTGTTGCCATGGCTACGAGGCCGAGTGCCTCGACGGCGTAGGCGAAGCCGGCAGCGGCCAGCGAGCGCGGGCACCACGCCGGTGCGCACCGCGCGCTAGCTTCTTTTCGGCTGCTTGCAAGGCTCGTAGAGGGTTGAGGACCGCCTCACGGCGCTGCGCTGCGACGGAGCAGTTCAGCTAGCAGCAGTGGCGGACGCAGGAATTTTGGAATGGGTATTCGACGATGTCTGAATCCACTTCTTCATCTTGATGTCGAGGACGCCCCACTCCATGGTGCCGCAGAGGCAGAGCGGAGGCGACCAGGCATCATATGGACTTGTTCATACCATGGCAATTAACTAGTATTATCATTTGTCTAGGGGTCAGGCAAGTTAATGAGATTATGTTTTTTTTTCTCTCTTGACAAGCGCCAAGAGACTAGAGCCTAAAACGGCATCCGATATAATAGACACAGAGGTGCTTTTACTTAGCATACGAGTTATGCATTAGTCCTTAATATGGTTAGGGAGAATAATTCAAAAAACACTCTGTCAACTAAAATCAAGCATAGATAAATGCATTAGTCCTTAATATGGTTAGGGAGAATAATTCAAAAAACACTCTGTCAACTAAAATCAAGCATGAATAAACAAGAATGAAGGCTTTTTTTTTGGCGATGGAGATAATGAAAGGTTTCTGCACCAAATGGAGCATCCATCATGCATCCTAATTGGCAAAAATTGGATGAAAAATCAATAAGTCCAGATACTCTCACAGTCTCACTAAGTTTGGATCAATCAAAACAAATGCATTACAAATTTAGCACCATCCAGGAATGTATTTGCTCACCTGCACTTGGCGCTCTTCAGATACTCAATGACCTCGTCAAGCATGGATGCCTTGTCAGTCTGCATCCCATAAACCAACGCAAACACGAACCCGTAAATTTTCAGCACAAACACAACTCAACAACCCCCAATGCAACACAAAAGAGAAGGGTTTCTTGGTTTTTCTTCCTGACCTTGTTGGAATTCGGTATCAGGTTCTGCAACGCCTTCATCTTCTCGTTGATCCTGCTCCTCCTCCTCTGCACCCCAAAACCAGCAAATAAACCAAACAACCAACGACAATTAACACCTGCAGTCCCACTCCACGGTGCCGCAGAGGCAGAGCGGATGCGATGAGGCGTGGCCGCGCGCGCGGTCCGGTCCCCGGTCGTGCACCGTGGTGCCGCCGTGCCAGGCTCATAAGATCATTGATGAATAATATGATTCATTAAAATTATCAATTGCACGGCGAACAATATGTGATCATAAGATCATTGATGAATAATATGATGCACATACTCACATTCATATACAAGCATTGCTCATTCTCATTTTCATTTTTCAACACATAACAACAATCTCAATCTGACATCATTCATCAAAAGTCTAAAGATGCAATCTTGACAAACATGTTGGAGCAATAATTCAACAACAATAATTCAACATTTCCTCTGAAATTCAACAATAATTCAACATTTCATCTAAAGATGCAATCTTGAGACATCTAAAGTCTAAACTGCCATTTTCTCTGAAATTCAATAACAATTCAACATTTCATCTAAAGTCTCAACAGTCTGCGATTCATTCACCGAGGACTACATCAATCGATTCAGTCATCATTCATCAACAATTCAACATTTCAACTCAACATCAGGGGCGGATTCCAGTCGTCTTTACTCTTTACACATAGTCACATACAACAGTTAAGCAGTAGTGCTCAAGTACTCACTGGCCGAGGCCGACTGGCGGAGCCGCGGAGGCGCGGTCGCGCGGAGGGCCGGAGCGGCGAGCGGAGAGGCCGGAGGTGATGACACGGTGTCGCGGTCGGGCCCGCCGTCGAGATGCCGGCGGAGCGGAGGCCGGAGTGCCGGATGGCCAGATCTGGGATCTGGCGGTGTCGCGGACGGCGGACCTTCTGATTTCAATACATATGGACCTTTTGACTTGCCTATATCAATAGTAAATCCTCTCTAACTACAGTCCGATTCGATGGTCCGCTTCAATTTAGACCTTCTAACGGTACATACTCAAAAACTTGAACTCTCAGACCGTAGTCCAATTTGATAGCCCATTTCAATTCAGATCTTCCAACTATGCAAACATCAAGATTTAAACTCCGCGACCATGGTCTGATTCGACATAGATCTTCTGACTTGCCAACACGCAAACTTCACAAACACTACTACAGAAAGGGTTATCACACATGGTTCAAAACCTTTATCACAGACGGTTTTCGAATCATGTACATTTATGTGTTAGTGATAATAGGTGGTTATCACAGACAGCTTCCAAACAGTTTGTGATAAGTTAAAACATAGACGGTCTGTAATATTCCGCTATAATAGATGGTTTTTGATATTAATCGTCTATGATATCGTACATATCATAGACAATTGTTTTTAACAATAGTGTGTGATAGTAGGATATCACAGACGGTTTGTTTTAAATCCGTCTGTGATATTTATATATCACAGATGGTTTGTTTTAAATCCGTTTGTGATATTTATATATCACAGATGGTTTGGAACATCAAACCTTCTGTGATAGCTATTTTCAAAAACTACATTATTTTCTATTTTTTCGGTTAGCCTCAGGAAATACTAGTCATGCCCTCTGAAAACAAGCAAGAAGATCATATATATATATATATATATATATATATATATATATATATATATATATATATATATATATATATATATATATATATAGGGAGCATATCTAGTGCTAACAGGCTTTTCAGTGCTAATATGCTAAAACTTCATCAGAGCCATCCGATCTGCTCCGTACGGCTCGGATCTAGAAAGGTGGGATGGCTCAACTCACTTAATCACTCTTTCACAGAACCCCCCGGCAGGAAGTTTAATCAGGGATCCGCCCTCGATCTCTCCCGTCTGCTCCCCTCCCTCTCACCTCTCGCCGCACTCCTCCCTCGATCTCTCCCAACCCGCCCTCCCTCTCACCTCTCGCCGCACTCCTCCCCCGGCTCCCACCCCGCTGGCTCCCTCCTCGGCCCCCGTTGCCGCCCTCCGTCCCTCGGCGACGCCCTCCGGCCCCCGGCGCCGCTCCAGGGTTAGGGTTCGGTGAAAGGGGCGGCGACTCCGTCTGCAGCGCTGCCGCTTCCCTCCGAGCCGGCCTCCACCCCGAGCGCCGACGCGTCCCTCCGACCGGGCCTCCTCCCTGAGCGCCGACGCCTCCAACCCGGCCTCCTCCCCGAACGTCGACGCCTCCCTCCGACCCGGCCTCCTCCTCGAGCGTCGCCGCCTCCCTCCGACCGGGTCTCCTCCCCGAGCACTACCGCCTCCCTCCGACTGGGCTAAACCAGGCGGCGGCGCCCCCCTCCACCACCGCCGCCCTCCTCCCGAGCTGCGCAGACCCCGGTTGATTCGTTCTGTGAAGACCCCGGCCGCCACCCCGAGCGCCGGCCTCCTCCCCGAGCCCCGCCGCCGCCCTCTGACCTGGTCTCCTCCCTGAGCGCTGACGCCGTCCGAACCGGCCTCCTCCCCAAGCCTGTGCCCCCAGAATTGTCGATACCAATTGTGTTTGTTACTCCAATTTTTGTGGTGGAAGTTGCATGTATGTGAGGATCTGGTTTATTGTGTATGCTCTTCTGAATGTATCAGGCCTGTGAACCTTAGTATGTGAGATTCTGGTTGTTTTTTGAATAAATTTGCGATTTAGAATTTGTGTATGCTCTTCAAGAATGAATTTGCGATTTAGAATTTGTGTATGCACTCAAGTCATGTGAGATAGTCCCAACAGACAATTCCATTATGTTACATATTTAGCACACAGAAGCATGATATTATTCACTATAAGTTAGGATGATTCAGGATAAGTTTGGCATTATTTGCATTTTTTAAAAGCGCATTTAAAAACAAGAAATATAATCACATGACATTTCAAAAGTAAAATATGTACAAAACATGCTGTGTTGATTCTTCAGAGTCATTTGCACTGTATAACTCTGATTGTTCTTCACCATTTGCACTAATCTTTCCAAGCAGAATTGCTCCATTACAAGCAGAGGATTCTGTCAGAACATCAAGGATGGATGAGCTAAATGAGAGGTTCCAAACTATTTACCTGAATGTCTGGAACTACGGAGTCCAACTTGCTCCATCACTTTGTCTTTTGCTTACTTCATGAGATGCATAATCACAAAATTAAGATAACCATGTTAAAGTGAGAAATTATGACTTATGAGACGACTACCTCCATGAACTTTTTCATATTTTCCCCAAATCCGTCAAAATTGATGCCCATGTCAAATCCACCCATAAGTGAAAGAGAACCGATATAATTTGAATCTGCGCCTCTCGCCATTGGCTTTTTGTGTCAACAAAAGGATAGAAACATCCTGTTTCTGAGTTGAATGATGTAAATTCAATATTAGTTACCAGAAAAACATCCACATGATTGTACATTAGCATACCAGCATTTCTAAATATTCTACAAGGTTCCACCAGAAACCAGTTGATCATATTCATAGCCAACCCAGCCATCTGATCTGATCCAGGGCTGGTTCACAATACACAATACTGGACAATGAACAATGAGCTCTGGAACAGTATCAGGTTCTAAACTGAGCGCTGGGAGACTCTGCAAAATGGCTACTCAACAGGCATACTGAGAAACAAAATTAAATGATTCATTGAACACATTCGCAAATTCATTCAACTTCAACAATCAGTTCTCAGTACACAATTAGTGACTTCAACATACTTCCCTATGTTCAGGCCTGATACATTCAGAAGAGCATACTTCAGAATCTCAGTATACATCCTTTTCACATACATGCAACTTCCACCACAGGCTTGGGGAGGAGGCCGGCTCGGACGGCGTCAGCGCTCAGGGAGGAGACCAGGTCAGAGGGCGGCGGCGGGGCTCGGGGAGGAGGCCGGCGCTCGCGGTGGCGGCCGGGGTCTTCACAGAACGAATCAACCGGGGTCTGCGCAGCTCGGGAGGAGGGCGGCGGTGGTAGAGGGGGGCGCCGCTGCCTGGTTTAGCCCGGTCGGAGGGAGGCGGTAGTGCTCGGGGAGGAGACCCGGTCGGAGGGAGGCGGCGACGCTCGAGGAGGAGGCCGGGTCGGAGGGAGGCGTCGACGTTCGGGGAGGAGGCCGGGTTGGAGGCGTCGGCGCTCAGGGAGGAGGCCCGGTGGGAGGGACGCGTCGGCGCTCGGGGTGGAGGCCGGCTCGGAGGGAAGCGGCAGCGCTGCAGACGGAGTCGCCGCCCCTTTCACCGAACCCTAACCCTGGAGCGGCACCGGGGGCGAGAAGGTGGAGCGGCGCCGGGGGCCGGAGGGCGTCGCCGAGGGACGGAGGGCGGCAACGGGGGCCGAGGAGGGAGCCAGCGGGGAGGGAGCCAGGGGAGGAGTGCGGCGAGAGGTGAGAGGGAGGGCGGGTTGGGAGAGATCGAGGGAGGAGTGCGGCGAGAGGTGAGGGAGGGGAGCAGACGGGAGAGATCGAGGGCGGATCCCTGATTAAACTTCCTGCCGGGGGGTTCTGTGAAAGAGTGATTAAGTGAGTTGAGCCATCCCACCTTTCTAGATCCGAGCCGTACGAAGCAGATCGGATGGCTCTGATGAAGTTTTAGCATATTAGCACTGAAAAGCCTGTTAGCACTAGATATGCTCCCATATATATATATAGAGTATAGTATAGGACAATCATTACACAAATATCATAAATGAATTAAACAACGCGAGCAGATCACATATATAGCACATGATAATCATTGCACAGATCTCACAAATGAATTAAACAATTGAATAAAGTACAATTGAATAAATTATTTGATTAAGCACAATTGAGTGATTACAATTGTATCTAATATTTCAACATCTAAACACCATTGTCAGGGTGAAACTCTTCAGTGTTGTTTATGACCTCCGCTATCAAAAATTTGGAGAGCTTTCCTCGAATTTCGGCGAGTTTGTCAAGATCGATTGCACTTGTCTAATTCCACGCGCTGTCGCTAGGAGTAATATTAAGTCATTAGCGCGCGCGCGCACACACACACACACACACACACACACACACACACATATATATATATATATATTGATAATCACAAAATAATTATTGGCAGGATGACAAATCTCTGGGTTATTTGTCTTGCCGTCCATGATTTCATCCATATGGCACGTAGAATCCACATACGTTGCTCTGTAGCTGCTGGTGGCACTCCAAAAAGTTATTCTCGACCATTGCAAATGAAGGGAAGATTATAATAGAGTTATGTACAGAAGAAATGAGTTTACCTGTTAATTGCTTGCACACGGGTGAAATCGTGGTTACCACTAAGTAAGGAATCAATATATATTACCTTACTTCACTTTGGTACAATCACGATCGGAATCCAATAACCCCTAGTCATGTATGTCGCTATAGTGATCAATCCTAAGTTTATATTGTGTATAAAGTACCACAAATAAAATTTATATGGCAACTAGTGAAGCATTTATCCTTGGCTGAAGGGTACTACGATGTACTTCTTGTCACTGTGAGCAAACAATCCCCTCATTATGTAATCTTAGAAGAAGGATACATTATTGTTGATGGATTGCTCAAAGACTAAGTGTAAGTTGAGAAAACCCATCGGTTCTCATGGATGCAATAATAGGTAAGCATTCTGCTCCATAATATAATAAAGTCAAGTGGAGTAGGACTGCACGTACGATATGTATTTGTCACCGGAGGGAGTGTATACTTATTTGAAGTTTCATGTTGCTCACCTCTTCTTGTACCTTTCTTTACTTTCAGTGTCGCTGTCTGCTGCCGCTAGCTTGGTTTTCGCCTGCCTTGCTTGGTTGATGTACCGTCAGAAACAAAAATTCAGATCAGCAATCTGCAGAATTTACTCTGGCAATAAGATCAAACGCAGAATAAGTGTTAAGAAAATGTGGATCTCTTGCTCTTGAAAGGTACAAGTACCGGAGCTGCAGAAAATAACGAAATCCTTCAAGGATAAGCTAGGAGAAGGTGGGTATGGTGTGGTATACTAGGGAAGCCTGCAAGATGGCGGAATGGTTGCAGTGAAGCTCCTGAAATGATCAAAAGGCAATGGAGAGGATTTCCTGAATGAAGTAATGACTTATGAGTATCAGTCGGACTTCTCATGTTAACATTGTCAATCTACTAGGTTTTTTGTTTAGAGGGATCTAAGCGAGCGCTTGTCTACGAGTACATGCCCAATGGTTCTTTGCAGAAGCATATTTATTCAGAGTTCAAAACTGGCTACTGGATGGGAAATGTTGCTAAAAATTACAATCGGTATTGCATGAGGACTGGGGTATTTACACCAGGGTTGCAACACTCGCAAAATCCATTTTGATAGCAAGCCTCATAACATCCATCTGGATCATGAGTTTTTGTCCCAAAATTGCAGATTTTGGCCTGCAAAGCTATGCCACCGCAAGGACAGTGTCCTTTCAACGGCGGAAGCGAGAGGGACCGTTGGTTTCGTTGCACCAGAAGTGTTCTCTAGAGGTTTTGGGTCGTGTCGACACAGTCAGATGTTTATGGCTACGGAATGATGCTCCTAGAAATGGTTCGAGGAAGAAAGAATCTAAAAGGAAACGCAGACAATTCTAGTGAAATATTTTTTCCACATTTGATCTATGATCGTTGATGAGGGAACTGCAAGGTTGTGAAGAAGTCACACATCTAACTGAAGAAATTGCAAGAAAGATGACCTTGGTTGGATTATGGTGCATACGAATGACCCCTGAAAGTCGCCCTTCCATGAGCAGAGTTGTAGAGATGATGGAGAGGAACATCAATGAATTGGAGATTACGCCCAAACCGTTCCTCTGCTCTCCCTTGCACTCATCAAATGTTTCATCTTATATATCTGTCCAAGTTATGATGCTTCATCATGATATGCATCAGGCTGTCGCGCATGCTAACATGATATTGTTCTCTCTTTTGGCAGGTGTGTGCTTGTAAACTTTTTCAGTGTTAAATGTTAAAACCCTTAACCTCCTTGTACTTTTGGTATTTTGAGATGTACGGATGTAATTACCGTTCTGAAGAGTTGCCTTCCAAGTTCCAACTAATGTTTCTAATCCAGTTAGGCTTCATTTTAGAATTAGATCTTGAGAATATGTGCAACGAGTTTCTTATCCAGATGTAATGGTCAAGGCCTTCCCCTCGTTCGAGGGCTTATCTGGCGTCTGAACCATACAATTGGTCAGAGAAACTTCACACGCAGGTTTAGACTGAAACGGTGAACAGTTAATACAAGAGTAACATTTGCGTAGGGTACTGGACTGCACAACTTGTAGTTGAGCAGTGCTGCCAGGTTGTCAGCAATTCGACGTGTTGCTTCCGACAGTGGGTTGTGTGGCTACTGGCGCATCCAATTATCAGTAAGCCCTCTGGTCGCTCTCAAGATTTGTCACTAGTTAGTAGTTATACGGATTACGTAGAGACTACCTATTTGTGATTCAGTTGTCTCTCCAAGAAATTTAACGGACTTCAAAAGTGAGTCCAAGCCCAGAACGAATAGCAGTCAGACGGGTCCGGCTTAGAGAAAAGCAAGCATGTCCGAAAGATCTGACCGGCGCAGCACCGTACATGTTCCTCTTTCCATCCCGCCACAGACACAACACCAAGAACAAACTCACCTTACGGAGTAGTACATCCCAGCTCCTTGCACACCTTGCAATGACCTTGCAACTGTTACCAGTCATAGTAGCTTCCTTACTGCACGTCGCAACAGCAAGCAACGAGACCAACGACACGAGATGCACGCCGGCGAGATGCGGGAACCTGAGCATCACCTACCCCTTCTCTCTCGGCGGCGTGCAGCCACTCTACTGCGGCTACCCGGCCTTCGAGCTCACGTGCGACGACGCCGGCAGCGCCTACTGTAATACCCATGAGAAAAAAAAGAAAAGCGAATGAAAGCGAAGAAATTGCCGTCAGAGCCCTAGAGGTTAATTTTGGGCAGGGTAGTCCGTTCACGGAGATACCTGACCGTCCGGGGGCCAGTCGGCACCTCTCACACCCATGGGGTCATCACTCGGCATAAACAAACCTAAGATATTTCCAAAAGTACCATAGCAACTGGCTAAGTACCAAAATCTAAAAATATCATTCGGTTGCTACAGTAAGGGACAACACAGCTTCTCTGGAATTTCCAGCCACAGAGTGAGACATCGAGAAGACGCTGCACAACCACAAGCAAGATAAATATCGCACAGTCACCAGAGAAGAGAGCAGAAAGGGCACGGCAGAGCCAGCCCCATTGTCTCTCATTCTCAATTCCCCCAAACCCTCAAACCATTCCAAGCCAACAGATTCCCATCCACCGAGTAGAACACGACAGCAAGACGAGGGCAAGGCGAGCCGACCGGGAGCAAGGGGACGGCGACGGCAGGAGACCAGATCGCAAGCCCCAAAGCCATCAACCCTAGAAGGTGGCCATCAAGCGGCATCCACACCACCAACCTGACGACGGCCACAAGCCAATACTGAATATTCCTCAAATCAACCAACCATCGACCGGCAGAGGTAACCACAACGTGCACAACCGTAGCATCCAATCATTCATAGTAAGTAGTGTTCAACTGGAGGCATCAAGCAACCAGCACCAGTAGAGCACCATAGAACCAACCCAGAACATGCCAACCGGAGGTAGAGGGATGGAGTAGAGAAGGTAAATAGGACTGAGACTTACCGGAGTGAGGCGGCGGCGTGCTACCACCGGCGTAGCCCCACACCAAACCGCCACCGCGCACTCCCCCGGCGTACGGGCGGCTAGCCGGCCATGACCACACCGGGGCAGCTCACCTCCAAGCCACTTCATTTTTAAGCAAAGCAATTAGACCAAATCAAAATAGACATCAAGTCATCGTAGCCCGGATAGGGTGCAAAGGAGACGCCAGATCCACGAATCTGGCAACCGCCACCGTGTGCCACCCGAGCGGCAAGGTGCAGCACCGCTGGGGCCGGCGACGTGAGGGGGAGGCACGTCAGTCGGGCGGCGCGGCGCCATGGAGCCGGAGGCGCGAGGGGAGGCGCATGGGAGGGGCGGAGCGAGTGAGGAGGCGCGTAAGAGAGAGCGCAGAGGGCAGGGGAAACGGGAGGAGATAAAGAGGCGTCGGCCGGGAGCACCAAGAAGAGGAAGAGGCGGCGGCGGCAAGAGGCACCAGGAAGGGGAACGGGCGGAAAGAAAGAGGAAGGAAGAAAAAAGAAGAGGGAGTGACTGCGGAAGGAAAAAAAAGAATAGTGGAGGGAAGAAAAGAAAATAAGAAAAGAAAAGAGGAGAATGAAGAGAAAAGATGGGAGAAGTGTAAATAAAATTTATCTGTGATTATAGGCGACGACCATTAAATTACGATTGTATGAGCACCGGGGCATCGGAAAGATGTCCGGCGAGAGAAATTGTTGGTATTGGGCCTACGCGTAGGGACGCTGTCATTTGTCTATGTATATATAGAATCGATGTTACTTGCATGCTGGTATGAATTGTAGTATTGAATGGAGTGTTCGGATGATGCTTCCAGGTGGAGGTTTGGTTTGACGCTCCTCCACTCATCGTCCACGGGACAATCAGGCAAGTGCAGGGTAGAACAGTAAATTGTGGTGAATGTTTGTTATTTGGGCTTCCATGCTATGATTTACAGTATTTGTGAGTTGTATATGAATTGTGCTAATCATACCTTGATGAGTACCGATTATGATTAGACATCCATATTTGAAGCATATTGCATCATGCAAATGCATAAGAGCCAGGCCGGTGAGAAAGTCATGACTAGTCCGGAGTGCTCTTGAATAAGAGCAAGGTCGGTGAGAAAGTCAAGTGACTAATCCGGAGTGCTCTGGAGTAAGTCCTACAGAGGTAGGCAATTGAGTGGTCCATCGACGGGTGGACGCTCCGCTATACCGGTATCAGCTACAGTTATAGGTGCATACAGATGCATTGCATTGCATCGCATTGCATTTACAGGAAATGAACAGATGACAGAGACGACACCCAGAGATTCTGGGTTACAGCTCATAAATGTGATTTGATGGTCGCAGATGCATTACAGATGCATTGCATAGCATTGCATTACAGATGCATTGCATGAAAGTGACAGAGAAAGTGATACAGATTACAGATACAGAGAAAGTGATACAGACTATAGCTACAGAGTTGATTTACAGTTTACAGTTACAGAATTAATTTACAATTTACAGTTAAAGTGGAATTACAGCTTACAGTTCGTGAAATTGATTGAATTGCTAAAGTGATGTTACTGTTCTATCGTGTGCTTGCTGAGTCTTCGGACTCACTCTTGCTTTATCGTTGTTTTTTTAGGAAGATGTGGAAGACGACATGCATGGGCGGGAGTAGCACAGTCGTTCACGGGCCACAGTGATTCACAGATCATGTACAGTTGGCATATTTAGTCTTGGATATTTAAATAAAGGAATTATTCCGCAAAACCAGCGGCAAAGGTTGGAATTGGAAATTTCATAGTGTAGGTGGTAGCACTTTGGGCTCAAGGAGGGGCCAGGGTGTTACAGTTGGTATCAGAGCGGGCGTTAGGTCCGTGGTGGATAATTTAGCAACCTAGGTAGTCGGAATCAAGGATTTGACTAAGGATTGGTTATTAAATTAAGGCTTGGCCTAGGTTATACAATTGCTAAAATTTGACACATATTATTGCACAGTAGGATTGGGTTTGGGATTTGCATTGCGTATGTGTTTTCCCTAATTGTGATGCTGATTTGTACTGCTAATGTTGATGATTGTGAGTTGATTGTGTGATTGCTTCTCTGTTGTGAACAGAGATGCCAAAGGGTAGAGGCCGAGGTCGTGGTGTTTGTGGTTGCCGTGGTCGCGGACGCGGTCCGGCAGTGCCACCACCACTAGCTGAGGAGAGTATTGGTGATGTGGGTGAGGATGCTGTTTCGGCTGTTCAACCGGTTGCTGGTGTTTTAGTAGATTCGGCAGCCGAGTTGCAAAATCTTCGGAGAGAGGTTCAAACACTTCGTCAACAAGTACAGGAGTGTCGCAATGTTTTAAAGAGAAGGAACTTTGAGGGTAGAGGCAGGTTTTCTCAGCGACCCGTTTCCAAGAGATTTCAGGGGGGCCAATGTTCTTTACCGTTGACTCAACCTGTCTATCCGAGGCCGTTTTCTTCTGCAATGCCGCGTTCTTTCTCAACAACCCCAACGTACCCATATCGTCCTGTCCCAGGCCAAGGGATGATCTGTTTCAAGTGTGGTGGAGGGCACCGTGCTGTTGAGTGTTCTTGGACGGGGAAGTGTCGATATTGTGGTCGAACAGGCCACATGCAGCTAGTTTGTCGTCGGAACCCTTCTAGTATCATTAAGTGGGAGCCAATATCTGCATCGCAATCCCCTTGGGTGCCACCTACCGAGTATTCCTCGTGTCCTGCACCAATGGTTCCAGTTCAGCATGCTACAACGCCAACATCTTCGGTGCCGCCACAGTAAAGGGCCGGATCTCTTGCTGTTTCGGCACTACCTGAAAATCACGCGCCTACTGTTTAGAAGTTAGGTGACGTTATAGTTGTAGCAGTGGTGTGTTTTGTATAAACCCCTGAGTTTGGTAACTCGTTGAAGGGGATACTTTTGTGCATTTGGTGTTGGAGGCTTGTTAGTAGTATGGGTTAAGGTTGATGTTTGATGGTAGTTATATTTGCAAGGACCCTGTATCTAGTAGTAAACATCTTTTGGGTATTTGAATATGTACAAATGTTTACCTTGACCTATTAATGATAGTATTTTATGGTGGTTAGAGTAACAGTCTGGCATGGCATGGAATTCTAAATTATGAGAACTTAGGATGGTAATTAACTTAGGTTATGTTTATGGGTTGAAGTTGATTTTAATCCAATGGGGATTGAGTAGTTACATGAGAAGTAGCGGCGTAAGGCAGATCCATTTCTGCCTAATAGTTGGATTTGAATTATTGATGAACCAGTTGGTGATTATGGTTGCATAGACTATTGAGCTACATTGAATGATTGATTATTATAATCAAGACCAATGTTTTGGGAAGTTCTAATAGTTGTAATGTTAGAACTATTGGGATTAGTTGGGAGGATAAGAATAGGGATCTTGATGTCGAATAAAATCTCCCAGCTAAATTAAATGGTGAAGGATTGTTGTAGAACTGTGTGACTCAAATTCGAAGGAATGGAGCTAATAAAGTCCTTGTGAGATTTGGCAGCGATCTCTAATTATGAGTTAGTGAGGTTACCCCCGCATTTGTGGGAAATTATGAGTATGCCTTTGGAGGTAGAAAGATGGATCTTATGTTTAAGACAAATGTAAAAGCAGTTCATGGGAGTACATATGTTACATATTGAAATCTAGGTGATTGATTATCTCTAAAGTATTGCGATGGTGGATTTTAGTTAGTGCCTGGAATCAGGTATTTGGGAGATTGTTAATTGGTAGCGGATAATTTGATGACAGAATTATGTTTGCACCTTGTGTGGTTGCACACAAGATAGTCGGATTACTATGCTGTTGTGTGCAGTAAAGTGGTAGAGTTTGGTGAGTTTTGGGAAGATTTATATTGATGAATGCTAAGCTCATAACATGAAGCTTTATTAGGCTTAAATCTATAGGGAGGATGGTTGATATATTCGTAATGAGGTGATAATAAAGATTTGTGTGGCTAATAGAGTTCGGAGTTGATTTTATGCCATAATCTTTATGGGAAATGGATTGAGAAAATATTGGCCTTAGGGGCAAAACCAATTGTGTTGCTACAACCGATAGCATCTACGGAGAGTAATGGGACTAATATCACATGCAAGTTGGTGAATCATTGATAGTGTTAAGAGTGAGATTTTTGGGTGAAAGAGTTTCCCCGAATTATGCTTTGAATATCTGAGCCTCAGATTTGTTGATGGCTAGTGGAGTCTAAAAGACTGAGGTAAAATTGAAGTGGAGCTATTGGAGGATTTAGTTATCTGATGTTAAAGGAAATTGTGAATGGAACTTACCTCCTTTTGTGGATATGAGGAATACAGATGGGTGATTTTTATATTCACCGTGTTCGGTGATCATTAACTGATAAAATAGCCAAAGTGATGAGTTATTGCATCATTTCATGAGTTGATGTCAAACATTAATGGAGTTCATCGTGGTGCAAATAAAGCATAAGTTGAAACCCTAGAGAAAGGGTATTGGAGGGATTGAATTAATAGGATTCAATACAGAGTTGATGGGGCATATGGGATTACTTGTCGACAATATGTCATTGATGAAGAAGGTTTGTTTAAGTACCTTGCAAGTCGTGTACCAAAGCATCCCTAAATTCATGTGAATATTGCCCTAGGATTGAATTGGTTTTGTAACTCATAGATGGGTCTTGGAGGGACAAGTTGTCCTATGGCAATCCAATGAGTGTTTGACGGATGTTTAATGGGTTATTTTGGGTTCCCTTGATTTGGGAATTCATTCAGGTTCACTTGGAGGGAAAGAGGATTTAAGTGAGAAGTTGCAGGATTTTCACATTTTTATGTGATTGATATGATTTCTCGCTAAGGCGTTATTTGTACGCTTTAAAGAGTGTTTCCTTTCCTTTGAAAAGAAAAGGGGCTAATTTCAAGAATGGAAATCCTTTCGCATGATTTTTACGACATATTGTTTATTAGGACAAGGATTGGTTTCCTGTCCAGTTTTCTCTCTTAAGGGAATTGAGTGTGATGAAGTGATATGTTGTGGGGAAGTGAATTCCCAATTATTTTAGAAGAAATGTTATTATTTGGGGATGAACGGATTAATTCCCTGATTGGGTTTGCATTTATAAAAGACTTCGCTTTGTGACAGCGAGTCGGGTTTATGAGTGTTATGTAATACTTCTCTAGTAAAAGAGAAGAGCTCTCCTTGTTGCAAACAAAAGTAGCGTTGTCTCTTTTGTGCAAGCGATGAGAGTAATTTTCTTGGAGGATTGATGATTTCCATACGCCAAAGCATGAGACGTTAAAGGTTGCTAAGGTGTTGATCGTATTAGACCAGACATATGATAACATGAGAATTGAATTATGTGCGGAGTGTGCAATGTGTTCCCTTTTCTATGTTAAGAGAGTATTTAAGGGATCCGGAACATAGGTTTGTTCTAGAACCGTTATCCCTTAAGTAAGGCCTCATCTGCGAGTCCCGCCCAGATTGGATTCTGGAGGGATCGGAGAAAGCCGTAAGGCACAGGGCGTTAAAGTATGTTAGAGTATGGGGGTCTCACATGCGCGAGAAGTACCCAGGGTTGTTCTTCACGGGTACAAGATAGAGTTATTTTTGTTAGCTTGTATCAGGGTATTCTTTATGTGGATGGCTTAGCACCAGAATTCGGGGTCGAATTCTGTTAAGGGGGGTAGAATGTAATACCCATGAGAAAAAAAGAAAAGCGAATGAAAGCGAAGAAATTGCCGTCAGAGCCCTAGAGGTTAATTTTGGGCAGGGTAGTCCGTTCACGGAGATACCTGACCGTCCGGGGGCCAGTCGACACCTCTCACACCCATGGGGTCATCACTCGGCATAAACAAACCTAAGATATTTCCAAAAGTACCATAGCAACTGGCTAAGTACCAAAATCTAAAAATATCATTCGGTTGCTACAGTAAGGGACAGCACAGCTTCTCTGGAATTTCCAGCCACAGAGTGAGACATCGAGAAGACGCTGCACAACCACAAGCAAGATAAATATCGCACAGTCACCAGAGAAGAGAGCAGAAAGGGCACGGCAGAGCCAGCCCCATTGTCTCTCATTCTCAATTCCCCCAAACCCTCAAACCATTCCAAGCCAACAGATTCCCATCCACCGAGTAGAACACGACAGCAAGACGAGGGCAAGGCGAGCCGACCGGGAGCAAGGGGACGGCGACGGCAGGAGACCAGATCGCAAGCCCCAAGCCATCAACCCTAGAAGGTCGCCATCAAGCGGCATCCACACCACCAACCTGACGACGGCCACAAGCCAATACTGAATATTCCTCAAATCAACCAACCATCGACCGGCAGAGGTAACCACAACGTGCACAACCGTAGCATCCAATCATTCATAGTAAGTAGTGTTCAACTGGAGGCATCAAGCAACCAGCACCAGTAGAGCACCATAGAACCAACCCAGAACATGCCAACCGGAGGTAGAGGGATGGAGTAGAGAAGGTAAATAGGACCGAGACTTACCGGAGTGAGGCGGCGGCGTGCTACCACCGGCGTAGCCCCACACCAAACCGCCACCGCGCACTCCCCCGGCGTACGGGCGGCTAGCCGGCCGTGACCACACCGGGGCAGCTCACCTCCAAGCCACTTCATTTTTAAGCAAAGCAATTAGACCAAATCAAAATAGACATCAAGTCATCGTAGCCCGGATAGGGTGCAAAGGAGACGCCAGATCCACGAATCTGGCAACCGCCACCGTGTGCCACCCGAGCGGCAAGGTGCAGCACCGCTGGGGCCGGCGACGTGAGGGGGAGGCACGTCAGTCGGGCGGCGCGGCGCCATGGAGCCGGAGGCGCGAGGGGAGGCGCATGGGAGGGGCGGAGCGAGTGAGGAGGCGCGTAAGAGAGAGCGCAGAGGGCAGGGGAAACGGGAGGAGATAAAGAGGCGTCGGCCGGGAGCACCAAGAAGAGGAAGAGGCGGCGGCGGCAAGAGGCACCAGGAAGGGGAACGGGCGGAAAGAAAGAGGAAGGAAGAAAAAAGAAGAGGGAGTGACTGCGGAAGGAAAAAAAAGAATAGTGGAGGGAAGAAAAGAAAATAAGAAAAGAAAAGAGGAGAATGAAGAGAAAAGATGGGAGAAGTGTAAATAAAATTTATCTGTGATTATAGGCGACGACCATTAAATTACGATTGTATGAGCACCGGGGCATCGGAAAGATGTCCGGCGAGAGAAATTGTTGGTATTGGGCCTACGCGTAGGGACGCTGTCATTTGTCTATGTATATATAGAATCGATGTTACTTGCATGCTGGTATGAATTGTAGTATTGAATGGAGTGTTCGGATGATGCTTCCAGGTGGAGGTTTGGTTTGACGCTCCTCCACTCATCGTCCACGGGACAATCAGGCAAGTGCAGGGTAGAACAGTAAATTGTGGTGAATGTTTGTTATTTGGGCTTCCATGCTATGATTTACAGTATTTGTGAGTTGTATATGAATTGTGCTAATCATACCTTGATGAGTACCGATTATGATTAGACATCCATATTTGAAGCATATTGCATCATGCAAATGCATAAGAGCCAGGCCGGTGAGAAAGTCATGACTAGTCCGGAGTGCTCTTGAATAAGAGCAAGGTCGGTGAGAAAGTCAAGTGACTAATCCGGAGTGCTCTGGAGTAAGTCCTACAGAGGTAGGCAATTGAGTGGTCCATCGACGGGTGGACGCTCCGCTATACCGGTATCAGCTACAGTTATAGGTGCATACAGATGCATTGCATTGCATCGCATTGCATTTACAGGAAATGAACAGATGACAGAGACGACACCCAGAGATTCTGGGTTACAGCTCATAAATGTGATTTGATGGTCGCAGATGCATTACAGATGCATTGCATAGCATTGCATTACAGATGCATTGCATGAAAGTGACAGAGAAAGTGATACAGATTACAGATACAGAGAAAGTGATACAGACTATAGCTACAGAGTTGATTTACAGTTTACAGTTACAGAATTAATTTACAATTTACAGTTAAAGTGGAATTACAGCTTACAGTTCGTGAAATTGATTGAATTGCTAAAGTGATGTTACTGTTCTATCGTGTGCTTGCTGAGTCTTCGGACTCACTCTTGCTTTATCGTTGTTTTTTTTAGGAAGATGTGGAAGACGACATGCATGGGCGGGAGTAGCACAGTCGTTCACGGGCCACAGTGATTCACAGATCATGTACAGTTGGCATATTTAGTCTTGGATATTTAAATAAAGGAATTATTCCGCAAAACCAGCGGCAAAGGTTGGAATTGGAAATTTCATAGTGTAAGTGGTAGCACTTTGGGCTCAAGGAGGGGCCGGGGTGTTACACCTACCTCAGCAGGACGTTCATGGAGCACCAGTACCTCGTCCGTGATATATCCTACGACAACAACTCTCTGGTCGTGTCCGTAGAGAACAACTTCGCCGGCAACAAGAGCTGCCCTCTCTTCGACTTCAACGTGTCATCCAGCCTCGCCCTCTTCCCGTTCAGCATCAGCGACACCAACGAGGAACTCGTCTTCGTCAACAACTGCACACTTCCGCGAGAATACAAGCCGTACGAACTGTCCTGTGATCCCCACAAAATGGAGGCCTTCATCATCCATCAACAGGGCGGCGAGAGCAATCTGACCGACGTGCCGAAGAACTGCAGCTCCCTGAGTACCGTGCCAGTGCGTCGTGGAGGGAAGGCAAGCGAGTACAAGAAACTGATCAGCGATGGGTTCCTTTTGGAGTGGGAAACGCTGGGCGATTGCAGCGCGTGCAACCAGAGGTGGGGAGTGCAGGTTCGACGAAGGTTCGTTCGGTTGCTTCTGCCCCGATGGATCGCCGTGCTCTTCTCGAGGTAAGGACCAACGGGTGTCTGCTTTGCTTGCATATGTTGTGCATCATGACGACTGCATTGATATGCTCGCAGCCTCTCACCATGCTTCCCTTTAAATTTCTCGTCGATGTATCTTCAAATACTTGAGTTATGGTGTTAAGTAGTAAGTATTTCTGTCTGTCAAACGTCTGGTTTTCCTTTTGATTGTCCACATCCTGAAGAAATTCGAAACTTTACACGAGTACTCCAAACAAAATTTAGGAAACCAGATGTATTGTTCGAGTACGTAATTTTGAATTTGTCAGTTGGCAGATCAAACGGACAATGGCAACAGATACTTCCATCAACTGAAATAGTCAGTAGGCTGCTAAGATTGACATAGCCTCAGTCCGAATGATACTTCCCCTTTGACCACAATATCACAATACTAGCTCGCACCATTTGAAATGGTCACTTTGTTGTGTGTGTCGAACTGCCTTTGAATTACATCGGTCTTATCTTTAATAGCAAATTGTTTCATACGTATGTCGTTCATAACGTTAACTGAAATGCACATGCACAAAGCTAATTTCAGCAATTCCTGTTGTCTATGGTTAATATTCAGTCATCGTATCAAGTTGTGCAGTCAATTGTGATGCACAAATCGTTTTTGGATATGACCGTTCAACCTTTTGTCAAGCAGTTAGTCCAACCGTATGTGTGATGTTTTCCTGATTGATATGTAACGCGGTTATTTATCAGTGTCCTCACCTTGCATAGCAGGTAAAGACTTTAAACGATGCCTTCAATATTAGGGAATAGAGAGTGAATCATCTGAAGGGAACAGATACATGTACTTATTTAAACCCCAATAAACAACAAAAGCGATCCAGGCAAAGAGTGGACTCGAGCCTACTGCCACTGGCTAGTATGCAGACAACCTGTAGCTGATCTGCAAGTCTTCCACACAAGTCTTCCAGGGAAATATTACCGTTCATTTGGATTAGATATTTCCTGCCAAGCTTTTCCATGGGTAGAAGGGCAGCTAACCTGTCATGCAAGGCCAGAATACTTTGGAGTCCACACAAGTCTCTAGCTTTTGGCTTCTTTCTTCTTGCTTGAACATCACATCACTACATCACAATTGAATACTTTTGGAGTCCTCGCAAAATTTCGTGGGCCACAATCTCATCTTCTCCAAAGTCTGACTATCCTGTAGCGTTCATGTCATTGTTTATGCTATCGCTCTTTCTCTATTTCCCGTTCATGCCACTGTTTATGTTATCGTTCTCTCTGTTTCCCCTACTTCTGTTACTGAATATTTCCCATCCATCCCTATCACAAGTTGTACTCCTATTGACAAAGTACCTACTCAGCAATAGTGATTCGTGCAAACTTTATAGTATAATATTTTTAAAAATGTTTTAGAAAGATTAAGACATAATGATCATTGCTTACTACTTAAAAAAATATGCCTCTTTTCTCTGAAACCTACAAGAAAAATAAAAAGAGGTACAACCATACAAGAGTGGTCCAGATGATTAATGTACTTGACTTTTATAAATCTAAAAAATAATTAGCCATTAGAACCTTGATCCAGCCAACTAATGTACACATTTTTCTAGATATATTTAACAAGAGACTTCCTCCGATGATTGGAAGGTACCTTCTCTCATAAAAAGATCAACGTTTGACTTCCCTTGTCCGTACTACCTCTGACCACGTACCTCTTCTCCTCTTAGCATCTTCCAACATTCCCCGGTCTGCTCCTTTTTTGTTTCAATAATCATTGATTCAAATTCTAATTTATTGCAGATGGGAGGCACAGCATCAAGTTCATTTTGATAGGTAAGTCTTTGGGTTAGATATTAAGCTATTTGAGCACGAACACTATCAAAGTAAAAGCTGGCAGCCTAGCCCCATGCTCTTGTATGATAACAGAATGTTGTAGTCTAACGCCATTCTTTTTAAGTATGCGTATTGCTAAATCTAATATTTTGGAAACATGACTAAATTAACAAAATGACATTATAACATTTTTAAGAACCTGTATACATATAAATGAAAATATTATATATTACGACTATATATATAATCAAGTGTACATTCATGTTTATTTTACTTTCCAGCTTCATTGTCTGCGACAACCGGCTTGCTTTTTACATGTCTTGTTTGGATAATGCACCGTCGGAAGCAAAAACTCAGCTTATTCATTCACCACAAGCGTACAGGGAATGAATCGAATACAGAAGAGATATTAAAAAGATATCAATCTCTGAACCCCAAGAGGTACAGATACTCAGAGCTGAAGAAAATAACAGGGTGCTTCAAGGAAAAATTAGGAGAAGGTGGCTATGGTATGGTATTCAAGGGTAGTCTTCAAGATGGCCGCATGGTTGCTGTGAAACTCTTGAAAGGATCTAAAGGCAATGGAGAGGAATTCCTAAATGAGGTTACCAGTATCGGTAGGACGTCTCATGTTAATATTGTCAATCTACTTGGATTTTGTTTACAGGGATCTGAGCGAGCCCTTGTTTACGAGTACATGGCCAATGGTTCTTTGGATAAGTACATTTATTCAGAGAATTCAATATCAGCTATTGGATGGGAAAGCTTAAAGCAAATAGCAATTGGCACTGCACGAGGATTGGAGTATTTGCATCGGGGCTGCAGTACCCGCATTATCCATTTTGATATCAAGCCTCACAACGTCCTTCTAGACGTAGATTTTTGTCCTAAAATTGCAGATTTTGGATTGGCAAAACTGTGTAACCTCAAGGATAGTGTTCTCTCAATGGCTGAAGCAAGAGGTACTATTGGTTTCATTGCTCCAGAAGTATCTTCTAGAGGGTTTGGAGTTGTGTCAACCAAGTCAGATGTTTACAGCTATGGAATGATGCTGTTAGAAATGGTAGGAGGAAGTAAGAATGTTAAAGAAAATACCGAGAATTCTAGTGAAGCGTATTTTCCAAACTGGATTTATAACAGTTTAGTGAAAGATTTGCGAAGTCATGGAGTCACATCCGAGACGGAAGAGATTGCGAGACAAATGACACTAGTTGGCTTGTGGTGCATACAAACGACCCCAGGAAATCGTCCTTCGATGAGTACGGTCATAGAGATGTTGGAGAAGAACATCAATGAATTGGAAATGCCACCCAAGCCATTCCTGTCTTGTCCCTCGCCACCATCATATTTTTCATCTTAACCAAGATTGGAGTCACATCTTAAGCCATTCCTGTTTTATTTATGTTCCATAATGCAACTCAAAAGCAAATGAATGAAAGTATATTATTGTTGGACCTTGGAATTTTACTGTTACAATCTTTCCATGAATGAATCAATCTTAAGAAAACCTGCAACTCAATGTGTTACATCAAATTTCTGAAAAAATGGACAGCAAATGCATACTACGTCGCTTCTTACACACCAGTTATTAGTTAGGTGGTACATTTCTAAATTAGAGTTATTTTCACCGCAATCCACCCTCACTGCCCCGCAATCCACCGCTGTGTTCTACACCTTGCCACTGCACGACACTATCGGCCTCTCCAGTCCAGTGAGGGCGATTTGGCCTGTCTCCGCCGCATACCGATGGTATGTACAATCCAATCCTGGATGCCGCTCAATCCCCCAAGGTTGCCGTTGCAGTTATGCCTCCGCCGCGCTCACCGCTGCAGCAGGACGGCGGCATGGGTGCTACTGTTTAGGCGGCGACGATTCCCTCCCTCCACGGCGGCACGCGTGCTGCGGGATGAGACGGAGGAGGCGAATGGGTAAAGTAAACCTGCCGGGTGCCGGCCGCCGTCCCAATGCAACAGTACACCCTCGAGAGCGTCTGCGTCTGTGCCTGAGTGGGCTGCTTCTGTTAGACCGCCCAAACATTACAGAAGAAAGAAGCGGTCGAGTGGTTAAGGGCCACCATGAAAGATGAAGATTGAAGAATATGATACTCAACTCCGTAGTCCGCAGCTGCAGGCCGCCCAGATAACATTGAGCTGCCCGCAAGAACTTTCTGTTCGAGGGAGACAACTTCAACTTCATGAGGGGCAAAGGCGTGATCCAGGCAGAGAAGATGATCTTTTTTTTAGATAAAGGATATAAAATCCGGTCTCTATATCCACGTGGGATATACGCAGCCAAAGGTTACACGAGCTCTTAGGCTCAAAGCCTCAAAACTGAGGAGCAAAAAACAACAAAGAAGAGAGCTTAAGAACTATGAAAAAAAGCTAAAAAGACTAAGCTTCAGAACTTTTTCTCCATCCTTGCTCTCAATCAATTCTCTATCCCCATCCGACTGTGTCATCCAAACTTCGGTCTACTTTGCGTGAATAGGACCTCCGAGGCGACGCCTCCAAGGAGGCGACTAGGGTCGCCGACGCCGCCTGCCTCACCGAGGCAAGGTTTTCACCTGGAGATCAGTATACATGAGGGCTATGGAGTGCCATGACAACACCTCCAGGAAGGTAAATGGCGCCCGAAGGCGTCATTGTTGTCGAGATCAGTAAGATCACCGGCAAGGCTTTCGCCAGCACCTCCACAGCACCCCACGCACTACCCAGCCACAAATTAGACCGCCACCAACACACCAGGGTCCTGCTCGCCTCAAGGCCATGGCATAGCCACCCTTAAACTCCAGAATGAGCCGCTTCCTGCAAAATCCGCCTCTGTAGAAACCACTATGTGACGCCTATGCGCCATCACTGAGCAGATCCATGGGCATAGCTAAAAACGGGCACTGCCGCCGAGCCTGCATGCGTGTCGCCGGTCGCCGGCCAGCAACCGGCCGTGAAGCATGAGACGCCGCCGTGCCTGCATGCACGCCGCTGGCCGCCGGTCGTCGGCCAAAAGCCAACCGAAGAACCAGAAAAGCCGACGTGTTTGCATGCGCAAAGAATCCACCCGGGCCGCAGCCCGCAAGGGAGGTCGCCGTCGCCGGTCTTGGCCACGCCGGCCCCAGCATCGGCAACCACGCCCGAGCACGCGCCCCGAGGCATGGCCGCCGCTACGCCTTCCGCGCCCGCCGCTCGCTGGCTCCGCCGGCCCGGCCCAGACGCCGTGCCTCCACCCGAGCCGAATTTCCGCCCGGCTCACCGTCTCCCGCTCGGCCTGAAGCCGCTCGCCGTCGCCCGTATGCGGCCGCCCGGTTCGCGTTTGCCCGCCGCCACCGTAAGTGGTGGGGATACGCCCGAAGCGCTACCGCCGACGGACTCTGCCTCGCCGCAGCCGCACCTGCGCCTGAGGCGCCGCCGTGCGCTCGCCGGACCGCCACCCCGTGCCGCCGCTCCCGTGACGCCTCGCCCGCTCCCCGCCCCGCCGCGCATAGCGAAGGTGGCGGCGCGGGGGAGAGGAAACCCTAGCGGAGCTGCTCTCAAGATGGTATACCATCTCTTCAGAGAGTAAATGGTTTAGGGCCCCTCCGCCACTTTCATCGCCCCCGCGCGGACACCCGCCGGCGAGCTCGGGCAGCGGAAGGGGAGGAGAGGGGAGGGAGGGAGGAGACCGGCGGCGGCGCTGTTTCTTGGGAAGAGGAAGAGACGGGAGGGGAACGGTAAAACTCCACCAGATGTTTGAGAAGGATCGACAAAACGAAATGCACCAGAAACTCCACCCAGAACTCAGCAGAGAGAAGATGATCTACCAGATGCTTAGCTCATTTTGGTTTCGTTTAGTTTCCCGTCTTCGCTGTTGAACCCATTTGTTTGCGGTTTAGCTTTCGTCTGAATCCATCTGTAAACTAGTAGCTTTTTGGCAAACCATGAATAATATTTTTATATTGCATTACACGCATATTCTTTCTACACTGATTGGCGGGAGGAATCGAACGTTGCTTCTTCCAAAAATCATTATGTTTTTCTATTAAAAATTGAGAGATTAATATTCTGTACTCAGTGGTTGGTGGAAAACATCACATGTATAATTAGGTAAATTAAAGAGTTGCAAGCCCATTGCACTAGCTGCAAGGGATCAACTACGATTCGTCATGGTTATGAGCAAGTTATTATCGACCCTACGTTGAGAAAATCGAACACCTCGTATTATTTTGGTATTAGAGATTCGTTCACTCGGTAGGATTAGTTACCCTTAGCTGCATATTTATTTTTCTATCCTATACACAAAAACCAAAAAGAATTATTTAACCCGTAGTTTCAATCTGTTATTTTGATAAGTTTAGTTAGGTTTTAATCCATTAAAAACTTTGTTATAGTTACTAGTCATGTTTTACTTCTACGTTGCTTGTTTTTGTTAGTTCAATCCATACACTCTCCAGTAAATCAATTGCGACTTTTGCATTCAAACTCCGTTTGGAGTGTTTAAGTACTTGTTGGAAAGTTTACGCGCAAGGGCCCCCCGGCAACAAAGCTCACCCCCAAATTTGGTCTCTAGCGACCTATTTCAGGCCTGACAAGTTTGGGCATCCATTTTCGTTGGTTTAAAGTTGTTTGTTTTGCGTTTTCTTTTGTTCCAATTCATGTGGTTCTTATTTCCAATCGTTAGTTTAGTGTTTGCTATGTCCATACACACACACTATTCAGTGGCTAAACGTAGAATAAACGTGTGTGCCCCTAGTGACGTGACAGAACCCAATCAGCCAATCGCAATCACGCCACCCCCTTTCAGTTGGCCCCACATACGATTGGTGGTCATGTTGTTGGTAGACCGGCAAAGTTACCTGTGATTACACATAAAGTTATCATCTATATACAATGAAGTTACCATTCACAAGGCAAAATTATCATCCACACGTTAAAGTTATTATCTCCTGCATAACAAGTTATCATATACAATACATGAAGTTACGTGCAGTTATCATGTTCGTTAAATCCGCGCTCCCGAGTCCCATGTGTCGCTTTTTCTGGGATTTAGTGGAGTATGGAATTCGAACTGTTTTTAAACCCATCCAAGAATCTCTCTTCGTCTTCCCCCGATTCAATCTCTCCCTGTCTCTCCATCTCTCTCAATATCATGTGTTGATTTCGACCACCACAGCCTCCGACCACTGCATGTCTCGGGATCTCTGACTACTCTTGCGCTTACAATCTCCGACCGCTCCACACTATAATCCTTCGCAATACTTCTCGGATACCGTCCGATGCTTCAACACCACTCGAACGTCGTTCGATGCTCTAATGCCACTCGAATACCGTACGATACTTCGCTGCTACTTGAACGTCGTCCGATCTCTGTTGCTACTTGAACACCATCGATTCTCTTTTGTTACTCGAACACTATCTATTACTCTTCGACTCTTCACTTGAAGTCGAACTTCGACTGTCCACCCGGCTTCGTTAGTCGTACTCGAAACGTTACTTGCAAACTACACATAAAGTTATCGTCTATATGCAATGAAGTTACCATCCGCAGGGTAAAGTTATCATCCATACAGTAAAGTTACTCTCCTGCACAACAAGTTATCATATATAATACATGAAGTTACTTACAGTTATCATGTACGTTAAAACCACACTCTTGGGTCTCATGTGCCATTTTTTTAGGATTTAGTGAGGTATGGAATCTGAATGGTTTTTAAGCCCACCCGGGAATCTCTCTTCGTCTTCTCCCGATTCGATCTCTCCCTGTCTCTCCACCTCTCTCGCGAGAGCACCTCCCTAATCCAACGACGTCGCCATCTCATCGTCGTCCGCACATCCTAATCTGGTATCTTCTCTCGCCGCCTCATTGTCGGCCGCACATCCTAATTTGGTATCTTCTCTCGTCGCCGCTTCGACTGCGCGCCATCCGTAGTCGTTGTCGACCTCATCCGGCTATGCCTAGGGTTAGCAATTTGGTTATATGTTTCTTATATTTCGGCTGTAGTGTGATCGATTCGTCATTGTGATGTTGTTTCAGTATTTTATACATAATCCCTATTATTGCAAAAAAAAAAAAATTCATATTAGAAGAGCAAATGAAGACATGGGAAAGACACCAGCACAGCTTGTAAAGAATTCAGCCTGAGAAAAGTTTTTCTCTGTAATGAGATCAACAGGGGCTCCAGTTGTGTTCAGACCACTGCCATCTCCAAACCTATCAGGCGTCTGCACCTCCAAATAAATCGAGACAAGCACTCGTACCTAGACATAGCTATATGCAACCTAGAGGAGAGCTCCAATCCAGCAGCATATCGTACTGCTGCCTTTCTTCACATACTCCTCATCCCAAGTCCAAGTGAAATCAGGCGGCGGCGACTTCCCTGGATGCCTCTACTGGTGCGACAACTTCTCCAGGTGCAGGCCGGCGACTTCGTCTCGGCGATTTGATCCCTGCAGGTGGGACTCCGCAGGAGGGAGGATGGAGCCGGCCGGGGAGTGGCTTCGGCAGTGCCTGCAACCGGCGGCGCTTCGCCCTCCGCCGGTGGTGAGAATGGGCAGGTACAACGGGAAGGGGTCGAAGCTGGAATGCCTGAGGCTTAGCCTATCGAGGGCGCAGTACGGCGGGTGCGATGGCACGGCAGGGAGCCCTGTCAGGAGGAGAGATGGCTGCGCAATCCCCGGGTCCTGACAAGCCCGTGGAAGATTCAGGAAGCTGACCATGCTCACGCGGCCCGTGAAGGTTCAGGAAGCCGACCAGATTCACGCGGTGGCTTGGCTGGTCCTCCTTCGCTTTGCTTCTTTCCTCCCCTCCAAGAAAAGAGGCGGCGGTAGGGGATCCGGTCCGGATGCCGACGATGAAGGGACGCACGGGCAGCCACAAGTCCGTCTCCCCGCCGTCTCCCGGCGGCTCGAGCAGCTGCAGACTGGGCGCGAAGTGGATGGGCACCGCGCGGCTCTTGGACTCGGAAGGCAATGAAGACGAATACCAAATTGATCTAGGGAAGCCATAGATCGGCACAAATCGAGCTCAATCTCGTCAGTGCCGGTCGCAGCCAATGCTCCACACTCCACCAAAATCCCGGCGACATAGCACCGTAGGGAGCTGAAGCTTGCAAGAATCAAGCACGGAGATCACACGGGATCAACCCGCTCTGATACCACATTGATTTACCGGGTGATTTTAGAGTATTTTGGGATTTAGGGTTGAGAAGAGGAGATGAGACATTTGGAGGAAATCTTCAATCTAGCTCTCTCTGTATTCCCACTAGCCTCTATGTATTTACCTAAATGACAAAATCACATCAACATAACATTTGTGGCATATGGTCACCATTTACAAGGGTTATAGTGCAACTGCAAATTCCAGTGCTAATTTTAAGCACTTGTATGTGTACTGTTGGAAATTCCAGTGCCACAAGAATTGCCTACTGATTTCCAGAAAGTTTCTGCGTAGCGCGATTGATTAATCGCATCTCATGAGATCGCTGAATAGTACACAAAGACCATTCCAACCCTTCATTCACGTTAACTGTCCAGTACATAAATTGCTCAGTCTGGACTCTGGACTTGGTCATCAACCTGCGTTACTTGAGCCTTGGTATCAAACTAGAGCACAGCAAGCTTTCCTCCCCACGGGTCACGGAAACCAAACAGATCCCTTCAGCATCGAACCATCTTCTCTGCTCCTAATTACTGCAACAACTTGCGATGTTTCCCACCTTTGTGCTCTTCTGGATCTTGGCGTCCCCTTTACATGCGTCAAGAAGAACGAGCATGGCGCAACAAACAGCAAGCTGCCCACCCAAGACATGCGGCAACCTCACCATCTCGGATCCATTCTGGCTCGTACAAGAGCAGGGAATGGAGAGGCCATGTGGTTTGATCGACTACCAGGTCTACTGCTATAATAACAGCCCATTCCTACGGAGTACCATCCGTGATGGGTTTGGTATCCTTGACATCTTCTACAAAAACCGCACCTTCCTCGCTGCCGATATTAACAAAATGGTGTACTTCAATCGCTGCCAAGTTCCGATCACCAACACATCCTTCAAAATCGGCTTGCTGCCATTCATGATCAGCCCTGCCAACCGAGAAGTGTTCTTCTACGATTGCACAGAGCCACCAGCCGCGCCGCAGCTGAAGCAGGGCCTTGTCCCAATGAAATGCGGCAACAACTCCTTTGTTCGTGCCGGCCAAGGGCCCTACAGTGCTTCTCATGATTATGCAGAGTACTTCGTGGAGGGTTGCAAGGCCACCCTCGTGCCGGTGCTGGGGGCATCTGCCAAGATGACGAACGCAGGTGACTACGAGCAACTAATCCGGGATGGTTTTCTGTTGACATGGCCAATGGTACCCGGTCAGTTTTCAGGGAAAGGTATGCTTGCATAGTTAAATGTTTAACAGCTAGTACTATGTCCACTTATATTTTCTAACATATACTCACATACGAACGAACTTAATAAATATGCTTTGCATAATTCAGATACATATATGTACACCAAAGATGGCAGTTTTGGTGGACAAAAGGGTTATATAGATGAATTGTCTGTTACCCTGTAGTTGAATTTCTATAATATTTTATGGAAATAAGCATATATGAAAGACTGTATCCAATTATAATTAGTTTGAAACAAAGGTTACCCCCAACTTGATGTAATCTCATTATGATTGCTCTAAAATTCGTGCTTGTTTCTGTATAAATGGAAGAAAATGCTTGTTGATCTTGATTCGATAACTAAACAAAGTACTATTCCAGTTGAAAGTGGTCCCTACCCCCCCTCTAACTAAAAAATAAGAACAACATAGAGAGTCTCTATTAGAGACAAATGAATCGACAAAACAACCAGCATCAAATTTATCCTATTACTGTGAAATATTTAGTGTTTACATTCTAGGTTCACCATATATGATTATAAGCCTATCGTGAATCAATGTTTATCAAGTTAGGTAATTTCAATGAAATGAAATGCCGGCCATACTGAAAATGCTATGGATCATTTGATCCCGAATGTTTCATACAAATTTTTTTTGTGGTTTATTCGTATATTTCTTTTGTGATTGATATTTTCATTGACTCAGCATTATAATGTTTCTGCAGATGGTAGGCACAGCATCAAATTACGTTTGATAGGTAAGTTTATTGTTGCCTATGCTCAATCAATAACAGTACATAAAGACTCATCTTGCTTCACACTCTTGGGTGATGAAATCATAACAGAAAATTTTATCATAGTGCTATCTAACTCTGTACCGCATGTAGATTGCTAAATCTAATATTTTGACCAAATTAAAGGAAATGACTAAATTAATGAAACGAATTTGCAACACTTTCAAGCGGTTAAATTCATATAGAAGTAGCTTACATAGTATCAGAAATTTATTCCCGTTTTTATTAAATGCTGTTCATTTTTCTTTTATTTCCAGTTTCTCTGTCTGCTACAATCAGCTTGCTTTGTACATGCCTTGCTTGGATGACATACCGCCGGAAGCAAAAGCTTAGCTTATTCATCCTCCCAAGGCAGACTGGTAAAAATTCAAGCATGGAAGAAATATTAGAAAGGTATGGAACTTTGGCTCCGAAAAAGTACAAGTACTCAGAGCTGAAGAAATTGACTAGATCTTTCAAGGATAAACTTGGAGAAGGTGGCTACGGCATGGTATTTAGGGGTAGACTACAAGATGGTCGTGTGGTTGCTGTCAAGCTCCTAAAAGTTTACAAAAGCAATGGAGAGGAGTTCTTAAACGAGGTGATTAGTATCGGTAGGACATCACACATTAACATTGTCAGTCTACTCGGTTTTTGTATAGAAGGACCTAAGCGAGCCCTTGTTTATGGGTACATGGCCAATGGTTCTTTGGAGAAGTATATTTATTCAGAGAATTCAAAGCTGGTTATTGGACAGGAAAAGTTACAGCAAATAGCAGTTGGCATTGCACGGGGATTGGAATATTTGCATCAAGGCTGTAGTACTCGTATCATCCATTTTGATATCAAGCCTCATAATATCCTTCTAGATCAAGATTTTTGTCCAAAAATTGCAGATTTCGGTTTAGCGAAACTGTGTCACATTAAGGATAGCATCCTCTCTATGGCTGAAGCAAGAGGTACCATTGGATTCATTGCTCCAGAAGTATTCTCTAGAGGTTTTGGTGTTGTTTCAACAAAGTCAGATGTTTATAGCTATGGAATGATGCTCCTAGAAATGGTAGGAGGAAGGATAAATAAAGGAAATACCGAGAACTCAAGCGATGCGTATTTTCCAAATTGGATTTATGACCATATAGCAAAAGAATTGAAAGGCTGTGAAGTCATTTACGAACTTGAAGAGGCTGAGAGAAAGATGACCCTAGTTGGCTTATGGTGCATACAAACCAACCCCGGAAACCGTCCTTCCATGAGCAAGGTGGTAGATATGTTGGGAAAGGACATCAGCGAATTGGAAATGCCACCCAGGCCAATCCTTTCCTGTCCCTCAATCCCACGATATTTGACATCTTAGCCAAGTTATGATTCTTCACAGGATGGACAAATGCAAATTCGAGTTGCAACTGCATTCAACATTATGCTCTTATAGTGAATGAGCCAGTGTATATAACAGAAACTATTGAATATAAAACTGTTACGTCATGTTTCTAAGAATGGCTGAGGCAAGTCGAGCATAGAAGCCGTTTGAGATTGTTGTATGTATTACGAACCAATTCAGGAATAAGAATTGTTTGGGTGATTAATGAGTTTGGTGTTCCAAGTTCCATATGCCAAATGGCATCGGAATCTTATGCAGAGGCAGATCTATACATACAAGTAACAGCTAGGTTTTGTTGGACTTAACTACGTCGCACCAGCATTATGTGCTCGAGACGTTATAGTGGTTATAGTCGTACTGTATTAGTGTATGCGTTATGTAACTTTATGAATGTCATGAATATCTCGGACGTGAGATGGCGCGTCATAAAAAGCTGGTCGTGGCGTGTATATCAGGTCAGTTATTTGTTTTTCGCAGTATAAAAGATCAACGAAGAAAACGCTGCAGAGGGTGTCGAGCAGCAACAAAAATCTCCCCACAAGAATTGCCTACTGATTTCCAGAGAGTTTCTGCGTAGCGCGATTGATTAATAGCATCTCATGAGATCGCTGAATATTACACAAAGAATATTCCAACCCTTCATTCACGTTAACTGTCCAGTACATAAATTGCTCAGTCTGGACTCTGCACTTGGTCATCAACCTGTGTTGAGCCTCGCTGAATATTACACAGAGAATGTTCCAACCCTTCATTCACGTTAACTGTCTAGTACATAAATCGCTCAGTCTGGAGTCTGGACTCTGCACTTGGTCATCAACCTGTGTTGAGCCTTAGTATCAAACTAGAGCACAGCAAGCTTTCCTCCCCACGGGTCACGGAAACCAAACAGATCCCTTCAGCATCGAACCATCTTCTCTGCTCCTAATTACTGCAACAACTAGCGATGTTTCCCACCTTTGTGCTCTTCTGGATCTTGGCGTCCCCTTTACATGCGTCAAGAAGAACGAGCATGGCGCAACAACAAGCAAGCTGCCCACCCAAGACATGCGGCAACCTCACCATCTCGGATCCATTCTGGCTCGTACAAGAGCAGGGAATGGAGAGGCCATGTGGTTTGATCGACTACCAGGTCTATTGCTATAATAACAGCCCATTCCTACGAAGTACCATCCATGATGGGTTTGGTATCCTCGACATCTTCTACAAAAACCGCACCTTCCTCGCTGCCGATATTGGCAAAATGGAGGACTTCAATAGCTGCCAAGCTCCGATCATCAACACATCCTTCAAAATCGGCTTTCTTCCATTCACGATCAGCCCTGCCAACCGAGAAGTATTGATCTTCTACTATTGCACAGAGCCACCAGCCGGGCCGCAGCTGAAGCAGGGCCTTGTCCCAATGAAATGCGGCAACAACGCCTTTGTTCGTGCCGGCCAAGGGCCCTACAGTGCTTCTCATGATTATGCAGAGTACTTCATAGAGGGTTGTAAGGCCACCCTCGTTCCGGTGCTGGGGGCATCTGCCAAGATGACAAACGCAGGTGACTACGAGCAACTAATCCGGGATGGTTTTCTGTTGACATGGCCAATGGTACCCGGTCAGTTTTCAGGGGAAGGTATGTTGCATAAAAGTTGCATGTTTAACAGCTAGTACTATGTCCACTTATATTTTCTAACATATACTCACATACAAAGGAACTTAATAAATATGCTTTGCATAATTGAGATACATGTATGTACACCAAAGATGCCAGTTTTGGTGGACAAAAGGGTTATATAGATGAATTGGCTGTTACCCTGTAGTTGAATTTCTATAATATTTTATGGAAATAAGCATATATGAAAGACTATATCCAATTATAATTAATTTAAAACAAAGGTTACCCCAACTTGATGTAATCTCAGTTACTAATCTCATTATGATTGCTCTAAACTTCGTGCTTGTTTCTGTATAAATGGAAGAAAATGCTTGTTGATCTTGATTCGATAACTAAACAAAGTACTATTCCAGTTGAAAGTGGTCCCTACCCCCTCTAACTAAAAAATAAGAACAACATAGAGACAAATGAATCGACAAAACAACCAGCATCAAATTTATCCTATTACTGTGAAATATTTAGTGTTTACATTCTAGGTTCACCATATATGATTATAAGCCTATCGTGAATCAATGTTTATCAAGTTAGGTAATTTCAATGAAATGAAATGCCGGACATACTGAAAATGCTATGGATCATTTGATCCCGAATGTTTCATACAATTTTTTTTTGTGGTTTATTCGTATATTTCTTTTGTGATTGATATTTTCATTGACTCAGCATTATAATGTTTCTGCAGATGGTAGGCACAGCATCAAATTACGTTTGATAGGTAAGTTTATTGTTGCCTATGCTCAATCAATAACAGTACATAAAGACTCATCTTGCTTCACACTCTTGGGTGATGAAATCATAACAGAAAATTTTATCATAGTGCTATCTAACTCTGTACCGCATGTAGATTGCTAAATCTAATATTTTGACCAAATTAAAGGAAATGACTAAATTAATGAAACGAATTTGCAACACTTTCAAGCGGTTAAATTCATATAGAAGTAGCTTACATAGTATCAGAAATTTATTCCCGTTTTTATTAAATGCTGTTCATTTTTCTTTTATTTCCAGTTTCTCTGTCTGCTACAATCAGCTTGCTTTGTACATGCCTTGTTTGGATGATGTACCGCCGGAAGCAAAAGCTTAGCTTATTCATCCTCCCAAGGCAGATTGGTAACAAGTCAAGCATGGAAGAAATATTAAAAAGGTATGGAACTTTGGCTCCGAAAAAGTACAAGTACTCAGAGCTGAAGAAATTGACTAGATCTTTCAAGGATAAACTTGGAGAAGGTGGCTACGGCATGGTATTTAGGGGTAGACTACAAGATGGTCGTGTGGTTGCTGTCAAGCTCCTAAAAGTTTACAAAAGCAATGGAGAGGAGTTCTTAAATGAGGTGATTAGTATCGGTAGGACATCACACATTAACATTGTCAGTCTACTCGGTTTTTGTATAGAAGGACCTAAGCGAGCCCTTGTTTATGAGTACATGGCCAATGGTTCTTTGGAGAAGTATATTTATTCAGAGAATTCAAAGCTGGTTATTGGACAGGAAAAGTTACAGCAAATAGCAGTTGGCATTGCACGGGGATTGGAATATTTGCATCAAGGCTGTAGTACTCGTATCATCCATTTTGATATCAAGCCTCATAATATCCTTCTAGATCAAGATTTTTGTCCAAAAATTGCAGATTTCGGTTTAGCAAAACTGTGTCACATTAAGGATAGCATCCTCTCTATGGCTGAAGCAAGAGGTACCATTGGATTCATTGCTCCAGAAGTATTCTCTAGAGGTTTTGGTGTTGTTTCAACAAAGTCAGATGTTTATAGCTATGGAATGATGCTCCTAGAAATGGTAGGAGGAAGGATAAATAAAGAAAATACCGAGAACTCAAGCGATGCGTATTTTCCAAATTGGATTTATGACCATATAGCAAAAGAATTGAAAGGTTGTGAAGTCATTTACGAACTTGAAGAGGCTGAGAGAAAGATGACCCTAGTTGGCTTATGGTGCATACAAACCAACCCCGGAAACCGTCCTTCCATGAGCAAGGTGATAGATATGTTGGGAAAGGACATCAGCGAATTGGAAATGCCACCCAGGCCAATCCTTTCCTGTCCCTCAATCCCACCATATTTGACATCTTAGCCAAGTTATGATTCTTCACAGGATGGACAAATGCAAATTCGAGTTGCGACTGCATTCAACATTATGCTCTTATAGTGAATGAGCCAGTGTATATAACAGAAACTATTGAATATAAAAATGTTACATCATGTTTCCAAGAATGGCTGAGGCAAGTTGAGCATAGAAGCCGTTTGAGATTGTTGTATGTATTACGAACCAAAACAGGAATAAGAATTGTTTGGGTGATTAATGAGTTTGGTGTTCCAAGTTCCATATGCCAAATGGCATCGGAATCTTATGCAGAGGCAGACATCTAACAAGATTGATCTATACATACAAGTAACAGCTGGGTTTCAAGACTAGGACTCTCCTCTAAATCTCAATAAACGCCGTTTAGGCTCTAACAACGACCCTAAAAATTCAGGAACCCGGATGCATCATTAATCGTGGGAGCGGAAGGCGCATACTTACTTGGTCCTCAGTAGCTTGCTGTTCCTTTTCTCTGCTTCCATGCGCGCGCAACCGCACCGGCGACCACTTCCCCACTCCTGCCGCGGGGCAGGGCGCCCAAATACGGCGTATTATCCTCCCTCCGCTGGTGAGCCGAGGGTTTGCGCCATGCCGTTGCCCGTAGGCAACATTGGCAGTGGATGTGGTCACGCGGCGGGAGAGGGGGGCTGTAGGAAGAGGCTGGTGACTCTTGGTTGCGCGAGTCACGACGGCGACTGCAGCGGCACGGGAACGGGCACGGCGTCGGCGGCGTAACGCTTCGTACCGCGCCGTGCGAGGCCCATCTTGGCCGACGCGGTTGATTGCGTTCGGAGGTCCGGCCCCGGCAGAGAGTCAACCCGTGCAACCATACGCGTCAGGCCCAGATGCTACTATTAAGAAACGATGACGACTCCAATTTAAACGATTCCTTCTATAAAAAAAAGATGAATCAAACACAGAATAATGTAATAGAATAATAGATTAAATATAAGAGATGAGAGGGAAGCTCATTTCTTTATTATTTTCTCTTTTCACAAGTTACACATAATGATAATTAGGCCTCCTATTTATAGACCAAGTGGAGGATGACCACCAATGGGCTGGGCTTACAGGCCCAGGTTTCTCAACACTCTCCCTTAGATACTCATCCGACATAATCATGCCTCATCAAAACTTTATAAAAACTTAGTGGAAAAGATTTGGAAAAAGAGTACATGATACATGTTATGTTATGTTGCACGAATTGCCTCATTAAAAACCTTGGCCGAGAAACTTCAGAAAACTCGTCAAGAGAAAAAGAGTATAATCTACCCAATTCCATCAATCTACAGGATTTATTTTTAGATACTCGATCTTCGTGATCAAGTTTTAATAGTAAACGTGAGAAGAATCTCTCCTGAATTCTGCACTTACCTAAGTCTCATCATTCCAAGTCTACGTACACATCTTTCAAAACTAAATGCTGCAAGTGACTTAGTGAATAAATCTACGTGATTTTCACATGACTTAGTATGCAATACCTTAATTTCGTCAATCTTTTGCAATTCATGAGCATAGAAGGATTTGGGGTTGATATGCTTTATGAGATGACTCTTCAGATAGCCAGTCTGTATTTATGCAACACAAACTGTATTATTTTTATAGATAATTATTGGGAGTTTACATGATATTCAACCCACATGCCGCGGTGACCACTTCCCTACTCCTGCCGCGGGGCAAGGCGCCCAAACACAACGCATTATCCTCCCTCCGCTGGTGAGCCGAGGGTTCGCACCATGCCGTTGCCCGTAGGCAACATTACTGCTGTAGTGTGGCGATGGTACTCGATGCGGTCACGCGGCGGGAGAGGGAGGCTGTAGGAAGAGGCTGGTGACCCTTGGTCGTTGCGCGGCTCACGACGGCGACTGCGGCGGCACGGGAGCGGGCACGGCGTCGGCGGCGTAACGCTTCCTACCGAGCCGTGCGGGCGCGCGTGGCCCATCCTGTCCGACGCGGTTGATTGCGTTCGGGTGTCCGGCCCAGCCAGATTGCCAACCCGTGCAACCATACGCGTCAGGCCCAGATGCTACATTGCTTTCCCCTCTGCATCAGCGTAGCCCGTAACCTGCCGTTGCCAATCTCCTGATGTAAGCATCACGTACGCATGCATGCATTGCTCCAGTCGCGCGCGCTAAATCGCATGCGTTGCTCCAGTCATGAAGCCAACTAAAACAACTCGATTTCACACGGAACGGAGAAAAGGTCCAAGCATAGACGGCGCGTATGTACAACGACATAACAACAAAGTAGTAGTACCAATTAGCTAGTCAAATCAATCATCCTAGTATGCTCTTCTTCTATATACACCCACCGTACGTTCTCCCTCGTCACGGCGCCCACCAACCAAATGTTCGTCGCGATGCATCCCCGATTGCTGCTGCTGCTGCTGCTCCTCTCCGTCCTAATCTGTTTGGTACTACACGCGACGACAGCAGCAGCCGCCGTGGCAAGCTGCGCGCCCAAGGCGTGCGGGAACGTGACCATCGCCTACCCGTTCTGGCTCCCGGACCAGCCCTCCTCCCCGCCGTGCGGCCCGCCGGCGTTCCAGGTCGCCTGCCGCGGCCGCGCCTCGCTCGCTCGCTCCTTCCGCGGCGGCTACAAGATCCTCCGCGTGTCCTACGCCGACCGCACCGTCGTCGTCGCTAACGACAACCTTCAGACCGACGCCAGCGGCTGCCCGGTGCCCCGCATCGACGTCTCCGCCAGCCTCAGCCTCGCGCCCTTCACGGCCAGCGCGGCCAACCACCAGCTCGTCTTCCTCTTCAACTGCACCGGCAACAGCAAGCCACCGCCACCCGGGTTCGTCAACGTCACGTGCCCGGGAACGCAGGCCGTCGTCCGCCTCGACCCGGGCTATAACACCACCGACGCGAGGGCAGTCGCCGGGGACTGCGACTACTCGGTCGTACCGGTGGTTGGGTCGCCGGGCGCGAGCTCCGGGGACTACCCGCAGCTGCTGAGGGGCGGGTATTTGCTGGAGTGGAGGGCGTCGGCCGGCGACTGCAGCGCGTGCAATGCCAGCGGCGGACGGTGCGGGTACGACGCTGACACGGAGGCGTTCGCGTGCATTTGCGCCGACGGCTCGTCGCGCCCGGCGACATGTGGTACGTACCGATGTGCTCTTTTGCTTGTTGTTTTGATCACAAATTGCAGAAACATATCGATGTCACGAGCGAGTGTTACAACCTTTAACGCTTTTGACAAGAAAAAGAAAGTGGCGTCGCGCTGTAAACCAAGATTAGAACTGACAAGGTATAAATTTAGTTAGTTTTGGATACATTTTGAAGATAACAATCGACGTGACTTTGGAACTGAAAAGAAAAGGTTTTGAGTCACCTTTCATATGTTAGGTGAGTGAGCAGTTTTCCTATCCTTGAGGAGGTACCAAGAGGTACAAGGTACCAAGAGGTACCAAATTAAATCCAGCCGTTCAATCAGTGTGATCAACGGCTCAAATTTGGTACCTCTTGGTACCTTGGTACCTCTTGGTACCTCACGTCCGGTACCATTAGGTACTGCCAAATCTCAGCCGTCCGATCAGTATGATCAACGGCTTAAATTTGGTACCTCTTCCCTCTCAAGGATGGTAAAATTCCTCTAGGTGAGGTGATTGTACTTTTAGCACAAGGGTCTTGAGATGACTTTACAATAGCACTAGTACAAAAGTGACGTATTGCACGTACGCCCTTGGAGGTTAGTGGGAAAATTATTGTCATGATCTCATCTTATTCGCATCAAATAATCTTTTGGCGACGGCCAATGGATAATATGGATTAATCCACGTAGGTCCGGCCTAAAACCATACTTTAGTTACCACTAGACGGAATTACACGTCCTCCTCACCAACGTCTACATGTAGCTATTATTAAGCGTCACGGCTGATGCTTACTACTCTCTGACTTTCAAAGCACAGGGATAAGAATAAGGTTCAACTAACTACGTGTACGTCTTGGAAAATGACTTTGATTTGATTAATTTGATCATGGCTGCATCGTTTGAATTGAACGAGATAGCTAGCGGTATATAGCTGTGGTCTTCGAACTAGTTTTCGTCCATTTAGTCGTTTACCCGACTGCTGGTTAGGTCAGTGATCCATCTATGTATGAAAACCTCTCCTTGTCCAATTTGAACAGGACGTACGTACATACGACATATGTTTAACATAGTCCAAACTTGAACTAAGCTAGCGTCTGTCATTTGGTTTCTTGTCACGACCGGTGAGATTTCAGATGCACATATATGCCGAACCAGCTTCAATTAGTCGTTAAGTTCCAAAAAAAATCTTCTATTAGTCGTTCTATTACCAAACCAATGACGCAACTAGCCATTGCCCATCCCGTGTCCTGAGCACAGTACCAATTGCATCATTGTCAGGTTAATTAATCTTTCACCAGGACCTGCTTCATTAATTAGTCTGACAAATTCTTTGATCAGTAAGTTGCTTGGTTGACGACATTGTGTATGTCGACTAAAATGAAACGACTTTTTCCATATATGCAGATGCAAAGAAGTCCAGAAACAAGGTCATCCTGATAGGTACGCATATGCCTCATCAATTAGTCCAAGTGCCTGCATGTTTCTCACACATCTCATGATATTCCCATTCTGTTAATGGTTAATTTACATGCAGCTTGAACTAGTCATCTACACGGCTTCCTATATGATACTATTGCGTATTTTGGTGGTACACAATAGTAATTATTAAGTGTACACTCATGTAATTAATTTTGTTCTTCAATTTTCAGTATCATTATCGATCACAATTGGCTTGCTGTTGGCGTGCATTATCCTCATCTTGAGGTATCGTCGACGGATACGCAGTTTCAGTTTATTCAAAATCATGGACAACGAAAGCAGCGACACCGCGAACGTGGAAAAGCTGCTGCAGAAGTACGGATCCCTAGCTCCCAGACGGTACAGGTACTCGGAGCTGAAGAAGATAACCAAATCTTTCAAGGACAGGCTCGGCGAAGGCGGCTACGGCACGGTGTTCAGCGGCACCCTGGCCGGCGACAGCCACCGCACGGTTGCCGTCAAGTTCCTGCGCCACTCGAAACCCAACGGCGAGGATTTCCTCAACGAGGTGATCAGCATAGGCAGGACGTCCCACGTGAACATCGTCACTTTGCTCGGGTTCTGCCTCGAGGGGTCGAAGCGAGCACTGGTCTACGAGTACATGCCGAACGGCTCGCTGGACAAGTACATCTACTCGACGAACCCTGACAAGGCTCTGGGGTGGGAGACGCTGCACGAGATCGCGGTCGGCATCGCGCGGGGCCTCGAGTACCTGCACGAGGGCTGCAACACGCGCATCATCCACTTCGACATCAAACCTCACAACGTGCTGCTAGACCAGGATTTCCGTCCGAAAATCGCAGACTTTGGCATGGCGAAGCTGTGCAACCCGAAGGAGAGCATCTTATCCATGGCTGACACGAGGGGGACGATAGGGTTCATCGCGCCGGAGGTCTTCTCCCGAGGGTTCGGGGTCATATCGGCCAAGTCGGACGTGTACAGCTACGGGATGCTGCTGCTGGAGATGGTCGGGGGCAGGAGCAACGTGAAGGCCTACGCCGAGAAGTCGAGCGACCTCTTCTTCCCGCTCTGGATTTACGACCACTTGCTCGAGGACGGCAAAGTGTTGCAGGATGCCGACGCCGCCGGCACGGAGTCTGGAGGCGAGGAGATCGCGAGGAAGATGGCTCTGATCGGGCTCTGGTGCATACAGGCCGTTCCGGCGAACCGGCCGTCGATGAGCAGGGTGCTGGAGATGCTGGAGAGGAGCATCCATGAGCTAGCCATGCCGCCGAGGCCGTACCACTCTTCTCCTTCCAACTCTCCTTCTGCGTACCCGTGGAGTTATCCGTCCACTGCCTCGGATTTCACTCAACGGTACGTTTCTGCAGGTTGCTCTGTTTACGTCGAAATCTTTGAACGCTCTTGTGATTGATCACTGATGAAAATTAACAAAACTATGTTCCTTTCGAGCAGATCAAGATTGTGCACACCGGAAAGCAGTGTAATCGAGGGATGATGAATTGTGATGGGGAGAAAAAAAAAGAAGCAAAGAGTCGGATACCTGAAGACAAGTGAACTGTGAACAGTCGGCCCTCACGGGACGCCCATTGTTGTGTTAGTGATAGGCTTACATGAAGATGATTATATCACTTTTATATTTATAAACTTCTAAACAATATATTATTTTGTTCTTTAAATGAATTATCATTTATAAATATTAACAAATATATGACTTATTGCTGAAACTCTTTATTTGTTGTATGATATCATTCGAAGAGATATTTGGTCGGGACACTATTGATTTATAGATCAGCACATGTATTGATTGATGTCTATATTTCATTGGTCATAGATATGAACATATCAAATCGATAATATGGACACATGTTAGAGAACATGATATTGTATTAACCCACCTTAAGACAATGTTGAGATTGTTATGTTTTATGTGTTATCAGTTAATCTCAAGCTATGATGATGTATAATACTTGTGTAACATTTTGGTTTTCAGGCTGATAACCAATGCATTAGATTCAAGACAAGATTGTACTTTACCACAAAGAATGGGAGCTATCAGATTAGAACCTTGTATAGTTTTTAGCATCGTGTAGATTATTTTTGCTTTCGTCTTGTAGTTGTGTGTGATGTGAGCTGCAGTTTTGCCTCTGGCATAATGATGCAGTCATATCAAAGATTTTTATTTGTGGAGTTGAATGCTTCTTTACTAGCCTTTTCGGCTAAGTAGGGGTTTTTAGTTAGGTTTTGCCCTTATTTTTATCTCCTTAAATGAGTTTACCTCTTACCTTTACTTTTTTTTTCTCTTTCCTTTGAGATCTGGTGGTGTCAATTTAGCATATGGTTGATACTCGGAATTTAGTTGGACGCAGTCAGATGCCTTCAAATCCTGGTAGCAGTGCCGCAAACCCTTCAGTTCAGGGTCAGTAGTCAGCTCCAATTGGATTAGATCCAACCTTAAGTTAGTTCATGGCAGCCCAAACTCAGCTCCCGAACACGATGATGCAGAATTTGAACCACATGATGAACCAACAGAATCAGGCAGGTGTTGCACCTCAACCAGTTCGTCTACCTTCGAGATTTGTAGAATTTATAAGGATTAGATTGCCTACCTATTTTAGTTCTTCAGAGCCTTCGGAGGCAGATCAGATTGACTTCGTTCTGTGGAAAAGAAGCTAGTCCTTACTTAGTGCACATATGAAGAAGAGGTTCTTTACGCCGCTCATCAGCTTGAGGGTACTCTAGTAGAATGGTGAGAGAACTATTGTGCCGCACACAAAGATTAGCATAACATCACTTGGTAGAGTTCACCATAGCCTTTCTTCTAGCCCATATCTTGGATGGGTTGGTCAAAATGAAGAAGGAAGAGTTTTGTGATAGCTTTAGCAAGGGAACATATTAGTGAGTGAATATCTCAATAAATTCACTTAGTTAGCCCGCTATGCTCTAGAGGATTTTGCCACAGATGACACATGTTAGAAATGCTTCAAGAAAGGACTCAAACCTGGATTGAAGTTTCTAGTTGTTGGTAACGACTACGATAGTTTCCAAAATATGGTTGACAAGGTTATACTTATTGAAAAGTCTCTCCATGAGATGGAAGGGTTTAGCAAGAGGATGATAATTCAATAAGGAGCTCAGTTGCACCAGTCACAGAAGGCCAAATTCAACACGTACCAGACAGATCGTGTACCTCTATGGTTAGAATTCAGGACACCAGCTCTAGTGCCTTGTCAGGATACTTTGGGACCGCACCCTATCCACAACAACAATCAACCCCAGAGGAATTCTAACCTCGTAGCTTCACCTATCTGTTTCAAGTGCAAGGAGCCAGGCTATTTCGCTCGCAAATATCCGCAAAAGCGTCAAGTAATCATATTGATTCCATTCAATCTTTGGAGCACCCTTGCCAAGACTTTTCCCCAGGAGTAAGTAGTAGAACACCTTTAGCTCAAAGCAGCTAGATATCTCAAATCGTTGCAAGAGGAAGCATAAACAACATTATCTCCAATGTCGCAACGTTAACCTATTTCCTTAGTAAGCCTGAATCTTGGGATTGAGATTCCATTTAAAGAGGATGTTTGTAACATCCTAGTTTTCATAGTATTTTTGAAGTTTTTAAAATAAAAATAACCATTTAGATTTTTCTTGAATTAATTAAAGCTTACTTTGAATTTTCTGAAATTAAAAAGATTTTTTTGAAGATTCTTCTTGTGTTGCAAGGAAATTTTTCTATATTTTCTTAGATTTTTTTAGAGTTTATTTGATATTTCTTTTAGCACCAGCAGTATAAATTAGATGCATTGTGGGGGATGTTGGAGGAGCACACCAGGAAGCGTATCATCGAGAGGAACAATCAGCCAGCCATTCCTAGGGTGGCGCAACCCGAAAGCCTCGTGCCATTGCCAAAACTTGACCCTCCCAGTGTCACGTGGATCGAGACCGAACCATTGAAGAAGTGGTCCTTGTTGCACGACTGGATGGTGCGAGGTATGACATAATGATCACTAACTTTGCAGAGGTGTACAACTGGGTTCTTAGGAGCGTTCGTTCTCAGCTCCTCGTTGCCATCATCGAAGGCGTTTTGCAAAGTACAATTGGATATTTCAGGGAAAGGCATGCAAGTGCAGCACTTCATGCAGCTAACCCACATACACCGTACCGCTCGAAGATCACAGCGTACATCCAGGCCAAGACCGAGAAGGGTCAGTCGCACACGGTCTTTGTGATGGGCAATACGAAGCATCGTTATCACGTGCTACTTCGGGACAGAGCTGGATTGGGACTACTCGCTCTCTTGTTACTCACAAGGTCTGCCTTGAAGATCATGTAAGTAAACCTAGATGCACATGCAATAAGACAAAGCTCCTTCACATGCCACACTACGATAAAATGCAAGGCGTCTGCCAACGAGTAGCAGCACCACTTCTTATTGTGTGTGTAATGGTATTAAGAGTAAAAATTCTATCATGTTGTAACTTTATTTACAAACTTTAACTTCATTTGTAGTGTCAATCCGTGAAGTGCACCACCACTTCTTGTTGTGTGTGTAGTGGTATTAAGAGTAAAAATACTATCAGGTTGAAACTTCATTTGCAAACTTCAACTTTATTTACCAGCCTTATGTAGTGATAAGACCAAACGAGGTAGCCTTACGCAATAACAAGACCAAATGAGACAGCCTTGCGCAGTGATAAGACCAAATGGAGCAGCTTTGTACAACAACATTATACTATGTTGGTCCAAAAATCGTTCGACGTGCCCCTGCCTCGTGGACGCAAATTTGCCCAAACCAAATTGGGCTTATCAAGCGTACGCTGCTTCGGCTTAGCCTATAAGTACTACCCCTTCCGCAGCGTATTTTCCTACACCACGACTGCAACACTACATCGCAAGTATGGAGAAGCAATGTGAGAAGATCACCCGACTCGCAAGGGCTACTACAGCCCGGGACAAACAAGCGGAGCATGCCAAGAGGCCATCTCTCCGAAGCGAAGCCCCCTGTACCTCCAACCCCAACCCATACCTCAACATTCCCATGAAGCATTCACCGTAAGACCCGCCCGTGAGGGAGATGCTCCCCTCTGCTAGTGCAGGGACGCATGCAAGTTCTTCAAGTCCAACGAGCGATTGAATTTGGGCATGCGTTACTGTGATTGCAATGACTATGCCTAGGACTATCCCGACCGGCATTGAGACACAGCTCATTATCGATAGCTGGTAAGAACGGGTTACAGTACATCCCCCTATCAGTTCTCTTGTATGGCACGTATTAACAAGGTCTCCCTTCTTCCCGTAGTCTTCAGATCCGCTATACGTCTATCGCAAATGGATTGACCAAGAGAATACTAGTGCACTATTTTTTTAGAACTGTTCGATGTATGCATTTGTGGTCAGAATCAAGGTGAGGTCGCAACAAAATGGTGAGAGCTGACGAGTGGGACCTCTGCTGATGCAGCGTCCGGATTACACATCACTGGCGAATAAACTACGGCTCAGAACAAACCGTCCATTGCCAGCTCCACCACCCAATTTCGGGCCGATTCAATCCATTCAGAGCTGCCAAGTTTATCCTAACCGTACGCGTGCCACCCTAACACGCGTCTCCATCTCGTGCACTCATCAGATTAAATTTTTGAACTTTGGACACTATTGATACTGTACACCGCAGAAATTTCAAAAATAGCGCCGAGACAGAAAGAATTCCCTATTTAGCCCCCTGCCGACCGCACGACTCACAGGGAGGTGACACCTGGCAATCGTGCGGTCGGGGACCGCACGATCACTATAGCCGTTTGATGGTGCGCTCGGCGACCGCATGAATTGCACTATTCACCGGGTCGTGCGGTGCCCGACCGCACCACTGCACCGTGTCTAGGGCTGTAAAAAAAGCTCGGAGCTCGCGAGCTACTCGAGTTCGGCTCGTTCTAGGCTCGATTCGAGCTCGGTTCGAACTTTAAACGAGCCGAACTCGAGCTTGATCTCGAGCTCGCGAGCTTCACCGAGCCGAGCTCGAATAGTTCGCGAGCCCCAATTCGAGCTTAAATAGTAATATATATTAACTCTTACCGAGCTTACTCGAGCCGAACTCGAGCTCGAGCTTTTCTTATTATTGAAAATTAGTGTATATTTGAATTATTTTGACTGTTACCGAGCTTATTCGAGCCGAGCTCGAACTTAAAATTTACTTATTATTGAAAAATAGTGCATAATAAATTATTTTAATTGCTATCGAGCTTCAACGAGCCGAGCTCGAGCCTACTCGAGCTTAGGCCGAGCCGAGCTCGAGCCCAGGTTCAAGCTCGAACCTCAACTCGAGCTCGGCTCGAGCTCGGCTCGAGCTTCTACCGAGCTCGAGCCTGGAAGGCCAAGCTCGCTCGAGCTCGGCTCGTTTACAGCCCTAACCGTGTCGTTCGAAAAAAGCCGAACCAAAAAAAGCTTCGCTCGTCGCGTGGTGAAAACTAGGAGTTACAACCTCTTTCCGATTCTTCTCTCTCCTCCGTATCATGGAAAATCTTGAGTGGCATTGATTAGTGACGGCTGATGGCACACTGTGGGAGATGTCCTTAGCTGCTGCTGTTTCTGCTTTGGCACGTTGGCGCGCTGAAATGACATGTAAAATAGTGTGCTACTTGGTAACATGACCATCACGGTGTGCTAATTACTACTTTGGCAATGTACTGCTGTCTGCATAGGAAAATGTTGACTAGGTAAAACATGAATTTTTTGTACGGATAACCTTTTTTTATTCGAAAATACAGAAATATACCCGCGGGAAATTTTTTTACAAAAATAGCCTCCAGTCGCCCAATGGGTGGGCGACTCGAGCCTCTCGCCCACCCGGGAAGCGACATTTAAAGAATCTGCGAACCGTTGGGCGAATCAGCGCTGTCGCCTGCACGTTGGGCGACTTAATTTAAGTCGCTGTACGGTTGGGCGAAACGCTAGGGCGACACAGGGGGGGTTAAGGCGGCCTGCCCAGCCGGCTCCCACTACCAACCACCTTTTTCACTCATTCAGCAAACACATTCAACGCACAGAGAAGAGGAAGAAGGAAAAGAAACAAGGGGGAGAAGAGAGGAAGGAGGGGAAGAAGAGGAGAAGGAGAGGAAGGAGGGGAAGAAGAGGAGAAGGAGAGGAGGAGGTGAGGGAGGAAGGAGGGGAAGAAGAAGAGGAGAGGAGGAGGTGAGGAAGGAGGAGTAGAAGCTATTCCATCAATTTGGATCCAGGTATTTTTTTGGATTATGTTGTATTTGCATTATTATTTATATGAAATGTTGGTGTTAATAAAAATTATAGATGTAGAATAATTAGTACCGTGTTAGTATGGATCCAGCGGGAGAAGTCGCATTTCGCCATCTGCGAAAAAGGATAGTAAACATGGAGGGTCCATAAGCAATAAAAAAAATGTACTATTAGTAATTTGTACCCCGGAGCGTGGGCATCGGAAGAAACGGCGCCCGCCATCGTTCGGCCCTTCCAGGACCTGCACGACCACGTACTCATTGTGTCTGCATTTCGGCCACGCTGGTTGCGCACGCCGGCTTGGTATCAAGCGGTACTGTGGACCGAAAATCTCCCTCCTTTCCAAGGGAAGGTCTTCCTTCGGTGACCCATATCCGACTGGCCCCTCATCTTCCGCCATGGTATGTTCCACCACGAAATATAAGGTACTTCTTTGTTCGATTTACAGGGTTTTCTGCCTACAACTTCATGGGACCTCAACCGTGCTATTTATATCGAACGGCGGGACAAAAGAGGGCTGCTTTGCCCAGAGACATGACAAAAGCGCTCAGCTTTACTCTGTGAGATGACAACACATGCCAGCTTTACGCAGTGATATGACAAAACGGGGCAGCTTTGCTCAGTCAGATTACAACACATGCCAGCTAAACTGCCTACATAAAGGCTACGATCTGAAAAGCCTTCATAGGGACATTTATTGCTACACTGGAATCCTGAGGATAATCCAGGCCTATCGCTACAGAAACCAACAAAATAGGGGCGTAGGCTGTAGCCTTTACAGTGAGTGTTCACGTCATAGGCATGTATCCTTTCCAGTGAGTTCTCATGTCACCTTAGCTTGTTGTTTCAGAAATACAGGCTACAGGCTCTGAAAAGCCTACATAGGGACATTATATTGCTAAACTGGAATCCTGAAAAAGCGAAAAGATTCGTACGACCTCCTCTCCATGAACTATGCCCACTACACCAGATAACCTGCCTACATAAAGGCCTCCTATGTCTTCCATACCACATCTCCTCCTCAAGCCTTCACAATACTACTACACAACAATGTCTTCCTGGAGGTCCGACCCATTTGGAGTGCCGGAATGGCATGAGCGCCTGAAGTGTCATTGCGGCTTTAGGACGATGTTGGGAGTCTGGACGGATCGAGTACAACGAGCCAAATACGGCCGTAGGTTCTTCAAGTGTCCAGACCTGGATGACGACTTCGTGGTAACGACAACAACTAAATCATTTGTTTCTCGTTATCGTTTTTCAACTTGATCCATGACATCTACCACGCCACACATAGGCTTGCAGGTTCATCGAATGGGTGGATCGGGTGCCGCCGGCATGGCCACAGAACCGGGCAGTGGAGGTGGAAAACAAAGGACAATACTTTGTCAAGATGACTCAGGCTTGCGAGGTGGAACGACACATGCGGCTTGAGCAAGAGCGCCGCGTGAGGGTAGACCAAATCCGTCTGAAGGGCAAGGAGGATGAGCTGCAAAGGAGGCGGGAGCAGTTAAGTCTGCGTGAAGCAGCCATCAAGCGTCAGGAGGAAGAGCTTCAAGCTCGTGAGGCAGCTCTCAAGACCAAGAGTGACCGGAACAAGGATGCAGCGGAGCCATCTTCAAGGCGCGATAATAAGGGGAAACAACCACGCTACACCCAGTACACCAAATGTAATATACCCAGCAAGTTATATTCCCTAAGGCATGTTAGGACTAGTGGTGGAGTTCTGAACATTACAAGTACATGGTTCCACACATTACTAATAGTACTGTCGGAGTTGCTCTTAGTCGCATATCATGCTATATGTTATGCATGTAATAACAATGTACGCGGCATGTTACTCCCAACTGTATTATGAAGTTTATTTCTATTGACATAAGCTTATTATCTAGCATGTTCGCATTCAATGATTCAGATAGCAAGTCATACCGGTTCTCTCCGTAAACTATTTCTCAGCAACATCAAAATATCACTTACCACTCTATGTATCTATCGTTCTACGGTCAATCATTCTTAAAAAAAAATTGGAATTTTTTTTGTGCATCTACAACATACAGTACACATAAACTTTTATTACAACTATACCAGATTTTTTCTCTGTTTCAAACTACAAAATTGCCAAAACTCTACAAAAATCAGGGGGACTGAATGAAGTCGCCCACCTACTGGGCGACTGCATTACAAGTCGCCCAGCCATTGGGCGACTTCATTAAATCGCCCAGTGAGAAAGCGACTCCGTGATGTCGCTTTCCCGTGAAGCGACATAGCCTCTTGTCGCCTGCCGGGTGGGCGAGAGGCTCGAGTCGCCCACCCATTGGGCGACTAGAGGCTATTTTTGTAAAAAAATTTCCCACGGGTATATTTCTGTATTTCTGAATAAAAAAAAGGTTATCCGTACAAAAAATTCGGTAAAACATCTGGCAGCAATGACTCTGATTAGTCCTTATTTCAGATCAATTGAAGGAATACTAGACAATACAGGACTCGAGCACGTGATAAGATTGTGGAGGTGGTGCGGTCGGGCACCGCACAACCCGATCAATTCGTGCGGTCGCCGAGCGTATCATCAAACGGGTGATCGTGCGGCCGGATTGGTGCGGTGCGGTTCCCGACCGCATGATTGCCAGGTGTCGCTTCCCCGTGAATCGTGCAGTCGGGAAGAGGCTAGATAGGGAATTCTTTCTGTCTCACCGCTATTTTAGGAATTTCTACGGTGCACAGTACTAATAGTGTCCAAAGTTCTAAATTTTTGGTCCGGTTCCAGCGCATGCGCGCCACTGTTGGAAGCCAAAGCCCCAGCTCTTATTAACCTTATTAATAGCACAAGCTTACCTTTTAAGTCTTAATTTATCTCTTCTAAACCTTCCCAGACCATCCACTTCCACCACGCAAGCAAGAGAAATCTCATTCCACGTTCTCATCCACTTCCCAGATACATCAGGATATGTACTCTCCCTGTATTGATTACCTGTCGAAAAGATTAGGACTTTTCTGTAAGCTTGCCTGGTTAGTAGCCTGATCTTGTAAGAACTGTGAGGTTAGTTACCTTGCAATCTGGAGGGAATTTTCAGACAAACAATTTACAGGGAATTATAACTAAATATCCATCTTAATTTGTTTACTCAGTCAGCGAGAAACAAAGACTGAGCAGAACTGAGTTGCAAATTTCAATAACAGTGAACTTCTCAACAGATGAAGACGTGATTCAGATTGCAGAGTTTCCTTTCAGAAGTTCATCGCCTGATCTTGTTCTAACATTACATTTGGAGTTGGCTTATGTCATCTGTGACATACAATTGAAGGTTTGGTTGTCTCTACAGAGGAGCATGAATGATTGGAGGCAATCTGATGCACACAACGCGCTGACGTTCCTCAATCTGGGCGACCTCTGGGATGCATTCAGGGAATGCAGTGCATACGGCACCGATGTGCCAATTGTTCTGAACGGTTGCGGCGATGGCGTTGTGCAGTATTACGTCCCTTACTTATCTGCAGTACAACTTTATGGTGGATTTAGGCCTAACACAAAATTATTCTACTTTGTGAAGTAACCATGTTGCTTTGGGTGGCAATAGCATTGCATCATTTGCTGTTGCTTTATGGATGTTCTGAAGAGCAAAACATTTTTGTCTAGAATACCGAAGAACAAAACATTAGCTGCAAGCCTGCAACCATTGGTGGCATTGTAATCATAATTAGTTCAGCATAATCTCAGAAGAAGAGCAATGCTTCTTCAAGTCATAGACTAAAATTTTGGGACCGAGTAGTACGCGTTATCTACTTTCTGAAGCTTCCCAGCAAAACATAGATGTCTGACGCCCTACTTCTCCAGTACATTTGCACTGTCTTCAGTAACAATTTGGACTGCTCATACGCAAAGATCCTACTTCTGGACGTATTCAGGGAACTTCTCTCACATAACTTGATAATCAATGGAAGCAAAAGCATTAACAGTATATCCTCTGTTTATCTCATCAAGTGTACAATCCATATGAGTGTTCTAAAAAGAGGTCTACTAAGTCATATACTCGGCCATATATAAGTAACAGGGGTACTTTAATCTATTAGCCAGTTATCTATATAATCAAGTTGATTATACCGTATAATCACTACTAGATTAAGTGATTACCAGTTACCGGTTTTGAGAACTACTAAGTTGCGTTTTTGTGGTCAGGGCGCTTCTAGTTCTCACATCAAGAAATCACGTGGTCTAATACAGATGACTCAGGAGATGCATGACTTAGATCATTAATGGAATCAACTAACCCAACCGTTGTTGCTGATGTTGTAACACCCCATTTTCAAAATCCTCTGCCAGTGTAAAATCCAAATGTATGTTAATGAAATTGAAAGCTTTTATTCTCAGTTGGCTATTCTTTTTGCTTCCAAATACATATATATGTATATATGTATATATATGCATATATGTGTATATCCTAGAAAATGCGAAAGTCCTTTAAAATAAAAACTTTGCTCCTTCTCCAGGGAAGAAAATCAAGTTAATCTCATAAAATCTAAAATATGAAATATACTTCATGGATTAAAGGATTCAGGAGGCTCAGAATGTTAAGAAAAGATATATGCATGTATATATGTATATATACCAGTATACATATATGAGTATGTATGTATGCTAACGGTAGGATTTTCCTCCCCAAGCCTTCCCAGCCAACACTCCATTCTCCTCCTCTGGCAGAGCAGTAGATTGTCGTCTTGCGGCACGAACTCCGTCGGCGAGTTATTGCGGTGTCAGCCCTCGTCTTCAGCGCCTCTCCTCGCCATCAGCGCCCGACAATGGCAGCCGGCCTCAGTTTCTGTGAGACGTTGCCGTGCACGTCGCTCGTCCTTGTTGCTGCGCCACCGTGGTACGCCTGATCACGCCTGCTCCTCTGCCACCAATCGCCTTCGCGTGCTGCGTGCATGCACGGCGCCATGCCGCCTTGCCTCCTCGGCGTCTCGTTGCGCTTCCCCGGGCACTACACATGGCGCCGCTTACTTCACACTCACCCCGCCGAGGCTCGCTCGAGAACGCCCACATCGTCGTTTTCCTCTGCCGTGCGTGCGCTGCCAGGAGACTTCGCCACCCCGCGCCGCCGGTCGACACCCGGCCCTCCTGAGGCCCTCCCCGCGCTCCCCACTATCCCCTCTTCCTCCTCCCCGGCCTAATCGCCTCCTTCCCTCTCGCAGGCCGCCGGCGACACGTTTCATCGCCACCGCCGGCGTTGGGTCTTCCCGGTGAAGCGCGGAGTCCCGGGTCGATTCCTTGCGCGAGGAGCACCGCCCGGGCCCCGTGAACGCTCTCGCCACACCGCCGGACCCCGCCGCCCTCCCCAACGAGCCGCCGCCGTCATCCACCTCGTCGCCAAGCCATCCCTCGCCGCCGGCCCGCCCTGCCTCCCCTCGGCCTCAGCTGACGCCCCAGGTGCGCTCGTGGTTGCCCGAGGATACTACATTCCCGAGGAATTGAACCATCACGGCCCAGGCCGCCGGCGCCCCTCTCCCCTGCCTCCGCCGCCGCCTTACCGCCGCCACCCGCCGCCCGGCCAAGTCCGGCCGATTCCTCCCTCCCTGCGGTGCGCACGAGGTTGTGGAGCCCGTTTTGGCCAACGTCGTCGCGCCGCCGTGACCTCCCCGCCGCCGGCCGGTTCCGCCGCCCTCACGGCCGGACCACACAGCAGCCGAGCAGAGTGCCAGTGGAGTTAATGGGCTGAGTAACCGCCTGTCCTAAGCACCCACTAACCGCTAATTAATTATATTATTAATGATGGCCCCAACTGTCAGCTATATGAATTTCCCGAATCTAAAACTTTGAAGCACCATAACTTATTAACCATAACTCCGAACTTAACGAAACCAACTTCTAAAATTTTCTAAAATCAAGACCTGTTTAATGATTCTAGTTTGGTTCAATTTCGAGTTCATTTGAGTTGTTTTATTTTATTTGGTTCTTATTCGGCTCTCGTTTTCTCGTGTTGCTTTTTCCGGTTTCTCCCGTCCGAGTAGAGTTCGACGACGCGAACGAGCCCCCGCTTGAAGCAGCGCAAGACCCCCAAGCTTTTGATCCAGGCGAGTCAATACTTTGATCATTTTGCGCCTATATTTCATGTGAAACTATGTTCTTTTAAAATATCAAACTTGCATGCGTTACTTTATATGCAAAAGTATGTCACTCTTAAGGTAGCTAGCAACCCTATGTCCACCTAATGATATAATACACCACCAGTAACATTTGAACATACCTGACCATTGTCGCCCTAGATATAAACAATAACTATGGTAGTTATAAGTCTTATTATTGCCATGCTAGGCTTGTCAAGTCCAGGGTTCTAGTAACCCTGATAATCATTCTTTAATCATGGAAACTAGTTTTGGGACAGTCATGGGATGTACGTGGCTGAATAACTATGTTAAAATGTGTTATGCTTCTCAAAACCCTGAAAATTGCTAAACCTGTTTGGGCGGATGGTAAGAGTGGTGGGTGTGGATGTAACACAGGGGCTTGTGGAATGACCGCCCGAACAACCTAAGGACTTAATCCTGTGTGGACCCTCCGTGTATAACCGTACAACCACATGCTGGCAAAGTGTAGGCTTGGCTGACTAATTTACTAGACCCTTGAAGTCATCTCACGGGTAGGGGAAAGAAGGGATTGTGCAAGAGGAATAAACAACCGGCTTGAATGGGACACCGAGTAAAGGTGATGATCACCAGCTGCGCTAGACGTTGTGGAGAGTGGAGTCCAGCTGCGCTAGACGTTGTGGTGGATCTTCCCGCACAACTTATGGGACCTTCTTCGGGAAGGGTAAGCCCATATGGGTGAGATGACGATAGGGCGAGGTATTGTAAAGGCCTCGTGATGATCTCTCGATCCACATGGCAAAGGAATCATGTGGACTCATCGAGCTGATAGTCTCTTGTGGGTAAAGATGTACAACCTCTGCAGAGTGTTTTAAACTATTCGAATAGCCGTGCCCACGGTCAAGGGCAGACACGGAAATCTTCCTCGAGTTAGTTCTATTTAAAAACTAATGTGGGTGGGGAGAAAACTGTCAGGCGGATGTAACCTGATTTTGGTAATTTGTACTGGAGGGATGTACTCCAGTGTTTGAATTTAAGGTGGATGTAACCTGACTTTGGTAATTTGTACTGGAGGGATGTACTCCAGTGTTGGTATTAAGGTGGAAGTAACCTGCTATTCAAAAGTTAAGCATTGGTGGATGTAACCATAACATAGGGTGGATGTAACCCTAAAATATGGTGGATGTAACCATAAAATTTGGAATTGGAAACTACTCAGTTTATTGTACACTTTCAGAATTTAAATCATAAGTTCTTGAAAAATGCTAAGTCATAGAGATTTTAAGTTATCGTATTTCCAAATGTCGCTTTATGCAACTAAAAGAACCCGAGCCTTCCTTGAATAGCCTTGCATCTATAATTATATGCATTCTGTGTGTTGGCTCGCGGAGCACGGTTGTTTGTGCTCAATCTCGCTCTTAACCCCCCTTTCAGAAGATGCGAATCAAGAGCACTACGCTTATCATGAGGATCAGGATGCCGAAGGAAATGAAGACGGTGGTTGTTAGAATAGGCTTCGGTAGTCTTGCCTCTCGCCTCAGTAAAGTTGACCAGGCTAGTTTTGGCGGGTGCCTTCGTTATTAGTCAGGTCCCTGATTAATAGCATTGGCACTCGGGTTATCCCAGTCGCTTGCCTGTGGTGAGTTGTGCCCCTACGCTATGTACGCTTCCGCTTCCGCTTTTATGTATTGTAAGACATTTGGCCTGACGGCTCTATTGTAACTCTGGCCCGATGTGGTCTATTTGAACTCTGGTATTGTAATGTATGAATTTATCGTGTATGAAATGATGCAGCGATGTATCTGTGAGCATTATCTACTGATCCAGGGAATAATGCAGTGTTATCACAGAGGATTCCAGGTATTAAACTTGGGGTCCGACAGAGCTGGTATCAGAGCATACGACTGTATAAACCTTAGCTAGACTGGTCACGATTTAAGGTCTGAGTCCTATTTACAAAAAACTATGTAAAACTTTTGCAAAAATATAGCGTAGTACTGCTTTACTCAACTCTCTTAGTTCCTATACTCACCCAAAATTTCTTTTGTATTTTCATCTGTCCTAATCTATTGGTGTTCAAAATTTTTAGATGGCCGGAGCTGCACCAGTTGGTCCATGGGATCACATCTCCCATGGGGAAAGCGAAGGAGGGTTCGCCGAGATCCTGCGGTCAGACCCACCCTCGGTCCCCGGAGATAGACTAATGTAGGTTAGACAGTAGTATTGTCTAGGCAGTCTTTTGTTGGTGTGTATGCACACTTCCCCAGATGTATCCCCCTTATGTACCCAGTTAGTAGACGTTGTGTATGCGGTGTCATGACTTGTGTAAGCCGTATGCTGTGCACGGCTGTCATGTAATACCTAACCCCCCTAATGTAATGAATTATCGTAGGCATAATGCCTTGTGTTTTAATTGCTTCTCTTTCGTTTGGTTTTATGTTGTGCCATTAGGGGGCTAGCAAACCCTCATATATGTCTTTCCTTCTTTCTTTTAGTCTCTAAAACGGCTCTAGATTGTTCCAGATGGCTCCCAGGAGGGCTGCTGCTCGTGGTAGAGGCCGAGCCCCAAGGGCCGCAGCTCGTGGAAGAGGCCAAGGCAGAGGCTATGGTTTGAACCTGCCGCCACCACCTCCAGCACCACCAACCATGGCACAAGTATTAGCACAGCAAACACAGATCCTTCAGGCAATGCTATCCAGTCAGCAAGCCAATGCAGCTGGTCGCAACTCCAACTTATCTGACTTCTTGAGAACCCGACCAATGACCTTCTCCTCGGCTAATGAACCCTTAGAAGCCGAAGATTGGCTACGTGATACTGAGAAAAAGCTTAAACTTGCACGATGCACTGAAGAAGACAAGGTAGACTTCGCTGCTCATCAGCTTAAAGGTGCCGCGGCGGCATGGTGGGAAAACTACCTCGCCTGTCGTGGAAAGAAGAAACCCGTAGGCAACAGCTCAGATGAAGAGGAAGAACAAGAAGAAGAAGAGGAAGCAGAGGAGGAAGGAGTAGGAGCTGTCGATCCAGCAGACGATCAGCAGGAAGAGCAGGAAGACGAAGAGAACCACAATGAATATGAAGCAGAGTCAGCAGCAGGCGAAACTGCCATCACTTGGGCTGAGTTTAAGACTGCTTTTAGGCAGAACTTTGTCCCAGCAGGCATCATGAGGATGAAAAAGAACGAGTTTAGAAACTTGAAGCAAGGAAATATGTCTATCTTGGAGTATCTCACACGCTTCAACCAGCTAGCTCGCTATGCCTCACGGGACGTAGCCAATCAAGAAGAGAAGATTGATCGATTCCTAGAAGGGATGCACGAGGAAATGCGAGTACAGTTGATTCTGCATGACCATTCCAGTTTCCATCACTTGGTAAACAAGGCTCTCATCCTGGAGAACGAAAGGAAAATTTTGGAGACCAGTAGGAAGAGGAAGTGGACAGCTCAACGACCTCAGAATACCTTCCAGCCCAAATCAGCATACCAAGGCAGCTCATCTTTTCGCCAGGTGACAACACCAGCACCCAGAGCTCCATTCCAAACACCACGCCCCAACAACAGTGGGATTCAGGTGGCCCGTCCCATAGGGCAGCCTTCCGCAACCAACCCAGCCGCAAACCTTCACTGCTTCAGTTGCGGAGCCAAGGGGCATTTCGCCAACCAATGCCTGGATCGCCAAGCTACACCAGGGAAGTTTAATCCTGGAATCTCTTCATCCCGAGTTCAGTCGTCAGCATCAAACAAGAATTATCAGGCACCTCAAGCATCAAGGACAGCATCAGCTCCACACCATGGCCGTGTCAACCACGTCACTGCAGAAGATGCTCGAAATGCCACCGGAGTACTTATGGGTACGTTCTCTGTTAAGTCGATACCCGCACAAGTTTTGTTTGACTCTGGTGCTTCGCATTCTTTTGTTTCTAGGGAATTTGTTGAAAAGGTTAAGTTGCCAACCTTTAGACTAAAGAAACCTGTGGTACTTAGTTCCCCAGGAGGACCCTTAACTGCTACGCTAGTTAGCCCAAGGGTAGAAGTCACCATGGAGGATTGTGATTTTCCAGCAGACCTGTTGATCTTGCCATCTCAGACCTTGGACATCATCCTAGGGATGGACTGGCTAGCAAAGAATCAAGGATTGTTAGACTGTGCAAATAGGAAAGTAATACTCACCAAGGCCTCTGGGGAAAACATAAAAGTTAGTGTGGATCGCCCCTCTTCGGGACACGTAATCCATCACCTTGAAGAAAAGGTATTAGAAGAAACACCAGTAGTTCAGGATTACCCAGAAGTCTTCCCAGAAGAACTACCAGGCATGCCGCCAGATAGGGAGATAGAATTTGTGATCAACCTAAAGCCAGGTACTGCCCCAATTGCTAAAAGACCATACCGAATGGCGGTAGATGAACTTGAGGAATTAAAGACACAAATTGAGGATCTTCAAGCCAAAGGATTCATTAGACCCAGCTCATCTCCATGGGGTTCCCCCGTGTTATTTGTCAGAAAGAAGGATGGCTCCGCCAGATTATGTGTAGATTACAGAGCCCTTAATGAAGTAACCATCAAGAACAAATATCCCTTGCCTCGAATAGATGATCTGTTTGACCAATTATCTGGGGCTACCGTCTTCTCTAAAATAGATTTAAGATCAGGGTATCATCAACTCAAGATCAGGGCAGAAGATATTCCTAAGACAGCTTTTACTACCCGGTATGGCTTATTTGAGTATACAGTCATGTCATTTGGATTGACCAATGCCCCAGCTTATTTTATGAACCTGATGAATAAAGTCTTTATGGAATACCTGGACAAATTTGTGGTAGTATTCATAGACGACATCCTGATCTACTCTAAGACCACCAAAGAACACGAGGAACACCTGCGGATAGTCCTCGAAACACTTAAGAGGCACCAGTTGTATGCCAAGTGTAGCAAATGTGAATTTTGGTTGCATGAAGTTAGTTTCCTTGGGCACATCATATCCGCAGGAGGAGTAGCAGTTGACCCCTCTAAAGTAAAGGCAGTCCTAGAATGGAAGCAGCCCACCTCAGTCACTGAAGTGCGTAGTTTTCTGGGTCTAGCCGGATACTACAGACGCTTCATAGAAGGCTTTTCCAAAATAGCCAGACCAATGACGAACCTACTCAAGAAAGAGAAGAAATATGAGTGGACAGGAGCATGTGAAAAGAGTTTTCAAGAATTAAAGCAAAAATTGACCACAGCCCCTGTGTTAGTCCTGCCAGATATACACAAGGATTTTGAAGTATATTGTGATGCATCTCGCCAAGGCCTAGGCTGTGTGCTCATGCAAGGAGGAAAGGTTGTAGCATATGCCTCCAGACAACTTCGTCCCCATGAAGATAACTACCCAACTCATGATTTGGAGTTAGCCTCGGTAGTGCACGCCTTAAAAATTTGGCGACACTATTTGATTGGAAATCACTGTGACATTTATACGGACCATAAGAGTCTCAAGTATATTTTCACTCAAGCCGACCTCAACCTAAGACAAAGAAGATGGTTGGAGTTAATTAAGGACTACGATTTGGACGTCCACTATCATCCCGGAAAAGCTAATGTAGTAGCTGACGCCCTAAGTCGCAAACCCCATTGCAACAACCTCATGGTGAAGGAATTGCAACCCGAGCTCTGCAGGGAATTTGAAGCCCTTAACCTAGAAATGGTAGAGCATGGTACTCTAGCTACCATGGAAGTGCAACCAACTCTTGAAGAGCAAATCAAGGCAGCCCAGAAGGGACACCCTGGAGTTCAGAAGTTCAAAAGTCTCATGACCCAGGGGAAAGCCCCTAAAATGATAGAAGATAAACAAGGAATTCTATGGTATGGAAAACGAATTTTTGTTCCCCACCAGAAGGACCTCAAAGACCTGATACTCAAGGAAGCACATAGCTCTGCTTATACTCTACACCCAGGTAGCACTAAAATGTATCAAGAAATGAAGACATTGTATTGGTGGCCTCGCATGAAGCGAGATATTGCTGAATATGTAGCCTGTTGTGACATATGCCAGAAGGTCAAAGCTGAACATCAGAGACCTGCCGGACTTCTTCAACCTCTGCAAATTCCTCAGTGGAAATGGGAAGAAGTGGGAATGGATTTCATAACTGGTTTACCCCGCACTAAATCGGGATATGATTCTATATGGGTAATAGTTGATAGATTGACCAAAGTTGCCCACTTTATTCCTGTAAAGACCAACTACAAGGGAGACAGACTGGCCGAATTATACATGGCTCGCGTTGTATGTCTACATGGTGTACCTAAAAGGATAGTCTCAGATCGGGGTCCTCAATTCACCTCGCATTTCTGGGCCAGTTTGCACGATGCCTTAGGAACCCATCTAGCATTCAGTACTGCATACCACCCCCAAACAGATGGACAGACCGAGAGAATAAACCAAATTTTGGAAGATATGCTACGCGCATGTGCTCTAGAGTTCACCTCAGATTGGGAGAAATGTTTACCTTATGCGGAATTTGCCTACAATAATAGCTATCAATCAAGCCTCAAGATGTCACCTTTTGAAGCCCTTTATGGACGTAAATGTAGAACTCCTCTACATTGGTCAGAAACAGGAGAAGGGTATATCTTTGGACCCGACACTCTGAAGCAGGCAGAGGAAAAAGTTCGTTTAATCAGGGATCGCCTACAAGCCGCCCAGTCCAGACAAAAGAGCTACGCAGATAATCGCCGTAGAAAATTGACATTCCAAGTTGGAGATCATGTATACCTTAAGGTGTCACCCCTCCGAGGAATCCGCAGATTCAAGGTGAAAGGCAAGCTTGCTCCGCGATACATAGGGCCATTCCCTATTATTGCCAAATGTGGAGAAGTTGCTTATCGATTAGAGCTACCCGCAAGCCTATCAGATGTGCACAATGTGTTTCACGTTTCTCAGCTCAAGAAGTGTCTCAGAGTTCCCGAAGAGCAGACCTCAGTGGAAACCATTGAACTACAGAAAGATCTGTCCTACCCAGAGCACCCGATCAAAATTCTCGACATTATGGAGAAGAAGACCAGACGCCAGATTATTCGCCTCTGCAAAGTCCAATGGAGCAACCACTCCGAGCGAGAGGCAACCTGGGAGCGAGAGGATCAACTTAGAGCCGACTTTCCCTTTCTTTTCTCAGAATAGCAGAATCTCGGGGTCGAGATTCATTTTAAGGGGGGTGGGATCTGTAACACCCCATTTTCAAAATCCTCTGCCAGTGTAAAATCCAAATGTATGTTAATGAAATTGAAAGCTTTTATTCTCAGTTGGCTATTCTTTTTGCTTCCAAATACATATATATGTATATATGTATATATATGCATATATGTGTATATCCTAGAAAATGCGAAAGTCCTTTAAAATAAAAACTTTGCTCCTTCTCCAGGGAAGAAAATCAAGTTAATCTCATAAAATCTAAAATATGAAATATACTTCATGGATTAAAGGATTCAGGAGGCTCAGAATGTTAAGAAAAGATATATGCATGTATATATGTATATATACCAGTATACATATATGAGTATGTATGTATGCTAACGGTAGGATTTTCCTCCCCAAGCCTTCCCAGCCAACACTCCATTCTCCTCCTCTGGCAGAGCAGTAGATTGTCGTCTTGCGGCACGAACTCCGTCGGCGAGTTATTGCGGTGTCAGCCCTCGTCTTCAGCGCCTCTCCTCGCCATCAGCGCCCAACAATGGCAGCCGGCCTCAGTTTCTGTGAGACGTTGCCGTGCACGTCGCTCGTCCTTGTTGCTGCGCCACCGTGGTACGCCTGATCACGCCTGCTCCTCTGCCACCAATCGCCTTCGCGTGCTGCGTGCATGCACGGCGCCATGCCGCCTTGCCTCCTCGGCGTCTCGTTGCGCTTCCCCGGGCACTATACATGGCGCCGCTTACTTCACACTCACCCCGCCGAGGCTCGCTCGAGAACGCCCACATCGTCGTTTTCCTCTGCCGTGCGTGCGCTGCCAGGAGACTTCGCCGCCCCGCGCCGCCGGTCGACACCCGGCCCTCCTGAGGCCCTCCCCGCGCTCCCCACTATCCCCTCTTCCTCCTCCCCGGCCTAATCGCCTCCTTCCCTCTCGCAGGCCGCCGGCGACACGTTTCATCGCCACCGCCGGCGTTGGGTCTTCCCGGTGAAGCGCGGAGTCCCGGGTCGATTCCTTGCGCGAGGAGCACCGCCCGGGCCCCGTGAACGCTCTCGCCACACCGCCGGACCCCGCCGCCCTCCCCAACGAGCCGCCGCCGTCATCCACCTCGTCGCCAAGCCATCCCTCGCCGCCGGCCCGCCCTGCCTCCCCTCGGCCTCAGCTGACGCCCCAGGTGCGCTCGTGGTTGCCCGAGGATACTACATTCCCGAGGAATTGAACCATCACGGCCCAGGCCGCCGGCGCCCCTCTCCCCTGCCTCCGCCGCCGCCTTACCGCCGCCACCCGCCGCCCGGCCAAGTCCGGCCGATTCCTCCCTCCCTGCGGTGCGCACGAGGTTGTGGAGCCCGTTTTGGCCAACGTCGTCGCGCCGCCGTGACCTCCCCGCCGCCGGCCGGTTCCGCCGCCCTCACGGCCGGACCACACAGCAGCCGAGCAGAGTGCCAGTGGAGTTAATGGGCTGAGTAACCGCCTGTCCTAAGCACCCACTAACCGCTAATTAATTATATTATTAATGATGGCCCCAACTGTCAGCTATATGAATTTCCCGAATCTAAAACTTTGAAGCACCATAACTTATTAACCATAACTCCGAACTTAACGAAACCAACTTCTAAAATTTTCTAAAATCAAGACCTGTTTAATGATTCTAGTTTGGTTCAATTTCGAGTTCATTTGAGTTGTTTTATTTTATTTGGTTCTTATTCGGCTCTCGTTTTCTCGTGTTGCTTTTTCCGGTTTCTCCCGTCCGAGTAGAGTTCGACGACGCGAACGAGCCCCCGCTTGAAGCAGCGCAAGACCCCCAAGCTTTTGATCCAGGCGAGTCAATACTTTGATCATTTTGCGCCTATATTTCATGTGAAACTATGTTCTTTTAAAATATCAAACTTGCATGCGTTACTTTATATGCAAAAGTATGTCACTCTTAAGGTAGCTAGCAACCCTATGTCCACCTAATGATATAATACACCACCAGTAACATTTGAACATACCTGACCATTGTCGCCCTAGATATAAACAATAACTATGGTAGTTATAAGTCTTATTATTGCCATGCTAGGCTTGTCAAGTCCAGGGTTCTAGTAACCCTGATAATCATTCTTTAATCATGGAAACTAGTTTTGGGACAGTCATGGGATGTACGTGGCTGAATAACTATGTTAAAATGTGTTATGCTTCTCAAAACCCTGAAAATTGCTAAACCTGTTTGGGCGGATGGTAAGAGTGGTGGGTGTGGATGTAACACAGGGGCTTGTGGAATGACCGCCCGAACAACCTAAGGACTTAATCCTGTGTGGACCCTCCGTGTATAACCGTACAACCACATGCTGGCAAAGTGTAGGCTTGGCTGACTAATTTACTAGACCCTTGAAGTCATCTCACGGGTAGGGGAAAGAAGGGATTGTGCAAGAGGAATAAACAACCGGCTTGAATGGGACACCGAGTAAAGGTGATGATCACCAGCTGCGCTAGACGTTGTGGAGAGTGGAGTCCAGCTGCGCTAGACGTTGTGGTGGATCTTCCCGCACAACTTATGGGACCTTCTTCGGGAAGGGTAAGCCCATATGGGTGAGATGACGATAGGGCGAGGTATTGTAAAGGCCTCGTGATGATCTCTCGATCCACATGGCAAAGGAATCATGTGGACTCATCGAGCTGATAGTCTCTTGTGGGTAAAGATGTACAACCTCTGCAGAGTGTTTTAAACTATTCGAATAGCCGTGCCCACGGTCAAGGGCAGACACGGAAATCTTCCTCGAGTTAGTTCTATTTAAAAACTAATGTGGGTGGGGAGAAAACTGTCAGGCGGATGTAACCTGATTTTGGTAATTTGTACTGGAGGGATGTACTCCAGTGTTTGAATTTAAGGTGGATGTAACCTGACTTTGGTAATTTGTACTGGAGGGATGTACTCCAGTGTTGGTATTAAGGTGGAAGTAACCTGCTATTCAAAAGTTAAGCATTGGTGGATGTAACCATAACATAGGGTGGATGTAACCCTAAAATATGGTGGATGTAACCATAAAATTTGGAATTGGAAACTACTCAGTTTATTGTACACTTTCAGAATTTAAATCATAAGTTCTTGAAAAATGCTAAGTCATAGAGATTTTAAGTTATCGTATTTCCAAATGTCGCTTTATGCAACTAAAAGAACCCGAGCCTTCCTTGAATAGCCTTGCATCTATAATTATATGCATTCTGTGTGTTGGCTCGCGGAGCACGGTTGTTTGTGCTCAATCTCGCTCTTAACCCCCCTTTCAGAAGATGCGAATCAAGAGCACTACGCTTATCATGAGGATCAGGATGCCGAAGGAAATGAAGACGGTGGTTGTTAGAATAGGCTTCGGTAGTCTTGCCTCTCGCCTCAGTAAAGTTGACCAGGCTAGTTTTGGCGGGTGCCTTCGTTATTAGTCAGGTCCCTGATTAATAGCATTGGCACTCGGGTTATCCCAGTCGCTTGCCTGTGGTGAGTTGTGCCCCTACGCTATGTACGCTTCCGCTTCCGCTTTTATGTATTGTAAGACATTTGGCCTGACGGCTCTATTGTAACTCTGGCCCGATGTGGTCTATTTGAACTCTGGTATTGTAATGTATGAATTTATCGTGTATGAAATGATGCAGCGATGTATCTGTGAGCATTATCTACTGATCCAGGGAATAATGCAGTGTTATCACAGAGGATTCCAGGTATTAAACTTGGGGTCCGACAGATGTGATATTTGTTGCGTTGCCGTCACGAGATTTTCGTCGGACAGCAGCACCGCGTCTCTACAAAGGATGCAAAAGTTAAGCATATGATGAACAAGCCGTGCTTAGTCGATTTGACCAAAATCGACAAGATGTTGTAAATCAGTGGAGATCACTAATAGCAATATAACTTAGACGAAAATAGATCTTAAATGACATATCAATGCGAACCAATATTGAATGAGAACAAATCTCATATAAACGTAAACCAATGAATATCAATATGTCAATACAAAGCAATATTAATTATTGTCAAATTACAAAGATTAGATTGAATTTACTAGCTAAAACTATAGACTACTACTAAAAACAGAAAAAGTAAATATATAATAAGATAAATTTGAGATGGTCAATGACCCAACTGCATCAGCTAATTAAAAGGCCGATCTTTCATATGCATACGGTTTAGAGTCCAAATATGCATTCACCGAACATGTAGTCGATTAGAAGTCTGCTTACGTAGTTGTACTAGCTAGTTCATTATCAATTTTCCCCGCTGCATATCTTTTTCCTACGAACTCGGAATTGAACGAATAGCATGTCATTGCAATCAGCTCGCCGTTGCATGTCGATCAGCTCGCCGAGATCTTCAATACAATGATACTCGATACTAGTATCATTTCTATTGAAGTATAAGTGAATTGTCCATCTTTCCTCATTAGCTTAAGCTTTTGAGTGAATTGGTTGGTGTATGAAACTCAATATGGTATCAGAGCCAAGAGGTCTCGAGTTCAAGACCTGCCTGACGCAATTAAAACAAATAATTGCAATCTACTTCTATTCCACGTATTAGGCCTAAGAGAGCCTACACGTGAGAGGGAGTATTGAAGTATAAGTGAATTGCCCATCTTTCCTCATCAGCTTAAGCTTTTGAGTGAATTGGTTGGTGTATGAAACTCAATAATTTCCTTCAATACAATGATACTCGATACTAGTATCATTTCCTTCAATACAATGATACTCGATACTCGATACCAATTCGCCTAACAATACAATGATACTCGATACCCAATTCGCCTATCAACTATCCCGCTTGCAATCGAACGGGACACACGCTATTTTGTGTACGTACATCTTGATCTTGGGCATTCCATATGTAGAGCCTGGCATGCCGCATGCGTACGTGTTGAACTCGGCCTCGCACAGGATGTTAGCTTCTATCTTTGTCGCATGCACACATATATGTGTATAGGGCACAGGACACTCCATGTCTTCGGCTTGATCACAGGACCCATCGTGCAGTCTTTGTCGATTTCAGCCGTTCAAATGTCAATCATCGGCTTTTATTTCGTTCCTGCGTTGTGCACAGAAAATCAGAGACGCACATTAATGTGTGGGACGCAGGGCATAGCATATGGAAGGGCTGCAAACAAAGAAGGGTAGCACCACGCAAGGAAAGGAATCAGGAGTTAGCGTGTAGGTGTGGGGGAGTTTCAACCACTTGAAACTCCGATCACAGAAGTCTTAACTCAAGATGTGGGGGAGTTTCGACCACTCAAAACTCCGATCACAGTAGTCGTAACTCGTTTACAACTGCACACTAGATGCTGGCCCAGCCTCTCTCAAACGCACACTTTGGTAGTAGACTTACACACACAAACACGATTGTGGATAGCTTGTCGAAGATGGAAACGATAAGGTGGAGCAAATAACAGGACTAGACACAAGAATTAAGGCACGATATTGCGGTGCAAACTAATGCACCTTTTCCTAAATTTTCTCTGTTATTCACTGGCTCAAATCTCTCAAAAGACTTACATGGTATATATAGACACAGCCGGGCCTCTCAGCAGGCCACTCACCCACTCCACATGACTCTAACAATGACTACCACGACGTCTACCCATACCGAGCAGTTCGCCAACCGCGGCACTACGACCACACAGGTCGTCTGAGCACCAACCGCAGTACTTCGACCACGCAGGTTGTCTGAGCACTGACCGTGGCACTTCGACTGCCACAGTACTCTTACGAGTATGACGCCCACAGTACTCCTCCGAGTATCGACTTCTGACTACCAACCATCAACTATGGCTATCGACAATCGATTACGATTAGCGACTATCGACAATCGACTACGACTATCGACTGTCGACAATCGACTATGACTATCACCACGGCGTTACGACCATGAAGTACTCAGAGCTACAATACTCGGTATAGCTTTAGTACTGGTCATAACGACAACACAAAGACTGATTGTATCGACCATATGGACTGATCGTAACGACCATACACTGGAGTATTCGAACACACTCGAGCAAAACACACATATGCAACAAGATTAACCCAACAGTATGGAAATCAGCTAGGGAAAAGTTTCTATGTTTGTTCCGTCCTAATCCATGCTCAGGAGATCAAGGAGAAAGAACAGACCCCAGCATCTGTGTTTTCTTAATTCTCAGGGTTCGTTGGCTTCTGGTGGGTTCTCAAAAACCAGATTTCCTTCCGAAGGTTTTCTAGGAAGTCCTATTAGTGACATGGCCTGCATACTAATTTTTTTGTGCCGAGCTCAACAGAGTCGGTTTGTAATTTAAGAAAGAGTTGTTTTTTTAGGAAGGAGTCCTAGACAATTTTAGGATAAGCAAGAGATCGAATCCATAAGCAGAGTTACGTTCGGTTAATGCCGAGCCAAGTAGGAGTCGGCCCTTACGGCCTCTATATTTCCTGGCGTGTGTTACTTGTAGAGGGCAGACATTTTTGCTTTCAGAATAAACTACAGAAAATGCCGAGTTCGGCGCCAAGTTGTATGCTTGTTTATCCGTGAGAATCCATCTTGGGTTTTCTACATGCGACGTTGGAATTGATTCCTGGAATCGATCTTCGTGTGCTGATCATCTCTTGATCTTTTCTCCTGTTCTTGACCTTGTGTTCACGGGTGGAAGAAATTTAATTATCCTGATTGCTGTTGCTATTCGTGTGGGAAGGATCACTTTGCTGCCTTAACAAGCCAAAGTGAATTACCTCCTGTTTGCTTGTGCCGTGTGGAAGACAGAACGAGCTGGGGTTTCGGTGTTGGTGAACATACCCCCGTCAGCTACTTTATCTGCTAGCTGTACGCAAGGACAAGGGAGACGAGCTGCGTTCGTTGATGGTGTCGTGAAAGATTAGGCTAACTCGTGTATAAATTAGGGTTCTCTAATTTATGTCGCATCACAGCTCATTTTTGAGTTTCTTGGATCGGAGCCTCCTACCAGCGTGAACCACTAGCTGATAAGGCACGCCTACAAAGACAGCTCATCGGGCTCGCAAATGTGTTACTTGTCTGACTAATCAAACTTGGTTGCTGCAGATTTCTAGCCTCGCCAAGCGCTTTCCAGAGCTGAAGACTTTCAGGAGCTGTGACTTGTCACCGGCCAGTTGGATGTCCGTCGCATGGTAGTGCAATGCAGTACTTGAGATATATACTTACATGTTTCTCATGTTTTTGGCTGTGGCAATTCAGACTTCAATCCCTGACGTTGAATTCTGCACGCACTGGATGCAGGTACCCCATATACCGAATTCCGACGGGACCAACACTGCGTGATCTGGACGCCTGCCTCCTCACCACACAATTCACAGGTGCGCAGCGCAGCTCGTTAAGAGCACTGAACTGTATCGGCATTAGCGAAACATGATCCGGAATCATCTGGTTGGTTGCTGACGGCACGAGTTGTGATGCATGCGCACTGAAATCTTTCAGGCAGCGTCGGCCGCAACTTGTGTGGGGCGGAGCCAACGAAAGGTGCCACCAATCCGCGAGCACACGGTGCTCCCGTGACGACGACGATGTGGCTTCAGACTTTGGCGATGGCGTCGTACGAGCTCAAAGCCGCGGCGTGGGCTCCCGGGCTGGCAGGACAGGCGCGCAGTTGGCTGCCTGCCTCGCGCAGGCTGCCGACGCTTGGCTCAGCCTCCTGCGCGTTCACCACCCGGATCACCGCTTCTTCGCTGCTCGCCGCGCGTCGTATCCAGGAGATAAATTTGCGGTCCTGTTGCACGTTCACTGGAAACGAGTACTTGCCGTTGCTTTTTTTTTTACTTGGTAGCTATACGGGTACTTATATTTACTTTCACTGGTGATTTTTTTTATTGTGATTTATGATTTTTTATTAAAAATAAATAGAAATAGTTAAAAATAACTTTAAGAAAAAGAATCCGAGCGGTGCGAAAAATGATAGAGAAATATGTAGTGTGACGAGAGCGAAAGAAAAATCATAGGAACCATTCAAGAAGAGGGTGTTTTCTTAATTCTCAGGGTTCGTTGGCTTCTGGTGGAATTTTTTGTACAAATAATCTATTTTTTATTCAAAATTACAGAAATATATCCGCGGAAATTTTTTTTACAAAAATAGGCTCAAGTCGCCCAATGGGAGGGCGGCTGGAGCCTATCGCCCAACCAGAGGCCGACAGAATCCCTGTCGCTCTACCCTCGGACGACTGCATCTTGTCACCCTCCCATTGGGCGACTTTCATGCAGTCGCCCAATGGTTGGGCGACTGCATTCAAGCCCCGTGAATGTTTTAAATTTTGTCAGTTTGTAGTTTTAAACTGGTAAAAAATCTGCTGGAGTTGTAATAAAAGTTTATGTTCATTATATGTTGTAGGTGTGTAAAAAATTTTAGGCAATTTTTTTTTATGAACGATTGACCGTAGAACGATCGGTACATACGATGGTAAGTGATATTTTGATGTTACTGAGAATTCGTGTCTCTGGGCTAGGATTGGGTTGAGGAAGATCGACGGGTTCAGCGGTCAGATTATCACAGACAGTTCTACATACAAACCGTCTGTAATACTCTCTATCACAAGTTTTATATACCGATGCAATATAAACAACTAGTCTCAAAAGATAAAATAGCAAAGTTTTACATGGCTTATATATATACTCATTTGAAAGGCTTCGATGAGATCTACAACTTTTCAGTTGAAGCAAAATCCAAATTCCAAAGGGAAGACCAAGAGAAAAGGCAAAAACAGAAACCAAAAACTCGCGATGTGGGTTTAGGTCCAAAGTTGACCGATTTTCGAGGTCTTGGAGGGTGATGGGCGCAAGCAGGTCATTTTATTTGGATTGGGCTCATCGTTAGTTTTCCAACGAGTACAAGAACGTCGAAAATGGACACCGTATGCAAAAGTTATGCCCGTTTTACTGAAGGTGTGTCGGAAACGGACTCGAATTCGTTTCGACCTCAATTGAAACTGCTATAACTTTTGATCTCATGGCCGAAATTGCTCAAATATTTTTTGTAGGCTTTTGGATGTATGAAGAACAGCTCCACCAATTTTCACTATTTTTGGAGGAGGTTTGATGCACTTTCCAAATTTCGGCAAAGATGGACTCTTTCCTCTCTTTTTTCTCTTTTTTCTCTTTTTTCTCTGTTTTTTTCTAAATAACTGAAATTTTCCCAAAATTTTTTACACACCTACAACATACAATGAACATAAACTTTTATTACAACTTCAACAGATTTTTTACCAATTTAAAACTACAAAATCGATAAAATTTAAAACATTCACGGGGCCTAAGTGCAGTCGCCCAACCATTGGGCGACTGCATGAAAGTCGCCCAATGAGAGGGTGACTGGATGCAGTCGCCCGAGGGTAGAGCGACAGGAACTCTGTCGGCCCCTGGTTGGACGATAGGCTTCAGTCGCCCTCTCATTCGGCGACTTGAGCCTATTTTTGTAAAAAAAATCGCATGTATATTTTTGTAATTTTGAATAAAAATGAATTATTCGTAAAAAAAAATCGCTTCTGGTGGGTTCTCAAAAACCAGACTTCCTTCCGAAGGTTTATTCTAGGAAGTTCTTTTAGTGACTTGGCCTGCATACTAATTTTTTTGTGCCGAGCTCAACAGAGTCGGTTTGTAATTTAAGAAAGAGTTGTTTTTTTAGGAAGGAGTCCTAGACAATTTTAGGATAAGCAAGAGATCGAATCCATAAGCAGAGTTACGTTCGGTTAATGCCGAGCCAAGTAGGAGTCGGCCTTACGGCCTCTATTATTTCCTGGCGTGTGTTACTTGTAGAGGGCAGACATTTTTGCTTTCAGAATAAACTACAGAAAATGCCGAGTTCGGCGCCAAGTTGTATGCTTGTTTATCCGTGAGAATCCATCTTGGGTTTTCTACATGCGACGTTGGAATTGATTCCTGGAATCGATCTTCGTGTGCTGATCATCTCTTGATCTTTTCTCCTGTTCTTGACCTTGTGTTCACGGGTGGAAGAAATTTAATTATCCTGATTGCTGTTGCTATTCGTGTGGGAAGGATCACTTTGCTGCCTTAACAAGCCAAAGTGAATTACTTCCTGTTTGCTTGTGCCGTGTGGAAGACAGAACGAGCTGTGATTAAAATGGCTTCAGCTTCCGGTTTATTTTTTACTATTCATAAATTTCGTCTTTTTCTGAATTTTTAGCTTTTTGTTGAGTTTTTTTTGCCGGTTTTTTTCCCGTATGTGTTGGTATTATACGTAATGGCTAACACATTTTTTATATTTTTAAATTTAATTATGTTAAATAAGCATCTGTCAGCTACAATGTTTTGTTGGATATTGATCTAGGCCAAACGGCCAGAAGAGGGAGACGTGGGTGTCACCCACGTCTACGCGCCCTGATCGGGGGGGGGGGGGGGCTAACCGTTTTAGGGTTACGGTCCCCCGTTGCAACAGCGCAATATAAAAGGCGGAGTCCCGGCCTCTCCCGTAGGTTGTTGTTCCTCGTGAGAGCCAAAAACTCCGTACAACCCTAAGACATCCGATCCATCCCGCGCTGTTAAGCAACGGGAAGGCCGCCAACCGCCACTGCAGGACGACGCCGGCAACCCCGAACCGCGAGCTCTCGGATCTGCACCGACTCGTCCCCACGCCTGCATCACGCATGCACGAGGTCTTCGCTCTAATGGCGTTCATCGGCGACCGTAAGTCTCCCGACCCCTCTAACCCTAGGTGTTCTAGTGATGGACTAGTGGCTTGATGTTATGCATGAATATTTAAGGCTTACATTTGGTATCAGAGCCATCTACTAGTCTCCTAGAACCCTAGTCGCATGTTCATGTCTCGGATCTAGAGGTCCGGTTTTAAGGCTAATGTTTTAATGGTTCGGCTAGCATGGGAGAAGGAGGGGAATCAAAATTTCAGCAAACCCTAAAGTTTTTCCCCAAAATTTTTGATGTATTCCGAACCCTAGAAATCCCCAAATCATGCAAACCTTATGGATCTACGGATCGGAAAGAACGAATCAAAAAAATGAAGGGGGGCTTACGGGCGCCGCCGTCGCCAGCTTGTCGCGCTGCGCCGCTCGGGCCGCCTCGCGACGCGCCGGTCCGCCGCCTCCCGATGCCTCTGCGCCGTCGCCCCGCGCGCGGGCGCCGCCGCTCCCCGATTGATGCCGCCGTCGCCGATTGATGCGATAACCTTGAGGTTGTCGGTTATTCTAATGCTGATTTTGCGGGGTGTAAAGACACTAAGAAGTCCACATCAGGTTACATTTTCACCCTCGCAGGAGCAGCAATATCATGGAAAAGTGTAAAGCAAACACTTACTGCATCGTCGACAATGCAGGCTGAATTTGTGGCATGTTATGAGGCTACCGGGCAGGCTGTATGGCTTAAGAACTTTATCCCGGGATTGAGAGTGGTAGACAGCATTTCTAGACCACTTGTTTTGTACTGCGATAATCAACCCGCAGTTTTCTATTCGAGTAACAACAAGTCAAGTGCAGCTGCCAAGCACATTGACATAAAGTATCATGTTGTGAAAGATAGAGTCCAGGATCAAACAATTAAGATTGAGCATATTGGAACTAGGGGTGCAATCGGTTCGGATAGTTCCCGCCCGACCGCCCGACCGAGTCAGTTCGGATGGTATTTCGGAAAAATAGTCGGTAACCGGATGGTTTTGCCGGATATGGTATCGGAATCGGATAGTCATTTTCGGAATCGGATTCGGATTCGGGAGAGTAGTTTCCGTCGGATAGGAGAATATCCGGATATCTAATCGGTAATATCCGATGCTAGTTATTCGGTAATATCCGAATCGGATAATTATTTAAAATTTTATTTTAGGTTTTGATTTTCAGAAAATCCCAGAAATTAAAATAAAAGCTAAAAATAGTAGGAAAATCCAAATAAATCCCAAAAAATTCCCATAAATTTAGAAAAATGTAAGGAATCTAAATAAAATAAGTTCAACTTGTTTTAGGCATAATTACTCAACTAAATTAATAACTTACTCTCTAGGCTTTAATTAAAGGATTTGAGAAAAAGGAAATTAGTTTCTAGAGAAAATCCAATCAAACCAATTAAACAAATAAGTAAGAAAGAAAACCAAAATTTTGGGATGCCACAGTAATACTCCTCAGGAAGTGGTTCTAGATAACTATTCTGTTCATTATTGTTGGTATGTATACAAGTTGCTCATTGTATTTAACTTTCAAGTACATGATATTTCTATATTATATTTAATTATTTATCCTAATATGCATGATCTATATTTAATTATTTAGGATCTTTGTTTTTGCGTGTTATCCGATGAAATATAGTTACCGTATCGAATCCGCTCCGTATTCGTTCTGTATTCGTGACCGATACTATCCGCGTTCGTATTCATATCCGGCACTATCCGTGTCCGACTTCGATTCCGAGAAAAAATATGGTATAGGATACAGGATGAGCAATTACCGACCGTATCCGCTCCGATTGCATCCCTAATTGGAACTAAATTTATGCTTGCGGATCCGCTCACAAAAGGCTTACCACCCAATAATTTTCATGATCATGTTGCCGGCATGGGTTTAATGGAGAGCCTGTGATCCTGGAATAAGAGGACCATATATAGTAACCAACTCCCATGAAGTATTATGTTATCCGATCGATATAGAAGGGAGCACTATAAGTACTGATGTCCAGCGGTACTTAATTGACTGTTGTGAAACATTACTTTGGTGTGAACTTTTATTAAGAAAGGGCTTATGATGGTTAGCCTTATGATCAAGGGGGAGAATGTTGGATATTGATCTAGGCCAAACGGCCAGAAGAGGGAGACGTGGGTGTCACCCACGTCTACGCGCCCTGATCGGGGGGGGGGGGGGCTAACCGTTTTAGGGTTACGGTCCCCCGTTGCAACAGCGCAATATAAAAGGCGGAGTCCCGGCCTCTCCCGTAGGTTGTTGTTCCTCGTGAGAGCCAAAAACTCCGTACAACCCTAAGACATCCGATCCATCGCGCGCTGTTAAGCAACGGGAAGGCCGCCAACCGCCACTGCAGGACGACGCCGGCAACCCCGAACCGCGAGCTCTCGGATCTGCACCGACTCGTCCCCACGCCTGCATCACGCAGGCACGAGGTCTTCGCTCTAATGGCGTTCATCGGCGACCGTAAGTCTCCCGACCCCTCTAACCCTAGGTGTTCTAGTGATGGACTAGTGGCTTGATGTTATGCATGAATATTTAAGGCTTACATGTTTCAGTCAGGTACAGTGCTTTTCAGCCATAAGCCACAAAAAAAAGTCCTAATGATCACCATCATCTGCTAGCTGTACGCAAGGACAAGGGAGACGAGCTGCTTTCGTTGATGGTGTCGTGAAAGATTAGGCTAACTCGTGTATAAATTAGGGTTCTCTAATTTATGTCGCATCACAGCTCATTTTTGAGTTTCTTGGATCGGAGCCTCCTACCACCGTGAACCACTAGCTGATAAGGCACGCCTACAAAGACAGCTCATCAGGCTCGCAAATGTGTGACTTGTCTGACTAATCAAACTTGGTTGCTGCAGATTTCTAGCCTCGCCAAGCGCTTTCCAGAGCTGAAGACTTTCAGGAGCTGTGACTTGTCACCGGCCAGTTGGATGTCCGTCGCATGGTAGTGCAATGCAGTACTTGAGATATATACTTACATGTTTCTCATGTTTTTGGCTGTGGCAATTCAGACTTCAATCCCTGACGTTGAATTCTGCACGCACTGGATGCAGGTACCCCATATACCGAATTCCGACGGGACCAACACTGCGTGATCTGGACGCCTGCCTCCTCACCTGCCGCTCCCTCTCCACACAATTCACAGGTGCGCAGCGCAGCTCGTTAAGAGCACTGAACTGTATCGGCATTAGCGAAACATGATCCGGAATCATCTGGTTGGTTGCTGACGGCACGAGTTGTGATGCATGCGCACTGAAATCTTTCAGGCAGCGTCGGCCGCAACTTGTGTGGGGCGGAGGCAACGAAAGGTGCCACCAATCCGCGAGCACACGGTGCTCCCGTGACGACGGCGATGTGGCTTCCGACTTTCGCGACGGCGTCGTACGAGCTCAAAGCCGCGGCGTGGGCTCCCGGGCTGGCAGGACAGGCAGTTGGCTGCCGGCCTCGCGCAGGCTGCCGACGCTTGGCTCAGCCTCCTGCGCGTTCACCACCCGGATCACCGCTTCTTCGCTGCTCGCCGCGTCGTATCCAGGAGATAAATTTGCGGTCTTGTTGCACGTTCACTGGAAACGAGTACTTGCCGTTGCTTTTTTTTACTTGGTAGCTATAGGGTACTCATATTTACTTTTACTGATGAATTTTTTATTATGATTTATGATTTTTTTATTGAAAATAAATATTAGCAGTTGAAAAAATAACTTTAAGAAAGAGGATACGAGCAGCGCAAAAAATGATAGAGAAATAGAGTGAAAGGAGTAAAGAAGTCAATTCAAAATCTAAATATTCATATTATCTTTTGACTTTTTTAAACAGAAATTAAAAAGAAAAGCTAATACAAAGAGAGCCATAGCCCAGGAGGTGAGAATAACTCGAAAATGTATCCGGCCTGTGCCTTTTTTTTTTTGTTTATGCAAAGTTTTTCAGAAAAAAGTTTAACGAGAGAGGGATAGAGGTAGGGGCAATGCTGCTATTAGGTGAAAAACGTGACCTCTTGTTGTACCACAGAAAATGTAGGGAGAGCTAGCTATGTACCGCATAAAGTTTGGATTCTTTTGAATTTATAGCTTGATTTTTTTATATATGAGTCTCTCTTTGTACTCTCTCACATGAACCGCTAGAATTTAAAGTAAATTAAAAATCACAGTTAAAAAGAACCCACCAAAGATTAGCATTGGGGGTAATGTAACGGGGCGGTGGTTGTATAAACTCCTAGCATTTGATGGTTGCAGAACTCAATTTGTATTTATCGCTGTAGCTGCTGCGTTAGTGGAGAATTTGCGTCACCAGCGACGACGCCCAACTCCCAAGACCACCTTTCAGCCTCTCGTCCGGGCAGCCCAGGTGACGCACGAGCACGGCGGGTTTTGACGCTTTTGGGACTGCTTTTTGTCTCCCGACGAAGTATTCTCTTTTTTTAAGAGTGCAAGGCAAAAGCATATACTAAGCACACATAACACTCATACTCCCCATATTATACCCCGGGGATTGCCGCGCGAAGAACCCCGCCACGTCGCCCCTGCGCGCGCTCCGGTCGGCGCGTGGCGGGGGAATCTCGGTACGGTCGGAGGACCCTTTTTGCAAAAAAAAGTCCCTGCTTTTTCCGAAATTACGTAAAGGTCCTTGGTTCTCACGAAAAGGTCCATACCAGTTTTTTTAAAACACTTTTTTCGAAAACACCCCTCCACTTTGCAGGATAGCGCCCCGCGGTTTTCTAAATTACGTACGAGTCCTCGTTTAGTTACGTACAGGTCCTCGATTTTTTACGAAAAAGACCTTTAACTTTTTCAAAAATACACATGTGCCCTCAATTTTTTTAAAAAAACTCCTCACAGATTATCGCCTCTTTTACTTCGGTACATGCGGTAGCTGGCGCGGCGTGACGCCGCGCCTATGAGGCTAGTATCACTCATATATGGGGGCATTTGCTGTGCAATCAGGGCAGCATTGCACTCGTGCACTCACGGCCGATCCGGCTGTTCGTTTGCGCACAGACATGCCACACACCTGTCGTCCGATCAGCATCGGACGGCCAATCTCATCGCGGGCGCCATCCGAAATTTTGTCCCCTGCACGCACACCCGCTCCCCAAATCCCCACTCTCACAATCCTAGATTCCTTGCTCCTCCCCTCCAATGGCGACAGTGATGGCGGCTTCATAGCTCTCCGATGGTGCGGCACTCCACTGGCTCCACCTCCCCTCCGACGGCGCTCCACCCCTTCCCCCCGAGATGGCAGCTTCCCCTCCAACCGGGACAGCCAGTGGTACAGTCAGGATTTGGTTATGCCTCGGACTCATTGGTGGAATAATCTAGGCTATCTAAGCTGGACCATGAAAATGTTACCCAGACTAGACTAAATTTACCCAGACTGTACATTAGATATTTTTCCACACCCCGGGCTGAAGCCTACCCTGCCCGGGGTGTGACTCCGCCCCTGGGGATAGCAGCTCCACCTCCCCTCCACGCCGCTCACCCGAGGGTGTCCTCTCCGACGGCGCTCCACCGGCTCCACCTTCCCTCTGAAGACGCTCCACCTCCCCTCCGACGGCGATGGCGACCTTCCAACCCCAGTTGTGCTTCATGCGTTGTTGGTCTGGAACCCCGTACCCTCTCCTCCCTCCCTGGCAACAACGTCCTCTCCGACGGCGACGGCGACCTCCCAGACCAAACAAACTATGATTTCATTTTGAAATGTCTGCTTTCAATGTATGGTTAAAATGTACTCTCAGTTTCACCTTGTGTCATGTTGGTCAGAACAATGCTTGAATTCTTCTTGTACTCATGTTTCAGCAAGCAGAAATGTTATTGGCACTCTCTGTAGCTGGATATAGCTTGTATTATTTTTGTATTTCCTCTGAACGATTTGTGTCGAAATGATCTGAGGCATTTCTGCATTTCTGTGAACACATGATCTATGGTGCCAATTCCATTCTTATGTACACATGATCAGTACATGGCTATATGCAGTAGACCAAGTGACAAATGCATTTTGTTTAGAATTCTCCTCTTCCTTGCAGTTTAGGCTTCAAAAGGCACATGCCAGGTCATTTTTCTGTTGTATGGAAATATTGTCAGTTGGAACTTCTTGGTACGAAATGTCAGAAAACTTGTATGAAATAAATGACAGAAGACGTTGACATTTGTTTGTTGTCCTTTAAAAATTGACAGAAAGTTTGTTGGAAACATGTATGAACCTGCATACTATTCATTGACAGAAAACTGTGAATTCATATACTGGTAAAAGTGTGTTCTTCAAAGCATCATTCATATACTGTGAATCACACCGTGTTCTTTGAAGCATCGTTCATTCTATCCATTGATCAAACTGGAAATCTGACAGCACATACAAACTGGATCTGCCTGTCCATTCATCCATACAAATCAGTTTGTTGAATACCTGAAAGAGCATGTAATGACCAAGATGCATGAGCATCCATAAAGAAAGAAACGAAATTTCTCAATAGTAGTAATAAGCAACAAAGTACATTACTGGCAGCAAAATTGGTCACAAATATGAGGAATGATACAAATATTGGTCCACATATTTCAACAAGCCTAAATTTTGTAACATCATACAACAAGCTTCAATTCTGGAGTTCCAGAAACTGGATTACAGATTCAAAAATCTGGAATACAGATGCAAAGAGCTTCATTATTTCTGGAGTACAAACTTTTAGATACAAAATTCTTGAGTATAGATACAACAATAGTCATTCTGGATAGGACGTTGTCGCCGGGGAGAGGACGCTATTGCTGGGAGGGAGGAGGGGTACAACCGTTTGTGATATTTTCACAGACGATTATTAATAAAAAAATCATATGTGAAAATATTACAGATAGTTGTTATTATAAACCATCTGTGATGTCTTACTTTATTACAGATGGTTCGTATATATAAATCACTGTTTGTAAAAATAACACAGACAGTTGCTAGTATAAACCGTCTGTGATAGTTGCAGCACAGACAGTTCCTATGAACCGTCTGTGGTGTAACCGTCTAGTATAGCCTCTTTTGTAGTAGTGGGTGGAGTTTTGGGTGTATGGGTACTCTATCTACCAGGGTTCAATTTTTCGTGCTCACCTTTACACACACATAAATGTGCTTCAGTAGAAATTTTATGAAACCACAAATTTGTAGAAATTTTATGAAACCACAAATTTGTCTACATCCTCTGTCTTTCTAGATGCATGCTAAGTGGGTGCACTGGTATGTATATTGTGTATGTAAGTGTGTGGTATGTGTGTTTGAGACCGAAAGGGCCAATATTTTTAAGTAATACAATATTTTTTTCAAATTTTTGCCGGAGTGGAAATTATTTCCTGTGAATATTCCAGGTATACCCTTCATTAGTTCATTAGACGAACTGTTTCACTATATATATATATATATATATATATATATATATATATATATATATATATATATATATATATATATATATATATATATATATATTATCGTGGAGACAAAAATACTCTGAACCACTCGAAGTGGAAGAAGTTGGTGAATTTGAGGCGTCCTAGGAATGACCTCCCCTAGATGGCAACCGACCGATGCGATGCGGCGGTGGAAGTCAGCGAGAGGCAGAGCAGCTGAGCAGGTACTACCTCCGCCCTCTCCTCGCCGAGTAGTAGGAGTATGTGGCAGGCATGTGCAGAGCGTAGTGGTCAGTGGAGTCCACGGCTTTCTTGGAGTTGGAGCGACCTGAATGGATACTTCCTGCCTGCCTGCCTGCCTGCTCACCATTGGACATGGCAACCACTTGACTCGATCGCGTCGATGGCGCGGCCGGCATTACCAACGACTGCAAACGATTCCTCCCTCCATCCATCCAGGCATGGCCCGCTCATTTCAACTTAAGTTTCTAATTTTTAATTTATTTTTCATTATTTAATAATTTTATCTTTTTTTAGTTTTTGAGTTTACTCGTATTCTTCTTTATTTTCAAAAACAAATACGAATTACGATCGGTCTTATTCCTTTGTATGTAGAGAAGGTATTAGCCAGCCAATTGAGTGAGTCCATCTGCTCTCCAATGAAGCAGATGACAGCAGAAATACGGTACCAAACAACACCAAGTAATTAGTACTAGTAGCATGTGTCTCTAAACACGTGCACAAAATGGGTTAGTTTTTTCGGCTGCATCTAATGGTTGCGGTTGATAACTTTTAATTCTAACGCAAGTATTTATGCAGACAAATCGAATGTCAATAAATTGATAAGCCGTTTTAAAAATACTACTTCAATAAACCGTTTTAAAAATATAATAGAAAGATCACCCTACTTATTTATTTAAAAAAATCATAAACTATAAACTACAACTTGAAATGAAGGGGGCATCGTAACATACTCCATTGACTACGATGGTCTGCTCGATTTGCGCATGCGCGGCCGCCCTTTCATGGGAACGTGGAGCCAAAGAGAAATGCAAGCTACACTGCATGGCATCCGTTGCTTTGAGCTGCATGGCAATTAAGCCCAAGAAAAAGACGAGATCGGGCAGTGACCGTTGTGACGCGTTAACGTTTTGAGTCGGGCGCGCGCACTGGGACACGTCAGCAGCTTGTCACAGGCCGCATCAGCCTCCCCTGGGTAACAACCGATCGAACACGTCGGCACCACCCGCACAGACTCCAGTCCCCATCCACTCCATTGCGCGTAAACCACTACGCACTCATCACTCCTCGCAAAAGTTTTGTCAAAATCCGCCTAAACAACGCAACTAATTTGTCAAACTCAACTCGAAGCAAGTACCAAGCAGCGCATGCTTCTCGCTAAGCATATGCTTCTCCTCCTCCTCCTTTGACTCCAATTTTTTTAGTATGCTCTCTCGCTACCCGAATTGTTTTCTTTTTAGGAAGCAAATTCTAAAACAAAAATTATCCAACTCCGTATAATTGAGGTTTTAAATTAGCATATTGGAATGGACTAGTGTACTGTGTACACACTATCAGGATTTAGTTCTTTCCCGACGGCCAAAAACCGATAGGGAAGGCCAAAAAACCCGTCAGGATGTAATACGGATTTGGGTAGTCACAACTCCATCCAATCGGCTACATTTATATTGGTTTTACCATTCTATGTGCCTAATCAGGGATGGTAATTTAGTAGTGTTTTTATACTCTCCCAAAAACTACAAAAGTAAATATAGATCGTCGATGATAATTAGAGAGATATTAATGATTGTAATTTGTAGCGGAATATTTTTTTCTTTTAAACCTAGTGTCTTCCACCTATAGCAGACTACTTAGCAAACGTAAGCACTGTAGCTACAGTGTTTACTGTAACAGATCAAAAAAATTCAAATGTGTTACTTTCGCTGGTTGCTGCTGCGTGGTGAAGCAGTGCTCTGCCCCTAATCTTCACGTGGTGGCCAGCAGAAATAGGACATGCGTATGCAGCTCCGGCCTTCCCTAGCTTTCTGCTTCACGTGATGCTTTCATGCATCTTCGGATGTGATGAGACAGCCAAGCAAAACCAGCACCTACGTGATGAACTTGTTGACTGCACCCTCCCCTCTCTCTCTCTGTGATGTGGTGCGCGCGCGAAGGGGTGTCGTACATGGATTCCTCTCGCGGCTCTCGCGCGCGTCTCTGGCTGGCCGGGCGGCTGTGTGACGATGCACGTACGTAGACGAGAAGACCGAGACTTCCGAGATAATTTGTCATATCTAATTTTTCAATCACTAGATTATGTTTATGACTATAAAATGCTCTTTTGGTATCTCTCAAACTATAGCATAAAAATTACATTAGTTTTTCTTGGTGTTAGCATCTAATCCATCTATATTTATAGCCTAAGGTTCAAATGAGTTATTATCCAATTCCAACTACGTACTAAGAGACTCGAAACCCTTACGTAACACGGGTTTTCAACTTTTGTCACGCAACCCAATTTTGGACACTCCAAAATTGTCACGTGTCATAGCCTCTAGACTGTACCTCTGTAGCTCCAACACGTATCATCCGTTTTTGATCTCCACGCACCTCAACTCGAATATGACCATCTATTTTTGACCATCTGGGCCATGACTTTTCACCAAACCATCTCCCGATCATCACCATAGACCATGATTGCCTCTAAGTTACTCTGCACATGTAAAGACCAAAACATCATCTTGTTCCAACACAAGTTCTTTCCAACTTACCGATATGAGTCCATACACACCACACGTCTCAAATAGCATCAATAAGCAATATTGTAAATTATTTATCATCACAAATATTGTAGATCTAGCCACATGGTCTAACAGTAAATCACACACATCTTTTTTATTTTGTAATACCACTTTTGTTAGCATATTTTTCTTCTATTTTCCACATGTTTATTGCTGGTAAGACCTCTCCTACTTCAAATATGCTACAATGGATACAAACCAGCCTCTTCTTCTTCCTCCTCCTCTTCTTCTTCTTGCGAATCAACCTTTCCCATTCACGAAGCCTAGTTGATGCAACCTAATGGTCCCAAAACCATAGGAACCATTCTTCTTTTTTCCTTTCATGTTTTTTTTCTCATTTCAGGGTGGGCAAAAACCTGTCCACTTTAGGGCGAGATATAGAGCACAAATTGTAAACATGTTGATTGTATTATCCCTTTTTCCCCTTCATTTTTTCGGAACTAATTGGATAGTTCAACTTAGATGTTGATGTCTGATCATGATTAGCTCAATTACTCAAACGCATGGTTAAATTCCATTTGAAAAAAGAGGAACATTCTAAAACTTCTATATAAAAAGGAATAATCTAACCCTCAATTTTGACAGGTATAAAACGAAAGTGGTTTTTGCTCTTGTTAAAAAAATCGTGTGCCAAATTTCATTTAACAAGCATAATTTCATTTAACCGGATCGGATCGTAGAATCATGATTCTATCATATTTTGTAAAGCACATATATTTTATATGGAAAAGGAATTATATTCCAAATATGTAAGTCTATAACACACAGTTTGATTTTTAGTTAATTTTTTTGTAAATTTCGGTACTCATTCACATTGCATTCCATTGAACTTGGTTTTTTAACACAAGTTAATTCATTTTTATATAAATTAATCATTTAAAAGTTCAATACGTACGTTATCTTTACCTAGAACAACAAGTAAAGAGAAAAAAGCAAATTATATTAATATAACTTAAATTAGTAATGGGTAATATCATTTCTTATGGTGATATAGTTTTTTTGTCTGCTCCTACCTGATATGTGGCTGATTCTAACGATTCCATATAATCCTATGCGATCCTACCTTCGGCATCATGATTCTATGAAATTTTTGATACACATATCGATCCATAGCAGGTTAGCCCTGATCAACTCAGCTTCGGCTTCTGGCTTATTTTTCACTATTCATAAGTTTCGTCTTTTTCTGAACTTTTGGCTTTTTGTTGAGCTTTTTTGCCGGATCTTTTTTTCCCGTATTTGTTTGTATTATACGTAATGGGCTAACATATTTTTTTTATTTTTAAATTTTTTAAATTTAATTATGCTAAATAAGCCTATGTCAGCTACAGTGTTTTTTTTTCAGCCAGCTACAGTGTTTTCAGCCATAAGCCATGAGCTTTTCAGTCGAACCGATCACCATATCCTGACAACTTTGGAAAGACTCAATTGATAAATACATTTTTTACGTACAGCTGTGGACAAAATTAAAAGAACTCAAAACTGAAGTGATGTTCTCATAAGCAGGATTGTTTATCAGAGCAATCCATAGCGTGCTATGGCGTGCTGGATTAGCATCCCTAGTTACGCGATTAATCTGACAATCTATGGTAGGCAGATTTGGGGGGCAGGGAGCAATATCGCACTTGCTCCCCTTGACTTTCGGTGGTTGCCCGATCTGTAACGCGGCGCCCAGACGGGGTCGTACACACACACACACACGTAGGCGTAGCCACACGTACTCATCCTCCTCTCGAACTAAGCGTTTAATTTTAGCACATAATTAAAGAATCGCCGGAATTACTCACACCCGGGGCGATAAGATCGATCCCTTCCATGTACACTCCCGATTGCCTTGTATAAATACCTCGATCCGGCCAGAACAATGGATCGCAAGAAACCCAAGAACACCAACCCCTAAATCTACAGATCACGAGAGGAGTTAGTAACACCCGGCTGGGTTAATCGATCGCTTTTAATTGCTTCCTTAGCAGCAGGCGCCAGCCATGTCTTCCTCCCCTGATCTCTCCCGGATCCTCCCCCGCGTGCTCATCGTCTCCCGCCGCACCGTCCGCAAGAACAAGTTCGTCGACTTCGTCGGTGAGTTCTTCTTGGATTCATTCATTGGAACAATGCATGTGTATATGCGCAGGCCTTGAGTCCTGCGTGGAGTCTAGGATTGGGCGCTTACATGTGCATGGCGCATGCACGCGTGGTTGTCTGATGTCGCAGGGGAGTACCACCTCGACCTCATCGTGGGGTACGGCGCGGTGCCGGTGATCGTGCCGCGCGTCGCCGGCGTGCACACGCTGCTCGATTCGTTCGAGCCCATCCACGGCGTGCTGCTGTGCGAGGGCGAGGACATCGACCCCTCCATCTACGGCGACGCCGGCGCGCTATCGACGGAGCAGCTCGAGGCCGTGCGGCGCCTCCACCCCAGCGACGCCGCCGTCGACCACGAGAAGGACTCCATCGAGCTCTGCCTCGCGCGCCGCTGCCTCGAGCGCAACATCCCGTTCCTCGGCATCTGCCGCGGCTCGCAGGTGCTTAACGTCGCCTGCGGCGGCTCGCTGTACCAGGATGTGGACCACGAGCTCGCCCCCTCGTCCGCCGCCGTCCGCCACATCAGCTACGACAACTACGACGGGCACCGGCACCCGGTGCGCGTCCTGCCGGGCACGCCGCTGCACGAGTGGTTCGCGGAGTCGCTCGTCGACGGCGAGGACACGCAGCTGATGGTGAACAGCTACCACCACCAGGGCGTGCGGCGGCTGGCGGAGCGGTTCGTGCCGATGGCGTTCGCGCCGGACGGGCTGATCGAAGGGTTCTTCGACCCCGACGCGTACAACCCCACCGAGGGCAAGTTCATCATGGGGCTCCAGTTCCACCCGGAGCGCATGCGCAAGGCCGGCTCCGACGAGTTCGACTACCCGGGGTGCCCCAAGGCCTACCAGGAGTTCGTCCGCGCGGTGGTCGCGTACCAGGAGAAGGTGGCCGCCACGGCGACGCGGGACGTGCCCGTGCCCCGGGGCGCGCGGGCCGCGCCCCCGAAGCTGAACCAGGAGATGGAGAAGCAGCGTAAGGTCATCGTCCGGAGCTTCTCGCTCGCCAAGAACCTGTACGTCTCCGGCGAAGCCGGCACGCAGCCGGCGGAGCGGCGAGAACTCGAAGCCGGCGCCGAGTTCCTCGAGGTAAGCAAGTCACATTTGCACTTGCAGTGTTGTTGCGAGCTAGCGATTGGAAGCCAAGTCCTAATTGTGTTGCTGCTTCATGGCCGCGTGCAGTCGAACACGGCGCTGAGCGTGCAGCAGGAGAAGAGGCTGAAGCAGATGGGCGCGACGGTGAGGAACGCGTCGGGTTACCTCAACAGGCTGAAGCTGAACGAGGAGCGCGAGGCGGCGGCGAGGGCGCTCATGGCGAAGATGTCCGTCGACCAACTCTCCGACCTCGCCTCCTTCTACCACATCATGGGCACCATCTGTTCCGAGGTGCTCGACAGGAAGTTGCAGCCTACTGCATGAGACTCGAGCGATTTCGATGCGTCCACTACTGTCAGTGTAATATCCTTAAAGCGTTTGCATTCTGATGTTATGAATGTTGTTATGCTAAGGCGAGTGTTTACGAGCTAATATTATGATGATGTTCGAAAATTATTGCTTGTTTGACTTGGCATCTGTGTGCAATGCATCTGCTGAAGCAGCTCGCTGACTTGAGCTCATTTCCTGAACTGATCAGGAAAAGTCGACCAAGAGCAAAACTACGAACTGAATTATACGTTGGTCGTTTTCGCCATTGGGGTGTCATTCTGATTCAGTGATCGTCTCGTCATACCTATCTTTCTGCACCTAACCAAATTGTCAAAAGACCGAGCTAGTACATTGCAGCTCAAAGTTTGCTATGCCGATGGCAACTACATGGTTAAAAAAACTACGATCGTTGAGTTTCTTTTATCAGTCCCACTAGCAAGGAAGAAGTGTAGAAAACTACTAGCGCAACTGCGCAAGTAGTCAATAGGAAACTACTAGCACAGTTTGCTCTCGTCTTACTCCGTTCTTGAACAATCAGTAACATTGAAGGGTCCAAAACGAAGTTCTTTGACAACCAGGCAAGAACTATGAACTAGAGTATATGTGGTTAGCTGGCAAGCAATTACAGACAGCAGCATAGAAAATGAAGACAACGCCAGCATAAAAAACGATCACTACTACTAGAAGTAGCAAATCAAATCGCAAACGTAGATGTCGCGTAGCATAAATGTTCTTGGTCACTGGGCAAGTGTCAAAGGTGGACAGTCCAGGAGCTTCAAGTTGGTCGGAAGAAATCTGCTACTAGCACCCAGATGTGCTGGAGCAAACACAAGGTGGCACGGACATGTCAGGCATGGTGAACAAGTAGCACCATGGCCGCGACACTTGTCCAAATAACCCACTTCAGCTGCCCCTGTAGACGGAAGAGGCATCGCTATTAAGAGTACTAACAGTAACGTAGATCTCTCAACGAAGAGAAATTTTATCATGCCACCGTTACACAGTTTCATCTATACAACAAGCCAATAAAAAAAAAGCACGTGTAAAGTAGCATGCTGCAGGGAGAACTCTGCTGCAGGGCCCTTCCCGCCAGTGCTTTTTGCCTCTCCTTCTCATCCCAGATATTCTTCCCGCCAGTCCACCACTGCTGCTCTTCTCTTCTCTCCTTCCCTCTGTCATCCAGCAGCAGCAGCCGGCCTCTTCTTCCCGCCGCTTCATCCAGCAGGCAGCAAACCAGTCACCGTTGCCATCCACCAGCAGCAGCCGGCCTCACCGTTGCCATCCAGCAGCAGCAGCAGCCGACCTCTTCTTCCCGCCACTTCATGCAGCAGCCAGCAAAACCGTTGCCATCCAGCAGCAGCAAATCTGCAAGGCTACAGCACAACTAACTACCAGCCAGCTCTGTGGGGGATTTATTAGCAGGTGCATCCATTTTGTACTCTGTGGGGGAGAACACATTGCAATATTATACTCTGCATTTACTCAACACAACAGACAACACATTGCAATAATTATACTCTGCATTTACTCAACACAACAGACAAACACCTCTTCTCAAACAAGGCTTGGTGGCAGCACAACTACCAGCCAGGCAGCTCCTCTTCATCCAACAAGGCTTCATTAGTAGGTGCATCCATTTTGTACTCTGTGGGGGAGAAAACATTGCAATAATTATACTCTGCATTTACTCAACAGACAAACATTTTAAAACAGATTTATGAAATCATGAATAAATTTGTAGTACTTGCAGACTGCATGTTTGTCAATCATATATAGTACTTGCAGACTGCTGTGGGGAGAAAACATGGATGAAACAGGAGATGAGTCAAGAGATAGAGCATGGAGCACAGAAGGGATCAAAAACACTGGATTAAAGTAAAAGTCATCTCTTTCTTTCTTGTTCTTACATTTTTGTGAATGAACAAAACATGCTAATCTAATCTATTAATTTAGGCCTACGGAAACATTCGAATTGCATCAATCAGATGATCATCATGCAAGCGAGGAATCATTTCCATCTATGTTGGACTTGGAACTTAAGATTGGAACAAAAGTAGCATCAGAAGAAGAGGCGTATGAGCTATACAACCGATATGCTATTAATATGGGTTTCAGTATTAGAAAAGGGAATAAACGAGTTGTGAATGGAGTTATCCGGCAACGAGAATTTCTTTGTTCAAAAGAAGGAGAGAAGAATTCTAACAAGGATGCTCCTGCACAACGAAATCATTTGTCAACAAGAACCAATTGCATGGCCAGAGTTCGGTTTACAATTGCAGATAACATTTGGGAGATTACTCATATCAATGACATGCATAATCATGAGTTTGCAACACAGGAAGAAAAACGCAATTTGAGATCTGGGAGGAAAGTGTTGGACTCTCATGCTGCTATCATGACATCCATGTACTGTGTTGGCATAAAACCAAATCAGTCATTCAAGTACTTGGCAACACAAGTTGGAGGTGTGAATAATGTTGGCTTCACAAAGAGGGATTGCTACAATTTCTTACAAACAATTAAGGAAAATATGATTGGAGCAGGGGATGGACAAAGTGTTTATGAACACTTCAAGCAGAAACAGATGGAGGATCCATTATTTTTCTATTCAGTCCAAGTGAACCAACATGGTCAGATGACCAATTTCTTTTGGAGGGATGGAAGATCTAAGGTGGACTATGATTTCTTTGGAGATGTAATGGTGTTCGATACAACTTACAGAACAAATAAGTATAACTTGATTTGTGCACCCTTTGTTGGAATTAATCACCATTGGAAGAATATACTATTTGGGTGTGCTTTTCTATCAGATGAAACAACTGAATCCTTCATTTGGCTATTCCAAACATTTCTTGATGCTATGGGAGGTCGTCAACCAAAGTGTATTTTTACAGATCAAGATCAAGCAATGGCTAATGCAATTCAGATTGTGCTCCCAGATTCATGTCATCGACTATGCTTATGGCATCTCACTGTAAATGCCAAGAAGCATCTTGCTGGATTATATGGAAATCCCTCATTCAAGGCCATGTTTCACAAATGCCTTTCAGGGTGCTATAGTATTGATGAATTCCAATCAACTTGGGAAGACATGATTACAACATTCAACCTAGAGAGTAACAAGTGGCTCACAAGATTGTATGATGCTCGCGAAAGATGGTCAACGGCATTTAGTGTGGATATTTTCTCGGCAAGGATGAAGTCCACCCAAAGGAGTGAAAGCACAAACAATGTCTTCCATAAAATTTTGGGCTTGTGCTTACCTCTGGTAGAAGTGATTAAACACTATGAAGAGAAAGCTAAAGACATGCGCCAAGTAGAGCAAGACGATGATTTTCATTGCAAAAATGGTAGCCTTGCAGGTTTTGTGGCCAAGGGAGGAATTTTGGGGCATGCTGCTAATGTATACACGGTAAAATTATTTATGATGTTTCAGGATGAGTTATTTGAGAGTTTGGGTCTGAATTGTCTAGAAATTGAGAATGATGGCCAAGTTGTGACATACACACTAAATAAAGATGGCAAGAGGTACTTCTCAGTTAAACTTGATCGTCTTGATCTCAAAATATGCTGCAACTGCAAACTATTTGAAATTTTGGGTTTGTTGTGTTGCCATTGTTTGAGAGTACTTCTCATGAACAATATACATAGCATACCAGATTTGTATATATTGCCGAGATGGACTAAATGTGCTAAAGAAAGAGCTATTTTTTCCTCTCTCGAGCCATCAAATGACCAAACTTCTACTCGCGCATTGCGTGCAAGTGAGCTGAATCACATAGGACATATTATTTTCAACAAGGCTTCATTAACACCCAGAGGGACTCAGATTGTGAAAGATAAATTAAAGGAGGCATTAATCTTGGTGGAGAATGAACTAGAGTGCAATCTTGGTGGCAGCACAACTAACTACTCAAATGAAGGGGTTGAGGTGTACGATCCACCACATATCAGGTTGAAAGGGTTAACTAATGCTAGAATCAGGTGTCAGTTTGAAAACAAGAAGAAAAGAAAAAATGCTTCACAAGCCACACATGTTTCATTAATGAAAGAAAATATGCAGCCTATCACTTCTCAAATTGGTGTTAAAAAGAAGAAAAATGTTGCTGCTAGAGGTAAAAAACAAAGATCTAATGAAGCTACACAACCATCTCAAAACAGTAAGTGAAATTTGAAGTGTTCTTCTATGTTCTAGACTGCATTACCTTTATTCCCATTGTGATGTTTTATTGCTTCATTGCAGGTATTGCTAGTTGAATAGAAAGAGAGATACTTTCTTTTGGCTTCACGAATCAAGATAGCGTGTCAAGGACAACACTTTTGTTGGTTTGAGGATAAGATATGTCAAGTTCTTTTGTGGTTTCAGGACAGTCTAAGCTATTGTCTTTCGGTTGGAAACCGATTTAGCTATATCAATATAAGCTATTGTCTTTCGGTTGGAAACCAATTTAGCAATATCAATCTAAGCTATCGTCTTTCGGTTGGAAACCGATTTATTTAGCAATATCAATCTAAGCCAATATGTTACATCATGCACCATAAGACAGCATCTACATCAATAAAACATGAAAAGGAAAGGGAAAAAAAAGCTATACTTGTATACTGATCATACTGCAAATAACCACAGGAAGATGACTTTTCCCCGACAAAGTCCACACATTAAACACAAGCCCGCGGCAACAATCATAAAAAATCCAGGCATTTAACATTGCTAATTGCATTCAAGCAGCGCAAGCTCACAAAATGTGCGCAGATGCCATCCGTAATTTCAAGTTTTGAACACAAACATTCTATAATCCTCCCATTAGTAGCAAGAGGTTTGGACAGAAACATCTAGATTCAACAATCGCTATCGAGACGCGCCGCACTTTACCACTCCACACCGCAATCAATACCACTAGCATATTGCAGAATCGAAAAAGGGGAAAAAATTATACCTTCATATGGCGACTGCACCGGCCCAAGGATCATGACCGAGAAGTTGACCGAGAAGTTGTCGGAGATGGTTTGCCGGTTGAGCGCGGCCTCGACAGTGGTGGTGAACTTGTACAGGATGAGCGCGATGACCCCCGCCGCAATCCCGCCGAGCAGCGCCTGCACGGGCGACGGCGGCTTGTCGGTCTCGACCGGCGAGGCGCTCACCAGCCTCAGCCCCTCTAGGGCCTCCTCGCTCAGGTTCTCGGGTTTCTGCACCCCGCCGGACCGCACCCCCTGCGCCAACGGACAACAGCAAGAAAGGCGTAAGAATGTAAGCTGAGGCGTTGTATTGGAGATTGGAGGCGGGGGATGGGAAGGAGGATTTCGAGCTCCTTGGCGCGGCGGGCGCGGCGGCGGAGCGAGCGGAAGAGGAAGACGGAGATGGCGCCGGTAAGGAGGACGCTGGTGGCGGGGCAGATCGGGGCGGGGCGGATCGGGGCGGAAGACATCGGAGCGATCGGGGCGGGGCGGGGCGGGGCGGGGCGGCGGGGATAGCAGCGGCGCCGGCCAGTGGGAGGCGAGGAGGAAGACGAAGAAGAAAGGCAGAGCAGATCGGGGCGGGGCAGCTCGGGGTGGGGCGGATCGGGTCGATCGCGGCAGGGCGGAGCAGATCGGGTCGATCATGGCGGGGCAGGGCGGAGCAGATCGGGGCGGGGAGGAGCTGCGGAAGAGATTAGGGCGAGCGGGGCGCGGCGTGGAGCTTCAGGGGCAGAGGCAAGACGGAGCTCGCGAGGATGAAAGCAGAGGCGAGAGGATGAATCCGGATGCCTCGAGGCTGCCTCCCTCACTTTACACGTGCCTCTCTTTTATTGGCTTGTTGTATAGATGAAACTGTGTAACGGTGGTATGATAAAATTTCTCCTCAACGAGGTAGCCATAACTCCGCGAGTGCGGTGCAGCACAGACCAGTAAGGCAGTAAAAAATGTTTGAAGCTCGCGAGTTACCTGAGCTCAGCTCATATTAGGTTTGATTCGAGCTCGACTCGAACTTTAAGTGAGCTGAACTCGAGCTTGATCTCGAGCTCGCAAGCTTTGCCGAACCGAACTTAAATAATTCGCGAGTCTCGACTCGAGCTTAAATAGTAATACATATTAACTCTTAACGAACTTACTCGAGCCGAACTCGAACTCGAGCTTTTTTATTATTAAAAATTTGTGTATATTTGAATTATTTTAACTGTTATCGGTTTACTAGAGGCAAGCTTGAATTTAAAATTTTCTTATTATTAAAAAATAGTGCATAATAAATTATTTTAATTGTTATCGAGCTTCAACGAGCCGAGCTTGAGCCTACTCAAGTTTAGACCGAGCCGAGTTCGAGTCCAAGTCTAGGTTTGAACTCCCAACTCGAGCTCGGCTCAAGTTTCTACCAAACTCGAGCCTGGAAGGCCAAGCTCGCTCGAGTTCAACTCATTTACAGCCCTACAGACTAGGATGGGCAGAGACACAGCGTTTGCACCGCTTCCATGTATGTTCAGATCGTCAACAAAAACCTTATTCAATCTGAAGTAGAGAACCACAAAAGATAGGAGAAGATTGTTTTAGCTTATCAAGGCTGCACATAATTACCTTGATGAGGATATAATAATTCTCTAATTATTATGTTATTATATTATCTGAATATACCCTTTATCGATAATAGGGAGATTCCACAGGATAGTAGTAAAGTCTTACTATGACTACTCCTTGGTCGTAAGTCTGTCTACGACCACATAGTCGTAAGTATTACTACAACTGTACCTTGGTCGTAAGTCTTTCTATAACCATATACTCATAAGATATTCTATGACCACCTCTTGGTTATAGACTTTTCTGTGAATAGTCTATCTCCAACTGCCCTATCTAAGGACTCGTAGAGTCGTCTGACAAAATAGTTAGAACATGTGCTTAACTTTAATAACCGCACATGATCTCTCTCTGACACCAACTGCTGCATGGCGAATGGCCTTCATATCTCTCTGACAAAAAATTCTGATAGACGGTTATCATTTGAACCGTTATGATGTCTTTTGGCGCAAGACAACAGCTACTGTTTCGTCAACTATATAAAGGTTGACGTTGGAGAGGGGAGAGGGACGGATTTTGATCCAAGCAAGACATAGTGCAAGGTATTTCACATTACACACTTTGTAATCTTCTTCTCTGAGTAATAACAACACATGACGTAGGATTATTATTCTCCCAGGAGAAAGCCCGAACCTGTATAAAAATTCCCGTGTCTTCTTTTGCATTACCAGATCTTAGTCTAAAGAGTTTTCTCCGAATTCAAACAAATCATACGTAAGATCAGTATTAAAACATTAATAGACCTTTTTCAAAATATGTATTTATTGTTCAACAGTTATTATTACTACAATATTTGGATAAAACAACAATGCCAGCTGAACTAGCCTTCTGAATATCTATCTACCGGCTGATCAAATATTCTAGGCCTCACTGGACTTAAAACAGTACATAAATGGCACGTCAAAGGCTATAGGCTTACAATTGCTCGTTTGATTTCAGTTCCACATGACGGGCATCCAATGTAACAATGCCTACATTGAATGTACTAATATGCTTTATGAAGCTCCGGAGGGACAAAGCCGTGTCTTAAACATCTTCATTTCTGAAAAAAAAAATCAAATAGGTCAATGAGTTACAGAACTGTTTTGTCACAGGACAAACCTAGAACATTAAACGAGGTCGCTGCTTAGAGCTCTACTGTCAGATCAGATAGGTTGGCCATGCCAAGATATTTGTAACCCTATTTGATAGGTAAATTCGAGTGACTGCAGCTCCAAACAAAGTTTGCAACTGGCTACGTTTTAGTTCAGCATAGCAATTGAATGCTAGAAAGAATACAAAACGTTTACAGGAAATGACGGTCCAACTTAAGCAACGTGGGTGAACTGTGACATACCAAGCCATAATTGTTGTCCAAGTGAAGGAAACCACCATGGCCTCGAGCATTTGTAAACATGTACAGAGGTCCAGAAGCTGATGAGAGAAGTCGTGTAAGTCAAGAACTGTAGACTAGAGATATGTTTTGATTTTTAATTTGATTTACTTTGAAGGTCCACAGCTTGCAAGGAAGAGAACAATAGCTTTTGAAACAAACAGAAGAACCGAGCAGTATTATAGTTCGAGATATCAGAGCACAAGCATCAGAAAGGCAGCAGAAATCTGAATAGCAATAATCAACTAGCACATAACATAATTTTCACAATACAGAGTGGTTTTCTCAAACAAAATCTCGAGATGTTGAGAGGTTGGGTTTAGTAGAATAGATTGATTCAGGACAGAAAAAAAAATCTGTGGCATTACGTGCAAAAATTAAAGCATTACTCTATCTATGTCTGAAGTAAGTAACATCGTTATAAAAAGGGAATTGCAGATATAAAGAATGTTGTCTAAGACTACCTTCATAGCCGCCGAATACTGGATCTTCAGACAGTAAAAGAGGTGTGTCCAGGTCAACAAAACTGCATCCACAAAAGGGCAAACTCAACTTAATGCCTGACTTGACATATATAAGGTCTAGAACATTCTAACACTGTTTTCAGTTTGAGCATCCTAATCCTAAGGGCATTGCCTCTGGTTGATAAAATGACGTTTTTCATAATTTTCACAATAATCCAACCTGAAACAACCGAGCCCAGCAGCTAGATGACCAGCAAAGCCCATAGCAATCCTAGTCTCGACCATACCACCAATCATCAGTGCAATACCGGCTTTTCTTGCAGCATCAATTACTTCGAGGGCTCCAAGAACCCCTAACTTTGCCAGCTTGATGTTAATAACATGAGCCAAATTTCCATGTATTATTTTCTGAGCATCAAGTAAACTCCGACAGCTTTCATCAGCAGCAACAGCAACTTTGAATTTCTCCATGGCAGCTATGCTGACATCACGGAGACCTTCCCAATCATCTCTATGAACTGGTTGCTCAAAGAGTACAGGGGTCACTCCCATTTCTGAAACCAATGACAGTGACAACAAACTAACTTAGTGGAAGCACTGGAGAAGGTCATATGACTCAGATATTAAATAGCAAAAAGGCTCAACATATCGAGGCAATATTAAAATGAGAACTCCTGTAGTAGCATGAAATTTACATGAGTACAAACCGTTTAGTCTATCAAGAACTTCAATTGCTTGATTGGCCGTGTATCCTTCATTTGCATCCAAGATAAACGAGCAATCTGGATGGACAAGCCGTATGGCCTTCAGAACTTCTATATCTGAGTTCAAGTTTTTCCCTACTTTGAGCTTTAGGGTTTGAAACCCTTGTCCTCGATATTTTGCAGCCAATTGAGCAGCTTCATTTGGGGTCACAATTGGAATCTAAATTAAGAGATAGATGAAATTAACAATTTTGATAAAGGCAGTCCTAAGCTTTCCAGAATCACTGCAGAGGATGCTGAGATAACCATACCGTGATGTCTGTTGTCACACTATCTGATGCTCCTCCAAATAATCTCCACAGAGGGATGCGAATGCTATTAGCAACTGCATCAATCAGTGCCATCTCCACTCCTGCTCTAGCCTTCATTGGAACAGAACAAAAGTTCACATCAAAGGACAACGAATCTTGTATCTAAACAGCAGTGAAATACTTGTGTAGTCATTATAAAAATTCAGAATCATATGATAATCCGCGTCAGCTCCTTACATTTACATTTCACCAAATTCCAAAAAAATTAATTAGAACATTTATTTCATTATTTGGTATTGCAGGCTTGTAGCTCATACTTGCTTTGCAGTTGACATGGCTTGTTATTGTGGAATTTTCCCAGGTGCAAGTGCATGCCTTGTTAGAATAAAAGGCATTAGCCTGTATTAGCGGTTGGGGAAAAAACTTCATTTTGCTTCTGAAGAAACAGGGGTAAGGTCTTTCACAGAATTCCATCATAGAAACTAGGCGAGATACTTGGAAAAGGCGCATTGGCCGTAGGACAATAGTGATCGAGCACCTCAATTCAGTGCCTGAAATGTGATCTCCATCTACATCAAGGCCAAACATTCTAATTCTAATCCCACATCAACATCAGATAGAGCACGCACTCTATATAGCCTCAGGCTTGCACAACAGTGTGGACATTTCGATGCGAATCTCGTTATTGTCTTACGATCAAACACTCGTCAAGCTACGACAATCAAAGGACAAATTTGTTAGGTGTTTGACGAGAGGGTCTAGATGTCTCACCGAGGCGAAGGCGTGTCCCGGGAGGGCACCGGCGATGTCTTGGAGCAAGGCCCCGAGGGGCGCGGCCGGCGCGCCCGCTAGCGCGGCGCAGGCCCGGCCAGCGGCAGCGAGCGCGACCGGCTGGTCTTCGGCCGTGACGGAGGGCAGCACGGGCGCCTCGCCCCAACCGACCGCGCCGCTGCGGAGCTCCACCCGCACGGCGACGTTGGACGCGGCGTCGAGCCGCGAGGACGCGATGGTGAAGGGCGCGGCCAGCGGCACGTCGAGCGGGCGCGCCTCGGCCGCCGCGACGTCGACGGAGAAGGTTTCCTTGAGGGCGTCGAAGCCGAACGTCTCGGCCGGTGAAGGAGGGGACGGCGACGGCGAGATGGCGCGGAGGCGGGTGGCAGCTGCGGGCAGGCGGCCGACCGGGAGGACCTGAGGCCTGGCGCTAGGGCTCGGTTTGCTGGGGTTTTGGGAGAACAGGAGGGGTGACGAGGAGATGGAGGTGTCCATGGCCACTGGACTGGAGAGTGGAGACCGGACGTTGACGAGATTTGTGGGGAACTGAAGGAGGAAGACGAGCGCGAGACAGAGCGCTCGTCTTATGGAGAGTGGTTGGTGCGGGCGGTCGGTCAGTGACAAAGTGGGACCAAGCCGTCAGTGGGACGGCGGCGCCTCCGGAAGGGGACGGTGGTCCGGCCGCTACACGCCGCCGCGTAGCTGAGCACGCCGCGGCTGCACGCGAGGCGTCTTGTCACTGGCACTGCGGGCCCACGTGCCAGAACAAGCCGCCACTGGACACGTGACGGAAGACAGTCGGCGTCACCAACTCCGTAAGTGCATGCGGCCAGCCAGTTACGTGGGGCCCACTCGCCGTCGCCGGTGGTTGGCCGCGTTCCATGCCGTCAGGACGAGTGCGTGGAGAAAGGGTCGCCGCTGACACGTGGGTGGGTACGGCGATCGGCCCATGACAGGCGGGACATGCCCCATGTGGGGCCGCCCTGTCGGTGAATGTAGGGCCGGTTGACGTGGCTGTGTTCGGCGAGTGCGTCGTCGTGGAGCGAAGCGAGACATCCTGCCCTCACGTGGGTTTTTTGGGCGGCACATTATCGTTTTTTGGCTTGGTTGTTGAATTCTAAATTTTCACCAGAGACAAAGGAGAGTACGGAAATAAAGATATTTATATATAATTTTAATCGATATAGATAAATTTGATATAATATTTATTTTAACCAACTTATAGGCCATATTCTAAAAAAACATTTCACAAAAATTAGTTACTGTAGCACAAAAAATTGCAACATACTGTCGCTATCAACTGATCAATCGGTTCATCACTATTAACCAAAACCAAGCGAATTACATTGATAATTACGTTGCCTGCCTGCCGGACAGATTTTCTTGCTGCCCTTTGGGGTCGCGACTCCGCGAGAAAAACCTGCCCCTTGGCAACACCAAGGAGGCGTTCGTTTACTTCTAACGTCAAGTTAAAGAGATAAGCTCGCACTAGAACTACAACTATATATAATTCAGGGGTGGGGTAACCACATATATGGTTCGGAACGCAAAGCGTCATTTTCTCCACAATGCAACAGTTGCACCTAACAAGTTAATCTTGATTTTTGCCAAGTATAATAGGTAGAAGAAGAACATTGTTTACCTGAATGGACAGGCTCGAGCTAGTGCTTTCGATTGATAAAACAGCCTGTGGGTTGGTCCCCACCCGGCAAACACGAGATGTTATCATAGCCATTCGATCATACTATAATGTTTGATCGGACGGATGTGGATTGTATCTCATAAGAAAATACTTCCCTTTCTAATAGAGAATGAGTGATCATGAGGAAAGATGCGGATATTCGAAGCGGTTCCAGCCTGCTAGCATCGTCCATGTGATTGGCACTGTACCTTGCATTTAGCTTGATTTTTTTAATCAGGAAAGCTTTACGTCCTCGTCCGCGTGGTTAGCATGGAGCCCAAAGCCCAAAGGTGTCAACAGCATCTCGGCGAGGTCGCAATCGCTAACCCTCCCAAAGTTAATCATTCCTGCAAATCAATTAGGATTCGATGGGTTATAAGAATTCATCACATGTCCTAAAAGTAATCATAGAGATAATTATATTGTTTTTATGTTTATAATATTTTAAATAATATATTATTTTATCATTCAAATAAATACCTTTTATATTGATCAATAAGTGTGTGATTTGTTTGTGGAACTCTTTATTCATATTTTTATATTATTCTAAATCATTCCTGATCGTATGTCATTATATGGGACAATTATGATTTCTAGATCATCACATGTATTGATCGATGATCCTGTTTCACAAATCGTGGATATGCAAATATTAAATCAATAATATGGACACATGTTAGAGAACATGATTTTGGATTGACCTATCATGTGATACCGCAGGAATTGTTATATGTTTAAGTGTCATTAGTTAGTCTCATACATAGTATATGTAGGATCCTTAGATCTAAGATCGTCACGATTTTCTATATATGTAATAGTTTACTTAGAGGTTGCTAAACACTACTTCGTAACGGACTGGTCATAAAGGTAGCTTTTGGGTTTACTATGTAACACACTGAGGCATGTGAGTAATCAAGATAGAATTTGCCCCTCTAATATAACAGGAGAGATATCTTTGGGCCCCTCGATGTTGTTGAATTAAGAAAGTATATGGCCACACCGAATGTGGTTAAAGAGTCAATCACAACAGAGTTCAAGTTCAAGTGAAGGATCGAGCTATCATAGGATGGCACGCTTCTCGTCTTGAGTTCGATCTGGTATTATGAGGCAGAGGGATCAGTATATAAGCACTATATAGGTTCGTCTGATATGATTTTTATATATATTTAGGAGTTGTTATGTCTTGCTAGGGACCACTACCGACTTTTGGACCGGAAAGGAGTTTTCGGTCTATGGCTAAATATACATGAATCTACAGGGTCACACACTTAATGGATTAGAACGATAAGGGTCTAGATGATAGACTCTGAGTGGTATATGATCTCTACTCATATTGGATCCAGTTGGAGGTTCTCCGAGTGAGATATGATCTCTATTCGTATTAGATAAAGATCCAGCCTGAAACTTTCCAAGTTGGATACGAGATCTGATCGTATCGGATAAGATCCGATTGGAGGCTATATAAAGGGAGGTGCGGGGGATGAGGGAAGTATCTTGAGACACACCCATCGAAACCTTAGCCGCCACCTCTCATAACCCCTGCTGTGCTTTTTTGAACCGACCGCTTCAACTCTACTTTCGCTGCACTACACGTCTAGTGGTAACGATCTATGATCTCTTACTTGTATGGCTTTCTGGTTTACATGGTAGAAAATTTTAATCTACGCTAGTAAATCCTACCCATATCCCAACAATAAGTAATTAAATATAGTATTGCACCAGGCAGTTGCAGTACCTGAAAACTTTTGTTGTCAGCAATTTTCATATCTAAAAATTCAATCAAGTTGTTGTCGGATTCGAACAATAATAGGAATGTAGTGGAATATATTGAATTGTTGGAAATAAAATTGAAACATAAACTCTGTTATTGTTACAAACCAAACAGTGAACAACGGAGCTATGGAGAGGTCACAAAGGCTGCTTGAAGCCTTAGAAATCATGGAGATGAGGAATAGAAGTCTATGTTACATAAGTTTGTCTCTAGTATAAAATACTTATAGCTATGAGGAGCTTACTTATATAAAAATCCCTATCTGGGTCTATCATCACAGGGGTAATCACATATTTTCCCTTGCGGCGACCCTCTTGGGCTGGCCATATAGCCATACGATTATTGGGCCTTTTTGGTGCAATGGGCTAACTGGGCCAAGGTAGGGGGCCATTCCACCAACAGTAACCTCTCATGGTTAAAGGACCTCAATTTCTGTGGGTCGAGACCATGTCCGACGTTCTTTGGCCCCCTCTGTCCCTTCGACCCATTGAATCATCGCCTCGCCAAATTCTTGCTTCTGCCGACAGTCTTGGCGCGCATGACACCTGAGATCAAGCTATACGTGGTGGCGGTTTCTCTTCCCCTAGATTCTCGTGCCCACCACACCAACATTAACTATCGCTATTGGAATATGTACTTAAGCCCCCTGGCTATTCTTCTTTCCGAGTATTTGCTTGCTCCCGCTCCATCAGGAGTGCTTTGTTGCCTACAATCTCTTTGGTCACGGTCATCCGTTCACCCTCGAGCTTTTTTCGATCGCCATCTTTCCGCCACTCGCCGACCGCTTGCGATGGCCTGTGGAAGTGACCAAAGTGGCTGCAATAGTGCATCGGTGCCATCGAGCAACCACATAGGTCAAGACGATCGCTTTGAAGCTGTCGTTGGCAAGCGATGGAAAGCGTCCAGGAAGTTTGGCGGTGTGTTTGTGAACACACTCAGCTCATTGATCGCAATGGACAGATGGTGGAGTCGCTTGTGCGCGATGGCAAGATCTCATCCCGCAAGGTTATTCGTCTCCTTGCTAGCGCGAGATCGTGCCACGACTTCTGGAGGGTGAGACGCTAGTGTTTGCGGCCTACTTCGATGCTAGGCTTCAAATACCTACCGTGTGCTTCGTGAGTGACTTTCTCTGGCTGTACGCACTGGAGCTTCAGTAGCTGACACTGAACACCTTCACCTGCTGACCGAAAAAAAGTCTTGGATGGTTTAGGAAAACCTCAAACTTGACACTTTCAACAACCCTCACGATCCTAGATGGGTGGTTTTGTAATACTCTAGAGAATTAAATCATAGGTCTCTTTTATTCACACTCACCTTAAATTGGTTAAGGATCATGCTGAGATTCTTCTTTCCACTAGAAAATCTCACAAGAGTCTTTTTGTGAGTCATTTTCTTGGGCTAAGTTCTCATATATGGAACACTCATTTATTTTGATTGCCCTAGAATATATTTATTTATAGACAGCTACCTCAAGCTTCAAAGCCTCATAAGACACACAAGAGGAATTTATAACCCTATCCAACTACTCATATTTGACTTTAACAGCCTCATACATCTCATCTAAATAAGCCCCAATTTCAGCACAAAATGCATAAAAGATAGAATTGATAACTTTCTTAGATATAGTCATAAACATGGAATTTTTAATTTTACATTTCTTTGCCAGTGTCTTGTTAAGAACATCAATCTTAATTGTGAACCTAGGACAATTTTCATAATATTTAGTCCCTAAATGAAGAAGTATTTCAGTCATTTCTTTCATTTTAATTTTACTATCCTCACAATGAGAGCAAGTATGATCAAGATTAAATATTAGCAATTCCTTTATAGCACTATCCAATTTTAATTCAAACAAAGCATAATTTAAGCAAGATGAAAGACTAGCATCTACAGGAATCATATCTAAATCAATAGCATCCAAGCAACATGATTATTACTAGACTTGAGAGAATCTAGTTCAACTAGAGCATCTTTAAGCTGACTTGTAACAAAAGAATGGGTAATTTTCAGATTAGCCATATCATTATGCAAGTACAAGCAAGATTCATAATTATCATCAAGATTCATGTATTTGAGCCTAACAATTTCTAGATTCAAATTGCCAATTATGATATCCTGATTCTTAATCATTTTAGCTTGTTTATTTAGTTATTGTTCAGTAGCAACAAAAGCATATTTCATCCCTTTAGAGGAGGGGCATACCTCATCGGGATCACTGTAGGGCTCATCATCGAAAGAGTCAACATTGGTGCTGTCCTTGGTCATGAAGCACATACCAGTGAAATCATGTGTCTTCTTCTTGCCACAGGATTGTCCTCATCGTTCTTTGTCTTCGAGTCCATATTGCTCATGTCGACATTCTCAAGAGTGGCAAGGACCTAGTTGATGAACTTGTGGTAGTTGGGGTTTGTGGACTTCACATCTCGAGCTTGAGGACACATCTAGAAGTCTCTCTCCTCCTTACCCTTTAGCTTGGGGTACTTGCCCGAATGTAGTTTGGCTCACCACACTCAAAGCATGTGATAGGGTTGCACCTTCTCTTGTTCCTCGCCTTGTTATATGCTCTTGTGAATTTTATGGATAGAATGGCTAAGTCATCCTCAGGGAGCCTCTCTAACTGCTCATTACTCAAAGAATACAAGGGAGACAATGAAAATCTAGAAGACCCAATATCTAAGGAACTTCAAAAGATACTCTGAGAAAGGTCAACCACAAGAGCCATTGACTCTGTCTTGGAGAGACATGAGACAAAGTTAATCTCATGCGTCTTCAATCTCGAGTAGATCTTATCCATGATAAACTCACTCATGACAATGTTAAGTGCACCCAACATCTGAGGTGCATTCTTATAATCAGAAAAGGTTAAGCTAATAGCGCGAAGATCATGAAGAATCTTGTTGAGCCTTCTCCACAGCTTATCCAAAGATCCATCAGGTTTTTACTTGACCTTTGAGTATTCTTTCTTAAGTTAGTTTTGTCTCACTTCTTTGATCATGGTAAAGCCCTCATGGTAGTCAGCGAGGGTTTTCTAAATCTCATGAGCAGGCCTCAAGTGAGCAACTCGTTCAAACTCAAATCTACTGGTGTAACCTGGTATTTGCTATTTGCTTCTATATCAGTGTAACCTGGTTATCGGTGAGCACCGCATAAGGATTCTTGATCTTAATCCAAATTGCGTGCTCTTGAGCCTCAATGTAGGATTGCACGTGAGCCTTCTAATAAGAAAAATCAACTTCATCGAAAACATGTGACTTGGTTGAATACTTGCCTGATGTCATGGCTCTTAAGACCGGTTAAGATCTATGAGAAGAGCTAACCGGGCTCTGATACCACTTGAAGGATTGAAAGGTAATAGAGGGAGATAAATAGTGTCGTCTAAGTTTTTCGCCAAGTATTTTTATCCTTTATTCAAATAACTACATAGTTACAAAGAATATGATCAATAGCCAAAAACCCGAATTAAATCGCTCAAGAGAACAACCTTTGGAAAAATGCCAACCCTAGCAGTTTGACCTGCTACCTACTGCCAGTCTAACCTCCTAGTGGTCAAACCACCAGGTCCAAGCCAGTCTGACTGGCCTCCTGGATGTTGTACTAGTATGACTAAAATCATCCCGTGGAGATCAAAGAATTAGTGCAACTTCTAAATTACAAGTCCAAATGCTATGAAATTTTGTACACACCTTGCTTAAGGTCTCAGAAACCTATTCTAACCAATGATAACAAGAATCCATGTTAAGTTCAGACCTTTTCATATTTAAGCAAGATTGCATCAAAACCAGGCTAAAATCGAAAACAGTGAATATGACTTTCTCGTAGGTGAAAGATGGCCAAAATGGCACTAGGCATATTCCCATATGTCACAGTAAACAAGAACATTAAAGAAATCAAGACAAAAAAACCTCGAATCAAGAAATCACTCGGAGAGGCAAAATCCAATAAAAAACCGGGCAACTTCATAAACTTGCATCCAGATGCCTAGATAGATGGGGATTGATCTCCAAGAGTAATCTCCATCACTTATATATCCTTAGTATAACAAGATCTAGAAGGAGAGAGAAAACAGCAAAACCAACTAAATCAAGTGCAAATCAATCAACACAAGATGAAACCATGGAAGATGAACAAAGATCAACATATTGCAATTGGAGGATGAATGTTTTATAGCCACTTCACCTGGAAGACAAGAAAGTATACCACAATACTCAACTTCTCTCAAACCCTAACCCTAGAACGCTTGGTCTCTATGGCAAGAGAGGATAGTTGGATGGTTAACTAGCAAATCTCTATATCAAACCATTAAATAGATAGACTAGACAGTCCTATCTAACTCTAGTAGATACTTTCTAGTTAGCATATATGGGAAAAACCCGATAGCCCCCCCCCCCCACCCACACGAGTTTTAACTCACACTATATTATACATGTTTCACAAAGCGCATAAGTCTAAATCCGCTAAATCTTTATCTTTGATCCAACTTGGATCTTCTCAACTTCTCCTTGACCTAAACCACTCTCCCAAATGCCACTAAAGTGTCGTGGTTTTCTTTCAAGATATTTTTGGTATTTTGGTCAATTTACCAAAATACCCTTTCTTAGCCCGGTCTTCTCCTTTTATTACAAGCAATCATCATATTTACCACATGTAGATGCACTATTGGCTTGCCACGCATTGGCAAGTCTCTCTTGTTCTGGTTCCACAGACCACGTCTTACTTGAACCGATCAAACCACATGGTGCAACCCACCGCTCGAACTTTTCTTCAATATTTCCTACCTTTCTCGTGCCATGCTTGAGCTTCGCATCTCACTCGGCATCCTTGATCGTTCTGGGTCTCGACTCCTTCATGAGCGTAGCCCCGATCCTCGTTATTAACCATAGTTGACGCCAAGTGACCCTACACATCTAAAGATAAAGAAATCGTTTCTAGGCACAAATTATTCATAACTTGACCCACGTTAGTTGTAACATGTCTTATGCAATATATATGCACTGACCTAGGTCGACAAAACTCATCGCGGGACAACCCTCAAAAATCAAAAACCCGCATAAGCTACACAGGCTAGCCGATCTGACCGGACCCCATACCGGTCATACCGACCTAATTGTCAATCATTTGAAAAATTCAACAATTTGCAAATCTAAATTTTCAACATTTTCAAATTGTAATGGTTCATCACAACATAAATATGGATTTTCTCATATGGTCCTTCAGCAAATAGGTCAAACATCTAGCTTTAAATTTAAGCACTGCTCACCAGAGCTTTGGTTTCTAGTTTCTAACTTTTAATTTCGTCTTTTTCTGGCTTTTTGCCTTTTTTGTTTCACTTATTCCTTTATATTGTTCGTGATGATATTCATTTTTGAATAAATTACGCTGAAAAGGCTGACAGCAGTTACAGTACCAAAAAACAGCTATAATGCAAAATAAATCATAAGCCCGGACTTAAAAGCCCAAATGAGCACCACCTTAAATTGCATAGTAGCATTCCAACTGCTAAAAGTTATTTTAAAAAGAGCTAGTCGAAGTTTCCAAGTCTGCTCTCTAACTGCAAAAAGATGTGGTCGCTCAAACTATCCTACCTGAAAAAAGGCATTCTCGAGCGCAAGCAATGCACCTTTCATCCACGAAAGAAATCAAGTACTACGAATTTACAGAATCCGGAATCACAAGAATTGGATCGGATCCCAACTCCAAAAGGCACTTGGACACCAAAGTATCAATACCAATAACAGAAGCCGGGAGCCGAAGTTATGCTTTGCTTTTCCCCGGCACTGGACAACGCCCTGTAGATTTCCAACGGTGAAATCCTATGCATGCTCGTTATAAGAACATAACATCGTGGGTTGCAACGAAAACCTCAAAATAAGACCAAAATGGCAACAACAACAATGCCTGGGCACAGGGCACCGAAGCTCTTTGGCAGGGAGAGGCCACTCCATGACGCCCTAGGTGGACACAGAGGTGACTAGCTAGCTACAAACTTGCATCTGCCGTTCTTGCAAGCAGTATAGGTTGTGCATGGCTTTGCTGGAACGACCTTACTCCAATCAGTGTGAAATACTCAGAGACTTAACCTCTGAATTCATGCATGCAGCCGCAGACATCATCCTGTGGAGGAACAAGAAGGTGTCGGCGTCAATCCTCGCCGGCGCGACGGCGGCGTGGGCTCTGTTCGAGGTGGAGGAGTACCATTTCCTCACGCTGGCCTCCTACATTGCCATCTTTGGCATGCTCATCTTCTTCATATGGACCAATGCTTCTGCGCTCATGAACCTGTAAACGTCCCTCCTTCCCCCTCGCTGTTAATATTCAGTCCTATCAAATTGATGTAGCATAATAGACGTGGGCATTATACAAGCCCATGTAACGACCTCAAACCAGGCCCACTAAATGCCAAATCAGCCCAAAAATATTTCTTTCCTTTTATTTTTTGGTTTGGAGATTATTCTTAATCCTTAGTCAAAAAAATTCAGGAAAAGTTTTTTGTGTTTTGTGATGGTAACTGCAGGCCGGTTCCAAGAATCCCTGAATCCGTCTTGTCCGAGAGAACCACCGTGCAAGTAATCCTGACCTTGCACAGCAGGCTAACCTGGTTCGTGTACAGGCTGTACGACATAGCGTGTGGAAAGGACATCAAAATGTTCATCTTGGTGAGTTATTATACATAAACAATTATGTTGTGTGTGTATATATATACACACAGGCGGAGCTGGGCCTCGGGTCACCCGGGCAATGGTCCGAGACCCAGCTAAGAAACTCAATGCATATTACTGTAGCAATAAACAGTAAAGGCATTGATTTTTCTTTGCAGTGGGTTGGGCCCGAGGCCGGGCCTCAGGCTGCCTATGCCCCTATGTATAAGTATAATAATAGAGGCATCATGGTGCCCAAACTCTATGATTAAGACTTTTCATCCATGATTAATTTAGCATGCTAAATCAATGACTTCCTTTCCAAATCGATGCCTTTCCGAATTAATGAATGTTAATAGCTTTGCCTGATATATTATACATCATTGCATTGGCACGCATCTAAAAGCAGAGAGATTTGGTGCCCAGATACTATGGTGTGTGTATAATTGATCTGTACCTGATACACGCACCCATCTGCTTGTGTACATGTTACAGACGGTGCTATCTCTGTACATAGCGTCAGTAATAGCAAGCTGCTACAGCTCCCTGACTCTCCTCTACCTTGGTAACTGATTAAGCATATCATCAGAATCTTCAGAAATTGCCAATTCTTAATGCATCAGATCAACTCATGGTATTCTTCCCATTGTTGTTTCGCAGTTGTCCTATGCACGATGACGCTGCCTGCGCTGTACGAGCAGTACGAAAGCGAGGTCGACCACATGGTCGCGAGAGGGATGCATGATCTCAGGAGCCACTTCGCCGACATGGATTCAGGTGTTCTGAAGAAGATCCCAAGAGGGACAGGAGCCGCTGCAAATTAATTAAGGAGAGCACGACCTATCGACCTAACTTGTGATGTCGATAAAAAAAAACGAATTAAGATTGCATCTCTCCAATCCCTGAAGATCTCAAAGAACTGTTAGTTAAGGCGTCCCCAATTCAGTAGTACAGAAAGCTGCCGATTAGTTCAGAGTAAGACCTGAAAGTTGCCGTCACATAATACATGCAACACTGATCGCTTTTACGGTGTTATCTAGTGCTGTATCTCTGTTCTTTTTACCCCGTTGGTTCTTTTCGCTTTTCTCGCCTTCGTGATCTGATCTGATCGCCATGAGCAGGGGAAGAGAGGACACGCATACTGATGCAAACTTTATTAAGTCTAGGGGTTTTTCGGCCTCTCTCATGCCACGTCATCGGGTTTACAAAAGAGTTCGCTTTTTCAAATACTTTTCTTTAATTAGCGCTGCGTCAGCCGTTGGATCGGACAGACTGCGCGATGCACGACCTTTGGGTGAGTGGCAGACCGTGCGATGCACAACCCACGGATGAGCTCCGCGCGTTTTCGGGAATCTTCGCGTCGCTCTCATCGTGGCACATCGCAGCTGTCTTTTTTGTAACTACGCTTGCGTGTTCCATTCTGTTACCCTCACTCTTGCTCTCAGTTCCTCTTCTTCGCCCACGTCGCACCCACCGCTCTTTTCCCTCTTCACTCACGCCGCCTTCCTCCTCTTTGGCAACACTGACTCCATCATCGTATGCCTCTTCTTCCCCTTTCTGTTCTGAGTGCTGTCTTTATTGAATTTCCCAGAAATTAGGTGTTGTCTTTCCTGTTCTGGGTGCTGTCTTTATTGAATTTCCCAAAAACTAGGTGTTGTCTTTATAAATTTTTCCAAATTTTTTTTTGTTCTCTCATGGACCTGAGATGCTGCCTCACTTGCTATTCTCTACCTGCTCCCTGGTTCCTCGCTCTTGCTCTCGGTTCCTCTTATTCACCCGTGTCGCACCCCGCCGCTCTTTTCCCTCTTCGCTCGCGTCATCCTCCTCCTCTTTGGCCGCGCTCTCTACTTCGACCATGGCCCTTTCGATCACGACTTCCACTTCGACTTCAATTCGGTCCTTCGACCACGCCCCTTCAACTACTGCATCGAATTTGACCATGGCATCAACGTCGACCACGACCATGACCTCGACATAAACCATGGCTTTGACTTCGTCCACGTCGACGTTGACCACGACCTTGATTTCGACCACGAACCATTGACTTTAACCATAGCATCGACTTCGATCACAACCCTTCAACCACAGTCTCGATATTGACGACGGCTTTGACATCGCCCACGTCGACTTCGATCATGGCGTCGACTTCAACCGCAGTTTCGGCCTTGACTACGGCCCTTTGACCACAGCCACGGTCTCGATCTCGAACACGGCTTCGACTTCGACTACATTGACTTCGACCACAACCATGGCCTCGACCTCGCACATGGCTTCGACTTCGACCATTGCGTCGACTTTGACCACAATGCCCTTCGATCACGATCTCGACTTTGACCACGGACCACGTTGTTTCGATCACGATATTTCGATGTTTCGATTATGATATTTCGACTAAACACTCCGATTTTTGAAGATTACATACGAACCCTTCCAAATTACATATAGATTCTCGATTTTTTTTAGAAAAACCATAAATAAAACCATACTTTTAATTTTTACTGAAAACCCTGTTTACGAATTATGGGCTTCCGTGTCTAGTTGTATTGAGGATTGACTGAGTTTAAAACACATGGGCTCCACCATTAATGGCGAAGCCGGAGAAGACAGCGACACACGCCTATCGGATAAACATTATATTCCGTCAGCCTGATGCAATGAAAAGCCTCTTGTGTTGATCATCTCGTTCAGAGGGATTGTATTGGACGCCACTCCTCGAATGACCCTCCTTAATTAGTCATTTGTCAATCTTACGGTCTATTCTTTTCAATTTCTAAAAAGTGTTTGTCGATTTTTTTTATAATAACTAGCTTTTAAATTAAATATCTTTTTAAAATAGGGTCTACTAATTAATTATAGTATATATTGTACCGACTTCATTTATATCGGCAAAAACCACACGTAAGTTTTTGTTACTATGTAATCTCTCGTACGAACAGCCCAAAAGCCATAAGCCACAGCCAAAAAATCATAAACTTCAGCCAAAAAGAATAGGCCCTTAAGTATTTAATCATCAATTAGTCATTTGTCTATCTTAGTATTTAACCCTCAATTAGTCATTTGTCTATCTTAGTATTTAACCTTCTCCGTCATACCAAAATAAAAAAGAAGGTGACAATACTGACAAGATGACACATCATGCACCATGGCCTGTTTCTTCGTCGTGGTTTTTTTCTTTATAGCTGTAGCTAAAGGTTTTTAGTTTTAGTATGAATATCTATATGAATGAATCTTATGTTGTATACAAAAGGCTGTTTTGAAGAAATATTTTAATAAATTATTTTTAAAAAATAATAAAATAATAATTGTATTTATTTATACAGAAAAAAATTATAAGCACCTGAAAAGAAAGGACCGTCAGTTCACTATGAACCAGTTGGCTACTGTAGGTTTGTCTCGGGCAAGTGCACGCAAAAAAGCCTTGGTGTTTGGCATCTTAGCTTTCAACGCTTTCGCGACAGGAGAGGCTGATTCACAGATCAGATCAACACAGTAATATAGTACTAGTACGAGCAGTGTACTACAGTGTTACAGTGTGACGTGCCAATACCTACAGTTGGTCAGCTTTGCTTGCGGTGGCCTTTGTACTTGCACAGTTGCACTAGCAAGTTTTGTCGTGCCACGCATTGGTGCAAAAGGATCAGGGCTATTGGAGCTTGATCTTGATACATACGCGCGTCGTCGTCCATTGTCACGTCAGGGAGAGGATGAAGTAATTGGAGCTTTGTGTGGATCGAATCTATCCGGTTCAACGTAATAGATTCAGAGAAGCCACCGCGTTTAGGCCCGCTCAAAGTGCTTTTTTAGTAGCTTATAGCTGAAAATTACTGTAGCTGGCTGAAAAAATACTATAGGTCTGTTCTTTTTTGCTGCAGCTTTTGGCTGAAATTTTTGAATTTTGGCTGTTTACGGTACATATTACGGAGCAATCGATACTCACTTGCGATTTTGGCTGGTACAGATGTTGGGCTTTTAACGTGTACTACGTTTAACTTGTAAACCCTGTCTTGAGAAAATACTCTGCTTAAAAGTTAGGTACTGTAGCGGCTGCGAAAAGCCGGTCGACTTGTGGCCAGCCAAACATGCCCATAATAGCTGATGGAAGCTTATTTAGTATAATTAAATTTAAAAAAATTAAAAATAGAAAAAACATGTTAGCCTATCATGTATAATGCAAACAAATACGAGAAAAACGAACCGTAAAAAAAGCTCAAAAAAGCCAAAAGTATAGAAAAAGATGAAATTTATGAATAGTTTAAAATAATCTAGAAGCTCAAGCCGAAACGAGCGAAACCCAAAGAATGTAGAATTAAAAAACAAAAAGAACAGGACCTTTCATATATGTGCTGACGTCGAAGACGATATCCAATTGAAAGGAGAACTCTCTTAAGAATAGTACTATATTGGTTATAGAAAAAAACATAATACATATATGTGAAGACGATCTCATTCATTGAACTAGTTTTTAGAGGAAGTTCAATACAACTTATAAGACTGTTGTTTTAGGGTTTACATACGGCAGTCCGTGGCCTTAATTGTGTTCAGCCCATTTAGACATGAGGTCCAAAGAGTAAAGTCGCTTGGATCTAAGACATACAGGCAGGTTTGATCCAACATTTGATATTAGAGCCATGCCGAGGATAAGGTCGGTGTCACCGTCAAGCCGCACCATTGTTGCCGGTGGTGGTTCGTCGAGGGTGCCAGGAAGAGAAAGCAACGTCTAGAGGAGTAAATTCGGCTGAACCTAGGCATATGACTAGGGTCTGATATAACATTTGGTATCAGAGTCGTGCTAAGGACAAGGTCAGTGTCGCCGCCAAGCCGCACCATTATTGCTAGTGGTAGTTCGTGGAGGGTGCCGGGAAGAGAAAGCAGCGTCTCTCTTCAATACCCTTTGTTGAACAAGACTAACTATGGCCACATGGACAATCAAGATAAAGGTGTTCATAAAGACCCAAGATATTTGGAAAGCTGTGGTGGGTGACGATATTGATGAGCACAAAGATCAGATGAACCTTACAGCCATCTTCCAAGGAGTCTCAGAAGAGACCCTCCTCCTATTCACCGAAAAAGAGACAGGGAAAGTTGTGTGGGATATGCTCAAAATGATGTACGTCGGTGCCAACCGTATCAAGGAGGCGCGTGTGCAGACCCTCAAGGTGAGTTCGAGGGTGTGCGCATGATGGAAACGAAGTCGGTGGATGATTTTACCATAAAATAAACGACTCTTGTCAACCAAATTTGCGGGCATGGTGACAAGATGGAGGATAGTTATGTTGTGAAAAAGTTTCTCCACACAGTCTCGAACAAGTACATGCAGATTGTCTCAACTATTGAGCAACTTAAGGACTTGAAGACAATAACGGTGGAAAATACGACCGGGCACCTCAAGATGTATGAGAAGCGTTTACGCGTTCCGGGCGACAACAACGACGACGAACACTTTCGTCTCACACGGGCCGAGTGGGTGGTTTCCCTCACACTTATAAGTTTATGGTTTTTTCTTCCCACAACTAATATGGGACTATTCCCAATACCCCCTCACATATTGACTGTGCACTTTCATAACCATGAAGTCTAAGGAGATGTTAGACGTCTGTACTCTGGTACCAATTGTAGAAACTAAGTTAAGAAACACACACGTGTTTTACTCGTGAACGCACACTCCACGAGGGAGATGCACACATAGGAAAAAAACTACTAAACTTACTATCTACACATGCAAGTTTTGTGAGACATAACGGCGCCTCATTTTTTCTTTGTTCTATTGTTCTCTTGCTCACCTAAAAAACTGATTATAGGTTGCTCTTTTATTGAGAACAAACGACGACAAAAACTCTAAATATCTTGAAGGGATTCTAAACCTACCTAAATATGAGACACTTTCCAAATCTGCCTAAATATGAAACATACTTTCCCAAAAATCTAAATATGCCATATACACAAAGATATCATACAAAACAATCTTGATTATTCCTAACAACCTCAGACGGCAAAACTAATCCCAGGAACTCAAGACCATGTGCGTTGTCCACGTCAATAGCTGCGTTATCCGTTATCGTTGAAAAATACAAACAAAAGCCATCAACCGCGGCACAAAATAGCGGGCCAAATTCTAGAAGCAATAGCTACCGTGGCATGATGAGCACTGTTACTGGCCGGCCGGCCGGGATGCCTGTGCCGTGCCGGTGGTATCGAGACCGGCGGTCGAGGCGAGGGCGAGCACACAAGACAGTGTTGCGCCTGATGAGGAGAGCATGGTTTGCTTTGCTCCATGTGTTCACCTCGAACCCACAGCTTTTGGCGTGCAGCAGGCAGGCAGGCAATCGAGCGGTCAAAAGAGAAGGCAAAGGAGAGCAGCGGCGGTGGAGTGGTCCGGTGCAGCATGATTGCTCGCTTCGCTTCGCTTGTCACAAACAAAGGCGACGACCGTGGTCTGTGAGAGGGAGGAAAACCATGCCGCACTTCGGCCTTTTGGGAGGCACGCTTGGGTTGGGCAAGGCAGGGCAGGGCATGCCTTGGCTTGGCTTGCTGCCGGTCGGATAAAGGAGGGGAGGACTCAGGAGGAGGCCCGCCTGCCTGCCTGCGGCGTACGACTAAACGCCCATGTGGGCAAAGGCACGGACGCAGCCGGGTGTTTCCCGTACTTGTTCACTTCAATCATGCTTAAGGTACGAGTGCTGCTCCTAGCTAGCAAACACATGGCGTTGCTTGCAAGTTTCGGGCAAAACCTCACGGACCATGGCTTGCAAGTTTTGTTGGGCTAATCCTAGCCCGCTTTACCAGCCACGCAACGCGGCGACGACGACGAAAGGACAGATTGATGGTTCATCCGACGGCAAGCGAGCAAAGATCCGCGGCCCGCACTGCCAGTCTCGTGGCTCTTGGCAGCATTCGGGAGAATCATCATCGCCTCTCACGATAGCGCCAAACCAGCGAGAAATCTCGTCTGCCGACGGAGACGCATGTGCACGGGCGGCGATGCAGCCGTGTCACCGTCCGTCACACGCCCCCATGTTCTTTTCCCCTCCTCCGCCGCCGCCGCAGCAGGCACACGGGGAGTCGACATCGGCAGGCAGGCGGGCATGTGCGAGGCGAAGCGGGAGCAGCAAAGCAACACGCACCTGAGCACCCAAAAGGGATCAGGCGGAGGAAGCAACCAGGGGTCCACGTGGCAGGCCGTCCTCGTGGGTCGGGCCCACGTGCAAGTGTGCCACCGGGTATCCATCCAGTCCAGCTTGGATTGCGTACGGGCCGTCGTGCGCTCTCCTCTCTGGCCTCTGCCAGCGCCAACGATGCGCGCCGTGCCGTTCCCCGCGCATCCCGATGCGAGCTCAAGCGCAAACTCCCCCAACCTTTCAGCTCCGGACCGGATCCAAAACACCCAATCCATCCGTCTCCTACTTGGACTAGTACCACCGAGTATATCTCCACCAATACCAGTACGCAAACGCACTGGCACTTTGAATAGTAGTAGAAGAATTGCAACCGTAAAGCTAGCCATGTTGGTGGGATCACTCATTGTAGTACTATTGTATATGCCAACTATAGCAACTCTCCGTTCATACAACACTCAATTTTCTAGGCGGCAAAGGAGGCTTGTGCATGGGCAGAGCTGAACTATGAGCCTGATCTTTTCCTCTGAAGCTGACGGCTTTTAGCTTTTGCAATAGTATCTAACTTTCAAACGGAGTATTTTCTTAAAACGAAGTCTACAAGTTAAACGATGTACATATTAAAAGCCCAACATATGTACAATCCAAAATCGCAAGTATCTCTCTTCGTAATCTGTACCGTAAACAACCAAAATTCAAAAATTTCAGCCAAAAACCGCAGCCGTTGCCAAACATGCCTTGGACTCCAATAGAACAATCCTCGTTTACTCCGGCTTGGGGGCTTTTCCAATCCGGTTTGGACTTCTTGTCTTCCAAGTGCAAGAATGAACGCGCGGGATTTTAATGTTAGTTTTTTTTTAGCTTTTTCAGCTTTCTTGATTTTGCTTTTTCTCTCTCCATTTTTTCTGTAAATTATACGTAAAGGTATAACAATATTTTTTTTCTTAACTTTAAAAAACAACAACTGAAAATCTCAACTAAAATATAACACACAGAAACGGCGAGCCGAAGCAGATTGAACGGCCCCTGACGATTTGGCAGGCGAGGGGGGAGATGAACGATCATTAGATTGATCAATTAGCTTTGGCGTGGCGCCAAAAGAAAGTGCTGCCTCTTTGGCCGAAGCAATCGATTAGCGCCATCTATTGGAGATCGCAAAGCTCCACCGGGATCTCACTACCGAAGAATAAGATCCCCGGCAAATCACATCATCAGCACCGGATAATCAAGTGCCTAGAAAAAAGAGGCCCGGTGCGTCCTGTCATGGTGGCATTTCGCTGAAAATTCTCGAAGGGATCCTTGACATGGTCTCAGGGTAATTATATGTTGGCTAAACAGTTTGCATGTTTATCCCGGGCAGTTTGCAAGTTTATTTGCAGATCAAAAGCCCTAGCTCTATGCAGATGTGAAGCTCAACAGAAAAAGATTTAACTTCTCCCAACATACCCCGATTGAATTGGTTGATCCATCACATCGACAAAAATGAGTCCCCATATGATCTCATTAACATTATTTCTCCTTACATGAAAATCCAGATAGGATCATTTCAACAAATGTGTTAATCCACAAGAAAAATTCAGGATGAGAACCCCATCAAATATCATCATTTTGCAAAACCTGGTACAAAGGGGGCAGAGGGCTATAAGGAGCATAGGTAAAAATAAATTCTGGGCTACTTCAAATTTGTTGAATCTTCCCACTATAAACTTCTTGTTTTCCCAGGACCGTTTGCAAACAGAACAATACAGACTGAACATAGTGTGATGTTCATGCTGACTCGATGCGCAAATGAACAGTCTACAGAGCGATATACACCATCCAGAAGAAATAATACACCTACACTTGCCAGCCACTCGTACTGCAATTCAAACGCAATTGAAGCAAAGGCAAGCACGCACGGAACAAAAGTGACCCAGTTGCAAGAAAATTCAAGTCAATGTATCAAACCACAAGAAACACATCAACATCAATATCAAAGTACAAAGATGGGACCGATGTATATATGATATTTAACTCGAATGAAGTTTCTACAAGCAAACTAATGATACTTATCTGACAACTCAACCTCAGCAACTTCCATGAGTTCAAATATACAGAGGGCTGCACAAATGACTAAGTGCTTGATTCGGATTTTTACTGAATTTTTTAGACACTATATATTTATTCAAAAATAAGAAGAAGACAGCAATTGGAATTGGAATCCAACACTTCACACTCTTCTCCCCACTTACTCCAACATTGGCAATTGGCTTCTCCAGAACCAATCACAAACACCCTCTCTGTCTCACCAACACAGGAACCACCATCTCATTTTGATCTTATTTTTGAACCACCTCTAACCCAATGCCCAGAACCATACTTAGTTTGATCCCAAATGCACAGCTGCCTAATAACACCATCCACTGTTCGCCAACGACTCACGTAACATGTAATAACAGTAATGACAAGTAACAGCAGGGTAACTACTCTTCTAGGATTCGCAACATACCAGAATTCACCGATCCTTGAGCTAAGAGCGAGTCTGCTTCACATCAGCTTGGCCAGCATCGGGTAAGCCAATGGGCTGATACTGAGCTGGCAATGTTGGAGGTGCTGCTGCCTGCGAGTAGAAGACCTGTGCGCGCGTGGGATCAGCATACTCATACCCAAAGTTGCCTGCCATGGTCGCTCCAGGTTGCGCCACGGGATGGTGGTGGGATTGAATAACATGATGGTAGCCCATCCCAGCGTATGCAGGCGTTGTAGTAGGCACTGGTGCAGGGGCAGCGGCTGCAGCAGTTCGGTACAAACCAGGTTGCTGCAATTCAGGCTTCACAGCCATCTGAGGGATCGGCATGGTTGGCTTTGGCACGGTGTCAGCAAGGGTGGGAGGCGGCACAGCGGCTGCAGCACCAGCAGGAACGCTATACGGCTGAGGCGCATTCTGACGCATAGGAATGTAGTACATGCCAGTATTTGGGTCGAATGTGTGCGACTGTTGCGGCTGTGGCACGGGCTGCGGTGCTGGCTGAGGGACAGGATGGTGGTAATAGGATTGGATTGGAATGTACGTGCCAGTGGCTGGGTTGTGAATGAAATGCTGATTCCCCGCTGTGACATACTGCTGTGGAGCTGGCGGCTGCGGCTGGGGCGGTGGGGGTTGCTGCTGTGGCGGCGGCGCATGCATCTGCGCGTAGACATATCCAGCTGGGGGCTGTGCGGCGGCGGCTGCTGCAGCAGCATCTGGAGCTGGCACTGGGACGCGATAGCTGGCAGCATCGGCACCCACCGGAATGTCTCGCTTCAATTCGCTTGGAGGCGACCTATCATTGTAGTACATGGCCCTGAAACATTTGATCGAACACATGGCCGGCATAAGGTTTCCTTCTATTGCGTAATCCCAGCACAATAGGTTAAAAATTGCTCGTATTTACGCTACCTGTTGGTGGAGTCGGCGACAGGTGGAACCTCTGGCCTTGGTGGCTGCGGCTTCCGACCTCCGCCGCCGTGATCGGACTTGTCGTCATCGGAGAACACTCGGCTGGACGCCTCCGAGGGCGAGATGCTGGCCGTTGGCACCGCCATGGCGGGGATCGGCACCTGCGGAGGTGGTTGCGTGTATCCTACTACAGGCGGCACCGGCTGCTCGGAGATCCCCATCTGGGCGAAGTGATCCTCCAAGGCAGCTGGTGGCCCGACGCGGCCGTCAGGCGGGCGATCCTCGGGCCGCACCCGTATCGGCGGCAGATTCGATAGCGACGGCGCCGAAGACGTCGATCCGAACGAGGAGTTCTTGTCCAGCATCGGCGAGTCGGGCACCGACTGAACGTCGTGCGGGTGCCTCCCCGCGGCAGCGGCCGCAAGCTTCTGCTGGTTGGCGCGCTGGTCCTCCGCTGGACCGGAGTTAACCACCCCGCCGCGTGAGTGCGTGGAGGAGTCGTCCTCGAGGCCGAGGAGGCAGTTGACGGAGGCGGAGTCGGTGGAGATCCTCCGTGGGATGCTGTCGAGCGAGCCGGAGATGGCGCTGTTGAGGGCATCGACGAACCAGTACTCGGAGTTGGAGGAGTCGTCGAGTAGGGAGCCGAGAGAGGAGGAGGACTCGGGCTTGGCCGGGAAGAGGAAGAGGCGGATCCGAGAGGTGCGGGAGGAGCCGCCGCCGGAGGAGGCGGCGGCGATGCGGTCGTACTCGTCGACGAGGTTGTCCAGGTCCTCGTCGGTGGAGACGGAGATGAGGGAGTCGAGGTCCTCGTTGGGGAGCTGGTACTTGAGGGTGAAGGGGCGGCCGCCGAGGAGCGAGCGCGAGAGCCGCGCGTGGACGTCGGCGAGAGTGGTGTTCCGGTCAACGGCCACTATCCGGGTCTCCCCGTTGAGGTAGCAGAGCGACTTGTCGGTCGGCCTCGGCACGATACGGCCGCCGAAGCTGCACATGAGGCGCATCCGCCCGCCCCCCGCCGCCGCGGACGGGAAGGGCTCGTCCCACGAGTCGCCTCCGCGGCTGCGCGGCGAGGAGTCCGTGGAATCCGGGTAGCCGGGGCCGGGGCCAGGGCCGCCGCCTCCGGCCGGCATCACCGAGTCCATGAGGGGAAGGGAGGGAAGGGATCCCGCGGGGTCTTGGATGAGCTGTTTATGTTTGGGTTTTGGGGGAAGGGGGGCTGTTGGGAATACGGGGTGGGGAATATAAGAGAGGAGAAAAGGAAAGCAGAGAGAGAGGAGGAGGGAAGCGTAGCGAAGGAGGGTGGTGGGCCCCGCCGCAGGAAAGAAATATCGCGAGTTCTGGAGGAGGAGCGCTGGCTGTTTTGCTCTGCGGCCCGCCGGAGAGAAATATGGGTATTCCTAAGCATCGGACGTTCGATCCCTACAACTTTTTTTTTAATGTTTACAATATTTTTCATCTACATTTATAATATATTTTTATCTGTATTTTTTAATATTTTTTATTTCGTATATACAATATCGACTTTAGTATTACATATTTTTGCTGTATATATTGATTAAAATTAGTGCACATATTATCTAAAAATATCGCATCGAAACATATGATGTGAATACTCACATTGTTCTTTCTTTCTTTGTTGTATATATTACTGATAAATATTGTATACATAGACGATAAATGTTATAGATAGAAACAATCACACCGTTCTTCGTTTTTTATTTCAAATATAGCCGAAAATTCTACTCCGATTCTCTCTCCTTGGCGCCAACGAAAGTTCTATTTGATTATTCAGCGGCAAGATGTCAAATTTTCAGATGTATTTGTATTTTTTTGGCTTCATGAATTCTTATGTAGTCTAAGTCTCACGAGTCATGTCACGGGGGGAGAACTAAAACCTGTTCAAGGTTTTCATAGCCTTGAGAAGGCCATTCACGCAATCTCTCAAGGCCCTTGTGGATCCCCAAGATCACCCAGGACGACTTGGAGGTCCCGGTCGAGAGAGGAATGACGAATATATGAAGAGGAAACCAAGGGCGAGCTAAAAAGAAAGGTGGTCGGCCCTACCGCAGGAAGTGTTATCCCAAGTTAGGGCATCTCCAATGGTTATAGCTAGCAACTAACTATAAGACTTCCACATCATCTATATAGTACACACTAAAGTTAGCATTCTAAAGAACTATCTATAAGGATAGCTATTTGATGCTTACATGCACACACAGAATTTATGGAGGCTGCCTCGTTTGGCGCTATAGACTATCTCTAGAGCTGTAGAGAGCTGTGTTCTCTTTCTTCATTTAATATCTTCCACGTAGGACAGTTGATGACATGGACTCTCTTGTAGATAGCTGCTATAGACCCATTGGAGATGCTCTTATGCTGGGCTATTTTGCGGCCTATGCTCTCCGTATCTATGAGTCTGATTTGTTGCTATGACAAATAATTGATGATAGTGAATGATGTTTTTTATTTTTAGAGTAAGTTTTTATACAAATAAATCAAATGATGATGAGCTAATAAGGCTCTTTGAAAACTATTATGATAAATCACTTCAAAAACGGAATCGGATTCTCTACAGTCACGTCGCGTACGGCGACTATAGAGTGAATTCGCGAATCTCAGCCGTCCGATCGGGGAAAGAGCGGACCAGATCAGTTTTGCTACAGTAAATTTACTGTAGTTAAAGTAAATTTTTACTGTAGCTACAGTAAAATTTACTGTAGCAACTGATCTGATCCGCTCTTTTCTGATCGGACGGCTGAGATTCGCGAATTCACTCTACAGTCGCGTACAATCTCATTTCTTCAAAAACAGGTCGAAGAAGCATGAAAAGAATGGAGCTTAACCACGGCGGCTCTGCTTTCTTATTGAGGCTACAATATTTTTCTCTTCTGTTGTACGGCCATGGGGAGTGTCCTCCGGGGTTGGTTAGGCCCTGTTTGGAATGCGGGAATTTTTCCTGATTCCTGCGGGAATTGAACTGTTTCCTGCAAAATTCCTGCAAAATTCCTGTGAAATTCCTCTGTTCCAAACAGGCCCTAAGTTTGATGATAGGTGTCATCTATTATTTGATTATGTCATTTGCAAAATGTTCAAATTTCTGGTGTATTTGTATTTTTTTGGCAAGCGTTCGAGATGCAAATAATATAGGTTGAAAACCATATGAAAGTTCAATCTCAAAACACATGCTACTCTGTATAATAAAAGGTTAGTGTAAATCACTTGCTATTTTTTAGGATTCGAGGTTACAAAACAACAGGGAAAAGATCGCCCTTCACAAACAATGATGTATAACATGGCCGACGACCTATATTAAGAAATTCTCGCTCAATAAATATAGCAACGCACAATATCAACAACACCAGTTTTAAAACAATAAATAATCATTTGGATGTTCGTCAATTACCTGGGGTTACTACATTGGGATGCCGCGTTGTAGTCATTGCCACCGAGTCACGTTCATCACTGTTACAAGCAAAAAGTAAAGGGTGCCAATATATAGATGCTTGTTCATACAGAGATACCTTTACAGCAAAAGACATCTATTCTTACCACCCCTCTTCATCTATAAATATGTATCATGTACAGACTCAGATTAAGAGAATCAACAGTTCTTTTGCATACACTTATCTCCATCTTTTAAAACACGTTATCAGCACACGATTCTCTCCAAATCGAGCGACACGCTCTGCCATCCACACAAATACAGCAGAGTGGAAAAGAAGACAAGATTGTACGGGAGTCGATCTGATGGATGAGGAAATGTGCCTAGTGGATAGCGGTACTACTAACTCTATACTCAGGGAGATAAAATATTTCCAAACTCTCACAAAGAACAAAGGAAATGTTTTAACAATCGCTGGACGCGATGCTGTAATAGTTGGCACCGGTTGGGCCACTATTATGCTTCCTATGGGTACATCAATAACAATTGAGGATGCACTCTTGTATCCCGATTCAACTCGTACCCTATTGAGTTATAGAAATATCCGTAAGAATGGGTTTCATGTTGAAACTCATGAGGACAACAATGAGGAGTTTCTTCTCATAACAAAAGATCACGGATATGGCAAAGAGACACTTGAAAAGTTTCCCTCACTCCCGTCTGGATTGTACTACACATACATCAAACTCGTACCACATGTTGCTTACAAAGTAATTTTCCAGAATGTTAACGCATTCCAAACTTGGCATGATCGTCTTGGCCATCCTGGAATAGGGATGATGAGGAAAATTATAAGCAATTATGTTGGTCAAACTTCAAGTGATGCAAAATTTTCCCAATCCTCATATTTTATGTGCACCGCATGTGCCACTGGGAAATTAATTTTGAGGCCCTCTTACCTCAAAATTCATGCCGAACCTCTAAAGTTCCTTGAACGCATTCAAGGTGACATATGTGGTCCCATTCAACCATTATCTGGCCCGTTCAGGTATTTCCTGGTTCTAATAGACGCATCTACACGATGGTCTCATGTGTGCCTTCTTTCCACACGAAACCATGCATTTGCTAAAATTGTTGCACAAGTTATCAAACTTAAAGCACAATATCCTGAACATCAAATCCGATCAATCCGAATGGATAATGCTGCTGAATTTTCCTCACGTGCCTTCAATGATTATTGCATGGCTTTAGGAATTCAAGTTCAGCACTCGGTCCCATATGTTCATACTCAAAATGGGTTGGCAGAGTCTCTCATCAAGAGAGTGAAACTTATTGCAAGACCTTTACTACAGAATTGCAATCTACCAACATCATGTTGGGGTCACGCAGTCTTACACGTTGCTGACTTGATTCAATTGCGTCCAACTGCATACCATGCAACCTCTCCGTTGCAACTAGTACGTGGAAATACACCAAATATTTCCCATCTGCGGAAGTTCGGTTGCGCTACATACGTACCGATCTACCCACCGCAGCGTACATCTATGGGCCCACACAGGAAATTGGGGATCTATGTGGGATATCAATCTCCGTCGATCATTAAATACCTGGAATCCCATACAGGGGATCTATTCACTGCCCGGTACGCTGATTGTATCTTCAATGAAGATCATTTCCCGGCATTAGGGGGAGGAATTGAAAACCACAAAAAAATATCAGGAAATCAATTGGGATGCCATAGACATCTCCAACTCTGATCCACGTACTTCTGAAACAGAACTCCAAGTTCAGAAGATCATTAATTTGCAACACATTGCAAATAACATGCCAGATGCATTTACTGATTATAAGGGTGTTACAAAATCCTACAATCCTGCGAGAAATGTGCCGGAAAGAGTAGAGGTACCAAATAAAACTACTCAACTCCAAAGTAAGAGGGGGAGAAGTACGGCTATTTCCACAGATGCATCTTCTAGCAAGCAAAGGAAAAGGAAGAACAATTCTTCTAACCCAGTAAATGCAACTCAACCTCACGTTGAGAAACAACCTGTGGAGGTTCTACCTTCACATTTCATATCAACAGTGCACTCAATTACTGATGTTGGGACATCGGAACGCCCTGATGCAATCATTTTGGGAAATAATGATACATCACAAGGGGTGCTTGAAACTTCCATCAATTATATTGAATCTGGAGAATCATATGACAGAAAGTCTATAATTGTCGACATCTATTTCTCTGAAGCAATTGCAGAAATCATCCAAAATGATCCAGATCCTAAGACCATGGCAGAGTGCAGAAAGCGCTCGGACTGGAATCAATGGAAAGATGCAATTCAAGCAGAGATAACCTCGCTCACTAAAAGAGAGGTATTCACTCATGCAATACCTACACCTCGAGGAATCTTTCCTGTGGGATTCAAATGGGTTTTCGTCCGGAAACGGAATGAGAACAATGAGGTGGTGAGACATAAAGCGAGGCTTGTAGCACAAGGGTTCACGCAGAGACTCGGCATTGATTTCAATGAAACATATTCTCCAGTTATGAGTGGAATAACATTCCGATATCTTATATCTCTGGCTGTTCAAAATAGTCTATCTATGCAGTTGATGGACGTAGTGATTGCATATTTATATGGGTCACTTGATTCGGACATATATATGAAGGTCCCTGATGGAATCTTTATACCGGATCCAAACGCAAATCGCAACATGTATTGTGTAAAGCTTCAAAAGTCACTCTACGGCTTAAAGCAGTCGGGAAGAATGTGGTATAACCGACTTAGTGAGTTCCTTTTGCAGAAGGGATACACTAACAATGATGATTGTCCATGTGTTTTCATCAAAAAGTCCCAAACGGGATTTTGCATCATATCAGTATATGTTGATGATTTAAATATCATCGGCAACCCACAAAATATTGATGAAGCACGCAATCATCTAAAGACGGAGTTTGAAATGAAGGATTTGGGTAAAACCAAATTTTGCTTAGGTATACAACTTGAGCACCTTCATACAGGCATTCTAGTGCATCAATCAGCCTATGTCCAGAAAATATTGGAGAAATTCAATATGGACAAAGCATATTCATCGAAAACCCCCATGGTTGTTCGATCTCTAGACAGGGACAAAGATCCATTTAGACCCCGAGATGACAATGAAGAGCTATTGGGACCTGAGGTTCCATATCTCAGTGCCATCGGAGCGCTTATGTACCTTGCAAATTGCACCCGGCCGGATATCGCATTTGCAGTAAATCTACTTGCTAGATATAGCGCTGCTCCAACCAAAAGACATTGGGTAGGAGTGAAGAATATCCTTAGATATCTTCAAGGCACTAAAGATCTCGGTCTATTCTTTCAGAAGAATAACAATGTGGATTTAATAGGATATACATATGCTGGCTATTTATCATATCCCCATAATGCCATATCTCAAACAGGTTTTGTATTTTTACACGGTGGAACAGCCATCTCTTGGAAGTCTTCAAAACAGACTCTAGTGGCTACATCCACTAATCATTCTGAAATAATTGCATTATATGAAGCATCACGTGAATGTGTATGGCTTCGCAGAATGATTAACCACATACAACAATCTTGTGGTATAGGTGCTATTGCATCACCTACCATTATCTACGAAGATAATGCTGCTTGCGTTGTTCAAATGCAAACGGGTTACATAAAGAGCAATATCACAAAACATATTGCTCCTAAACTATTTTACCCACATGAATTGCAAGAAAGTGGAGAAATAAATATTCTGCAAACTAAGTCTTGTGATTATCTCGCAGACTTATTCACTAAGTCATTACCAACCTCTACATTCCAAAAATGTGTTTATGGAATTGGTATGCGAAGACTATGTGATTTGCAGATATCAGGGGGGGAAATCTCCTAAGATTTAACCCGTTCAATATAAATGTTGTACTCTTTTCCCTTTATGAGTTTTTCCTCTAAGGTTTCTCATTAAGGTTTTTAATGAGGCAATATGACAACGTAATCATAAATATGTTATATCTCTATTTTCCCCACAGGGGTTTTTAAGGAGATATAATCATATATATGCCATATCAAATTTTCTCCTTAAATTTTCCCATTGGGTTTTAAAGGAGTTTTTCATGGCATATCTACTTTATATGTTCTCCTCATATTTTTCCCCTACAGGGTTTTGGAGGAGTTTTTTTCAAGATGATGAATCAAGATGATCATATGAAGATACATTGGTCAAGGGGGAGTGTTACAAGCAAAAAGTAAAGGGTGCCCAATGTATAGATGCTTGTTCATACAGAGATGCCTTTACAGCAAAAGACATCTATTCTTGCCACCCCTCTTCATCTATAAATATGTATCATGTACAGACTCAGATTAAGAGAATCAACAGTTCTTTTGCTCATCACCCTGCCAGACAAGCAGCCATCAACACAGGCTACGGGTCTTCTTTTTCTGCTTCAGGTTTTGGTTTTTCCCTTTACAGCAAAAGACATCTATTCTTGCCACCCCTCTTCATCTATAAATATGTATCATGTACAGACTCAGATTAAGAGAATCAACAGTTCTTTTGCTCATCACCCTGCCAGACAAGCAGCCATCAACACAGGCTACGGGTCTTCTTTTTCTGCTTCAGGTTTTGGTTTTTCCACCACGGATCTTCTATTTTTATCTTCTAAAAATTATTTTTTAATTTTTCTATAATAACTACCTTTTAAACAAAGTGTCTTTTTAAAACGTGTTCCGGAAGTTGATTGTAGTATACACTGTAGCGACTTCATTTATATCGGCCAAAAACCACGTATAATTTTTTGTTACTCCGTACTCCCTCTCACGAATAGCTAAAAATCCATAAGCCACACCTATAAATCGAAACCAAAAGAAACAAACCCAATAAAGTACTTTCTACAGTAACTAACTTTTAAATGGAGTGTCTTTTTAATACGGGGGTTTACATGTTGAAAGTAGTACACACTGTAGGGACTTCATTTATATTGACCAAAACTACATACGAGTTTCTCTTACTGTTAGACCATGTGGATGGTTATAAATAAAAAGATGATGAATAATTGACATTTGGTTTATTTTGGATTTTATGTTTGTGAAAGACTTGGTCGTTTGCAGTTGAAGTCGTTGTCCTTGAGTGATCGTGCACAATTTCGGGTCACAGACGCTACTCTACGACCACGGCAACAAACGCTCTATGACCATGGCAACAGACGCTCTACGACCATGACAACAGACGCTATACAACCACGGCATGCTTTCAAACAACAGATTTCAGACTACGACCACAGACTTCAAACATCAGACATTATGCTTCGACCACAACATGAACACGACTACGACTACGGCATGAGTGTTTACGACTTGGTGGTCGGCAGGAGTTTTTACGACCACGGCATCAGAACACAGACAATCTTACGACCACGGTATGCTACGACCACGTTCAGACTACCTTCATGGTTGTAGGTTTCGCAGACTGCTTTCATGGTCATAGTTTTTGCAGACTACCTCCATGATCGTAGACTTGGTAGTTTGGTCGATACTCGTAGACTTCACTGTCCGCTGTTTTGTCCTCGGTCGTCGGAGACTTAGCAATCGGTTGCCATTGGCTTCACGGTCGGTACTCGTAAGACTTCATGGTCGATACGAATGCTTCACTCATATGATCGTCGAGTACATCGAGTACTCGAGTTGGGCCAATGGTTGTCTGGTCGGTGAGTGGTGGTCATTGATGAATGGTCGTTGCTTGAGGTACTCGTAGTCGAAGGACTCGGTACTCGATAGAAGTGGTTTCACGACCACGGCAAAGTGGTTGGGTGTTGGAATGTGTTTGTACTCGTAGGTTTCGAGTACGTGTTGCGGCTATGACTCGGTAGTCAGTACTTGATAGTCGGTATGGTTTACGAGTACTCGTGGATTACAAGTTAGCGGTCGTATTGGTGGATTTGATGGTTTGTTTCGGTTAGCAATAGGATTGTGTGGTCGTAAACGATATAGTGCATGGTCGTAGGTGGTAGCGATAGAAGTAAACAACTTGGGGAATGGTCGTAGGAGGTTTGGATCTTGTCTGGGGGTAGACAAGGGTGTGTTGTGCTAATGAGTGCTGTCAGGAGTTGGTTTCTTTTGTCTTTGCATGTGCAGGTGGGCATAAAGGCAGTCATGGTCGATGACGAGGAGAACCGGGACTAGGAGAGGGTAATATGAGGTCCAGGCGGTTGGGATGTCACGCGAGGTGGTCAAGCTCATGTTGAAGCACATGGAGGTCAAAGGTGGGTGCTGCGTGGAGACGATTGCAATCGGTGACAAGGAAGACCGCGACTAGGAGGGGATAATCTGAGGTCTAGGCGGTTAGGTGGTCACGCGAGATGATCGGGCTCACGCAAGAGCATGCGGTGATGGTGCGCGATGAAGATACAGGTGGGGATATCCTGGAGGCTTCATCGCGTGTGAAGTATAGAGTCGTGGATGGAGTCCATAATCTGTACGAAGTGGTTAAAACCCGTGTTAGGAAGGGTTTCGGGTCCATTGATTTGAGGAAGAGATAAAGTACGAGTCCAGGTGGATAGTGACACGGTTTTGAGGTGTTTGTGTTGAACACGTCTTGTGCACTGGCTATAAAATAAGGGAGGCTATAGGCTAGTGCGGCGAGAGTTTTGGGGCTTTCATGGAGAAGGTTTTTAGGGGTGCTGTGAGGCGCTTTGTAGCCAAGATCTAGATGATGAAATAAAAGATCAGTTTTCTTCATCTCCGACCACTTTTAGAGCATTGCTCCTTCCTCTCTATTTTCTGTGCTCTGTTTTTGTCTTCAGCGCATCTCGTACAGGCGGTGGTCAATCGACTGGAGACGTCGGGTGGAAGGAGGTCACGACTACGTGTGTCGTGGTCGTGCCGAGCGATCATAGTGAGCGGTCGTATGCGAGCACAAGCGAGCAGTAGTGGTCGTTGTCTTCTTACGGTAATTCAGATTGTTTTTGTTTCTCTGCATATGTTGTGATTTCAGGTGATAAAAAGCAGAGACAATCATTCACCTTCTCTGATTATGCCATACGATCCTACACTTACTCCGTACTCCCTCACAAACAGTTAAAAATTATAAACCGCGGCCATAAGCCATAGCAAAAAAAAGTGAATCCTATGATTTCCTTTAGAGAAAAATATAAAAGAAAACCTGGCTTGAATGGCCCCTACGGCCTGTCGTGAATGTGGGGATGAGAATCGAAGGTATTTACATATATTTACTATTAGAAGCAAAAAAAGATGAGTTAGGGTCGTTGTCTTTGGGCAAAATTTGAAGCTAGAGCCCCTTATCAGGCATCAAACACCCCAAATTTCTGCTCTTCTATTCTCTCTAGAGCCAGCTTCTTTCAAAATTGGAGTCTAGATCCCAAAAACTTTAGAGCTCGGCCAAGCAAACATCCCAGATGACCGGATGCGTGGGGTGCTTTACCAACGAACTCTTTTTTGTAAGTTACAGACTGTATGTTGCATGGGATGTTTTGCATGGGATCTTACCAGAAAAGTCGAGTTGTTTTTGTTAGCCTACCTACCCAACTGCTTATACCCTTTTCAAAACAGAAATCTAACATCAAAAGGATTCTAGAGAAACAAGCGAAGCCCTAATATCCTTTCTTCTTTTCAAATTCGACGGATTGCTTGGTCTGTTTGCGACTTTGGTTCAGCTTGAAACGACAAATCCACAAGGTTCACTGCAATCGACATCGAATGATAGAATCGTACTAGTAGACTTTTTTTTAAGCAATGAACTAGTGGAAGCCTGCAGGGCAGAACGCTGAACGCCAAAGGAAAAAAAATACAAATGCAAGATCCAAGATTTGTGATTGGTGTTGGACAAGGAGATGCGTTAACCGTCTCGGGAATTGAACCAGCAGGCTGCCAGACGGATCAAATCAACAAATCAAATCAAATCAAGTCGATCGGTGAAGGAATGGAGATTCATCTCCGGTTACCTCCCTGCCGTTCCAATCGTATCGCTAACTTTTCTCGTTTGGTTACCCAGGGGCGTTCGCATGGGCCACGGTCCGTGGCTTTGAAGTAAAAAATAAATAAATAGTAACGGCTAAAAAAATATTTATAGAAAAGTATGTAAACGGTAAGAAAAGTGACCAAGAGTTAATAAGTAAGACAAAAGCGAGAGAAGTAGGATGTGTGATTTTATATTTTTCTATCTTTCTCTTTAAAGCAAGATGAAAACGAAAAAAATAAAAAAAAAATCATTTCGAGAAGTTGAATATTTATATTGCTTTTTTACCTTCTTCAAACAAAAAGCCAAAGAGACACCACTATGAACGAGCATAAGTAGAAAGTACTTACAGTCACTCTTTTCTATCCATATTAAACAGAAGCCAGAAGAGATTAATATGAATGGGACCTAAGTAGAAAGTGCTCGACATCAACTCTTTTCTGTCCAGATTAATGGTGTAAGTGTAACCCCAGACTGACGTACAGTGCAGGGCACCTTAAATGCTTGATTTATACGTAGTAATAGCACTAGTATTCGAATAATATACGTCCTTTTATGTTTTTTATCGTGTGACGTAGAGGTTAGGTATCGCGTACAGAATAATACCCAGCTGGAGAAAAGCGAGTTCTTGCGTGGCAAAAGCGTACGAGAAAACTGAACTAATCTACAAAAAACGGACTTTCATTTTTAATGGTGAAGCGTATATAATCTTAGTTTATGGAGTACGTACGTACGCGACATACGTTCGTGCTCCTCGTTCTCCAAACATGCTTAGGTTAGGAACACTAGGATGGATGATGATCATCATGATCAATAGATTCCTAATTGCTAGTAATTGATTGGTCAACTTGGGTGATGTACGTGCTCGAACGGGAGAGAAAAACAATGATATCATGTGGTGAGGTCGTTCCAGGGTGATAGAGCAGAATGGACACGAGTGAATCAATAAAAAAAAACTAAGCTAATGCCAAGACTCAAGGATGCATGCAGTATTTCCCGTCGTCGTTTTTTTGGGCAAACGCACGATGGCCCGACCGGACCGCCTTCTGCTTGAAGCGAACGCCTCGGTCGCTGGATCGATCATTTCTCATCCCAAGCCAGCAGAGCCGCAGATAGATGATTTCCGGACCGTCCAAGGTCGATCGCCATCGCGGGGCCTACGTGTGCGAGCTGAGAGACGTAACGATTAAACCGGAGGTCGTTTTCCTCGGGCGCGTACAGTGACGAGCCGGGGTCGGAAGGGCAGGCCGCACAGGCCGGCAACGCGAGAGAGCCAACCAGCGAGCCAACGTCCGCGTCCGCCTCGAGAAAAAACGTCGCGTCGAGCGCCCGAACCCCCCGCGCGTCCGCGGGCGCAGGCCTGCCGCGACCGCGACGTTTTCTTTGCGACCCGCGCGCGCGAGCTAGCCGACGGAAGGATCACGCAAAAAAACCCCTGTGTGCCAGGAAAAATTCTATCGTGCAACGGTTACATAAGAGAGTTTGTGTAACTAGCGAAGCAGACGATGACGCGTGGCACATATGTACTGTAGCAATACGGGAGATACACTGTACCAATACTATAGTCCGTACAAAAAATTATATTTTAAATTGCTGTTAGATTACCGGACTGTATAGAAAATATATTTTAAAAATAGCTGCTACATTATTTTGCCACGTGTCATCGTCTGATTCTACTGTGTCACTGTTGCACAGCCGGCTTTATGTCACAAGCCAATCCGGGGCTGCCACGTGGGCAAAAATTCACTGTGGCAATAATATAGCAATACGGAAACGATATTTTTATTTGTTTTTAATGGCTGCTACAATGTATATTGCTACGTATCACAGTTCTATTGGCTTATTATATCAACTCAGTTGTATCGCCGTTGTATATTAGAATATTTCCCGCTGGTGAGGTGGGCGCGTGCGCGGTCGGGGTTCCGCTTGCGCGGCACGTTGCCATGCCTTGCTGTCGCGTGGCAACGGTTACATAAAAGAGTTTGTGTAACTAGCGAATCAGACGATGACACGTGACACATGTGCACTCTAGCAATACTGGAGATGCACTGTAGCAGTACTATAGTCCGTACAAAAATAATATTTTAAACAGCTGTTAGAATACTAGACTGTACGAAAAATATATTTTAAAAATAGCTGCTACAGTATTTTGCCACGTGTAATCGGCTGATTCTACTGTGTCACCGTTGCACAGCCGGCTTTGTGTCACAAGCCAATCCGAGGCTGCCATGTGGGCAAAAATTCACTGTAAAAGTACTGTAGCAGTACGAAAACAATATTTTTCTTTGTTTTTAATGACCGTTATAGTGTATATTGCCACGTATCATAATTCTATTGGCTTATTACATCAACTGCCGTTGTATATTAGAATATTTCCCGCTGGTGAGGTGGGCGCGCGCGCGGTCGGGGTTCCGCTTGCGCGGCGCGCTGCCATGCCTTGCTGTCGCGTGGCCCGGCACGGCATCGTCTCGCTGTCCAGATCGCTTCGTCGGAGCTGCTGCGTGATCCCGTGAGCTGCACGTAACACAACGTCGCAGTTCACAGCTCGGTTATTGCGTACTCCGTCGGTTGCTGTTGCAACATGCTAGATGCTACGAGCTCGATTCCTGCCGCGATTAGTATTCTTGTTGAAGGGATCAACAGTGAAAAGATAAAACTAATAAATTTCATAAATCTTGAAGCGATATGGTTAGTAGGGGGTAGTGTGTGTTTGCTGATCAGATACTACATCTCTTGTGCTAAACGTACGTGCGCAGTGCATGCATACCCGGCCGGAGTATGCTGCTACCTAACGTTTCCCTGGTGGCGAATTAGTGCGAAGCACACCCACTCGATTGCCTAACTAAGCACAGTCCTACCACGTTACTATCGCAAATAGTTTGACGGCCCTTTCATAGTTTCATGCCGTATAAAGAGGATTGCGTCAGGAATTTTTCTTTTGGCGAAAGGGGAAAAAAAGTAGTCGATTATGCCTATCTGGTTTCGTTTTTGGCTCACCTCTGGAGGAGCAATCAGCAGCTGATGCAACAACTCTCTTGTTCTCGCTTGAATACCTAGGCAACTCGTATATCAAGTTTGTCACCTACGCATAAAAAACGAAAGCATACACGGAAAGCAACTGCATAACTAAATAAGAACTAGGGTCGTATGTACGTATATACGAAGGACAACCCATCTCCATCCATGTACCCCATGTCCAAAACAAAACACACTTGACATCTGCAAGCAAATATCGATCAACTACTCCTGCCTATTTTATTATGGCTAGTGGTGAAGCAAAGAGTTGTCGCAAATGAGACTCTCGATGTGCTTTAAAAATGGTACTTTTCGCTTTTCAGGAGAGGAAAAAAAACTCGAAACCCTTTCTTGTGACTCGGCCGCACCCTCAGGAAGACGACGGGATAAGTATTGAAATTGCTGAAGATTAGACGTTTAAGACGCAGCAAGTGTTGCGGTGCAGTTCAACATGACAACATCCCACTTTCGCTACTGTAAAAACTGTATAATGCATCAAAGGTCCCAATTCATAGTTACTCCAATAAATATCCACTAGGAAACTGCGACTAATAGCTTATCCCAAGATAACCATCATGAGTATTCAGTAGCAATCGCCGTATATACCTATCTGGTGTCCAAGATTTCCACAATGGCGACTGGGTGGTGGGAACTGTTCAACGTACATATATATATAGGTCAGCTTCAAAAGTGACGTCCCTTCTGGCTGAATGACACTACAACTTATTAGCTTTTTAAAAGATATTTAATTAAAGGAAAATTAAGAAAAAAGTAAAAAAATACACCGTTATATCTTCATAGATGATGCAAATGAAAAAGGGGAAAAGAGAGAGAAGCCACGCTAAAAATTTAACGAAAGTCAAAAACCATCGCTGTTTGTAAAGGAACCATAGTCATGAATACAAGTGATCAACCGGTAGTAGCAGACAGTCCCAACTCCCACAGAGAAATGCTACCACACACCAGTGAGAAGGAGAACCTGGACACACGAACTAAGACAACAACATTAGTCAATAGGTCGACTTAATCTACAACGTGATCGAATTACGTTTCAATGAGTGATGGGGGATTGGATAGATGATTTGGTTTATATCTTTTGGTTTCTCTCAAACAAATAAATAGGACGATTTCTTTGTTATTGTTTTGAAGCAACTTATCATGATAACTATTTTTTAAACGATTTATTGTTATTCGATTCGTTAAAAAAAACATTCATGCTAGAGATAAAAACTGTGAAGTGCAGTAAAAAAACCCACCACCCTAACAGGACCAAAGCTTGCGAGGCATGTGGCATCAGGGAGGCCCGTTCTTTGCGCTCTCCGATCGCCATCAAACGGTCACAACAACTGCCAGTGCCTCGGTCAAAAGTCGCTGCTCGATAAATTGCCCGGCAAGTAGTAGCGGTGGTTGGTCTTCATCCTACAATATAGAGACCCAACGCGGCCGGCGAACGGCGATTGAGACCCGCCACCTGCTTCTCCCACGTCCGACTTTTTTTCCCCTTCTCTTGAGCTGAAACTTACCGGCTGCTTATAATTAGGTGCATGCTGATTTATGGAGGAAATTGTCACATCACGAGACCTCTAGTGTAAGAACAATGATCTTTTTATTGCGTTGGCCATTGTTGGGTAAGAAAAAGCTCCAGTTTGGTTGAAATGAGTGTCAGAAGTTAGACTCCAGGAAAAATTCAATAGAAAGTTTCTTGCTGAATGAGAGAGTGTGTGTGCTGCCGTTGTGAGACAAAGGCTAGAAATATGTAGGAGCCATATTCATCTCCAGTCCAGTGGTCAGAACGAAAACAGCGACCGGCGAGGAGCCCATCCCCCCCTTCGGTGGCCGGATCGGGCGGCTGTGGCGGCCGGTGAGAAGCCCATCCCTGCCCTCCTGGCGACAGATCTGGACACGACAACGGCCAGAACAACGGCTGTGGCAGCGAAGCACTCGGTGCGGCGCCTCCGAAGGTGGCCCTCGGCGGCGGCGTCCAACACGAGAGACCGTTACGGCGGCCTATGGCAGTGACACGTGGCAACGACAACTTTTTTTTATTCTATGGTACCCATTCAGCATTTTAGTTCAGTTCCAGAAATTTTTTTGTTCTCCAATGAATCAATTATAGGCGTTCTCTCTCCTCCCTTTGAACCGATAAGGGTATTTGTATGGACTCCTATTTTTGTCTTGTTGCTTAAAGAAGTCAAAAGTTAATATGAACACATGATCTTTCAAAGCGGTTTCTCTATTTCTCTTACTCTCGTTTCATTTTGAGGATAAGACAGCGGTCACAGACGCATCACACACCTCACTCCTGTCTCGTACACGTATTTCTCTCACACTTTTTCCTACCGCTCGTCCCCTTCTTCTAAAACACAAATCTTTCATATATTACTATTTATTTTTAACCAAAAACCATCAATTCAGTCAACACAAACACCCCCTAAAACAAATTGTGAATGGCCTAATGGAACCTACAATATCCCTCTACTGAGCATTCATTTACCTAATCTGGCTCGGTAATACACTACTATTTGTCATCTTTTTTCTTCTTCTTCTTCTTTGAAATCTAACTTATTTTATTGTCATCATGTTTGTTTTCCAAGCGAGATGACAAGGACGCGGGGCCCTCCATCCGACATGGGCCAATCGGATTGGGTGACCTATCATGATATCAGCCTACCAGGGGGATGGACCAACAGATTAGGCCTTGTTTCAAATTGCTAGCCCATCTGGAGCAATTCTACAATTTGCCACCATGCATGCCACAAAGCACTTGTTTCCGTTCTCGGAAGAAAATAAGTTATTCCATCAACACACAGGATGAAAGGAATTGTCCACTGAAAAAGATTGTTCCCCTGCTTGTGATTCTTTTGATGAGATAATTCTCATTATAGGCTTCGATGCACGACGCCATAGCCGTTGACTTCTTTTTCCTTGCTAAATCATATTCATACGACGTTGACATCGATTGGATTAGCTAATAAACAAACTAAAGGAGGTGCTTTTTATGATTTTCTTAGAAATGATTTACATAATTTTTAAAATATGGTAAATAGTGGGTAGATATTATTTATCTCTTTATTTATTTTGAGATTAGTGCTACTCTTATTAAAAGAAAAGCATAAAAGCACTTCTCACTAACTAATTATCTGATGAGAGCCAGATGTATACTCATATATACCTTCCCCTCTCAATCCTCCAGCAATTGCTCCCATCTTTGATGCACAGTGCACTCGATCAGTGATAAACCTACCTCTGATGAACCTTGTGGATCACTTAATTAATCTAGCAGTGTGTGGAGGCGTATGTATGTATGGCGACGAAAGTGACCTCTGTGTTCATGTGTAGAAATTTTTGTACGGATAACCCATTTTTTATTCGAAAATACAAAAATATACTCGCGACAAAATTTTTTACACAAATAGGCTCGAGGCGCCCAACCATTGGGCGACTAGAACTTGTCGCCCAACCAAAAAGCGACTTATAAAGAATCTGGTAACCGTTGGGCGATTAAATGCAATCGCCTCCCCGTTAAGCGATTAAATTGAATCGACCCCCCGTTCGGCGACATCAAGAGAGTCGCCCAACGGGGGGGCAACTGCATGTGACTACAGCCCGACGACCGGCTCCTCTTTTCTTCCCCACGCCTGCTCGCCAATCCACTCTCGGCCGCGCGAGGAAGAGAGAAGGAGAAGAGAGGAAGGAAGAGGAGGAGGAGAGGGGAAGAAGAGAAGGAGAGGGGGAGGAGAGGGAAGAAGAGAAGGAGAGAGAGAGAGGAGAAGAAGCCGCGGGATTTGCAGGTATTTTCCTAATTTTATAAAATTTATTTTAGAAAATTTGTTTAGATAAATTTAGTTTAGAAAATCTAGTGTAGATATTTAGTTTACAAATTTAGTTTAGATATTTAGTTGAGATATTTAGTTTAGAAAATTTAGTTTAGAAAATTAGCTTAGATATTTAGTTTAGATATTTAGTTTAGAAAATTTAGTTTAGAATATTAAATTTAGAAATGTAGATGCAGTTTACAAATTTAGATGTACAAATTTAAATGTAGAAAAATATAGTTTTCTGTATAATATTTGTAATGCATTATTGTGGAAAATTTACTTTAGAAATTTATTGTAGATCATTCAATGTATAAATGTAGATGCAGTTTACAAAATTTAAATGAAGAAAATTTAAATGTAGAAAATTGTTGTGTCGAAATTTTGTATACTATTTTTCATGTATTATTGTAGAAAATGTAGTGTACAAATTTACATTTAGATAATTTTGCAGTTATGACGGGTGACTGGCGGTACCCGCTGTTGGACGAGCACTTGGACCGCGTGCACCGCGCTTCCCGTCGTGCGCCGCCACCGGGGAGCACGGACGAGTCGACTGAGCTGGGAGTGGTCCGGACACGCACACCTCGTGTGGCCTGGGGACTCGACCCCCGTTGGACTGCCAGGTTTGCACTACACCAACGTTTGCAAGGGTCGCCAGGTTTGCACTACACCAACTAGACGACATGGGTCCCTACGGGGCCGAGATGTACCAGGGGGGAGACATCGACTGGCCGACAATGGGTTCTATTTGGTGTCGTCGACGAGTGAGTTTTATTTTATCGTAGTCAACCTATTAACGATTGTCGTACTAAACAATTTGCCTTTCTTGCAGGTACAGTTCGCGCACGTGCAGGTCACGCGGGCGTACCACCCCTTCGTGGAGCAGTTGGACCGCCTCGCAGACTCCGACGTGCGCTGAGAGCCTTACGCAGAGGAGGCAGTGCAGGCCCGTGCTCCTGACGGGCTGTCTGCACTGTGCTGGCGTGACCAGGCTTTCTGGCTAACCCGCCGGAAGCTCGTGTACGGCATCTACGTGGAGGACTACGCACTGCAGCGAGTCATGCGGCAGTTTGGGCTGCGGCAGGCTCTTCCTGTACCAGTCGGGTCGCCGATTCCGCCGCGCGTGCACGCGTGAGTGATCGCTTCTGATATTTTTGTACGTACTTACTATTGTGATCGCAAGTACTTACATTACGTAATGGTTCCATAAACAGGCACAACACGAAGGGCGTCAAAAAAGGCACGGACTGGTCAAGGAGGATGCAGCCCTGGATTGCGCAGTGGGAGGGTGCGCTGGATGACCGCGTGGAGGAGGACCGGCCATACGACATAGCCGACTACGCGGAGTACCTCATCTGGTACCAGGGGCGGACTCGTACCAGGCTGGTACATGTCGTTGACCCACCTGCCCCACACGTCGCCGCACCGACAGACGCGTACCCTGCGCACTTCGCACGCGACGCTCACATCGCGGTACGTAAATTGTAATTTCAAAAATTCTCAAATGGCAATATCGTTTCGATGATGGACCATTCTATGTCTTTTTGTCCAGGCTGACGTCGGTGTCGCGATGTGGTCGGAGTCCTCCGCACTAGTGCAGAGGTGGGGCACAGGTGGGGAGTTGACCCGCGAGGAGGCCGTCAGCTTTGCGCGACGGATGGAGGCCGGGTGTAGACGTATCGTCAGCCTACTGTCCTGCACGAGGCTACCGGTGGTCTCCACACCTACGCCCAGTGCACCCCAACCACCAGTGCCACCCCGACCACCAGTGCCACCCCGACCAGCGTGGCACTACTCCGGAGGTAGTACGTGGACACGTCCACCTCCCTCGGAGCAGCCAGGGAGTTCTACGTGGACACGTCCACCTCCCCCGGACCAGCCAGGGAGTTCTGCTTGGTCACGGCCTCATACACCTCCTACGTACATCCCCGGCTTCCACACTGATGATTTCATGGCGCCATGTACGGGTACGCATCGTCTGATCTTGTTTTTATCCTAAGACGACATGCAACGAACTAACGATATTACTATTGCAGGTCCTTACCAGCAGCAGGGACGCTTCTCCCCGGGCCACATCGAGGTGGACCAGTTTTTTACGGACTGGCCTGGGCCGTCCTCCGATGCAGCACCGGAGGTTCTCTCCGGCAGTGGCCTCCCCGGTGCACCGGAGGCCACACAGCCAGAGGTGCAGCTGACTCCACCGGCGCAGCCGCGGGTGCGAAACCCACCTGATCGTTTTACTTTTTCGGACCCTCGTCACCCGCCTCGTAATCCGTTGCACCGGAGGACGGCCAAGCGGGGCCGTATGGCAGGACGCGGGCGCGGTGACGGAGCACCTTAGGGTGGGGAGTGAGGGGTGTATGTCATGCATGTAATGGATAAATACGCGGCATGTTACTGCGTTATATTACAAATATTAAATACCAGTTCGTGTGTGACTTAACAGTATATGTGACTATACCACATTTTTTACGAGTTTCAAATTACAAAATTCACAAAACCGAAAGACAGGATCACCATGCAGTCGCCTAGAGGTAGATTGGCGAGCAGGCGTGGGGAAGAAAAGAGGGCTTGGCCGTCGGGCTGTAGTCACATGCAGTCGCCCCCCCGTTGGGCGACTCTCTTTATGTCGCCGAACGGGGGGCGATTCAATTTAATCGCTTAACGGGGAGGCGATTACATTTAATCGCCCAACGGTTACCAGATTCTTTATAAGTCGCTTTTTGGTTGGGCGACAAGCTCTAGTCGCCCAATGGTTGGGCGACTCGAGCCTATTTGTGTAAAAAATTTTGTCGCGGGTATATTTCTGTATTTTCGAATAAAAAATGGGTTATCCGTACAAAAAATTCTTCATGTGTAGACGATGATACAGGGTTACACACACACACACACACACACACTAGGAGTCCTACATTCGATACGAGAGCAAATTATCGGACGCCTGGTCTCACTCCCTTGATTAACTCCCTCCTACTTTAGACTCGATCTAGTCGTTTTCCCCTCCACCGCTCTTCCTCTCTCCAAACCTCTCAATTTCTCTCCCTAAATCTCTTTCCCACCTTGTGCTCCTAATCTCTCCCCCAAGCTGGTGTCGGCAAGCCCATGCTAGCAATCGCCACCCACCACTACCAGTGATTCCTCGCAACATCAAGTTGGGCACCGCCTTCCCTATCTTTGCATATCTATGCTCATGGCTTCCCTATCACCTTTGCTATTGCTAACAGCCCATGGGATGACCAGTGAGGGACAACAGGGAAGCCATGGCTAGTCGAGTTTGACCGCTGCAACCAGCAAGTCCTCTATAAGCTCTGCCATGGCTATCCGAGATCTGCCATTGCTGGTTGCGTCCTCCTCGAGCCCGGCCATATGGCTACCTGGGATCTATCGCCATCGAGCTTGGCCTCCGTGAGCATTATTGGGACAGTCGAGCTTCACGACCATGGGTATCATCAGTGCCGCTGCAACCTCCTCCTCCAATGTGTGTTGCAACCTCTGCTCGATTTGTTACAATTACTCTTCTCAATTGTTGCAACAGGTGTTTTTTGTTGCAACGAGTCCTTTTTAAATGTTTGCAGCATGTGGGTTATTTGTTACAGTAGTTCTATTGATTTGTTGAACAAGAGTACCTATTTTGTTATAGTGGAGCTGTTCGTTTATTGCATCCTTTTGTTATGTTCTTTTGTTATTTTAGGATTTCTGAACTAGTTTGAGAAGTTTGTTCGGGATATCTGTTGTGATAGTTTTGTGAATTTGTTACAACTATTTTTTTGTTGCATTAGGGTTGTTAATTTGTTGCACTATCATCTTCTAAAATTGGTCCACTGTTTTTTTAATTTTGTTCCTAATCATCATGTAAACCTGAGCCGTATGTTGAATTTCATCTCTAATACAACTCTTAATCTCTTGAAATTGTTGAGAGATTAATATTTTTTAAATATATTACCAATGTTGTCAGTGTTACTTCAAAATGTTGCATTTATCTATTCTAAATGTTGTGCATGTTATTTTCAATTGTTGCACCATCAGAGTGGAGCGTATGATAGGAATATTTCCATTGTATGTCCGTATACTAGTCCTCCCGTTTTCATTTTTTTAAGAATTGGCGTTAGTAATGTTGTCAACTCCATAGCCTCCATCACAGTAGAGTATCCTATCCTCTGAAGAATCTCCTACAGTATTCACAATTTGGTGGCTCCATGATAAGGTCCCAATGTACCATACATTCCCTATTCACCTCCTTAAATCTATATATGCTGAAGTAATTTAGCATTGCAAGTACACAACTGGAACTGAAGAAGGCTAGGTAATTTGATAGAAACTCCACACCCTTGGGCGTCACTTTTGCACAAGTAGGAGTTGTTTGCTGCAAGCAAATGAGGTTTTGTTTGTCTTAGTACGTGAACAATCATGCAATGGTGAGGTGTTGTCGAATATCCAAAGAGCTGTGAGTCTGTGTACTGGCACATTGTATACAGCTGAGCGTTGTTCGTCGTCAAGCACTATTTATCCACAGTTCTACTCAAGAAGATTGGGTCACCTGTATCATCTAGAGGGTATAGAGTGCCTTTGAGAAGATGTAGGGAGGGAGGTTGGGACTCTCTGCATATGGGTATAATATAAGGAACTACCCACTTTCACTCGTATAATGAGACATATCTGTCATATCGACCATGGTCCCATTTAAGAATAGTAGAACTAGTAATTCTATCATGTTATTATACACTCCATAATGAGTATGTAGATTATCTAGGAAATTTCATGGTGAGGTCTCAATTTGACTTAGGGCCATAAAGGATAAGTTTGGCTCATATATTTAGCGTAGTGGAGTGTCGTGTGAAGGTGTGTCTGGCCCAACAAATGACTAGGGATACTCTAGTCAAGTGGATGTATAATATATGAAAATAGAGAAAAAAAAGTTATGTACTCTGATTTGTGCATCACATCTAAGGAAATACAAAGAACCATTCACAATAAAAATAAGAGTAGTTATGGGTAAAGTGGTATAAACATGTGTAGTGCTATATAATCCATGAATTCATATCTGTCTCCTGGATTGAAGGTTACCCTTATACTCACCATTGCTATTATTCTTTCTTGTTTTGATACTAGTCAGTCCGGAGTGCTACTGAGTATAGACGATGCCTATGTGGAGGATAGCTATGTCGAGTGGGATGGAGTTGACAATGAGTAGTATTATGCATACTACTAGTAAATCATATACGGAGCCTAGGGTATAATAGTATGCTTTTATCTGCAGTTTCAGTACCTGTATAATTATTAGCTAGAAGTACTCTGCTTCTCGTGGTATTGCATTAATCAGCCAACCGTTTAGCCTTGTTAAAGGTTTTAGTCCTATGAGGCAATGTTATTATAGTATTATGGAACATTCTTTAATTATTGTTCTGTTACGATACTCTGATGTGACTTATTAGTCGATAAAATATGATTTTATTTTAGTAGGTAATAACTATGTACTGATATGTTATTGTCAGTCAGGGATGACACGGGTCGCCACGTGCATCCTTCCAGGGAAGCATATCCAGGCCCCACATGTAACTCAGGCAACTAGAAAAGGCCTGCAATTAGACAACTTGTTCTATTCTCTGTCTATCCTTCTGCTTCCAGCTAGATCACAGTATTTTTCTGTGGTGCTAATTATCTCGCCGTCTTCATGAGCTCTGGATTTTGAAGCCTTTGTAGTTCGTAATATGTTGGTGCTGGTACAGAAGAAAAAAAAGGCAGCTTGCCATGTCAGAGACGTACGTGTGACACTGTTCCGCCGGGGGCGGGCAGAGCTCTTCCGTACAGCTGCATGCGTGGTGACAGCGTGAGTGCAACGTGGAGGAGTAGGTTGTTTCTTCGCGTGCTAGTTTTCTCTACCCTAAGGGCATATGCAATGTATCACGGAGCTACAAAAGCAAGTAAGCCGGATCTAGTAAGCCAAAGAAGCTTGCAATGTTTTGACATGCTCTAAACGGTTCCTGTTTCTGCTTTCTAGAAATATATTGGTTTCTTAATTTTCGGTTTTTGTCTTTTTAGATTTTTTTAGCTTTTTAGTCTTTACTTTTTCTCTATCCTTTTTATATTATTCATGAAGATACAATGGTGTTTTTAATATTTTTTTAATTTTTCACTAACAGTCATTACAGTATATTTTAAATTAAAAGCTAACCGTTAAAAATTAGTTAGAGCACTACCTTATTATTTACCGTAGGTGCGACTACTGACGGTTTCATTATGGGGCAGCTCATGATCTTCATATCGATCTATTATCCACCTCTGCATCTATTCTTTCTTAGCTAAACGGGTGGAAGATCCATCCAATTTGGTTATATCATGGACTCGAAAAACGGATCTGAATGAATTTCATGGGATAGAGATATGGTATAAGAAATAGGCTATTAAGTAACTCTAAATGAATTGTGGATACATCTGTATCCTTAACATATACAGAGTAAAAGATATAGGGCCTGTTTGGTTGCCTGCATGCAGGTGGCTCGCACCAGTGTATGCAGGGAGATGGTGTTTGGTTGGCTGCATAGAGGAGAGAGCTTGCATGAGCTGATGCAAAAAAACAAGTGGAGCCAGGCTAAGGAGAAACGTGGCTGAGGAGCTTCCTACCTCAGCCTGACCACGCTCATGCAGCTGCATCAGCCCATACAGACAACCAAACAACCCCATAGAAGTCCTGCGATACTCTCCCCACCGTTTGCCAATCCTTCCCGCCTGCCAAATCAGAGTGCTGCAGCCTCCGCAAATCTCAGCGCTGCCGACTCCGCTTGTTCGCCCTCTCTCCTCTTTCTTCGCAAGATTTATTTCCCCATCTTTCTTCGCAAGATTTTGGCCCTGTTTGGCAGGGCTCCTCTTCACAAGTGGAGCTGTTTTTTTTGGCTTCACAAGTGGAGCCAAGTGAAGCTACTTTTTTCAGCTCCTTGGGTGGAGCTATTTTTGTCTCAGCAGATTTTAAGGAGCTCCTTGGGTGGAGCTATTTTGCTTTACCCCGTTTGGCACAAAACAGCTCCAAGGAGCTGGTGGTGGAGCTGTGCCAAACGGGGCCTTTATTTCCTCAGTTTCACATGAGTAGGAGACGAGGGTGGCTGTAGGGGCCAAAGGTTGCCTGAACGATGGAACGGTAGAACCGACTTCAAGAGCTGAAAAAGAAAAAATTGATCATATACCCTCCATTTAGATGGAAATTGAGGATTTACCCTCCTGACCCACGTGTCAGTGACTTATGATGACCCCACGTGTCATTGAGATGTGGAGGATAAATCCTCAAATTCCCAACTAAAAAGAGGGTATACGATCCAATCTCCCGCTGAAAAATGGTCTTAGCTCCTCTTCTTACCATAACAATGCACATGCCCTAACTGACCAGTTGATCTGTGAATAGATTTCTTTCAGAGGAGCTGATTTGCGAATAGCTAAAGCTAGTTAGCTGTTTGACCCATCATCTATGCGTCTTCTTTCTTGATGACTCATACACAAGGGAAAAAAAAAGGAGAGAAATGAGCTGTGTGATGGCAAGCCCAGTGGGCTGGAACGAAGGATGGTCGGTGGACCTATCGTTCTTTTGTTCTGGGCTATATTATTTGGGCCTATCCAAACCTGGGCCTTAGGCTTTCTCCCTATCCATCCGTCGCCCCCAAGGCCCCAACTGCAGGCTCCTCACAAAGAATTAAAGAGACAACCCGGTGGCTTGGTTCGAAGTAAAGAGGACACGACGTGTGCGTGTGCGTGTAGGTGTCCGTCTCGCAGCTCGCAACCGCCATCGGCAGCCAACCGGAATTCAATCCCGCGGCTGGTCCCCGACGCAATTGAAAAAAAATCCAATCTTTTCCCCTCAACAAAACAAGAATACAAAATCAAAACCCAATCGTTCTCCAAGTTCCTCTCCTCCCTTCTCCAAGCTTCCCGTCCCCCTTCTCCATCGTTTACCACCAAGGCTAGGAGTAAAAAGTTGTGCATCTCCTCAGTTCTCCCCTCTCCTCTCCCAGGGTTTGTTTCCGACGCCGCTTCCATTGTCGCTTCCATTAGGGAGATAATTGGTTTTTTAGGACTCTAAACGTTGAGCTTCGTAAAATTAGGACTCTAAACGTTAGCTTCGCAAAATTAGTACTCTAAACGTTGACACTTTGATTTTTATGGTATTATAGCTTATTTATCATTTCTTAATCTCTTTTCTTAATACTTAGCATCTAAAATGACTCTTATGCCCTCTTCCCTTAATCACAATCGGTAATCTTGCAATACATCAGTGCACCTTCCTTCATCGTATATGTCTCGTCTTCGTCTCCGACGAGGAAATTTAAAATAATGGAGTCCCTGAAGATGCAGTGACCAATTGCCTGAAAGAAAGAAGTATTTAGTAACTAGTAATTATAGGGCATCTAAACACTTGCCTTGTTTTAAGACGAGCTACAAATTGGGAGAAAAGCACCTTGGGCTGTAGCTCTTTGCCACATTGTACAATTCTCCCAACCGAATCATCAGTGTTCTTGGCGTATCCAACCTGAAAAGGAAATGACTTGTGCTTTCACCGCCAGCCATGTTTTGTTATCAGGCCAATTGTCTTACAATGTGAATAGGAGATTGGTGAATTGGTTTGCCAAACAAAATAGTGTGATCAGCAAAGGCCAAAAAAAAAAAAATCATGCGATACCAAGCTCAAGCTGGGTCCGGAACCTGGATGCGCCGCTTTGCAGGGTGTTGCAAGAAGACTAATAAAAACAGCTCTGCGAGGGGCAGCAGTGGCCGGGAAAACGCTGCGGCGGCGGCGCCCAGCACGACGGCACTGGACTCGCTCCACCTGCAGGTACGTGATTAAGGGAAGAGGGTATAAGAGTCATTTTAGGTGCTAAGTATTAAAAAAAGAGATTAAGAAATGATAAATAAGCTATAATACCATAGAAATCAAAGTGTCAACGTTTAGAGTACTAATTTTGCGAAGCCAACGTTTGGAGTCCTAATTTTGCAAAGCCCAACGTTTAGAGTCCTAAAAAACCAATTATCTCTCCATTAGGTGCACCATCTTTTCCCTCTAAAAAAAAATATGATCTTTCTTCCTTTCTCCATCTCTGAAAAATGTTATTGTTTCGTTGCTGTTCGAGGCTCTCATTCTTTGTGATTTATCTCAGTTGTAATGTTGATCGTTCGTGGCATCTAGTACGTGTTCCTTTTCTCTTCTTGTTAAGCGATCCCATCAATAGTGTCCCAACTCTCCCCCTCTTGCTTAGCTTAGAATTCACTAGTACATTGTGATGCAAATGTAATCCCGCGCTCTTCAGGATGCTTAATTTGTTGCAGTTGCTTGGTTCAGGCAAATTTCCAAGCTTTTCCTGCCCGCCGCTTGATTGATTGATCGATTCCGCGTCTGCCACTCTTTTTTTTTTCCTTCTTGCCGTCTTCAATGCGCGGAGAGAATACGGTGAGACCCAGGAACTCTTCTTGCATTCTGTACAACTCTAAACTGTCTAATCTAGTATGCTTTGCAAGGTTGTTCGACTGGGCAAAGGGCGCTGTTGATGTTGGTTGTTGTTGAGTTCAGACTTGCCTTTTGCCTTGATGTAATCTTATCTAGCCTTCCTCTTGTTCAGGATGTTAGGGTAATGCTGCTGCTTGTAATGTGCGTGCCATCTAAATAAATACATGGGGTTCTTCTTACCTATGTGAAGCCTGCAGTTTTTTTGCGAAGCAAGGTTCAGATTTAACTGTAACTACTATGTTGCAATCTAGGACATTTTAGCGGATTTGGCATTGTTAGTGACGGTATTTACAAAACTAGCAATATACGTATTGTATTTGCAAAAATGTCACCTTTGCTGTTCGGTGGGCGGGCGGCAGCGCCGGCGAGGCAACGTGTGGGGGGCCAATGGTGACATGTACCTGCCACCCCGCTAGTAGACGGCAGGCAGCCTGTCGCCGGGTGAGGAGGCGGTAGGTGATTAAGCCGGCTTAATTACCTGTCTTAATTTTTTCGCTTAGTGTTTGTTTGAATTTTTAAATATATCACATAAGCTCAAAAAATTACGAAGATTTATTTACAGCCTCCTGATATAAAGTACTTGACAGTGTAATTTTTAGGTAGTTTTATCTATTGTGAATATTGCTAAAAACTTTATACAATTTTGATATTTGTATGAGTTTTTATATATAGCAAACAAGTTTCAAAAATTATAAAATTTTATATAAAGTCTCTCGGCATAGTCATAGTTATTATGTATTTTTTGGGAATTTTATATGGTCTGAATTTGCCATATTTATTCAGGTTAATTCATGATTAAATTAATCCAAACAAACATGACAAATTTGGACCGCTTAAAATTTTTAAAAAATTATACAATAACTATAACTATGTTGGGAGACTTCAGATAAAATTTCGTAATTTTTGGAGCTCGTTTGCTATATGTAAAAACTTATACAAATATCAAAATTGTATAAATTTTTTAGCAATATTCACAATGGATAAAATTATCAAAAAATTACACTGTCAAGTATGTTGTGTCAGAAGGTTATATTAAATTTTCATAATATTAGAGCTCATTTGATATATTTTAAAATTCAAACAAACACTAAGTGAAAAAATTAGGACAGGTAATTAAACCGGTTAATCAGCTGGCTTAATCACCTGCCGTCTACTGACGGGGCGGCCATCCCATGTGTCACATGCCTTGCCGGTGTTGCTGTCCGCCCACCAGACGGCAAAAATGATATTTCTACAAATACGATATGCATACTGCTAGTTTTGTAAATACCATTGCTAACAGTGCCAAATCCGCTAAAAAGTCTGCAATCTAGATGATGTATATTATGATGTAATACGGTAGCTACATGGGGGGAAAATCATTTTTTTTTTGCGAGGCATGGTTCAGATTTAACTGTAACTACTATGTTGCAATCTAGATGATGTATATTATGGTGTAATACGGTAGCTACATGTGGGAATAATCATGTTCCATTGGGATATGAGATGGTTTCTTCAAGACAGAACGAGACTAGTGGGCCTCTCATATTCAGAATACTCCATTCATATTTTAATGAGATCATGCAGCCTATTCTAGCTTCTTCGGACCAATCTACCTCGTCGTGCAGTTTGTTCACGTTGAGCTGCTGATAGTCACCATTTGTATTGGTTTGTAGTAGAACTACTTGCAGAATATTGATATTCTTTGTATTACTGCCAACAGGATAGGATGCGGGAGATTCATCTACGCTCGCACACAATTCAGACGCATGGAACTAGATTGGCCAGAAAGCACGCACATGACTGGGTGGCTATTGTTTTTCTAGCTGCGGTTGTGCTTTCCTTGCATTATGCTCCTCCGTTTAGCCGATTCATCGGGAAGGACATGATGACTGATATTAGGTACCCGGTGAAACAAAGTACTGTACCAGCATGGGGTGTTCCTGTATGTTTGTGAACTTTTGCAGTTCCATAGTTCGATACAAGCAAAGACTCATTCATCGCTGATACTTGATATTGGACCTCATGCCAGATAATCTCTATACTGTGTCCTGTGGTTATCTTCGCATCAATATATATTGCCAGGAGAGATGTTTATGATCTTCATCATGCAACACTAGGTGATTGATGTTGTCTCAATTTTCTTCTAATGTTTCAGTTATTCTGTGCAAAAGTTCTGGAGCTATATACATTTGAATGAATTTTGTAGGTGTCCTTTTTGCTGCGTTGATAACTGCGGTTATAACTGATGTGATAAAGAATGCAGTAGGGAGACCTAGGCCGGACTTCTTTTGGCGGTGTTTTCCTGATGGAAAGGAGGTACAATTTTACTTGTGTGCTTGTGTGTTGATAGTTTCACGCTTTAAGACATTGCATGTGTCATTGCTAATTGAAATTAACACAGCACTGTCCTGGCATGTTCATCTCAGTTATATGATCAAGTGACAGGTGGTGTGATTTGTCATGGTGAGAAAAGTTTCTTAAAGGATGGGCGCAAAAGTTTTCCTAGTGGGCACACATCGTGTAAGTTTTTTTACCCTTAAGTGCATGTCTACATACACTAGATGTGATTTCGATGGATAAGCTTGTAGTTCCTATTGTAAAGCTAATTTTTTAGTTAGCAAGCACTGGTTAAAGATTGTCAATCAATGCTGCGTACCCTATCTGTACCTTATATTTTAATAGTTCATCACTGTTTTTGTGTTTTATACCTGGACCTTGATTCGTTAGTCTGGATCCTTATGCTTTATGTTTTGTTATTTATCTGGCAGAACTGTAGTTATCTCAAGTTGATACTATGGGAATATTACTTGCATTATTTTATAAAAACTCACAATAGAGTTGTAACCTGTAAAACTATGGTAATATCCATGAGCAGTCAGTATTTTACAGAATTTACACTGCAGGGTCTTTTGCTGGACTTGGATTTTTGTCACTCTACTTATCTGGCAAAATTAAGGCGTTTGAACGCAATGGTCATGTGGCAAAACTTTGCATTGTGATTCTTCCTCTTCTTCTTGCTTCGCTTGTTGGGATTTCTAGAATAGATGATTATCGACACCACTGGGAGGATGTGTTTGTTGGTGGCCTACTTGGTTTGTACTCCTCCCCCCCCTCATTTTTCCAAATGTATTGAATGCTTTGGTACTGCAGTAACCACACTGAACTGAATTGATACATTTCAGGATATATCATGGCAGTACTGTGCTATTTGCACTTCTTTCCTCCTCCGTATCACCATCAAGGTCGTTCAATCTCCATCACTTTGCAACTTCCTTTCACTGTTAGTGGTTCAAGGGTTTATCTTGTATCATCGATCTCGTTTTGATACTTTGATTTTTCCTGTTCGAACGTGACATCTGTTCCTTTTCACGTTAAGGTTGGGGGCCATATGCATACTTCCACATGCTGGAGGACCTTCAGGCGAGCAATTCAAACAATGAACAAAACCGACAGTCTGCAGGTGGGCATCACATTGGAGTAACGGGGCGAAACCATAGCAGTGCATCAAGAAATGATTTGGAATCTGGAAGCGTGTAGCCTCACTCCTGCGTTAAACCGAAGAACCTACCTTGTACAGTAAGCATGGCTAATCGTTTATATGCATGCACTCGACAAGTATTAGAAGTTTAAAACAAGAGATGTGATGTTTTTCACTTCCTGTTTACGATCGTTCAGTACGAAACCACAAGCTCAGTATATTCTAACCTAGTCGGTGTAGGACCACCTGTGTTGTCGCCAAATTATTCATGTGTTAGCCTGTGTGAGTTGCTAGTGGAAGTGCTCATTAGGAACTTATTCCATTGTTATAAAGAAACAGAAAGTAGAGACGAAAAAGACAGGCATATTGCACTCGAACATTCTCCACTAGGTTGCACCGTCCAACGGAGTAGTATCAACTCATGGGCAAAAGTGTAATCAGCTTGTTTCGGCTTTAGTTTCAATCTTTTAGTTTCTAGTTCACTATTTCTTAGTTTGGTCTCTTTCTAGTCTTTTAGATTTTTTAGGGCTTTTTTTGTCTTTTTCTTTTTTCCCTGTTTTTGTTTGCATGGTCTGTGATGCACTAATATGTTTTTTATTTTAAATTTGTTTAAATTTAATTATGTAAAAAAATTATCAACAGCTATAATACAGAATAAACCAACTACAGTAACAAAAACCGGCTACCTGTGTTGTCTTCCTTCTTAAATGCCTGGATTGATTCTCCGTTCTTGGTCTTATTCCAAGCTCAGAGGAACAGATCAACACGGATCAAGATCTTAGTTGTTAAGAGACAAAAGCACTAGCACTGAATTATCTACATTACACCTTGGGTGCACCTATTTTTTTTGACCGAAGCTTATGGCTTTTGGCTACAGTTTATGACTTTTAAGCTGTTCGTACGAGAGATTATAGAGTAACAAAAATTCACGTGCGGTTTTTACCGATATAAATGAAGTCGGTACAATATGTACTACAATTAACTAATAGACCCTATTTTGAAAAAAACATTCCGTTTAAAAGTTAGTTACTGTAGAAAAGTAGAAAAATAGCTTTTAGAAGCCGAAAAGAACAGGCTCTAGACCCACTAATTTCGGCTTATGCTTTTGGCTATTTCTAAATTTCGTCTTTTTGACTTTTTGGTTTTTTTTATTTTTTTGTCGGTTTTTTTTCCGTATTCGTTTTATTGTTCCTGATGGGCTAGCTTGTTTTTTCTATTTTTAATTTTTAAATGTATTTACGTCAAATAAGTTACCATCAGTTACAGTAAAATTTCAGCTAGCTACGGTATAATTTCAGTCATAAGCTAGCTTATTTCAGCCCAACCTAGCGGTACCTCAGTCTGCTCTATGTTATGTTAATCTTGTCGAAACCTTAGTATTTTTAAATACACTTCTCACACACAAAAAAATGTTATGTACTTCCCTGTGTTATTTTAGATATGCAGTCTTCGCCTCTTCGGCAGAATCGCACCGAACTTTCCATTCAACGTGTTTAGCCAGAAAGCAATATTACCATTTCATAAGGCATGGTTAACACTTTAACCGCAGTAAAAAAAACAGGACTGACAGTAATCCTTCCGCTTTCACTTTTCCAAAATACACGAAAGGATAGTGGAAAGAAAGGCTTCCTCGCACAAGCTGATGTGACCAGCATGGGTAAGATATTTACCACATGTATAAGTTCCTATACTATTAGATTGCTCTTTGGTAATAGTTAAACACGAGGCATAACTGACGGAATAAGTTGAAAAGAAAAAGGACGATTAATGGATAAATACAAATTGTGCTGAATTAATCCAAGCAGCGGATGTGTGATTGCCAATCAACAGGTTTGCCGTTGGTCTTCCAAGTAAATGTGATTTTCACATTGTTTGTGAGAACAAGCAAAAGAAATCAGAATTCATCTAGCTAAAACCGGGAATTCCGAATGCTATCTGGTGCCAGTTAAAGCTTTGCTCTGAACAAGGCTACACCAGCATTTGGCACTAAATCCAAGTCAGGAAAGGGAAAAGTGACTGAAAAAAAGGCACAGATTCCACATCCATAGAGCAAAGTCAGAAATGGGGACTCATCTCCTCACATGATCCACTTATTATCTGATACAGGAAAAAAAGAAGCTACAAGTACAAGCAACTACACAACTCCACAAGCCGACTGATAGTAACATCTGCCAACAAAACTATCATGGACCTTCTGCCACACATCCATCGACAAAACAATACGGAGGCTCTGACCAAAATCTGCAGCATTCTACTCTCTCACTTCCAGGTGCCTTTCAGTTTCAGCAGATGGGGGGACTGACCAAAACCAAAAGAAAAGAAGAAACACAAAGCAACTAAACAGAAGCAAAGGCAGCGTCTAGGGAAGGGGAGGCATTGGCCATTGCTTGTAGCTAACACTCACTTGTCTGTAACTCTGCAAAACCACATAGCTAATCGAACTATCGAAGTGGAACTACTACTCCAATACGCACAAGTATGCATGACTCTAATAATACCTTGCGACAGTAGCAGTAGTTGGGTAGTAGGGATCGGTGGTGTCCTGCTTAGCAGCAGGCCCGTGGAAGCCTGCTTTGTAGCCCTTGTCATCACCAACCTTGTTGTTCCTCGCAGTCGCAGGAAGCTTCAACGTTTCGTCAGCTGCTGAATATGTGTAGGCCTGGCCTTGTGTGTAGGCAGCGTGGCCGTAGCCATCCCTCGTTGCATCAGCTCCGGCAAAGGCGGCAGACGCCTTGTGGCCATTCCTCGCCGGCGGATGATAAGGCGTGGGAAGCGCCCTCATGACGGCGGCGGCGGGCTTGGTTGTCGTCGGCTCGCGGCCGAAGTCATGGCCGCTGCCGCCGCAACCGAAGCACGCGTCGAACCGGAAGCACATGCTTGCTGATGATCACTCGACTTGTTGGTTGCTTCCTTTTGTTTTGTTTGTGCTTAGGCTGCTGCTAGTGGTACTAGGCAACTACGAGTCTGAACTAATTGGAGTGGTCTTGTTGGAAGGCCTGTACGACAGTGTGGTGCACGGAGCTCAATATATACACGCGCCGAGCTCGTAGCGTGCGCAGCTTGTGTGCGAAGCTGAGAAGGAAAGGTGGGTCCGATTCAGACGCCCAGTTACTTGGTCCGGTTCGTCCGGGCTTGAAACGCGTGTTTACCGAGCTCACCCGAGTCTCGTTTCATACTAGCAACGTAGGCGTGGCGCCACGCCATATCATCACGTGAACCGAAGTAAAAAAGACGAAAATTCGTAGAAAAAAGAAAGCGCGGGGTTTTCCTCGGAAAAATCAAGGGTCTTTTCGCGATAAAAGGAGAGCGCAGGGGTTTTCCGGGAAAAATCAAGGGCCTTTTCGGAAGGAATAAGGGCCTGTTCGTAATTACATAAAACCGCGGGCTACTACCCAGCAAAAAAATGTGTAGGGTTTTTTCTGCAAGAATCCAGGGACCTTTCTGCGAGAACCAGGGGCGTAAACGCAATTACCGGAAAGTGCAGGGACCTTGTCGCAAAAAAGCTCACCCGGCCGTACGAAAATCCCGCGGGCACGCGGCGGGCGACGGAGCGCTGGGGGCCCGCCGGTGGCGACGTGGCAGGGGCAAGGGGCGGCGAATCCCACCAGCTTTGTATACGGTAGTATTTCAATCCATCCGGACGTCTGTGTGTATTAGTTATACTCGAAGACGAACTTGAGTTATACTCGAAGACGAACTCTACTACGTCTAGAACTCGAAGTCAAGATTATTTCTAACAATCCTCCTTAATCTTGACTTGACTCTAAAATATTGAGGTAGTCGGACTTAACTACGACTTACTGAACTTTATGCCTAACACCTTACTTGAGTTCGGACGGTGACACATCTTCTCGACGTACTTGACTCAACTCATCATCAGAGCACTGTTAATTCATCATCGTTGAGCGCTTCAGCAACAAACGCTTTCTTCATATTCAGCTTGGGGCATTATAAAGCAAAGTGGCCATAATCGTTACAATTATAACACCTTACTTTTGCCTTATCAAACCTCCGATTCTGACGGCCTTGACCACCACCCCTGGAAGTGTTCTTGCCTTCATACTTCATGATCGGATCTTTCACTCAGCACGGGTCAACAAGAGTTGCCCATTGCTTTTGTTGCTAACGTCGTGGATGCGTTCCTCATACATAGAAACCAACATAAACATATCTATAATAGCAGTGATGGTGTGCAGTTGCAGCACGTGGTGGTGCTCCCGCGAGTGGAATTTTCGATGGGGGAGCGACGTGCTCGGCCGGCGAATCGGAGCCACCGGGCGGGCGCGAGCGCGGCAGTGCGCATCTTGAGCGCGACGTCGTGCCGGGCGGTGCCGGGGCAGCATCGCGATGCCGCGGAATTCAAAGTTTGGCATGGCCGGTTAAGTGGGGATAAGAAGAGGCCGCCGTGTTGTTGCGTCTTCTTGGGGCTCTGTTCCTCACTAACTCGCCGGAACATAAATCTGACGCTACCAAAATCTAGCCGTGAAATTGGCCATCCACAGCCATTGACAGGTTTCGGTAAGGAAAACGAACTAAGCTTGCCAACGAGAATAGAGTTTTTGCCGAAAATTTTTGACATCGAGCCAACCACAATCCAAATCCTGTCAATGCGACGAAACTTTGGCATCTACAATTTGGCAATTGTTAGATTGAAACCAAACAGGCTAGTCTCGCGTAATGTTCATCGTTCGTTCATCCATGTGTTCCTCGGGGGAATATTTCGCCTCTCGTAATAATCTACTATTCCGGTGGACACGTCAACGGACTCGCAGGTCATGAGACCGAAAATTTCATTCGTCCACACTTCCATCATTTGACCATATTTTTTAGGGAAGACCATTTGATCATTGACCGGGGGCTAGCATCTGAGCTCAAGAATATGTTCTCTGATGGTCAGTGTCAGGCCCTGCCATTCTTCTCTCTGTCTAACACTTCAAAGTTTAACTAACTCCACACAGTTGTAACCTCCGATGGGAAATAAAATGACATCATCAAACCTCCCAGAAAAACATCAAAACTGACGTAATAAAAAAAATACACGAACCACTGGGCGGGAAATAGAAAAGAAAGAACAAATGGATAATGACCAGTCCTTGCTGCTGCTGCCGCCTTGCGCCTTTATTCTCCCACAAGCTTGGAATCTGCTCACTGGGGCAAAATGATTGATCAGCCACAATGTGCTTAAACAAGAAGAAAACAAAGGGCAGAGTTCATTCTTGGTAGAAAGGGGAAAGATCTGGATTGCAGACTAACTGTAGGGTGACAACAAGGATGTTCTATGTGCACCGAAAATAGATCTATGAAGGTGATTGTCCACCGAAAGTCGTAATTATTGGAGATACCCCTCGTTAGGGTTTATCATACCCTGGTTAATTTATTTTTTTGCTCGGCTTATACGAGATCTGGCGGAAATCCTCTAGAAATAACATCTCGTGTAGACATCGAACCATTGGAATTCTAGCGTCGTGATAGCGAATTCCTGCTGTGTATTCAGTGCAAGACGCATAGGGATGGAACTTCGCGTGATCACACGAGCCACGCGAAAGAAGGATGTCCTGTTTTTTTAGCTGCGGTTTGTGGTTTTTGGTTACGGCTTGTGGTTTTTAGGCTATTTGTACGAGAGATTACAGAGTAACAGAAACTCACGTGCGATTTTTTTCGATATAAATGAAGTCAGTAAAGTATGTACTGTAATTAAGTAGTAGACTTTATCTTCAAAAAATACTTTATTTAAAAGTTAGTTACTGTAGAAAAACCGAAAAGCAACTTTTAGAAGCTGAAAAGAATAGAGTCGTACGTTTTCTCAAAAGGACAAGCTGGTTTCGTTAAATAGTTATAGTACTTTTGGAGTTCTTTTGAGTAAATCGGTTATACATATTCCCGCAGTTTTTGTCGAAAAGAATTTTTTTTATGCTGGCATATAGCGCACTTAGTTTTGTGTGTACGTATATACTTACCTAACTAAAGCATGCCAAAGATGGAGGAATATGGAGAGACTTCACGCTATATTTAATATCACTGATATGTAAGTGCATATAAAAAAACAATCAGAGATCTGTACGTATAGAGAACATGCACCTCCATCAAAATTATGGAACCAGAACCACTAGTTAGATATGGAGAATCACTATACGATGGAGTACATGATCTATGTTTCACTATATGATATGATAGTGCTGCAAAAGATTGTCAAAATCTATGCCCATGATACTGGCATAAGCGTCCACGTTCGTTCTTTTATAATCCATAAAAAAAAAGAATTTGACGCATAGGAACGGCTGTTTTTTGGCATAAGTGCAACAGCAGGGTACTAGTACGATCATAAGTTAACCGGTTTAATCAGGTCCTGCTCATTTCGATTTAAAACTTATTTTTTACTATTTATAAATTTCGTTTTTTTCTATATTTTTAGTTTTTTGAGCTTTTTGCTGTTTCTTTTTTCCGTATTTGTTTGGACTATACGAGATGGACTAATATGTTTTTTCTATTTTTAAAATTTTAAAATTTTAATTATGCTAAATAAGCCACCTCAGTTACAGTGCAAAATAAATCAGGTACAGTAAAAATAAGCCATAAGTCAGGCTTATTTAGCCCAAATGAGCAATCTACTATCTTATTAAAATAAAGTAAAAAATCAATCACATTCACTCTTAAAAGATAAAAATTACTATGTTAATCTGTGAAATCCAGATTATAAAGTATGGATGCATCAAATTGTTTCGAGAAGTCCAGTACAAATACAACTCTGATCAGATTATTTATTGGGAAAGATTTTACGGAAGAACAACGAAGAGGGGTAGAATTGTATTACAAAACCTGGAAAACACATGTTCTCTACACCTTGATGAATAAAAGGAGTGGCTGTGATCGTTTTGGCTTCAGCTTTTAGCTTCCGGCTTATTTTTCACTATTCATAAATTTTGTTTTTTTCTAAACCTTTGGCTTTTTGTTGAGCTTTTTTGCCGGTTCTTTTTTCCCGTATTTGTTTGTATTATGCGTAATGGGTTAACATATTTTTAATATATTTTTTTAATTTTTTAAATTTAATTATGCTAAATAAGTCTCTGTCAGATACAGTGTTTTTTCAGCCAGCTACAGTGCTTTTCAGCCATAAGCCACAAAAAAACCCAAATGATCACCACCTTAATGTTGACGTCCGCCCGTCCATTGCTTCCCAAAGCTCGGGCTGCTCCGTCCTGGCGGCGGCCTTGAGCGGTTGAGCCGCGAGGACGGACACATCTCGAGTGGTGTTTTACTGTCGAGGAGCAGCATTGTGCGGCGTCAACTAGCAAGGGATAAGAGTTATGTTCTTTTTCAGATTTTGACTTTAGCTTTTGATTTTTTTATAGTAACTAATTTTTAAATAAAGTATTTTTTTAAATAGAGTCTACTAGTTAATTGTAGTATATACTGTACCGACTTTATTTATATTAATAAAACCACACGTGAGTTTTTGTTACTCTATAATCTCTTATTTAAACAACCTAAAAGGTATAAGGGCCTATTCTTTACCTCAAAAGTTGGTGGCTTTTGACTTTTGATATAGTACGTAACTTTCAAACGGAGTATTTTCTCAAGACAGGGTCTACAAGTTAAACGATTCTACACGTTAAAAGGCCAACATCTGTACCAGCCAAAATCACAAATGAGTATCTGTCTCTCCGTAATCTGTACCGTAAACAGCCAAAATTCAAAAATTTCAGCCAAAAGTCATAAGCCGCAGCTAAAAAGAACATGCCTTAAAACACAACTAAAAAAATCATAAATCTCAACTAAAAAGAACAGACTCAAGAGATGGCACGGCGCGTGCGTCGTCAACGGAAGTCCATCAACTTCTTTTTTTTTTTTTATCCTGATCAATTCCAGTCTGCACTTACAGACTCCAATCAACGGTGAGTTATGGGTGGAGCACGATCTAATCAAGGATTCTATTGCTATACTGATTTGATTTTCCTTGGCTTAGGCACTGTTTGGAGTGCAATGATTTCTCAGGAATTTTGCATGAATTTCATATGAAGTAGTTCACACGAGTCCTTGGAAATTCTCTGTTTATAACACATGAATTTCGTCAGAAATTTTACAGTAATCTCACATAGAACGGTTCAACAGCCGCTCAAATCGGGAAAATTCTCACGTTCCAAATAAGACAATACTAAAATGTCGACGAGTAATTTTCCATACAAAATGCAAATGTAACTCCACACATTTGATTGTCTATGGTGCAAGTTATTTTTGTAAATTATTCATGTCATGAAATGAAAAGGATGTGTCTATTGTTATTTTTTCTTTTCTATGTTTGATTAGTTTGAAGCTAGAATAAAGTATTGAGCCATAAATACGACTTATAATTCAGGGGCACTAACTTAAAATTTTCCTTGTACCTACTTAAGCAACGGTGTAACAATACGGACACCGTAATTCCGATTTCTTTTTTTGCGCAAATGTTTGGTGGCCATTGTGACACACATGCACGGTCAAGATAGGCGTGCTTGTATGCTATCTTATATAAAATTGGTGTTCCCGTTGCAACGCATAGCCACTCTACTAGTATTAACTTAAAAAATAAATTTCATGATAAAGCAAGCATGAAAAAATAGCACGAATAGGAAATTGTTAACTGAAAATCAAGTAGAAATTGTGTAGGATGGAGGCAATAGAAGGAATAACCACGCCATTTTGTATGTGTTGTTTAGCTAAAAATTACATGCTAAAAACTAACACGCTACTTTTATAGTTAATGTTAAAATAAGTCGTTTGATTCGAGGGGTTAGAATTATCATATTAATCAAGAGCAATAAGTAACCTAACGAATGTTTTTGAGTGAGGATAATATGGTTATTAGGCCAGTCTCAGTGGGAGTTTCATCTGCATTTAATAGGCGGTCACATAGGCACTTTTGATGATATGGCAACATTTTTAAGAAGAGAGAGAAGAAGTGAGTTTCATCTAGATGAAACTCTCTTGGCACGAGTACCAACTCTATATGAGTCATGAAATTAAATGTCTATGAAACAATAGAATGAAACTATGCACTGAGGATGGATGTTTTATCCATGTTTCATTTCATTTTACATGATGTGGCAGTCTTGAAAACAACGCTATGAAACTCTCCACTAAGAATGGCCTTAGTATATGGTTCTTGTCTGTTGTGTAAGAACCTAGGATGACATCTAGGGATGGAGAGACGGCGCATTTTGGCTAGGCACGGATACTAAGGAGATAGTAAATGCATGAGAAAATAGTAAGTGAGAGCTTTACTTATAAATGCAGGAGAAAAATGTGATAAATGCAGGAGATATTGTAACTTAATAATATCTCCAATTCGCTATATTTATCTATATCCCACTATACGTACAAAACAAAGAAACATTAAATCTAATAAAAACTAATAAGAAATGATCATGCATACCCCTATTAAAATGACATAACTTAGCTACTTAATATCTTCCAAAATATTTAAGTAGGGGTAGAGTGGAATACTACACTCTTGATTCTTGCAATAGAAAAATATTTTGAAATGAATATTCCTGAGGCCATAGACAAATATAGTGAAGCGAAGGAAGTATTCAGTTGTACGCACCAATTATTTAACCCAAAAACTTGAATTCTTGAGGAAAGTTGGACTGTAACTTCAACAAAGTCGTAAACATCATACAGAATATATAAACTATATACTATTCTAAAGCACCTCAGTTGTATATTTTGATGCTAAAAATTTATATAAAATCTAGCCGTATAAAGTTTTCGCATACATGCCTACTCCAAAGGGCTTATAAGCTGGGGCTTATGGTTTTTTTTGTTGTATAGTGGCTGCAAAAGCACTGTAATGGCTATTTGCTTTTTTATGAGCCCAAAAAATAAGAAAAAATTCAGAAAAATTGGAAAACACCACTAATTTTTTTTGGAACAATACAAACGAATAAGTGGAAAAAAGAAAAACAAAAAAAAGATCAAAAGACCAAAAACCGAATTTTAGAAGCCAAAAAGAGCCCTTCGGCTGCATGAGCATAACTATCTTTTTCGGCCTACTCATGAAAAGGTTGAACCATTGGAATTATTAGGATAGAGAATTCCTTTGTATATTCAATGAGAACTGCATTGGACGGAACTTTGCGCAGGCATGGATCACTCGGTCAAAATGAGAAAAAGGTAGTAATATTCTCAGAAGGAAGAAGAGATGGTTTTCTAAATTAGTAATCAGTTCGCTTTACGGAGTTCTTTGCAGAGTTCATTATACTTCGGCACTTATTCTCGAAAAGGATTTTTTGGTTAAATACCAGAATAAAGCTCGATCGCTTTGTGGATACGTATAGCAGCTAAAGCACGCCACAGATGTAGAAATATTGAAAGACTTTCCGTAACAGAAATGATCGGTTCAGCGTGTAATCATCTGCAAAAAAAATTCTGCAGGAACCATTGGTTTGCTGTGGAGAATCACTAGCACGATCCGGTATATGATAGTGCTGCAGAAGTTTTTGTGCAGATCTATGCCCATGGTACTGGCATAAGTGTCGACATTGATTCTTTTGTGTATATATAAGCCAAAAATGCAGAACCGAAGCAATGTTCCATCCAAAGAAAAAAAAATCGCATATAGGTTGGCTGTTAGCGTGGGAGTTAGGCCAGACTTTTTTGATCAGCCTGAGGCCTAGCAAACATGCTTCCTAAGATTTTCTGGGCCAGCCTGAGGCCCAACTGGCATGACACAGCCTAAACATGGCATAGGCACGACACATGGTAGGTCGGGTTGGCACAGTACAAACGGCGAGCTGGGCTAAGCTTAGAAAGAAGGCCTGTCGGGTAGCACGGCATGGCACGCCCTGTTGGGTAGTCCTCAGGTCGACCCAGCAAGAAAGTGGCATGGCGGACTAGGCGGCATGGAAGCATAGCAGCGGCATAGCAGCTGGGTGTGGTGCGACTGGGCCTGTGGTGCGGATGCTGAGGAACAGTGGGATGTGGGAGTAGCTGAAGAGGGGGAGGGAGAGCAAGGGCATTGTGCCGTAACTGTGGTAGTGCGCATCACCGTTCCATGCTACATGGATGCCATGGGAAAGCAAGGTCACCGCTCAGGCACAATCCCATGCAGCTGTGAAGCCACAATAGCTATCGATGTCACGCATGCACTGTCGATAGGCCGCAGGCACATGTATGGCACCATCTCTGTCGCTGCATCCACCCCCAATCTACCATGTACCTTTGCTCATCATTCATGGCCGTGGCATCGCTGGCCACACCCCTACCCTATAAGTGGTAGTTAGGTTCGTAGAATATTGCACAACCAATGGCAAGAACCCAAATAAAATTTGGTCTTAATATGAAGGTGAGGTGGAACTTGATATACATCATGCTGAAGAAGGTATAAAGGTATAGACATATTATATCTATCTTTATCAATGCTAACTCTCGGAATAATAAATTGGTAGTTACTAATTCAGACTGGTAATTTGATAATCATTTTTGAGAATTTTTAAGACCTTTTTATAGAGCAACTAAGCTTCTATCCGGTGTTTATTACCCTACCTCTTGTTTAGTTATAGATTTTATTTGGCTAATTGCAGACAACTTTGCTAAATCTAGGGGGATCACATTTTAGGCCATGCTATAAGGTTTTTAACGAGGCTATAATATTGTATCTATAAAATATCAAGAAAATTTTAGTGTTTCTCCAAGATATTTACATGTTACTATTTTTATGCAATTACTTAAATTTTAGTTTTTTCTTTCTTTTCCCTTCCCCTTTTTTCTTTTTTTTCTCCTTTTCCTCCTATTTTTCTCCTCTCCTTTTCTTTTCCCACTTCTCTCCTTTTCTTTTCCTACGTCAGTGGCTCGGGCCTCAGTGCCATGCGTCCTTTCTTTTTCTCTCGTGGGTTGTAGCCTCGCCTTCCTCCTCCATGGCCGATGGCCCGCCCAATGCTTGCCTGTCAGCGCCACTACCCGGGTCTAGATCCCGTCGCCATCCACCGCCCGCGGCGATGACTAAGGCGGGTGGAGACGAGCAAGCATCATGTGCCGTGACCGTGCCGGCATGACCAGATTGCGCCCAACTCCTATGTCTAGTCGTAGGTGCTGCCGCACAAGTACAACTACAGTCTGGGCCGGAGCCTTGGTGGCTCACCTGGTGTCACAGGATACTGGGTCCAAAAATTTTTAGTTGTGATCAACGCCTCTGACCCATGTGTGAACCCTCTAGCTCAAACTTGATGCACTCGGTAGCTAGCAGCAGCCCGCAAGGAGACAGACTCGTGCTGGCCCATGAGGCAGCACTCAGCCCAAGAAAGAGGATTGCAATAGGTCGAGGTGCCCAGTGCTACCCATGAGCGTCAGGACTATATGAGCCTATTTGATTGATATTGAAACGCCGAGCACATCACAACCCTCCTCAACACTTATTCGGCTAGAGTGGTCGCAGAAGCTAGTAGACGCGTGCCGCGCTCCATGGCTGCACCCAGCAACACAGCAACCGGTTGCCGAAGAACCAGAGAAATCGGTCGCCTTCGGCCTCCCTTGCTTGCCATCTTGCGCGCAGTGTCTCCTGGCCCGATTCCCATTGCCTCGTGCCCTCGCTGGCAAAAGGAGGCTCAGACCCACCCGATTTGTATGTACTTTACCCAAAATTTGTGAGTTAGTGTTTTGATGCGATGATTTTTGTTGAATTGTATGATTAAGTTTAGGGTTTCAATTTGAATTTTTGGAATACTTGTCTAGTTCATTGCAAATCGGAGGCAAAATTGTAGTAATCCATGATTGTGATCCATGTGCTCATATTGGACCAAGCTTTGGATTTAACTTAAAGTGGTTGATTACAATGTCAAATAAGTAAACTTCTACATGTATTTTTCTATTATATTATTCTTGAACTGTTGAACATGACACTATCTAATTAAGTTTTCAATTAAACGGAAGGTAAATTTATGGAACAATTTCTAAAAAAGAATATGTCAAATAATGCTACTAATGTTGGTAAGCATTTTGATATCTATTTTTGTAATTGTATATTGTCATCGATTATGTTGAATTATGGGTGCTCAAATAATCCGACACATTACTGTCTACTACAATGTTGTCTAAAAATTCTATATGTTGTTATATATATGGTGATTTGGTGAATCCAAGTCATTTTTATTCTAGTTCTACCTCTAACTGCACTGGTGCTACCATGGTTCATCATTTCGTATTAAAATTTTTTGCCCCTTTCATTACCCTCCGAAACAAGATTGATTTGGCCAACTTTTGGATGAATTTGGCCACATTTGAAATTTATTCAAATTTTATCTAAATTTTAGTTAAATTTCATCGAAATTTAAATGCTATTTGAAAATTTGGTCTGAAATATTGGACGAAAGGATGCTTTCGCCGCCCTCCATTTTTTTTTTGCACAACAAATGATTTTTCCTGGTTGCTACAAGCATACAACCGTGAGAAAGTTGTAGTGCTTGCAATTTAGATCGAATGGCACACGTACCAGCTCTTACGCGGCATGGATGCGTTAAGACTGAAGCAACCGAGAGATGATACTAGTAGAGTGAAAGTGTGGTGAATTTGCAGATGCCAGACGTCCGATGTGCCGCACCATTAGATCTATCCAACGGTTGTGTGGGTAAATCCCTTCCCGGTGGCCCGTGCCACATAATTTGTTTGTGCCAGCACCAGCAGATTAATGTGTCTGCACATACACACTTATTACAAGTTATAACACAACACGTACTACCAGTGACGAAGTCAGGATGAAATCGGAGAGAAGGCTCGAAGGACTAAACTATTTTTTAACTAAAAACTGAGAAAGACTAAAATAAATTGAGATAAACATAACAAAATGAGTTTATACAATCCAAATTCATACATAAATAGAAGAAAAACAAATTCAAAAGAAAAAACAAATATAATAAAGATACCTTATGCAGGGTAACCAGTACTAGCGGATGATAGACTCGAGCACTACTAAGCCTTACTGTTTGGCTACGCTCCTGTGTACTACCTCGATCAGCTCAGCTCACAACAGATCCCATACTTGGAGCATCTGAAAAACACAAACGAGCACATGCATGCAATATTGTAGGATCGTCGATGGCAATCAGAGGGGGTGAATGATTGTGAAAGCTAAAAATAAAATTGAAAACTCTCCCCTAAACACAAAACATATTTAAGCTTCGTTTAAAAATTCTGGACAGAATAATGTACTCTCACTAAAACTGATCCCGATAAAAAACCGTAACTCCGATTAACCTCAAACTTTGTCAGAATAAACTAGAGAAAATTATTGAACTAACCCAACTGGAATTACGTCAATCGGAGGTCTAGAACTTGAGATATAAAATAAACAAGATCGCTGATGCAGATAATGACGAGAAAGAATTAAGCCCTAATAATGCAACTAAGCAAAAACCGTAAAGAATTAATCAACCAAAATTTCCAGATCACAAACTTGATACCCTAACTATATTTTTTCTGATACATGCATGAAGCAAAAACTTTAAGATTTAATGCCAAAAACAAAAAACATAAACCTAATTAGCCTCACCGAATCCCCTAGCACTAATTATGTTTTCCTCTCTCCTCAATTGACAGAAGTCACGGCAGCCATTTTTTAATCTCAAAAACCATGGCCACAATGCACCACGCATGCAACCATCTGCACTCTAATTAGTACCCCTAATTACTTCCCTCTAATGATGTCCGTCCGGCCGGCCGCTAACTAATTTCAAGCCTCCAATGCAATCACGAGGGAAACAAAAATCATACCTCCATGCATATCAAAACAGCCACGACTTGAACACAGTAAACGTACTCGGTGACGCACGTCACACGAAGTTCATGCACACGCACCAAGCCACGAGAGGAGCGTCGATCAAGCCTCGGACGTGCCTATTAGATTGAGGCGTCGGCATACGATCCGAGAAGAAAAACACGCCACGAATTGAGACGCCGTCAGAAGATAAAGCAGCGACGGCGTGGAGATCAATCAGATTTCTTTTTTTGCGCCACCAAAAACAGTACACCTCATGGCCGCCGGCCCTAGCCTTTTTATAGCACATCCACCAATCCGAAATAAACTCACAAACAAACTCAAACCCTAATACAACTCATCCTAGGCCTTTTTGCCTCACTACTTTTCAAGGGACCCAAACCCTTCATAACATGGGTTTTTTAAATTCTTTTTACGCTTCCGATTTTTTCAGCCTTCCACGTGTCGAAGCCACCAGGACCGCACCTCCTGTATCTTCTCCACGCATCATCTCCATGCGCATTGTTCTCTAGCCTGAACATCCCGCGTGACATTCTTGACCGATAAGATCTCAGTTCCTCCCTGAACTTAGAACCGAAACCTCAGTTCCACCCGAACATAGTTTCAGTCCCGTTATCGACCATGTTCCGCCTCAAGCAACACCTGCACATGAATAAACAAACAACCGCGTACAAGCACAAGTCCACGACTTGACTCAAGTCAATCCGCACAATACCTCACACGAGCGTATCATGCAACCTATCATATCACCATACTATTACAAGCATATAAAGAAACAACACACCATAAATAATACAGTAATACTATAACCAACGTTGTCAATTATTCATCATCTAAAATAACCTAGACTTGGCCACATGGTGTAACAAATATACAAGCCTGAAGGAGCGCAAGATCTATATGATGAGTATACTACTCCATATATCATGCTTGCGCAGTTGCAGCCCAGCCATGGATCATCGACCATAATTGGTCTTTCAGAAAGAAGAGGATCAATACCATGTCTTGTGTTCCACAGAGGCCAAGCATACATGATCGATGACTGTTTAGCTAGTACTAGTAGCAGGAGTGCTCCACCACACTAGTTTTCCATATGCAAGTGGCAACGAGGTTAGAAGAGGGTCCTGTTTTTTTTTCAGCTTTTAATTTTAGCTTGTAGCTTTTCTACAGTAACTAACTTTTAAATAAAGTGTTTTGTCAAGATAAGGTGTACTAGTTAATTGTTGTACATAATGTACCGACTTCATTTATATTATCAAAATCGCACGTGAGTTTCTATTACTCTATAATCTCTCGTATAAATAGTCTAAAAATTATAAACTATAGCCAAAAACTATAAGATTTAGCAAAAACAACATACCTGAATGCATCGCAGTTAAGAGCTAGTGTTCCACATGTTTGTCCTCAGCCGGAGAGCATACTCACCCCATTATAGCCGGGGGGGATTCCGGCCAGGAGACGCGCCCACGTCAGCCCCTAGCGCTCGGCCGGCCGGCGCGTGGCGCAGGAATTTGCGTACGGCCGGCCGGCGCGGGGCGCAGGAATTTGCGTACGGCCGGCCGAGGCACTTTCCCTGACTTTTTCGAAAATTACGTACAAGTCATTTTTCCTCGCGAACAGGTCCTTTTTCCTCGCGAAAAGGTCCCTGCCCGTTTTCTTGCGGTGCTTTTTTCTGAAAAAACCCCTCCACTTTGCAGGATAGCGCCCCACGGTTTTGTAAATTGCGTACGGGTCCTCGTTTCGTTACATATGGGTCCTCGATTTTTTACAAAAAAAACCCTTTAATTTTTTCGAAAATACGCATGTGCCCTCGGTTTTTTTAAAAAAACTCCTCGCGGATCATCGCCTTTTTTACTTTGGTATACATAGTGGCTGACGCGGCGTGGCCTATGAGGCTAGTAGTATACATGCATAAACATGGATGGATCGCTAGTGTAGCAATGCAGGTGCAGTAGCGTCTCCTAAATCGGCGGCTTTTATTTCCTTAATTACTCTCCTCGCTGTGCACTTGTGCAGTGCAGTGGTCCTCTGCTTGCGTCGGTGTGTCCTGCTCCATCCGTGTAGTAATTACTGCTTACTCCAGTCGTAGTAGTATTAATTAACCCATGTAACAGCTTCGTGTGACACGCCACGGCTCCATCCGTGTAATTACTTACTCCAGCAGTATGTGTCCTGTCTGAGCTACCACCGCTGCTATGGAGGAGTACTAACCCGGCCAGTAGGTGTTGCCGATTTGTTACCGTCCCTGGATCCATTACTGACTCGATGGTACTAGTACTACTAGTCTACTACACTCCATTGCTTAGTGGTGATTATATGGATTTTTTTTTGTGGTTTATAACTGAAAAGCATTGTAATTGGCTGAAAAAATACTATAGCTGATAGATACTTATTTAACATAATTAAATTTTAAAAAAATTAAAAATATAAAAAATATGTTAGCCTATTACGTATAATACAAACACACACGGGAAAAAAGAACCGGCAAAAAAACTCAACAAAAAGCCAAAAGTTCAGAAAAAGACGAAATTTATAAATAGTGAAAAATAAATCGGAAACTAAAAACTGAAGCCCAAATGATCACAGCCAGTTTATACTACTACTGTACACACCTCGGCCATTTTCTACTGTACTGCGACCGCGAGGCCGAGGCGTACTAGTACTAACCAACCGGCCGCTCGAGATTACTTACCACCGGCCGCGTCCGTGATTTATAATAAATCTTTCGTCTCAAATTTACCTGTGCGCTTGACTTATTGGGGGTTTACACTGTCTAAACCAGCGCTTGAGCTTGACTACTCGTGTCTGATTTCTTCAGTTACATGATGCGTGACGATGAGTTAAGCAGATAATAGACTTAAGAAGAGTTTGTACTGCTCGACACAAGAGGGCATGCATGCATATCTACCGCTGCTCTAGCTCACACCACCATTCGCTACGCTTCCTTCTGTTAATAAAACTGAACTACTCACCGTTCCTGTTTCCTACCAAGGCAAAGATATCTATTTTTTCTAGATAGAGTTGGATTACATGTATCTATGTTTATCTGCTGCACCCTGCACTCTTTTTTTTCTTTCTGTTTTACCACGTCTGTCCTTTGTCAAACCTAGATTTCCTACGCAGGCACAGTAACAGTGACTAGTGACACACTGGGATGCAAAAGATGAGGAGGCATGGACTAGAGTTAGAGGAAAGTTCGCAGTTTACGGTCGAGTTGTGATCTTGGATTTTAGTACCTACGCTAAGTACAGCAATAGAGATGGCCGGTTTTGCAACTTTTGTTGCTACGTGAGGTGAGAGTGAGACCAGGAGCGGAGGCGTAAATCGATCAATCGAGCTCGTGAAATCGTCGACCACCACGCAACGCGATGGACCATGATTTGGCTCTGCAGGATTGCAAGGTGGGTAAACAGTAGTACTAGTAATTAGGAGTAGCACTAGCACAGGACGACAGGCCGGTGAGATAAAAATTCCGTAGGCCACCACCCTCGCCACCCCAAATTAACACATGTAGGTGGCGTTTGTCTTTTTGTAGTACAACTAGTAGTAATATCCATAGATAGATTGATGGGATTCAGGGCCGCTCCAACCGGTGGCCTGCATAATGTGACTTGTTCTGTACTACAGTGATTGTTAATTTTTTTAATAATTAAATTAAAAAACAATAAATGTTATATTATTACAGACAATGCAAAGAAATAAGAGGAAAAAGAAAAGACAAAAAAGCACTAAAAAGCCAAATAGCCGAAAAAGACGAAATTAAGAAGACAAAAGTCAGAAGCCAGAAGCCAGAAGCTAAAGCCGTTTAGAGCAGGCGTAAAATCCTCAGCTTTTAGCTTCAGCTATTAGCTTTTGACTCAAAAGCACGCGTAAAATCCTCAGCTTTTAGCTTCAGCTATTAGCTTTTGACTCAAAAGCACTTAACGATGATATAATAATCATTAAATGATTACGTCATTATATTTCTTGAATATACCCCTTATCGATAAGGGAGAGGTTTCACAGGATAGTCGTAAGTCTTTCTACGACCATTTCTCAATCGTGAGCTTTTCTACGACTGCATAGTCCTAAGTTCATCTATGACCAGGTAGTTGTAAATCCTTCTACAACCAGGTAGTCTTAAATCCTTCTACGACCACATAGTCGTAAGTTCTTATACGACCATATAGTCATAAGTTCTTTTACGATCACATAATCATAAGTTCTTCTACGACCATATAATCGTAACTCGTTCTGTGATCACCTCATGATCATGGACCTTCCCGCGACCGGTTTATCTCTGACTAGCTTGTCTACAACGACCTACTATATCGTGGGTCTGCCAGACAAGGCAGTTAGAACATGCATTTATTCTTAATAATCACGAATAATCTCTCTCTAACAACAACCGCTGCATGATGAACGAGCCGTTATGTCTCTCTGACAATAACTCCTGTCGGACAGCTATCACCTGAAGCGTTAAGGTGTCTTTTGGTATGGGACAATGGCCGCCGCTTCACCAACTATTTAAAGGTTGACGTCAGAGAGAAGGGGGAGGGATCGAGAGACCAGGGGACCGAGAGAGGAGACAACAGAAGTAGCGCAAGACTTTTTGCATTACTTTCTTCTCCGATTTTAATCAATTCTCTAAGTAATGGCCACATAGGACATAGAGTTATTATTCTCGTAGGAGAAGGCTCGAACATGTATAAAAATTTTCGTGTCTCTACTCGATCATAGTCCGAGCCTTTAAGAGCTTCCCCAAATCTAAACAAATCATACGTAAGATCGGTATTAAAACACCGACAGTTGGCGCCGTCTGTGGGGAGATTCTTCCAAGACTCCGGCAATTTCTTTGTTAGCAAATTCTCTTCCTTCTGATGTCCTTATGGTAGGAGAATGGAACAAGGAGAACTGATTCGATCTTACCGATTACGTAGGTCTTGATATAGATGCCTACTACGACTACGAGTAGATGATGCTTGCTTACAACGGTGAGGCTGTCTATAGAGATCCATCCTGAGACCTCAGAAACCACATCACGGGCAAGGCTGAGGAAGGACCCATATCCCCCACAGCAGTACACCTAATGGAGGAACCAGTTTTTCCAAAGGGCAAGGGTCAATCCGACCATGAACAAGACTTGCACCACGACAATGGACTTGCCCCTTGTGTTCAAGTCCCCCAGCGACCGCTTGATCTGGCTCAGTAAGTCCCGGAATCCTGCATTCCAGGACACCGTCGTCACCTCGTGGTCGTAACTCTCCGCTAGAATCTACAAAGAGATTGGGTGGGCTCCCTATGAGTACCTTCACATAGTATAGATCCAACCAGAGATAGTTATAATGTGGCTGAATACAAAGGTTTTTTGCCTGGTATACGAGTCACAAAAGCACTCGGGACTCATTGACTGCTGGTGAGAGGAGAATCTCAACTAGTCATGAATCAAATTGGAAAAGAGTACCAATGCTCTAGTACGACCATGTCTCAGTACTTATCGAAAGCCAGAAAGCTAGAGAAGCACCTTTTCAGTTTTAAGTTACACTTTATCCCTCGGAAGGATAACTCAGCTAGCTCGAATAGCTTCTTCCCGATCACAAGTATCACCAGGAGTCTTCTTGGAGTAACTCCAAAAGCCATCTCTAGTCGAAGTACCAGAGACAACTCCTAATGAGGCAGCTTCTCTCGAGTATAAAGATACCTGGATAGAGCCCATCTATGAGTATATTCAGAAGTGTTCAGTACCCAACAACGATCTCAAAGCAAATCGTCTATCCTGTAAGACCAAAATGTATACTTTGGTTGATGGAGCACTCTATAAATGGACTACTCAAGGGGTTCTCATGTGATGCATATCATTGAAAGATGGATTACAACTCCTTAACAACATACATAGGGGCATTATGGAGCACACGCCTCTTACAAGATGCTGGTCAAAAAAGTCTTCCGACAAGATTTTTACTAGCCAACAACCCTCAATGACACCAAAGAGTTGGTTAAGAAGTGTGTATAATATCAATTTCGTAGTAGACAAATACACAAATCAGCTCAGGCTCTTTAAACGATTCCTCTATCTTGGCCTTTTGTGACCTGGGGTCTAGATGTCCTAGGTCTATTTCCAAGAGCACCAGGGGGCTTCGAGTTCCTTTTCATGGCTATTGACATGTTCACGAAATAGATTGAGGCTAAACCTGTGACTGGAATAACAACAGAAGACACAAAAAGGTTCATGATTAGAAATGTGAGTACTCGATTTGGAGTCCCAAGTTGAATAATTATTGACAATGGTAAGCAATTTTTGAGTACAAAATTTTAAGAATTTTATGACAAATTGAGTACCAAACTTTGCTATGCCTTTGTCGCCCATCCCCAAAGCAATGGGGCAGTTGAGCACGTGAATGGCTAGGTAATGCAAGAAATTAACACTCAAGTCTTCGACCAACTTGTGAAGCGCTCAGGGGCTTAGGTATAAGAATTACCTTTAGTATTATGGGTAATTCGCACAACTCCTAATTGGGCGATGGGAGACTCCATTTTTCCTACTTTTTGGGGGCGAAGCTATGCTTTCCCCAGAACTAAAGATCTGGGCTTTTGGCATGGGACAACGGTCGCCGCTTTGCCAACTATTTAAAAGTTGACGTCAGAGAGAAGGGGGAGGGACCGAGAGACCGAGGGACCGAGAGAGGAGACAACAGAAGTAGCGCAAGACTTTTCATATTACTTTCTTCTCTTATTGTAATCAATTCTGTGAGCAATAGCCACACATGATATAAAGTTGTTATTCTTTTAGGAGAAGGCCCAAATCTGTATAAAGTTTTCGGTATCTCTACTCTGTATTATCATAGTCCGAATTTTCAAGAGCTTTCCCCGAAAGCAAATCAAATATGTAAAATCGGTATTAAAATATCGATAGCACTGCAGTGGTTGTTAGTTTTAGAAGTCAAAAAATAAGAGAAAAAAAGTAAAACATGTTATATTGTTATAGACAATACAAAGGAATAAGAGAACACAAAAGAAGACAAAAAAAATCTAAAATTAAGAAATTGACACGTTTTAAATAACTTCTGAACAGAAACCGATCCCGTTTGAAACGGGGCCATACATATATACAGCGGAGAGACCGATCCCTTTTGAAACGGGCCATACATATATACAGCGGAGAGGACCGGATCACATATATACAGCGGAGAGGACCGGATCCTCTGACGATTAAAAAAAAAGACATCCATTCTGGGCTGAATCTTCCTTTTTCCTTCAGACCGCTGAGGGTCTCATAAAATCACAATCATTGTTCTTCCCTTGCTCTGCTTCGCAGAGTTGAGGATGTCCATCCACATTCCACAGCGAAGCGGCCGTGATCCGTCGTTAGTTTTGCAGCACATCTGGCGCCAACAATTCCCAATTACGTGCTGCAGGATTTCTAACCCTAGCCGTGCCGTTAGTTTTTGCTAGGGAGTGAAACACAGAAACAGGCACACGCCCCATCCGTAATCCACAGCTTCTTTCTCTCACACGCTATTAGTGCATATATCATAGTTTTCTTTTTAGCTTGACTTATCATTTTGTTTAAACAAATAAATAAAACGATTTTTTCGTTACCGATTTGAAACAGCTTATCAGGATAGCATTTTAAAAACGACTTATCGGCATTCGATTCATTCACATAAACGCTCGTGCTAAGGCAACAGGCCATAAGTTGTAGGCTTGTAGCTATAAGATATAAGCCGCAACCGAAAAGAATACACCTATAAACATAGTTGTTCTCTCCATTCTCTCTCCAGCTCTTTTTGTTAACACGAGTCATGAAAAGATGCTGCTAGTACTCCACGTTCTTCCTTACTTGATAGTACTAAGGTAGGGTGGGATCTTTTCGGCTGCAGTTGATGACTTTTGGTCTTAACGCGAATGCTTGTACGAACGACTAAAATACCAATAAGTCGATAAGCCGCTTCGAAAATACTATTCCGATAAGCAGTTTCGAAAAGACGTCGGAGAAATCATCCGTTTGTTTGATCAAGAGAAGCCATAGGCCATAAACTGAAAAGAACCCACCCCTAGTTAATGCATATCAATTGTCAAGCTTAGGGTCTATTTATATTGCCTGCAGCTGATGTCTTTTGACTGCGGCTGATGTTTTTGATCGAAAATAAATAGTAGTAGCTGAAAGAAGTGTTTTTAGAAGAAATGTGCGAGTGGTAAAGAAAGTGAGGGATATATGCGTACGCGAGACGGAAGCAAAATGAGTGAAGTATGATGCATCACGACTCGCTGTCTTATTTCCAAAACGAGACAGAAATAAGAGAAATGAAATACCGTTTTAAAAAGTCAGATATTCATATTAGTTCCGGTCTTCTATAAACAGTAGTTAAAAGCAAAAACCAACGGGCACATGTCGCCGTTAGGGGTGGATATCGAGCTGGCTCGGCTCGGCTCGGCTCGGTAAGGCTCGTTAACGTAACGGCTCGGCTCGGCTCGGCTCGTTAAGGTAACGAGCTAAAAAGCAGGCTTGGCTCGGCTCGGTGGAAAGCTCGGGCTCGGCTCGATAGGCTCGTTAGGCTCGTTAATACAAAATACATATTTTGATTGCAATTATACAAACATATGAAAGAAACAGATCATATTGCATTATGCTTTTACATACATACATTGCATATACGAACAAATCAGCAAGTAAAATGCAAGCAAATTCCATTATGCTTTTACACCCAAGATTAGCTCAAAATGCAAGCAAAATCACATCATCTCAACTTTTAAGTGCAGATTGCAGAAGCAGAACTGATCGGCAGAAGCAGCAGGACATATTGCATTGCAGAAGCAGCAGAATAGATCAGTATTTGCAGCAGAACAAATTACAGAAGCAGCAGAACAGATCGGCTACATATACAACATACATCAAGTTTGTACAACATACAGCAAGTTTCCAAAACTACATACAACATACAGAACAGAACAGAACATATAATCAACATACAAGATGGATGGTATCACAAAATTGGACAACATACAATCAACATCCAAGATACTTTACCGAGGCTGCAGGGGTCGGAGCTGCCGGTGGCCGTGGCCGTGGACAGGGGTTGGGGAGGAGGTTCACCACTGGGGTCGATGCGGACGCAGAGGCGGAGCCGGACCCAGAGGCGGAGGACCTCCTCCCTCCGCAGTTCTTTGACGACGGCGATTTCTAGGGTTGAGATGGCGGGGATATTCTCGGGTTGAGGGAGCGGGGGATGGAGGCTGAGGCGAGGAGGAGGGGAGGGGCCGGCGCCGGTAGTCGGTGACGGAGCGGTCGGGGCCGGTGGTCGGTGACGGCAATTCCTAGGGTTGAGACGGCGGGGATTTTCTTGGGTTGAGGGAGCGGGGGTGGAGGCTGAGGCGAGGAGGAGGGGAGGGGCCAGCGCCGGCGGTTGGTGACGGAGCGGTCGGTGCCGGCGGTCGGTGACGGCGATTTCTAGGGTTGGGACTTGGGATGCGGAGGAGGCGAGGAGGAGGGGAGGGGCCGGCGGACCGTCGTGGCGGCGCTGGATCTAGGGTTGAGTGTGCCGGATCTAGGGGATCGGGGATCGGAGATTTGGAAGGGGATCGGGGATCGGAGATTTGGAAGGGGATCGGCCGATTGGGGCTCTGTGCTGCGGAGTGCGGACCTGCGGTGTCGGTGGCTCGGTGCGGTGTCTTCACTCGCGTCACGCAGATGGCTGAGATGGGCCGCCGACCGCCCGAGACACTGCCGTGTGACCGAGCTAAACGAGCCCTACGAGCGGCTCGTGAGCCGGCTCGAGCTCGGCTCGTTAAGCAGCCGAGCTAAACTTCTGGCTCGGCTCGGCTCGTTAATGCCACGAGCTGAGCCGAGTCGAGCCGAGCCTGTATCGAGCCGAGCCGAGCCGCGAGCCTCGAGCCATATGTCCACCCGCCGTGTTACCAAGTTTAAGACTCTACTGTACCAAATGATTAGGTTTATATAAAAGAAACCATTAGAAATGATACACAGGACTGGTCTGTACCACCGAATTACGAGTACCAACCGCCCTTCATTTCACTCCCCCTTTTTTTTACCTCGATATCCGTTAAAACCAGCCTCCTCCTCCGTCTGTCCACTCGGCGTGGCAAAGAGAGGCAGAGGCAGAGAGCCAAGCAAAGCAAAGCAGAGGAAGCACCGGAAGGACGTGATCTCCATTAAAATACCACCACCACCACCTCCCTCCCTCCCTGCACACATTCATTCATTCCCCCACACTCCCCTCCAACCACCACCCGAAGGCGCAATGGCAATGCTGCCGCCAATCCTCCCGTTCCTCCTCTTCCTCCTCTTCCCCTCGCCAGCACCGGCTCTCTCCCGCCACCTCTCGCCGCCGGCCGCCACCGAGACGTTCGACGTCGCCGCCTCCATCTCCCGCGCCCGCGCTGCCGTCTCCACCGACGCTGTCACCCTCCACCAGTCCGCCGCCGCCGCCGCCGCCCATGACACGGCCTCCATCGGGAAGCACTCCGAGGGGAAGAGCGGGAGCCTCACCCTGCGGCTCCACTCCCGGGACTTTTTGCCGCAGGAGCAGGGGCGCCACCAGAGCTACAAGTCCCTCGTGCTGGGACGCCTCCGCCGTGACTCGGCTCGCGCGGCGGCCGTGTCTGCCCGCGCGGCGCTGGCGGCGGACGGGGTCACCGAGGCCGACCTGCTGCCGGCGAACGCGACGGCCGTGCTCGAGGCCTCCGCGGCAGCGGAGATACAGGGCCCCGTGGTGTCCGGCGTGGGGCAGGGCAGCGGCGAGTACTTCTCCCGCGTCGGCGTGGGCAGCCCCGCGCGGCAGCTCTACATGGTGCTCGACACTGGCAGCGACGTCACCTGGGTGCAATGCCAGCCCTGCGCCGACTGCTACCAGCAGTCCGACCCCGTCTTCGACCCCTCCCTCTCCACTTCCTACGCCGCCGTCTCCTGCGACTCCCAGCACTGCCGCGACCTCGACGACGCCGCCTGCCGCAACTCCACCGGCGCCTGCCTCTACGAGGTCGCCTACGGTGACGGCTCCTACACCGTCGGCGACTTCGCCACCGAGACGCTCACGCTCGGCGACTCCGCCCCGGTCTCCAACGTCGCCATCGGCTGCGGCCACGACAACGAGGGGCTCTTCGTCGGCGCCGCCGGGCTGCTGGCCCTGGGCGGCGGCCCGCTCTCCTTCCCGTCACAGATCTCCGCCACCTCATTCTCCTACTGCCTCGTCGACCGCGACTCCCCCTCGGCGTCCACCCTGCAGTTCGGCGACTCGGGCGCCGGGCCCGACGTCGTGACCGCGCCGCTCCTCCGCAGCCCGCGCACCAACACGTTCTACTACGTCGGGCTATCCGGCATCTCCGTGGGCGGGGAGGCCCTCTCGATCCCGTCCTCCGCGTTCGCCATGGACGACACCGGCGCGGGCGGCGTCATCGTGGACTCCGGCACGGCCATCACCCGGCTCCAGTCGCCCGCCTACACGGCCCTCCGCGACGCGTTCCTCCGCGGCACCGGCTCGCTGCCGAGGACCTTGGGGGTGTCCCTGTTCGACACGTGCTACGACCTGTCGGGCCGGACGAGTGTGGAGGTGCCGGCGGTGGCGCTGCGGTTCGAGGGGGGCGGGGAGCTGCGGCTGCCGGCGAAGAACTACCTGATACCGGTGGACGGGTCGGGGACGTACTGCCTGGCATTCGCGGCGACGAACGCGGCGGTGTCCATCATCGGGAACGTGCAGCAGCAGGGCACCCGCGTCAGCTTCGACACGGCCAAGGGCACCGTCGGCTTCAGCGCCAACAAGTGCTAGCCTGCCTGCCTGCCTAATCAGCTTGATCAACTTAGCGAGTTATTAGTAGAGGTAATTAAGTGCGTGGAGTGGAGTGGGGCCGAGAGGAGGAGGAAGGCTTTGGTTGGGAGAAACGAAAGGCAAAGGCGATCGAGCACAAGTGCCAGCTTGTCTAAGCTAAGCTAGTGTCTCTCTCCTCTCCTTCGTCTCTGATCGATGTGCGTGCGTGTCTTCGACATGGATGGGCCAAAGACGAATTTGTTCATGGGTTATTTTATGAAAGAACTGGAGGGATTGACTACGCACTGTAGCAGGTCATTTGCCGGCAATATATAGAGATTACATGCTGATTTACATTGCCGAACCAACCACCTTTGCCGGATTTCATGCTATACATATCCGGATTACATGCTATACACACCTAGATAGTAATGTTTAGTTTGGATTACAATCAGGAAGATATATATTGCCTAACGTTTTATGCTTGCTGTTGAAAAAGAAATTTCCATTCCTTCGAAATGAGCTCTAAAAATTACAAAATTTTATGTGCAGCCTCCCAACATAGTTGACCTAATTATGTAATGTTTTAAAAAAATTTATGTACTCTAAATTTGACATTTTAATTCATATTAATTTAATCATAATTAGGGATATGCGATGCTTATTTTTTGATTAAATTAACAAGTATTGATTAATGGAGGATGCATTTAAAATTCCTAAAAATTTACAAAATTAGGTTAACCGTGTTGGGAGGCTGCACATAAAATTTTATAATTTTTAAGTTCGTTTGCTTTATGTAACAACTCCTAAAAATATCATAATTGCACGAATTTTTGAGCAACATTCAAAGCGGGTAAAATTATCAAAAAAATTATACAATAAAGTACGTTGTGTTGAAAAATAGCACATAAAATTTTGTAATTTTTTAGCTCGTTTGCTATATTTAAAAATTCAAACAAGTAATATATATAAAATACCAATTTAGACAGGCACTTGTCGTATGGTGGTGGGGCAGTTGACCACCTGCCGCCTGGTGGGCAGGTAGTAGGCGCGTGGCCGCTCAGTGGCTGGGCTCTGGTAATCTACGTGTTAATTGTAGAAGTGTTATTTTTGTATGTATATAACTATTTTTGTAAATATAGATTTAAAACACGATATTTGTGCTAAAAATTCCAAAGTTTTCATCTTGTACCATGAGGCAGAGAGAGGGAGCAAAAGTACTCAGGAGCTTGTGGGGACTAGTTATCATGACGTGTTTATGGGGGTGGATTACGTACTGGGAAGAGGTGGATGAGATGAAGACGAGCCTAGGAGGAAAGGCATGGGATCAGGTGGTGTGCTTTGCCACTGCTGTGGGGGTTACTGTCACCGCCTCGGACGCAAAATAGACAGCCTAGACATACCGTATCTGCTGCAGTTCTGTGCTGTCGTACCAAACTGATCTTAACTTTTGACTTTTGATCCGATGGCTAGAAAGCAAAGCTACGATACTGTAGCACCGAAGTCAGACGATCCAGGTCCCAGGAAGGGTGGCCTCTGGACCGGAACTGGTTCCTCTGACGTAACATCAGAGTGACGTTGGGTCACTGCGCGTGGTCCCTGCATCGCGTGGGGCCTACACGTCAGTGACCCGCGTAGGATCTCAATTCCTCTGGACCCCGGAGCCCTCGTCCCTGCGAGCTCAGCTGTCCTCTCCTGTCCTGTCCTCTATTCTTACTGGTAAGGTTGATTAATGGAGGATGGTAACCGTTACTGTTGGATCTTGAATGTACCGTACCTGCTGCATGTGACTCCAGATGCGCCCCAAGTATGAGGCCCCAGCTTGCTGCTTGCCCCCACGGCCCCACCGTTCATGCGTATGCCTTCAAGTTGAAGAATCAAGAGTGGGAAGCAACCATCTCCCACGGATCACAGCCATTGGATTTGGTTTACGTAGCTTCATGCTTGCGCAATTATGGATTTTTCTAAATAATCTATTTTTATTATGGGAAAATTGCTCTCATGCCACAAAGTTGAGCACCATCCTCCCATTTGCCACAAACTTGTTTGGCTTTGTTATTATGCCACACACTTCAGTGTTTTTTCTTTGTTTTGCCCATTTTGCATTATCAGGGACTGGAAATGACGCTTTTGCCCTCGTCAACAGTGCAGGCGGGCGTCGGAGCTGTCGGAGCGCGAGCGCGGCCGGCGCGGAGGCGGAGCGCGGCCGGCGCGGAGGCGGAGCGCGAGCGCGGCCGGCGCGCGGAGCGCGAGCGCGGCCGGCGGATGGCGCGGAGGCGGAGCGCGGCCGGCGCGCGGAGGCGGAGGCGGAGCGCGAGCGCGGCCGGCGGATGGCGCGGAGGAAGCCGCGCTCGCGCTCCGCCTCCGCCTCCGCGCGCCGGCCGCGCTCCGCCTCCGCGCCATCCGCCGGCCGCGCTCGCGCTCCGCCTCCGCCTCCGCGCGCCGGCCGCGCTCCGCCTCCGCGCGCCGGCCGCGCTCGCGCTCCGACAGCTCCGACGCCCGCCTGCACTGTTGACGAGGGCAAAAGCGTCATTTCCAGTCCCTGATAATGCAAAATGGGCAAAACAAAGAAAAAACACTGAAGTGTGTGGCATAATAACAAAGCCAAACAAGTTTGTGGCAAATGGGAGGATGGTGCTCAACTTTGTGGCATGAGAGCAATTTTCCCTTTTATTATTACATAAATACATTGCTTAAAAATTACATAAATAATCCTCTGTCATCAATTCAAATGGCGACAAGTCTTTACCACCGTTTCAATCTGGTGGCGAACTAGTTTGAATGGTGACAAATGATTATTTCTATAATTTTTTAAATGATAGTATATTTATATAATTTTAATAAAAATTAGATTTTTTTTTAAAAAAATCTGCAATTCTGCCCATCTCAACCTTTTTTTTAACTCCACCGTGCAACTACGCCGCTCGAAGATTGATTCTGCAAAATGCCACGGCATTTCTTTTTCCATGCAAATCAAACACGCATGGGGATGCATTTCTCCGGATGTGCACGTCCTTGTCGCGCATCTCTAAAAAAATTCATCGTGAGAGGTCGCCAAACACGCCGTTGGGGAATAGCCACGGCTGGTCACGCTACTAGAAAGAAAATGACAGCGAGCGAAACATGCACAGACGGAGGAGCATGCGTGCATTACCTTGACCTGAGTGAGCTCCAAAAGACGAGACGACGGGTACACCATTCTGGAAGCTAGTGGTTCGTACGAACGATGAGTTAAGTAGTACAAATCAGTTACAAGTTTGTTTTCTTCTGCTCGTGTTCATATCTTGTTTTCTTCTGCTCGTGTTCATATTCTACCAGTAGCTAGGACCGGAGTAGGTCGAAATGACTAGTTGGAGCATGCAATTCTTCTGACGAAACAGGTTACAGAAAATAATTTATTACTATCGCTCACGCCCTTGATATATAGGACATGCAGGTTTGCCTACCCAAGTTATATCGTATTATTGCATTTTTTTTTGTTGCTGAACGTATTATTGTACATGCAGTTACAGGCTGACAGCGAGTGCAGGCAGACCAATGCGTACGTGTTTAGCATCTGCACGGTTGATTACTAGATCGCATGTACAGCAAGCGTCGTTACCCCATGCCGTCCCAAAATTTGGAGTTATCGATTACTCAACAAGGATTCTCTGATGCGTCATGAAGTCATGTGCCCGGTCGATAATTAAGCTTGGTCTGACCTTCTGAGAAGCACCATTGTGCTGTGCACTTGTGCAGCTACCTACCTCTACCACCACACATGTATCCTCCTCTAGTTTGCAATTTTGAATTGAACACCAGCATTTCAACTGTTCAACTAGTATAATAATAAGCTATAAAGTATCAACAATACGCAGTTTCTCAAGAGAAATCTGTTAGGATGATCTCAGGGCTTTGGCCCAACGGCCAAAGCCCACCCCTTGACCGCGCCTTGATCGGGGGCGCCCAGCCCGTTTGGCTGGTGGGCCCCTGTCGCCAGCGCTATAAATACAGAGGTGGGGGCCGGGCGGCACGCATCACGAGGTTGACCGCGCCGCCGTCACCCCACCTACAAACCCTAGACCCGATCTGTAAGAGGGGTGCGCTGAGCCGACGGGAAGCTCCACCGGCGCCGTTCACCGCCGCCAGGGAGACGCCGCCGCCCGGGACACGCCGCCGAGGAGCCCCGCACCTCTTCCCCGACCGTCGCTGCCCGTGCGCAGACTTCACCGAGCGTCCCCGAGATGGCCGCCTCCTCCTCCTCTACATCCGAAGGTCGGTACCCCTCTCTCCCTCTCGGTTTTGCCTCAAGAACACGAACCCCAGAGAAGAACCCCGCTAGATCTAGCCTAGAGATCCCTAAAGACCTAATCTAATATTGGTATCAGAGCCACCAGCGTTTAGATCTAGACGGAGGAAAAAGAAAAGAGAGACCCCCCCAAACCCTAGAAAAGAACAGAGACGGGATCGGGTCAAACCCTAACCCTAGATCTGAAAAGAGTCTTACCTGGCGTGGTCGCCGGGTCGTCGTCGTCGTCGTCGTTGGCGTGCGGGAGATCGGCCGAGCCTCGGGCTCGCCGGCGCTCCACGTACGGGCCATCGCCGACGCGCGCTTGAACGGGCGCCGACACGGAGCCGCTCGACGGCGGCGCGCTCCCTCTCAGGGGAGCGCGCACGCCGGCGAGAGGGCCCGCGGCGGCGCCGTCTTCTCCTTCCCCGGCGGCGTGGACGTCGCCATCGCCGCCGCCGCCGCTTCGCTCGCTCGGTCGGGTGCGGACGGAGAGACAGAGGGGAGAGGAGGAATGAATCTAGGGTTTCGGGGGCGTCCGCCGCGCGTGGTTTTGATCGGGCGAGAACGCCGCGCAGCCGTCGGATGCGATCGGACGGCTGACCGCGCGCGGGCTGACTTTCGGCCCAGGCGGGCGAGAGAATTCGCGGCCCAGGCCCAGGTTGCGCGCGAGAGCGCTCGGCCGCCAAGAACGAGAGCCGTCGGATTCGCATCCGACGGCTGATGGATCGCGCGGAGGCGCCAAAGGGCGAGGCTGCGTGGGTTTGCAGCCGTTGGATGCGCATCCAACGGCTGAGACCGGGGCGCGGGGGCCGCGAGCGCGAGGCGCGCGCTGGGCGGGCCGCCGCGTGCGTGAGGCCGCGGGCGCGAGCGCGCGTGAGGCGCGCGAGAGAGGCCGCCGAGGCCGCGGGCGGGCAGGCCGAGCGGGCCGCCGAGGCCGCGTGCGGGCAGGCCGCCGTGGGCCGCGTTTGCGCAGGCCGGGCCAAATGGCCGGTTTGAACAGTAAATCCCGATTTTTGATGTTTATTGTTTTTCAGAAGCATTTTTTGATGATTTTCAATGAAATTTGAACCAATTTCTCTGTAATTTTTGCACCAACGTGTTAAATTTTCAGAGATTAAAAGAGTATAGTTATGATGCTTCTGAATATTGAATTTTTTACAGTTTCCGCTGCAAAAGTTAATGCAAATTGTTTTTCATTGTTAAATTCGAACCAACGGGAGAATTTAATTTTGAAAAATATAGATAAAAATTCCCAGAGATTTATGATACTGTTATTTTCTGACCAACGTTGTTAATATCAGTATTATAAATTTTAATGTTGATTTCATGCATTATTTCTATTTCTGCCCAACGGTGATGTAGATTTAATGTATGATAGAATTGTTTTTAAATTGTATGTCGTATTTTTGACCAACGTTGGAAATAAGGCATATGATTTTGATGTTACATTCTCACTGTATTTGAAATATTTTTCAGGAGGATACAACTTGATGAGTTGTATTAGAGAAATCCCCACTCTCAAAGGTGATAATTATGGAGAGTGGAAGAAAAAGTTAGATTTAGCTTTTATCTTGGCTGAGGTGGACTGGGTCCTCACTACAGCACGTCCCACTGAGCCTTTGGCGCCAGTGAGGGAACAGAATGAGGATGACACTGCATGGCAGAACAGACAGAGGGATCATGCCCCCTTACAGATGTCTTATGACCTTGATCATAAGAAATGGACCACAGCCAACAAGAAATGTATGGCTGTGATAAAGAACACAATTGAGCCTGCTATTCTGGGCTCAATTGCAGAGTGTGACACTGTCACTGAATACCTTGATAAAATAAAGAGTCAGTTCACTGGCTCTTCAAAGACTTATGCTACACAGCTGATTAAGCAGCTGGTAACAGAGAGGTATTCTGGCGGTGGCAATGGCATAAGAGAGCACATTCTTAGAATGAGCAACTTGGCATCTAAACTGAAACCGATGGATTTGGCTCTCAAGGATGAGTTCCTTATTCATCTGGTTTTTGCTTCTTTGCCAAAAGAGTTTGACACTTTTGTTGTCAACTATAATATGCAGCCCGAAAAATGGGACATGGAAAAGTGCATAGCCATGTGCGTGCAAGAGGAGGAAAGAATCAAATCCTCACATGGTGGTGCTATCAACTTTGTGAGGGAAAACAAGAAAAAGAATTACAACAGTAACCCCTTCTCAAAGAATAAGGGCAAAGCCTCTGTACATCAGCCTCAACAGAACAAATTTGCTGTAGACAAAGACCAGTGCCTTCACTGCAAGAAGACGGGACACTACAAGAAGGATTGTCCTGACTACTTAAAGATGATAATGGCTAAGAAAGGTGAGAACATTATTACCTTTATTAATGAATGCCTGTATGTGAAATATTCGAAATCCACTTGGTGGATTGATTCAGGAGCAACTGTTCATGTTGCTAATTCATTACAGGGATTCCGTTCGACGAGGACTACGCAAAGAAAAGAAAGATGCATTAAAGTTGCAAATGGAGTAGAAGCTGAAGTGGAAGCCGTTGGCGATCTTTCATTAGAATTAGCTAATGGCTCTACTCTTTTACTTAGAGATGTCCTTTTTGTACCCTCTTTACAGAGGAATTTGATTAGTGTGTCAAATTTGGACAAAGATGGTTATGATTGCAATTTTGGAAATGGCAAGTGCGAAATAATGTTTAATAAAGAATGTGTTGGTATTGCCATATTACAGAATGAGCTTTATTTGTTATCATTGTGTGATGACGTGAATGTCGTATGCGATAATGAGAACGTTGTGTGCGAAAAAGTGATTGAATCCTCGTCTACGAATGTAAACAGAAAACGAAAGAGAACTCTAGATGAGTCGTCGAAATTATGGCACTGTCGTTTAGGCCATATTTCGAGGGGGAGAATAGAAAGACTAGTAAAGAATGATATTCTTCCTCCATTAGAGTTCTCAGACTTTGAACAATGCAGAGAATGCATTAAAGGAAAATATGTAAAGAAAATTAAAAAAGACGCTAAAAGAAGCACAGGAGTTCTACAAATTATTCACACAGATATTTGTGGTCCTTTTCCTGTGAAAAGTGTGGATGGATATGACTCGTTCATAACATTCACAGATGATTACTCCCGTTATGGATATATTTATCCAATTAAAGAAAGAAATGAAGCCTTGGATAAATTCAAGATATTTAAGGCTGAAATTGAAAACCAACACGATTTAAAGATTAAGATAGTCCGATCTGATCGTGGGGGGGAGTACTACGGTCGACATACCCCATATGGACAAGTTCCTGGACCTTTTGCGAGGTTTTTACAGGAAAATGGAATAGTGGCCCAGTATTCTATGCCGGGCGAACCTCAGCAAAATGGAGTAGCTGAAAGACGCAACCGTACCCTGATGGATATGGTGCGAAGTATGATGAGCTACTCCACACTCCCATTGAGTTTATGGATGGAGGCGTTGAAAACCGCCATTCATATTCTCAACAGAGTGCCTAGTAAGTCGGTGCCCAAAACACCGTACGAGTTGTGGACAGGAAGAGTTCCCTCACTAAACCACTTACGTGTGTGGGGAAGTCCTGCTGAGGCTAAAGTATTTAACCCAAACCTTGGGAAACTTGATCCCAAAACAGTAAGTTGCCATTTCATTGGCTACCCTGAAAAGTCAAAAGGTTATCGTTTCTACTGTCCAGGCAGATACACAAAGTTTGTAGAAACGAGACATGCTGTCTTCTTAGAGGATGAAATGATGAGGGGGAGCATGGTAGCTCGAGAGATTGACCTTGAAGAGAAGCGGGTGTTTGCGCCCACTCCGATGATTCAAGAGCCATTCTTCACACTACCTGCTGTCGCTGCACCGACGGTGCAAGACACTGTGGTGCCAGCACCTGTTATTGTTCCTCCCGTGGCAACAATGAATGAGAATGAGGAACCTGTTCTTCAGGATCATATAGAACCTATTGCCACAGATGAGGGGGAGCAACAGCAGCCTCAAATAGTAGATGTACCAAATGAGGAGGCCCCGAGGAGGTCTCAAAGAGTAAGAAGATCAGCTATTTCTGATGATTATCAGATTTATCATACAGAGGAATTTCAAATGGAGGATGATCCCACCTCATTTGAAGAAGCCATGAGAAGCGAAAATTCCTCAAAATGGCTTGAGGCCATGGAAGAGGAAATGAGGTCCATGAAGACTAATAAAGTCTGGGACTTGGAAATTATTCCTAAAGGAGCCAAAACAGTAGGCTGTAAATGGGTCTACAAGACCAAACATGACTCCCAAGGGAATGTAGAAAGACATAAAGCGCGACTTGTGGCAAAAGGCTTTACGCAAAGAGAAGGGATTGATTACAATGAGACATTTTCTCCAGTCTCATGTAAAGATTCCTTCAGAATCATAATGGCATTAGTAGCACATTATGATTTAGAGTTACATCAGATGGATGTAAAGACGGCATTTCTTAATGGGGATTTGGAGGAAAATGTTTACATGGCACAACCGAAAGGTTTTGTTGTGGAAGGAAATGAGAGAATGGGATGCCGCCTAAAGAAATCAATATATGGGTTAAAGCAAGCTTCAAGACAGTGGTACTTGAAGTTTGACAGTACAATAAGAAAATTTGGGTTTAAAGAGAATGTAGAGGACAACTGTGTTTATGCAAAGTTTAAAGATGGGAAGTTTATCTTCCTAATCCTGTATGTGGATGATATCCTACTAGCTAGTAGTGATGTTAATCTGCTACTGGAAACAAAGAAGTTTTTGTCCTCAAACTTCGATATGAAAGACCTTGGTGAAGCTTCATTCGTTCTAGGGATCGAAATTCACCGAGATAGAAACAAAGGGGTATTGGGACTGTCACAAAAGGCATACATAGAGAAAGTCTTAAAGAAATTTGGTATGCATAAATGTAGTCCATCACCTGCACCTATAGTCAAGGGCGACAGATATGGGGATTTTCAATGCCCCAGGAACCAGTATGAGATCGATCAAATGAAAGCGGTTCCATATGCTTCAGCTGTCGGAAGCTTACAGTATGCTCAAGTGTGCACACGCCCTGACTTAGCATTTGTTACCGGGTTACTTGGCAGATTCCAGAGCAATCCTGGAATAGAACATTGGAAATTGATAAAGAAAGTCTTGCGTTATTTGCAAGGAACAAAAGGCCTTATGATGACATACAGAAGATCAGATTCACTCCATATAGTGGGGTATACAGATTCTGATTTTGCGGGAGATGATAGAAAGTCTACATCCGGATATGTGTTCACTCTCGCTAAAGGAGCTATATCGTGGAAAAGCTCAAAACAAACCGTCACTACATCGTCCACAATGTATGCCGAGTTTGTAGCATGTTATGAGGCTACGGGGCAGGTGAACTGGCTAAAGAAGTTCATACCCGGTTTAAAAGTGGTTGACGACATCAATAGACCACTTAAGTTGTACTGCGATAATGAACCCGCAGTAACGTATGCCCACAACAATAAGTCAAGTGGTGCTGCCAAACACATTGACATAAAGTACTATGTTGTGAAAGATAAAGTTCGGGATCAAATTATAAGTCTTGAGCACATAAGTACCGCAAAGATGCTAGCGGATCCGCTTACCAAAGGCTTACCACCCAACGTGTTCAGAGAACATGTAGCCGGCATGGGTTTAAGGGAAAGCCTATGATTCCTGGACTAAAAGATGGCCCAAAGATTAAAGTAACTGTTTCAGAACAGGGAAGTGTATTGTAACTGTTGAATCTATCGGCGATTGACCGTGACGATGAGACATGTTCTATGCACTAATCTGTGATGGAATGTGTAAAGTCAAAAGTAATTAAAGATAAAGTATAGATTGAGATCAAGGGGGAGACTGTTAGGATGATCTCAGGGCTTTGGCCCAACGGCCAAAGCCCACCCCTTGACCGCGCCTTGATCGGGGGCGCCCAGCCCGTTTGGCTGGTGGGCCCCTGTCGCCAGCGCTATAAATACAGAGGTGGGGGCCGGGCGGCACGCATCACGAGGTTGACCGCGCCGCCGTCACCCCACCTACAAACCCTAGACCCGATCTGTAAGAGGGGTGCGCTGAGCCGACGGGAAGCTCCACCGGCGCCGTTCACCGCCGCCAGGGAGACGCCGCCGCCCGGGACACGCCGCCGAGGAGCCCCGCACCTCTTCCCCGACCGTCGCTGCCCGTGCGCAGACTTCACCGAGCGTCCCCGAGATGGCCGCCTCCTCCTCCTCTACATCCGAAGGTCGGTACCCCTCTCTTCCTCTCGGTTTTGCCTCAAGAACACGAACCCCAGAGAAGAACCCCGCTAGATCTAGCCTAGAGATCCCTAAATCAACTCACCACCTCTCCTTTGGTAATCCCCAATTCAGATCAGACAGGCCATTATACCAGAGATGAGACGACATGTTTGATCAGTGGTTGCCAACAAGGATTCGCAGAAATCTAACGGTGAACTGGCGCACATGACACGAGCGGCTACTTGAGTTGGCCTCCAAATCCTCTCCAAAGAGGAACATAAAATAAAGAGGCTTTCTAAAGTCCAAAGTGCGAAAACGCAGTTTAAAGAAGTCTCTTTAAGAAATCATCTCACTTATTTTGACTTTTGAGAAGTCAAAAGCAAAAGCGCAGAAGAACAGTGCCTGAGTTTGGTCTTTGGTGTAGAAGGGAGAAAAGCAGAAGCACGGTTGCGCTTTCCTTTTTGTTTTGTTTTCTAGGGCCTAAGTGGGCCTAGGTGGCATGAGGCTAGCGAATCAGATCAATTTTTTTCCGATGGCCCATCAGTCATGGCCTTCGGGAATGCGCATGTTGCTTTCTGGGCCTTTTGCTTCAGCTTCGTTTAGACTCCAACTGTCTAATATTTTTCTTCTCTTTCTTCCCTTCTCTCTCTCTCTCTCTCGAAATGGCGAGTACGTGGTTACTGTTGACAGTTTTCAGGTCCTCTGATGCGAGAGTCCCTTCACATTTACCATGCGCTATTCTCATCTCATCCTCTGCTGAAGTTGAATTGACCATACCATGGAGTAACATTCCATACACGATAAGAATTTTTTTCACGGTTTTCATTTTTCCATACACGATAAGAAGAAAAGGGCACCACCATTCCTTCATTGTAGCACAGACTGCACAAGTGCACATGTATCGTCATTTACACCCTTTCTTATTCTAATTCAATAATGAAATCATATGCCGTGCACTGCAGACCATGGCAGTGCGGCAAGATCTTTCGGCGTCTTCCGTGGCACAGCTTAGCTCCTGTACTCTCGTGATCAACCTGCATATGCGGATTCCAAAGCTAGCTGCATCTTTTAGTCCGGAGTCGCTCTGTGAAAAAGATGCTAGCACTGCTGTGTTCCGAGATCATTCTCGTGATCATCCCTGCTGCGGTTGCGGTTGCGGAGTACTCCTTGTCCGGCATGCATGCCTGCGTCTCGCGGGCACTGTCGCCTTTTCTTCAGTCCTATTCATGATTTCAACCTCAGGTTGCTGCCAATGATATGGGCCATGCATGCCTGCGTGATCCGTAATAGCACTGCCAGTTACTGCATGTTAGGAATAGCGCTGTCAGTTACTGCATGTTAGGATGTTCCATCACGTTGTCGTTAGCGAGTCCAGTAGTTAGTCATGGCCTTTGGGTCGTACGCGTTAAGACGTTTGATGTATACTTGTTCACGTGGGAGCGTTTGCTTCTTTTTCAGTTTCTGTTAGTGGTCGTGCGTTATGGCGGATCGTGGGATGGCACGAACCATGCAATTGTGACATGCGTTTAGGAGTGGCTCTGTTGGCTATGATCTATAATCATTGTGCTTAAATAAGAGTTCTTAGAAAAGCTACAGGCGGTTGAGTAGTACAAATCCTTGCGTTTCCCCTCAACGTCGCGTGTGTATCTTGAGTGCTTGAGGAAGTCGAAAGTCATAAAGTCGGAGGTCAGAGATTGTAGTCGTAAGTCAGAAATCGGAGACTACCGACTATCTACTACGACGTATGGTCATAAACGACTTCGTAGTTATTTGATTTGTTGCGACAAGATGACCTCATGGTCATTCCATTGCGTGGACTCCCGCTGCGACACTGCACATCCAGTTTCGACGACGGTACATCTGAGGCCAGTGTACATAAAGGAGGGAGCTATTTTTCTATCCTTGCGCTCGTACCAAGTAAGGTCAAATACGGAGGAAGGGAAAGTCTAGTGACTTAGTGAGTGCAGGCCGCCGGAGGAGGAGGAGAAGTGCGCGTCTGGTGGCGGCACGGCCACCCAACTGCATGCCGGCCGTGCCGTGGAGCGGGCTCACGGGCTGAGAGTCCGAGAGGCTGGCAATCATGGAGCATTCAGTAGATGATTAGATGCTGTGGTGGTGGTTGCCGTGGCACTGCCTAGCTTGAGTGGGGGCATTTGTAATGGAGATCTACTGATCTAGGGCCATCGACTAGTTTCAAATATAGAACTTTTTTTGTTTCTAAGTGACTTTTGGTTTTTATTTACTCTTAATAATTATTATTTATTAGGCTAATAAATTATAGCTAAAAATTATAAGCTACAATAAAAAAAAAACTAGCTCATGTCTCCGCCCTCCACAACTTATCTTTCTCGCTAGCTGCTCAACTAAATGCTAGCTGAGCCTCCTAACTCGTTGGCTGCGTCTGCTCGATCAGCTAATTAGTCTATTTGTTGCATTAACAAGAGCAGTAAAGTTAATTAACTACACTATCGTCGCAGCTTTTAATTACATGATTATCCAATGCAACAAACTACTAGTATACTTGAGAGTGCTGCTAGGTAGCCTGTTTCCACCTAGTTGGTACATTTGTTACCACCTCACATCGGTGACATTTTTGCGGTGCTCACGTGAGGCGAGCTATCCACGCTATGCCATTGTCATGCATGATCCGGCCAGCTAATGCTGAGGAGTCCATCGCACAAATATCACTTTATCTAACTCTTTTTTTCAATTTAGTATTCGAACATCCGTTTTTATAAATCTAACCTCTCTCTTGGACCAACCACGCGCAGCAGCAGCTTTGCCACTACTGTAGCTCTATAGGGCTGCTACCACATGTGGGATTTCAGCTACAGTGTTACCACGTGTGGTAGGTCTCGGGGAGGATGCTAGATTTACAAAATAGGCATTTGAAGGGCCAAATTGAAAAAAAGCTAGTTAATTTTCAAACTCGATTCGATGCTGAGAGCGAGAGGAGGATGGGTGGAAAGTAGTCGGTTCAGGATCGAGCTTTGTTCCATCAGCAAGCTTTGCCGTGGTGCGAGCTATCCGCCTAGGTTTGATTCCTAGATCGGCTCAAGTGTCTCACTTCACACACGTGTGTGTTTAGTGAGAAAGTGTATATCCATACTCCGTGAGGTACTAAATAAATTCATGATTTATCTAACATCTTTGCTTAAGTAGTAAGATGTGTTTTAGTAGGATGCCCATGTGTATGTGTGCGTGGTGTGTAAGGAAGTGTTTGGCTGCTTAGATAGGGGATGGACGGGATAGTCCCATCTAGTTTTTTGGGTTGTACCCGTGTTTGGTTGGTGGGTCTAGATGGAGCCATCCCGGATGACCTGAGCCAATGTGAGTGAATATTCGTGGTAGATGCCAGATGGAGTGGTGAGGCAAAAATGTTCGAGCGAGGCCATCCAGGGATCACATGAACGTTCCACTCATCTCCGAATAAATCTGAGATCCACTTGCATCTCTTGTTCGCTCCCTTCTCTCGTTCTACTCGCGTGCATCTGGCAGCGACTGCCGCAAGTGGAGCCAAAGAGCCGACCAATGTGGCTGGAGGCTAGGCGAGGGCGATCACGGCCAGAGGCTAGGCGATGACGACGGTGAATGGAGGCCGGGTGGCAGCGATCGCGACTAGATCAAAAGCAACATTGAACATGACTAGAGCCGGAGCAATGCCAACTGTGAGTTGAGCCTGGCCGACAGTGGGGAAAGATGCCGGCTTGCCAATTCCAATGATCGAGTGGCCAGATTTTGGTGACTACCTCCCGCACTCCTCTCCTATCTCTCCCCCTCCCCAACCATTTGTCTTCCTCCCAAACCGAAGGTATGGAACCAGAATCCTGTGAAATGACTTACTACAATGTTTGTTGGATATGAAATATGAATATCTTAATGTGGTTCAACTCTAGTTTGCCAATTATCCTTAAAATTTTGTGAAACTTCATAAATTTAGATATATAGCATACATAAAAGTTGCAAGGACTCATTGGTCAGTACACATCAATTGTGGGCTAAAAACTAGTATGAATGCATGAGTGTCGATAGATGCTTACCAACAACAGAACCATACGATAGCTACTACCCTTCTATTTCCATGTTGTGGTTTATTATGGTTTGATATGTTCATGCTATTGTAGTATAATTGGGTCATACAAAAATGGGATACATGTTGTTCATGGTTTAAGTTAGTACTAATTATCTTAGACGTGCCAGAAGATGGTTAGGAGGCAAAAGATGATAATTTTGGGGTTGTTGCATCTGTGGCTGCTTAGTGGATTTGTATGTCCAATCCAGATTAAGGAGAAGGAGAGCAAGTATCACCTATGGACCAACTGAGGAAAGGGACATAAAAAATGACTATATAAATAGAAAAATATACCAGAATGATGCAACCTATGTGAAAATGCTTAGGCTTGCAACCTTTCTTCCGGTTGTGTCAAGTTTTCAGGGAACACGACTTACCTTGAGACACCATACATGCATGTGTTGAGGAGCAAGTGGCGATGTTCTTGAACATTATTGGACGCAACCTTAGGAATAGGCTAGTTGGCACTAATTTTGATAGGTCCAATGAAACAGTAAGCCGTTATTTTAGACTAGTCCTCCATGCCATAGGTGAGATACGAAATGATCTAATTAAGCCATCTTCATTGGAGACCCTAACCAAAATTGCATGGAACCCATGGTGGGATCTGTACTTAAAGGTATGAGATTGAGGCTCATTTACTTACTAAGCTAGGTTCTAATTGTATGGTTCCTAATTTTTAGGGTTGTACCAAATATGATTGTATTGGAGCTACTAATGGAATGCATGTATGAGCCTTAGTTCCTAAGGCTATGGAGCCTACCTTTTCCGGTGGAAAGTCCTTTACTACTCAAAATATTATGGTGGTTGTAGATTTTGATCTTCGATTAATGTACGCGTTGGCCGGTTAGGAGGGGTCAACACATAATGCTATGGTTTTAGCGGATGCTTTAGAGCGTGAGAGTGGCCTGCATGTCGCAGAAGGCAATAGATTAATTATATTGTTCCATTTGTCCATGCAATTTTACCCACTTGTGCCCACATATTAGGAAAATACTACCTAGTTGATACTGGATATGGAGCAAAACCTAGGTTTTTGCCACCTTTCTATGTGTGAGTGTAAGTTCAAGTTCTATTAAGTTTGTTTTGGTGATAATAATAAATACAATTGTGAGACTAATATATTTATTGATTATGATATTGCTTAGATCTCAAACTCTCCTTAATGTGTACCCATTAATGTGTTTTGCAAATAGTTAAAGCTCATGTGTTGAATCCTTGTAACATAGAACTATACATTGCGAATGTGTTTTGCAAGTGTTTGAAGTCCATGTTTCCATTCTTTGTAGTATGAGGCTTATATTTACAAATATGTTTTTGCAAAGGGTTGAAGTTTGTAACATCCCAAAAATTTAAAATTGAAAATCTGAATTTTTTTAAATTATTTTTGCAATATATTCTATTGGAATTTGGATTTCATGGAGATTTCCTGAATTTGGTTGAGGTTCTAAAAATTGGAGAAATTCATAAAAGACAAAGTCAAACATTAATAATACCAAGAAGGTGAATATGCAAATAATGAAAACTCAAGATTATAAATTCGAATATGAAAAGATGATCCGGTATAAGAAAAGAGAAACCTAAGTTAATAAAATATAAAAATTTCATTTTGAGAATGATAGTACAAGGGCAACAAAAATAAATAAAATATATGCAATTATATACAAAAGGGCTAGTATGGTAAACAAAAGCAAAAAAAAATGTGAATATATATATATTTGTGCACATATATAAAAAAATAATAATGAATAGCAATGAAACACTTAAAAAAAAGAGCCTTGCGGCCGGCCGAACCGGCCCAGCCAGCCCAGCCGGCCGCCCCTGTTCCCCTTTCTTCCTCCCTCGATCCCCTGCTCTCGCTCATTCCCACCGGGCCGCAGCCGCCCTTGCCCACCGACGCAGCTCCGGCCCCGCGCTCGCCCGTCCCCGAAGCCCGGCCCGCGCCGCGCCTGCGTCCGGACCGGTGGTCGCCGCCGCCCCTCTCAGCGCCACCCTGGCCCTGCTGCCGCCCCCTCTTTCCCGCGCTGCTCCGTCCCATCATGCGCGCAGGCCATCCCCCTGCGCTCAGCTTCCTTCCTCCACGCGGCAGCCATGCTCCAGCCCTCGCCCACCGATTTCCCCCTGCCGCCCCCGGTTTCTCTTGCGCACACTGCCTCGTCCCATCGCCGCCCACGGTCTCCCCTCCGTCGCGCGGCCGAGTGACGCCGAACCACCCCGCTGCGCCCGCTCGCGTCGTCCACAATCACGCCCGGTCCACGGCTCTGCCACCCGCGCGTCACACCAGCATTAACTCCCGTTGCCACTCCATCACTGCCCTGTAGCCATGGTCAAGCTGACATCGCCGCCCATGCCGGCCACCTGCCTCCCCTCGCCGCCCCGTTTTTCCACCCTATAAAAGCCCCGGCCAAAGCCCTGAAACGCACCGCCCGAGCTCCCTCCTTCTCTCCTAGCGCGCAATCGGACCCCCAGTGCTCCTTTTCTCACCGGCGCCACCTTCTTCCCCACCACCGGCCGCCGAGTCAATCTCCCTCACCGAGCCACCGTCTTCCAATTCCTCACCCCCACACCTTCCTGAGCACCCCGTGAAGTCAACCGGGCGATCGGCCGAGCCTCCCCGGACCTGTAGCTCGCCGGCGACGATCCTTCCCCGAGAGCTCCGCCGCCGCCCGCCGCCGACCCCTCTCCGGTGACCCCCAGCCCCCGCCGACCCCATCAACGGGTTCCTCGACGCGCGGGCATCCCATTTCGGCCGCCACCGCCAGCCCTCCGGCAGCCCGCCGCCGACCGCACCGCCGCCGGTCCGCGCCTTCGGCTCCTCTGCTTCGGGCCCCTGCTGCCACTCAGCTTATGTGCTACTCCTTCCCCTCCCAATCAGGTAACACCAGGAGTCTGAGTGGCTAGCAGAGTGCGCGATCGCTGTGTTGATCTGGGTTCGATCCCATCCTCTCCCCCTTACACATTCTTTTTATTTTATTTAATTTTAATCCACTTCATTTGGGAAAATTTATAGAGAAAATCTGGGAAAAATCAGAATGTTGACCATGGAAACTAATAAGTTTAACTGATATATAAATGAGATTATTTAGGATTTAATCTTTGGTTAATTGCACTATGAATAACTAATGTACCTTTATTACTTATCCTAAAATAATTATTAAACAAAAGCATTAGTAAAGAAAAGTGGTTTGGTTAAAGATCTGAATTTAATAAAGGTACCTTTAATTATAATTAGCATAGATGTGTTATCATTTAACATGCTCCCGGTAGTGGTTCAATTGAAATAGCAAAATTAAAGTATGACCTCGTATGATAACTCTTGCCTAGGTAATAGTCTAGGGAAGCTAATAAAATTTAATTAGGATGTAAACTAAGGTTACTTAACATTTTAATATGTGATTATTTACTATATGAACAACTAATATAGTTTAGATATTTATATAAGTTCTAGTTATCAAATAAAGGCATTAATAAAATGTGGTTTAGTGTATAGCCCAAGATTAATAACATTTCTAATTAAAGATACATCCATAGAAGGTACAAAATTTATTAGGATATAAAAGAAGTTATGTAAGATTTAAATTTGGGTTAGTTCATATATGATTAATTAATATGGTTTGAATAATTGTCTAAAAGGCTAAGTATTAAAGATATTGATACAGAAAAGTGCCTTTGGTTAAAATGTCCAAGTTTAAATAAAGATTACCCTTGCATGAAATTAAAATGTAAACTTTAACCTTTATCCTACCATCATTTCAACAAATTCCCTTTTGTAGATTTAATTAATAGCTATGTCAAAACATGAACCCATGATAGATGAATAGGATTTAAATTGAAACTAAAAACTAAGCCTAATAATAATCGGCTATAGACAAAATGGTAGTGGTGCCATTAATTAAATCCTAACTATTAATTAAAGGCTTAGTAGGGATGTTGCTAGGTGTATGCTCTCATGGAATGACAACTTAGCAATTGAAAATTGATTAAACAATTAAGCATGAAACCTTGCATATTAGTAAATGTTATAAAATTAACCTCTGAAAAGTTTAACCATAAACCAATATCTTTATAGCCTAGCCATTAGAAGAATCCTTTTTGACTATTAAATAATGTGAACATTAAGCCACCAACCTTTAGGCCATGATATTCAAATTGACTTAGAGGCTACATTATATATAATTGACTTATGGTTAAACTTTAAATAATTCTTGATTCATGCCAACACCAAATTAAATGAAATACATATTTAAATTGGAAAGTCATGATTTATAATATAAACCCCACCATTAGTACATCGCCGATAAATAAATCTCAAAAGCTAGATTTAGTTAACAATGACAGTTGGTATTTAAATTAACATTCCACATAAAATGACTATGGTTAGATACTCAAAACTTAATAAAGATTACACTTCATTATAATGTATGCACTAGCATTTAACATACCGTCGCTAAACAAATCTCCATAGTATATTTGATTAAGTAGCTATATTAATACATAACCCTGTACGACAAGCTTTGCTAGATAAATAAAAATTTAAAAATAAAGTTAAGCTTAATAATAACAAAGGTGCAAATAAAATGGTAATGGTACCACTAATTGAATCTTGACACTAGCTTTAGTACATAATAGTATTAAGCATAATTGTATATATATAACAAGTTAGGACCCATATGAGTGAATCCTAATTCAACTTAAGTTTAGCCTAGCTATGAATGAAGATACATAAAATATGATAATGGGATTATTAGAGATTCAAATTTGAATTAAATACCATATATGAATAGATATTGAGCCCTTGCTATTTATCTTAATCTAATTAATAAGTAAAAGCCTACATCAGAGACTATTCTAAAAACTTAATAAAGATATCCAAGTGTTATAATACCTTCGACTAAAAGATTTATAGAATAAGTACAGATCTCATCCATCAGTCCAGTTTGCTTTTACCATAACCTAAGTTACAAGGAATACCTACCCAGCCAGACTCGCACTTCGATACATAAGTCCAACCTAACTCATGGAACTTCCTTGATAAATAACAAAATAATAAAAAGAGATTATTAAGAAAAAGATCAAGTTATCGTATGCTATTACCAACCTTGCCTCAAATCACTGAATCACCCATTAACTCGTAACAAAACTAAATTGAGTTTATTCGGATTTATTTGGATCTTTTTGAGTTATTTGCTTTATTTGGATTCAGTCGTTTGTCACGTAATTAGAAATCGGGAGTCGTCGTGAAGATTCAATGGATCAAACGAGATCAAGCTCGAAGTGAAGATAGAGATCAAAAGCTCAAGAGAAAGCATTACGTGAGCTCAAGACAGCGGTAAACCGCGCCAGGCGAGTCAATACTTTGATCATGTTGAACCTACGTTTTCTGCAAATTACTTTTGTTTAAATTATCAAATTGCATGCTGTTATGTTATATGCAAACACATGTTAATTCAAGATTCTAGTTATATCCCATTGTGTACTTGGTTAATATTACCCCTCCTTTGAAATATTTGAACATGTGAACATTGTCGCCCTAGCACAAATTATAATAGTAACCTTTCGGAAATAAGTCCGTAATTATATGCCATGCGTAGTATTGTTTAGATATTCATGGGCGCGAGAGCGCCCAAGCATCACTTTTAATCCTGAGAAAAATTGGTTGGCCAGTCATGGTGGTAATGACTGGTGTATGTTGGATATGGTTATTTTATGATCCCAAAAATACCTCAAATTGCTTATTTATCTGGGCGGATGGTTCGGGGGTATGGTGCAGGGTGCACGAGAGTGTGGTTTGTGGTAGAACCGCCCAGATACCACTAAGGACTGAATCTTGTCATGTCAACCCGTGTAAAACAGTACAACCACAAGTCTGTAAAATACAACTTGGCCCAGTAGATTTATCAAAATCCCGGACTCATCTCACTGGTAGTGGATTGATGGGGTTATGCTATGGCAAGGGGGCCTGAAGGGACACCAGGTCGGGTGAAGTTTCTCAGTCTTGCGCTAGCGCAGAGGGGAGGGAAGCCCGTACGCTAGTAGCGGAGAGGAACATCCCGTGCAAACAGATGGGGCCCATCGCAAATGGGAGGTTACCCATAATGTGAGGTGAAAGAAAGGACTAGATACTTTGAAAAGTCACTGTGATGGTCTGCTCAACCACCCTTCTAAGGAATCGTGTGGGGCAATGAGTTGATTGTCTCTTGTGGTGAAAGTGTACAAACTCTGCAGAGTCAAAACTATTCGAATAGCCGTGCCCACGGTCATGGGCGGACATGGGAACTTAACTGGATATAGTTCTGCTTTAAAAACATTGGAAACTGGGAATGGGAAAACTTGGAGGGCGAAGGACTGCCCTGGTTTGGAATTGTCCTGGGCGTCGTCCCAGTGGTAAGTTAAGCGGCTATAACGCTGAAGAAATTGCTATATGGTGCAGATGCCATGTAACGGTGGATGGAATCTGAATCGATATTAATAATGCATTTCCTTGTACATTATGATTTGTTCCAAAATTGCTAAGTCATAGGACTTTTTAATTAATTGTATTCAAAAGCACTCTACGCAAAATAAAATAGCCCGAGCCTCTCCTTTGTTAAGTCATGCATACTATTTATTTGCATTCTGTGTATTGGCTCGCGGAGCACGGGGTCGGAGTGCTCATGCTCGCTTTTGCGACAAAAATTTAGAATCAGGAAATCAAATCACCTCGCCTCAGCAACAAGATTGGACAAGCTGGCCAAGAAGATGAAGATGTCAAGGGCTAGGTCGCGAACCTCCAGTTGGCTGCCTGTGGGCATGTCCTGAAGGTCCCACCTGTGTGCTTCGTTCTTCCGCTGCTGCAATTTATTGATTTCGGCCTAATCGGCCCATGAGTAAGTCTACTATTATATTTACGTTTCCGCATAATATGAACTTTGATATTCAGAACTGTAATCTGTGAGCACTATCTACTGATCCAGGGAATAGTGCGGTGGAATCACAGAGGATTCGGATTGAAAAATTCGGGTCTGACAGCCATGGTATCAGAGCATATCGACTGCAGGTCGTGACCTAGTTAGCATGGTCGTTAGTTTCATAACTAGAATTACTTCTTCAAAATCTATTTCAAAAAATATAAGTTGTATCACTCATTCTCATCTCTCTTAGATGATTCTCCCTTATCTATATGCTGCCCTAGCCATTTTACTTCTGAAGCTCTCTTAACCAAATTCTAAGTGATGAAAATCCAGTACTTCTCTTGTAAACTTTCTATGAAAAACACACTTGAGGCCAAGAGTCATGGTGCTTAACCTTGAAGCTTAATATCAAAGATTGTTTTATTTCTGGAGTAAACAATAGGGTGAAAATTGGAAGAACAAAAAAAAATTTTGGTGAAGCCTAACGGAAAGAATTAGAATGACTAGATGGATGAATTAAGTTATTCTTGGAGAAATAGGGAATATGAAAATAATTGCGGGAGTACAACATTGATAAGATATTTACAATAGTGGAATAATGGAATATGATCGATTGCTAGACAAATTGATAGAGTTTTGAGAAATTGGAGAGATGATAGCAATTATCAAAGTACATGCTTGATTAATAACATTATTCCTGAAAGATGTTCATAATAATGAATTAATTCGGAGGTTGTCACTGAAGATTTAGGTGGTTACCCGAGGAGTAATTATGATGTTGACTACAATCTTGGATTATTAGGAAGTCCTGTTACACATAACACTGGTGGATTTAAAGTGAAGGTGTTGGATTTTCATTGGATTGTAGAGTTAATAAGTTGACCAATAGTGGATCCAAGATTTAATCCACAAATATATATGATTGAAGGTCAAAGATTTATGCGGGACTTAGATAAGCATAACTAGATTAATGAAATGATGGATGATACAATAGGATGAGTATGATTGGTGGATCAAATAAAATAAACAATCTCCTTCGCTGTTTGGAGTCTTAGATGGCAGTAATGCCATGAACAATTAATGAAGAAAGATAGCCTAAGTGCAGTTCGCAAAAGTGGAAGTTAAATTATAAAGGCCATTGGATTCTAAGCCTTATGTACAAAAAAATCATATGGGAGTGAATTGATTCAGTGATGGATAGTTGAATGTTGGAAGAGATTAGGCAAAAAAAAATTATTTAGCCACAAGGAAAAAAAATTTGAGTGCCAAAACCAATGAAACTACCCCAAATACTTTCCACTTCTTTCTATTAATTACAAGAGGAAAATTTTGATCCTTTTTTTTTCATACCCCCACTCCAAATATTAAGGTTAGGAACATCGAAGATGATCATGAAGATAAGATGGTTTCGTTCTAAACGAACTATGCAGATGAACCCTGTGCATCTTATGTGTGTTCGCCGAGTAGACGTTGTATTGTCACCAGATTTTCGTTGGTCCCTGTGCACTGTTCTCTTGCCCTCGGGCGTCCTATTTCGCAGTCACAGGAAAAGCTTGCTTTTAAAATTTGTGTGGTTCTGTATCACCCCAGCTTCCGGGGTATCTTCCTTTAAAGTTAAATGGGTTAGAACACCTTATCTCCGCGATTTAATCCTCATCCCATGCTATTCCCTCTCACCACTTGCTGAAAACCCCATCGGATCCAAAGGAACGAAATAACATGTAACCCAAAACCAGGGCAATCAAGAAGAAGCGAAGACTTTTCAACCTTCCAGTATTTAAGGAAAACAACATCACTGTGAAGAAGACCACCCGCCAATCTCGTGATGACCAAGACAGCTAGAGTACAATGGATGAATAATGATAATCATCATTTATTTAAGGGGGGTAGCACTACGAGATATAATGTCGGCAAAATCAAAGAGCAAGCACCCTGAAAACGACGACCTCTCCAAAAGAATAAAGATCTCCCTCCCTTTTTGCCTCCTTTAAGTACAGGTCCTCTCCCTTTCTGTTTACCCCTACGGCACAGACCATTGCTACCCACCTATTAGTAAGGAAATTTTACAACCATATGCCCAATAGACGATGCAACTACTCCATTCCACGACGACATGAAGACAACAACGTCAAAGAGCAAGTATTTGGAAGTCTACGACTTATCCAGAAGAACGAGGCTTCTCTCTTCCATTTTTACTTCTCCACGTGTTAACCCTAATGTGTAGATCTTCATCTCCCTGTGGAGCTCAGGAACTATACATCGAGCAGTACCCGGAAACCCATTGCTAGCCAGAATAACCTCACCTACTTCTTTCTACTCTACCGGAATCTCGGGGTCGAGATTCATTTTAAGGGGGGGAGGTTTGTAACATCCCAAAAATTTAAAATTGAAAATCTGAATTTTTTTAAATTATTTTTGCAATATATTCTATTGGAATTTGGATTTCATGGAGATTTCCTGAATTTGGTTGAGGTTCTAAAAATTGGAGAAATTCATAAAAGACAAAGTCAAACATTAATAATACCAAGAAGGTGAATATGCAAATAATGAAAACTCAAGATTATAAATTCGAATATGAAAAGATGATCCGGTATAAGAAAAGAGAAACCTAAGTTAATAAAATATAAAAATTTCATTTTGAGAATGATAGTACAAGGGCAACAAAAATAAATAAAATATATGCAATTATATACAAAAGGGCTAGTATGGTAAACAAAAGCAAAAAAAATGTGAATATATATATATTTGTGCACATATATAAAATAATAATAATGAATAGCAATGAAACACTTAAAAAAAAAGAGCCTTGCGGCCGGCCGAACCGGCCCAGCCAGCCCAGCCGGCCGCCCCTGTTCCCCTTTCTTCCTCCCTCGATCCCCTGCTCTCGCTCATTCCCACCGGGCCGCAGCCGCCCTTGCCCACCGACGCAGCTCCGGCCCCGCGCTCGCCCGTCCCCGAAGCCCGGCCCGCGCCGCGCCTGCGTCCGGACCGGTGGTCGCCGCCGCCCCTCTCAGCGCCACCCTGGCCCTGCTGCCGCCCCCTCTTTCCCGCGCTGCTCCGTCCCATCATGCGCGCAGGCCATCCCCCTGCGCTCAGCTTCCTTCCTCCACGCGGCAGCCATGCTCCAGCCCTCGCCCACCGATTTCCCCCTGCCGCCCCCGGTTTCTCTTGCGCACACTGCCTCGTCCCATCGCCGCCCACGGTCTCCCCTCCGTCGCGCGGCCGAGTGACGCCGAACCACCCCGCTGCGCCCGCTCGCGTCGTCCACAATCACGCCCGGTCCACGGCTCTGCCACCCGCGCGTCACACCAGCATTAACTCCCGTTGCCACTCCATCACTGCCCTGTAGCCATGGTCAAGCTGACATCGCCGCCCATGCCGGCCACCTGCCTCCCCTCGCCGCCCCGTTTTTCCACCCTATAAAAGCCCCGGCCAAAGCCCTGAAACGCACCGCCCGAGCTCCCTCCTTCTCTCCTAGCGCGCAATCGGACCCCCAGTGCTCCTTTTCTCACCGGCGCCACCTTCTTCCCCACCACCGGCCGCCGAGTCAATCTCCCTCACCGAGCCACCGTCTTCCAATTCCTCACCCCCACACCTTCCTGAGCACCCCGTGAAGTCAACCGGGCGATCGGCCGAGCCTCCCCGGACCTGTAGCTCGCCGGCGACGATCCTTCCCCGAGAGCTCCGCCGCCGCCCGCCGCCGACCCCTCTCCGGTGACCCCCAGCCCCCGCCGACCCCATCAACGGGTTCCTCGACGCGCGGGCATCCCATTTCGGCCGCCACCGCCAGCCCTCCGGCAGCCCGCCGCCGACCGCACCGCCGCCGGTCCGCGCCTTCGGCTCCTCTGCTTCGGGCCCCTGCTGCCACTCAGCTTATGTGCTACTCCTTCCCCTCCCAATCAGGTAACACCAGGAGTCTGAGTGGCTAGCAGAGTGCGCGATCGCTGTGTTGATCTGGGTTCGATCCCATCCTCTCCCCCTTACACATTCTTTTTATTTTATTTAATTTTAATCCACTTCATTTGGGAAAATTTATAGAGAAAATCTGGGAAAAATCAGAATGTTGACCATGGAAACTAATAAGTTTAACTGATATATAAATGAGATTATTTAGGATTTAATCTTTGGTTAATTGCACTATGAATAACTAATGTACCTTTATTACTTATCCTAAAATAATTATTAAACAAAAGCATTAGTAAAGAAAAGTGGTTTGGTTAAAGATCTGAATTTAATAAAGGTACCTTTAATTATAATTAGCATAGATGTGTTATCATTTAACATGCTCCCGGTAGTGGTTCAATTGAAATAGCAAAATTAAAGTATGACCTCGTATGATAACTCTTGCCTAGGTAATAGTCTAGGGAAGCTAATAAAATTTAATTAGGATGTAAACTAAGGTTACTTAACATTTTAATATGTGATTATTTACTATATGAACAACTAATATAGTTTAGATATTTATATAAGTTCTAGTTATCAAATAAAGGCATTAATAAAATGTGGTTTAGTGTATAGCCCAAGATTAATAACATTTCTAATTAAAGATACATCCATAGAAGGTACAAAATTTATTAGGATATAAAAGAAGTTATGTAAGATTTAAATTTGGGTTAGTTCATATATGATTAATTAATATGGTTTGAATAATTGTCTAAAAGGCTAAGTATTAAAGATATTGATACAGAAAAGTGCCTTTGGTTAAAATGTCCAAGTTTAAATAAAGATTACCCTTGCATGAAATTAAAATGTAAACTTTAACCTTTATCCTACCATCATTTCAACAAATTCCCTTTTGTAGATTTAATTAATAGCTATGTCAAAACATGAACCCATGATAGATGAATAGGATTTAAATTGAAACTAAAAACTAAGCCTAATAATAATCGGCTATAGACAAAATGGTAGTGGTGCCATTAATTAAATCCTAACTATTAATTAAAGGCTTAGTAGGGATGTTGCTAGGTGTATGCTCTCATGGAATGACAACTTAGCAATTGAAAATTGATTAAACAATTAAGCATGAAACCTTGCATATTAGTAAATGTTATAAAATTAACCTCTGAAAAGTTTAACCATAAACCAATATCTTTATAGCCTAGCCATTAGAAGAATCCTTTTTGACTATTAAATAATGTGAACATTAAGCCACCAACCTTTAGGCCATGATATTCAAATTGACTTAGAGGCTACATTATATATAATTGACTTATGGTTAAACTTTAAATAATTCTTGATTCATGCCAACACCAAATTAAATGAAATACATATTTAAATTGGAAAGTCATGATTTATAATATAAACCCCACCATTAGTACATCGCCGATAAATAAATCTCAAAAGCTAGATTTAGTTAACAATGACAGTTGGTATTTAAATTAACATTCCACATAAAATGACTATGGTTAGATACTCAAAACTTAATAAAGATTACACTTCATTATAATGTATGCACTAGCATTTAACATACCGTCGCTAAACAAATCTCCATAGTATATTTGATTAAGTAGCTATATTAATACATAACCCTGTACGACAAGCTTTGCTAGATAAATAAAAATTTAAAAATAAAGTTAAGCTTAATAATAACAAAGGTGCAAATAAAATGGTAATGGTACCACTAATTGAATCTTGACACTAGCTTTAGTACATAATAGTATTAAGCATAATTGTATATATATAACAAGTTAGGACCCATATGAGTGAATCCTAATTCAACTTAAGTTTAGCCTAGCTATGAATGAAGATACATAAAATATGATAATGGGATTATTAGAGATTCAAATTTGAATTAAATACCATATATGAATAGATATTGAGCCCTTGCTATTTATCTTAATCTAATTAATAAGTAAAAGCCTACATCAGAGACTATTCTAAAAACTTAATAAAGATATCCAAGTGTTATAATACCTTCGACTAAAAGATTTATAGAATAAGTACAGATCTCATCCATCAGTCCAGTTTGCTTTTACCATAACCTAAGTTACAAGGAATACCTACCCAGCCAGACTCGCACTTCGATACATAAGTCCAACCTAACTCATGGAACTTCCTTGATAAATAACAAAATAATAAAAAGAGATTATTAAGAAAAAGATCAAGTTATCGTATGCTATTACCAACCTTGCCTCAAATCACTGAATCACCCATTAACTCGTAACAAAACTAAATTGAGTTTATTCGGATTTATTTGGATCTTTTTGAGTTATTTGCTTTATTTGGATTCAGTCGTTTGTCACGTAATTAGAAATCGGGAGTCGTGAAGATTCAATGGATCAAACGAGATCAAGCTCGAAGTGAAGATAGAGATCAAAAGCTCAAGAGAAAGCATTACGTGAGCTCAAGACAGCGGTAAACCGCGCCAGGCGAGTCAATACTTTGATCATGTTGAACCTACGTTTTCTGCAAATTACTTTTGTTTAAATTATCAAATTGCATGCTGTTATGTTATATGCAAACACATGTTAATTCAAGATTCTAGTTATATCCCATTGTGTACTTGGTTAATATTACCCCTCCTTTGAAATATTTGAACATGTGAACATTGTCGCCCTAGCACAAATTATAATAGTAACCTTTCGGAAATAAGTCCGTAATTATATGCCATGCGTAGTATTGTTTAGATATTCATGGGCGCGAGAGCGCCCAAGCATCACTTTTAATCCTGAGAAAAATTGGTTGGCCAGTCATGGTGGTAATGACTGGTGTATGTTGGATATGGTTATTTTATGATCCCAAAAATACCTCAAATTGCTTATTTATCTGGGCGGATGGTTCGGGGGTATGGTGCAGGGTGCACGAGAGTGTGGTTTGTGGTAGAACCGCCCAGATACCACTAAGGACTGAATCTTGTCATGTCAACCCGTGTAAAACAGTACAACCACAAGTCTGTAAAATACAACTTGGCCCAGTAGATTTATCAAAATCCCGGACTCATCTCACTGGTAGTGGATTGATGGGGTTATGCTATGGCAAGGGGGCCTGAAGGGACACCAGGTCGGGTGAAGTTTCTCAGTCTTGCGCTAGCGCAGAGGGGAGGGAAGCCCGTACGCTAGTAGCGGAGAGGAACATCCCGTGCAAACAGATGGGGCCCATCGCAAATGGGAGGTTACCCATAATGTGAGGTGAAAGAAAGGACTAGATACTTTGAAAAGTCACTGTGATGGTCTGCTCAACCACCCTTCTAAGGAATCGTGTGGGGCAATGAGTTGATTGTCTCTTGTGGTGAAAGTGTACAAACTCTGCAGAGTCAAAACTATTCGAATAGCCGTGCCCACGGTCATGGGCGGACATGGGAACTTAACTGGATATAGTTCTGCTTTAAAAACATTGGAAACTGGGAATGGGAAAACTTGGAGGGCGAAGGACTGCCCTGGTTTGGAATTGTCCTGGGCGTCGTCCCAGTGGTAAGTTAAGCGGCTATAACGCTGAAGAAATTGCTATATGGTGCAGATGCCATGTAACGGTGGATGGAATCTGAATCGATATTAATAATGCATTTCCTTGTACATTATGATTTGTTCCAAAATTGCTAAGTCATAGGACTTTTTAATTAATTGTATTCAAAAGCACTCTACGCAAAATAAAATAGCCCGAGCCTCTCCTTTGTTAAGTCATGCATACTATTTATTTGCATTCTGTGTATTGGCTCGCGGAGCACGGGGTCGGAGTGCTCATGCTCGCTTTTGCGACAAAAATTTAGAATCAGGAAATCAAATCACCTCGCCTCAGCAACAAGATTGGACAAGCTGGCCAAGAAGATGAAGATGTCAAGGGCTAGGTCGCGAACCTCCAGTTGGCTGCCTGTGGGCATGTCCTGAAGGTCCCACCTGTGTGCTTCGTTCTTCCGCTGCTGCAATTTATTGATTTCGGCCTAATCGGCCCATGAGTAAGTCTACTATTATATTTACGTTTCCGCATAATATGAACTTTGATATTCAGAACTGTAATCTGTGAGCACTATCTACTGATCCAGGGAATAGTGCGGTGGAATCACAGAGGATTCGGATTGAAAAATTCGGGTCTGACAAAGTTCATATATATAATCCTTGTGTCATGATTCTAAAAGTGTGCAAATATGTTTTACAACTTGTTTGGAATCATGGATAATCCTTATGTGCATGATATTGTAGTTTGCAAATATGTTTTGCAAAATCTATTGAAGTATGTGCGCTTCTCAGGGAAATCGGAACTACCGTAGTGTATTCTACGATACTACAACGAATCGGAACTACAAGCGTTGTAATCATGAAACTACCGTGTCTGTTGTTGGTCGGAAGACCTATGTGGTCAAGAACTATTGTGGTCAAACCAATGTGGCCGAAGATCAATGTGGTCAGGAACCAGTATGGTCGAAGCCAACATAATCGAATTGATGAGGTCGAAGATCAATGTGGTCGATGACTTGTGTGGTTGAAGATCAACGTGGTCTACGATCGAAGTGGTTGAAACCAACGTAGTAGGAATCGATGTGGTCGAGATCTGTGTGATCGAAACCAGTGTGGTTGAAACCAACGTGGTCAAGATCTGTGTGATCAAGGACCAGTGTGGTTGAACCAAGATGGTTGGACCCAATGTGGTCAAGATCTGTGTGATCGAAGACCAGCATGGTCGAACGAAGACGATCAGAACCGACGTGGTTGAGATCTGTGTGATTGAAGACCAGTGCGATCGAACCAACATGGTCGAGACCTATGTGGCTATAATCGACATGACATAATTGATACAATGTGGTCGAAGATCGATGTGGTGATCGGAGATTTGTGTGATCGAATATTGATGTGGTCGAAAGTTGATATGGTCAACGTGGTCAAGACCTGAGTAGTCGAAACCAACGTGGTCGGAAACCAGCGTAGTTGGAGACCTGTGTGGTCGATCCAAACAACGTGGTCAGATACCAGCGTAGTTCGAGACCTGTGTGGTCGAACCGGACAACGTGGTCAGAGATCAACGTGGTCAGAGACCTGAGTGGTCAAACCATCCGACGTGGTCAGGGACCAGTGTAGTCGACGATCGGTACTTTCAACCAGCTCTTTGTGAGTGGTCCGATTGGCTCTATGTGAGCGGTCCGATCAGCGAGCGGTACTACCGGCTCTATGTGAGTGGTACTTCTGATTTGTAGAATGTCTGGCTTGTGTAGCAGTATATTTTTTCCAGAGAGATACATGTGTAGAGTTTTCTCGTCCCCGAGAAAATTGGTAGTTCTGCTCGAGTGCTATAGTACTTCCGATGATTGGTAGTTCCGGACTTTGCACGCCAGAACTACCGTATTTGCCTGCAATGGCTAATTTTCTGACCGTTGAGAGGGGAGTGAAAGTACCGGTCGTAAGTTGGTGGTACTTCTGAAAATCCTGTTTTTCTGTCCCAACGGCTAGTTTTGAAATGTGGTGTATATATACCCCCTTGTGGTCGGTTGGAGGATAACTTTTAGCACTCCATTTCACTCCTTTGAGATAGTGTGAGGTCCTCATCTCAATTATGCATGTGTTGCATCTTGTGAGCAAGGAGGAATACTCTAAATTGCATGTGTTGCATTTAGAGGTGGATTGTGTATCTACTTGAGCTTGTGCATTCATTGCACATGGTGAGAGTCAAGCGAGGGGTTTGTCTTATTACTCTTAGTTTATCGTCTCCTAGACGACGTTGGAGGCGTCGTACGTGGTGATCTTCTCAAAGAAGGTTGTAAGAAGACCCAGCAAAGTTGTGAAGGTTGGAGCTCACCTACCCAGAGCGGGAAAGAGCTACTACTAGTGGATTGGGGTATTTCGGCTTAATTCGTGAAGCCGGTCCAATTTGTTTGGGTTAACCTCAACGTGGACTAGAGGACCGATAAGTCTCCGAACACCACGATAAAAAACAATCATGTCAATTATGGTTTGTTTTCTTGTACTCAATTTATATTCAAGCAATTTACATTCATACAATTAAATTGATTGCTTGTCTTTCTAAAATTGCAAACCTTGACATAGGCTTATCTTGTTGGTACACTTAGGTGAACCTGGTTGTTTTAGGCATTATTTGTGATAAACCTTTTTGTGTTAAGCTTCCACATTATTTGCTTGGTTTAACCAAATACAAATTGATAATTAATTAGAGCAGAAAGTTTTTAGACTGCCTATTCACCCCCTCTAGTCGGCCTGCTCGATCCAACAGTGAGATACCACTTGAACAAGTGGGGTGACAATCTTGTGCAAGATGAGGAGGAATTGTTCAACCTTAGGCACTCCTCTCTACGAGTGGGCATAGAGCGTGCCTTTGGATCACTTAAAAGGAGGTTCAAAATTCTTGATGATGCCACTCCATTCTTCCTATTCGCTACTCAACCTGACATTATCGTAGCATGTTACATCCTTCACAATTGGGTTATGTATAATGGGGTGGACTGATTCATTCCACCGGAGACCAATTGGCCATCTGATCCTAACCCTGCTAGTTCGTCAAGGGGACAAGTAAGTGACCATAGATATATGGTTGTGTTTAGGCAAGGAATTGCTGATGCAATGTGGGCAGAACTACTATGGCACTTAATGTGTACTACTAGTATTGTTGTACTATACTTATTATATTGTATTGCTACATTTTTATGTAAGCTCTTTTCATGATATGTGAGTATCTTGGGGATAACTTGGAGGAAAACCATCATGGGCACGGCCATGTTGTGTAGACACAATCAATGTATGGCTTATCCTTACCTTCCTGGCTAACGTAGTGGTTGGTGGCACTAAAATATGTAGTGGGTTCAAGAAAGTTCACCTCAATGCTTATGCTAGGGCTTTGAATGACATTAGTGGAAATCAAATTGGGAATGACATTAGAACGTGGAAGAGAAAATAGGCAAAGATAATCAAGTTTAAGAACCTAAGTGGTGTACTTTGGGATGATGAGCCAAAGTCTTGCTAACAATAATACAAATTGGCCTTGAAAGTCTTGCTAGAGCTATAGAGAAGGCTGGTACCACCATCACCGATGTTCCTAAAGATCTTTGGGATAATTTAGTTAGTCTACCTGGATTTAAAGAGGCACATCTTATCCACTACTATGCCTATTTGTGTGAGCATGTTGCAATTGCTAGGGCATTCAACAAGCTTCTCGTCGCTAACAAGATGATTATGGTTGGTAGGTACATTAGCAACAACTTCCCTTGAATTTGAAGATGCCTCCTTTTGCTGCTGTATGCATAACACTTTTTGCTACATCCATTACTACTACTTTTGTTGCCAACAAAAACATTAAACTATGGTTGAACTATGGTAGCAACTGTCTACTTAGCTCTGGAATGATGTCGTACTGTTATGTGTGTGCATTTTGAAATGATCTGGTAGAATTTGTGTGTTTTTTGAAATTATCTGGTACAAGTCTGGAATGATGCAACATTTTATTTAATTTGTTGGGTTTGGTCTATTTAGTGATCTTCCTCATGTTGGGTTTGATCTGTTCAATTGTGTGATAAATAAATTGTGCATTTTTCTCCTCATGTTGGGTTTGTTTCTGACTTATTTTTAAACTTGTGTAGCTTATTTTTAGTGATGCAGTAATTAGAAGACCACATGAGTGCTCAGCCTTAAGACTGCATTTGCACCATTCATAGGTAAAACAAGTGACCACTGCTCCTTTCCTCTATTTCTCTTCTAAGATTTGAGATGTGAGTATCGATTAATGTTGTGATGCAATACTTTGCAAGAGAACAAAATTTGTCACTATTTCTTGCAAGTGCGTATGTTCATGGATTGCCATTAGGCTCATTACAGTTTTTATTGCTAATGTAAAATTGAAAACGGATATAAATGGTTTCAAGTTCCTGTATAAGATTAACTAGGAATCTTGCATAGGAAGCACCAAAAACGATGAATTCCATTTCGTTTTGCAATGTTAGTTTGTTTTTTGGATGGATTTTGCACTATTAGTTGCTTCATATGTACATGTTAGAGTGTCTGATGCAAATGCCCGTAACAGAAGATCATTGGTTATCAACTCTTTGATTTCAATTGTTTTCGAATAATCATATTTTATATTGTTTTATGAAGAACCATCACATTATTATGTCTTTTAATGTTCTATGCACCCTCTGCCACTCTCAACTTTGTACAATGCATTGTGGCTTTCTAGCATGGACTTACTGTTTGCGCCAGTAGCAGTTGCTGCTGCTTCTGCTAATTACACCTCACATGATTCATGATGAGATATTTCTAACCGTGCTGTTGTGATCCTTGATATGTACCTTTAGGAGAAGGCAGACGCAGAAACCTTTCGAAGACACCACATGTGCGCTCAAGGTTGGCGAGCCCAGTGACATCGTTGACACTGAAAGTAGCATTCACATCATCCTACAGGCTGCCTAAGGAAAAGGGTTTCATCGTCAGCTGGGATGGCTTTTGTTTAAGGCCTGTACCTTTTCTTTCTGGTAGCCTAAATTTAAACTAAGAATCATGACAAGTTTTGTACCGAATATGATCTAAGTTGTTTGGCAACACACGTTTGCTACAACATTTGAGCTCTTACGTTACATGCATCAGTGATCAACATTTCAGCACGTTAACGTTTGGTTCATCAAGAAATGAGTGTTGTTTTCCCTTTTTTTTAAGGCTACATATAGAAGCAAGGACCTTACCATTAATACATGACATCTGAATGAATTATAGCTGATTTGGTGAATCCTTTTAATATAGAGTAGCTCGGTAAAACTTCATCATCTTCCATCTTGTTATGTAGTAAATATTTACAAATCATATTCGATACTATTGTTGAATATTGATGTACCATAGAGATACACCTTGCGATCAAATTTTGTAAAAGGAAAAGGAGAACATTGTAGATTCAACTAGTGCCTGGTGCATGATGGGGTATTCTCACCTAGGGTTACGCTAATCCTTTTTATTCATGTTTGTCCACCTAACCAAACATAAAATTAGCGTATTTGATCTATTCTTATCCCATCAATTAAATAATAATACGTACAGCCCTATCCACTAACTAAATAGACTTTTACATCATCCCATCTCATTCCATTCCATGAAATCATGATTCATTCCATCCGAGCGAGAAAATCTATTGTGCAACGGTGGCACAAACTAGTTTGTGTCACGGGCCAACCGGGCGTTGACACGTGGCAACAAGTATTTAAAAAATTATGTTTACTGTTTTGTACTGTAACAAATCAATAATTTTTTACTGTTTTATACTGTAGCAAAACAGTAAAAAATTATTGGTTTGCTACAGTACAAAATAGTAAAAAAATTATTTTTTGTCTGCCACATGTTAACACCTGGTTGCCTGTGACACAAACTGGTTTGTGCAAGGTTGCACAATATATTTTCTCCATCTGAGCACCCTCGTTTATCCGACCAAACACAGCGCGGTGTGCGTGACAGCGTGAGCGTGCTGTAATCTCAAAAAGGAAAGCAGAAGGTTCGCGCGTCGAAAAGCTGCCTCGGATTCACATCCATCCCGCCGTGCTCACCGCCCCTTTATCTCGCCGCCATCGATCGGTTCCTTGCCGGTGGACGGGCAAACACCTCCTCACCACCGCCCACCATTCCTCCACCGCCTCCAGAGCTCCAACAAAACGGAACCGAAACGAAATTGGGATCCCAACCCCTCTGCTAAACTCCCACCAAATTCTACGACACAAAGTAGAGGGCGAGCTTGCTGCCTTGCTACCGGAATCTCCAATGCGGCTTCTCCTCCTCCTCGCCGCCGCCGCCGTCGGCCTCGCGCGCGCCACCGACGACCCCTTCCTCTCCGGCGGTAAGCTCGAGCTACCTACTACCCTACTCAAACTGAGCTCCAAACACTAATGCTGCAGCCTCGTCCCTCTCTATCTCTCTCCCCCCGCAGCGCCGGCGGACCACAGCTACAACATCGACTGCGGCGCCGCCGCGGACTTCACCTCGGCCTTCGGCCGCCGCTGGCTCGCCGACCGCTTCTTCTCCGCCGGCGGCGCCGCCGGCATGGTCGCCGAGCCGCACCGCTTCCCGCAGCCGCAGGAGCGCACGCTCCGCTTCTTCCCGGCCTCCTCCGCCGGCAAGTCGTCCTGCTACTCCCTCCCCCTGCCCCCCGGCCGTTACTACCTCCGCCTCTTCTCCGTCTACGACAACTACGACTCCAAGCTCCGCTCCCCGTCCTTCGACGTCTCCGCCGCCGCCACGATCGTCCTATCCTTCCGCTCTCCCTGGCCTGAGGCCGCCGCCCGATACGGCGCCTACTCCGACCTCATCTTCCCCTCCGCCACCTTCCCGACATCCGACGTCTGCTTCTACTCGCTCTCCACCGACGCCCCCGTCGTCGCCTCCATTGAGGTCGCCCCCGTCCACCCGCTCGCCTACGACGGCGCCACCACCGGCGCTGACTTCATTCTCGTCAACTACGGCCGCCTTACCTGCGGGAACAGGCTCTTCGGCCCGGGCTTCACCAACGACCCCGACGCCTTCTCCCGGGTGTGGCAGTCGGATGTCGATTTCCGGAACAATGACCTCAACTACGACGCGATTACTGCCGGCGGGAGGAAGATTCTTGGCAGCAACCAGCCGCCCAACTACTTCCCGACCAAGCTGTACGAGTCGGCGGTGACGACGGGCGGGGATGCCGCGAATGAGATCGAGTACCTGATGCCGGTGGACACGAGGCTGTCCTACATGGTCTGGCTGCATTTCGCGGAGATCGATGCCGGGATCGGGTCACCTGGGCAGAGGGTGTTCGATGTTATGCTGGCCGGGAAGAATGTCACGAGGATCGACATTTTTAAGCAGGTTGGAGGGTTCACGGCGTTCAAGTGGACCTACATTGTGGAGAATCTGACGAGCTCGACCATGAGCGTGAAGCTTGTGCCAGTAGTGGGACGGCCGATCCTGTGCGGGCTTGAGAATTATGCAATGGTGCCACTTGAGATGAGGACGGTGCCAAGCCAAGGTAATGGTTTGAAGATTGTGGTCTGGGTTGAGCTATTTGGAGACCAGTAAAAATTCCCCCTGCGCATTCTCTAAGCATGTTGCATTGGTTTTGGCAGTCGCTGCAATGAAGGCGTTGAAGGATTCGCTAAAAATTCCAGCTAGAATGGGGTGGAACGGAGATCCTTGCGCGCCGAGGATGTGGGATGCATGGGAGGGAGTCACTTGCCATCGGGGCGACAAAGGTCTTGTGATCACCCAACTGTAAGTACCATCCGTTGTCCTAATGCAATTTTAATCCACTCTCTGTTTCATGGGGCTATTTTCTACTTTGCTGTCAAGTAGTTATTGGCCTTTTATCTGATCACCAAGTATACTCCTGTTTTTCTCCCAAAAGATGACAGATTTTTTCCTACTGAAAACGATGATCGTGTTTGCAGATAGCTGAAAAGGAAAGATATTGTAATAGATACACAGAGCTAGCAGCAAACCTATCTACCTTAGTTTATCAGCTGAATGTCGTTTCTACTACTCAACCAATCTGAGTCGTGTATAAAAGCTGAAGTTCAAAATTTGAGCAATGTTCAAAAGATTTTTAAAATTTTGCTTTCGTTGCTTTGGGTTACCGGTCACTTTTTGACAAACGGTTTGTGATCACTCAACTGTGAGTAACTTTCAACTCCAATGCTACTTTTATCTACTCTGTTTGATCTGGGCATTTCTGCTTTTGCTGTCAATCAGTCATTGACCTTTATGCACCGTTCAACAAGTTTCTCAGCTCAATATTGCTCTATTACTGAACCAACCTGAATTGCAAAGCTTAACTCCATAATTTGAATTATGTTGCTTTTCAATTGTACTTTGAGTTTCCCCATCTTTTCAATTGTCTAGTTTTAGTGCTAGTAGCTGTATTCTTATCCTACAACATAGTAAATGGTGTACATCAGTAGCATCTTGTAAACTTAAATAGAGCTTTTGGATGGTAGTATCAAAGGAATATCATTCTTTCATTGTTGATAGAATGCTTATTCTATCTGGGTAAAAGGCTGAATTTTTTGCTGTTATGAATTGCATGTTGTTCTATTGGCTTCTACAGGGATCTTGCAAGTCAAGGACTAAAAGGTTACATCACTGATGAAATAAGTCATCTGACAGACTTGGTAAGCTTGTAAGTATCGTTGCACACACTTAAAATGATTTCAATTTGATCCAGGTCGTCTCTGGTATTTAGAGTTTCCGCATATCAATTCTTGACTTTCCTGTTCATGTTTTAGCTTTACCTGTGACATTCAAATTTAAATTCGCTGTAGCTTTATAGACTAGTTGACTTCTGTTATGAAAGAAGTAAATAAAATGCATGTCTTTCTAAGGAGCCCCCCCCCCCCCCCCCCCCCGCAACAGAAATTTAAAATAATAACACATATTCTTAGTTATATATATATATTTTTGCACCAGTTAGAACTTAGAAGTAAAGGAAAAAGCTTTTCATCAAAGCACAGGCCAAGAAATAGCAGTGCATAGTATCACCAGGAAATGAATTAAATCTGAATGTTTTAATGTGAAGAAGAGGATCATTTGAGCGTTCTCAAAGTCAAAATAGGACCAACTGCACATGGGTATGTAATGAAAGGATACCAAGAAGTGGTAGAGCACTATGAATAGCAATTCTTGACATGGACAGGCATGATAACATGCTCCTGGAGTGAATAGAATGGCTATCCCAACCCCACCTGCCACCCACGCCTACAATGAGAAGGGTTTTCTCAAAAAAGAAAAAAATGTCAAGCTATTTCGTGGGGAACAGAAATGTCAGGCAGGAGGATTTGGCACAAAACGGATGTTTTAGAAGCCTCCATTTTCCCAGTTCTGATTACCGTTACCAGTAGGAATAGGTTCATCGTGTCTCTCCATCTCTAAAAGTTTTCATTTGACTAGGATATGTGGTCCTCACTCCTCACACTCTTAATCACATCCAATCTAGAACTTGTTTTTCAGAGGGGAAAGAGGGCAGTACTCTTTTCTTTTCCGACTATAAGCTAGTAATCCCAATTTGTTGCTATCCTTTCTGTAAGACCTGCAGCTTTGTAATAAAAATCTGGGCTACTTGCCTGTGATCTTAAAAAAAACCCTCATTTATTGAACTACAAAATTCCAGCCCATGGTAACCCATCCAGGCCACTATAAAATGGCCTACAAATTTTTGGTGAACGCTAAAATAGAGACAAAGAAGTTGAAGAAGCACATTTCAACTGAGGCCTAAAAATGCCTTTGAGCTTATTTTCTTTTCTTTTTTGAGGGCCTTTGAGCTTATTTCTGTGGGTGACAGTTTGTGATACCTTCTTGGGAGCTAATGGTATGTTTTGTTTGACCAGGAACTTGAGTTATAATTCTTTGACTGGACCCTTACCACCGGGTTTAGGCCAACCTTCACTTGCGACACTGTGAGTACAATTATTCTTCTTTTTCACTACATGCAAAGAGTGCAACATTGCATACTAGAAAATATGATGAGTTGTCATCGCAGTTCACATTCTGCTGGCAATGCTCAATTGCTTATGGTAGATACATGGTATTGATAAAATCTCTGATGGCTGTTCAACATTAAAAATAACAGTTTAATTGGTAAAATTGACCTATGTCACACAAGTAGCACATTTGCGAACAGTTACCATGGAGCCTGGATGATAGCAAGAAAGTAGTTCTAGGGCTTCCATGTTCATAATACCTTAGCTGGTGCTGTGTACACTGTACAGAAATAGTAGCTACTACATCTTCAATCAATGTCAGTGACTGAGTTCTCTTATAAGTAGTTCTAGGGCTTCCAATGCATACTGGATAGAACAGCCAACTGTATTCCTGATCTTGTAGTACTTGTGCTTCTACAAGACCTGGTTCTCTTATAAGTTCTGATCATTATGAGTAATTGTTCTGTTGGTTTCTTAGAGATCTGTCATCAAACCAGTTTACTGGGAGCATTCCTGGCACCATAGGTTCATCCAAATTACAGATTGCGTAAGTACATTGTTTGACATTATTATTTCAATTTGTTCATGACATGTTCTTGGAGCCTTTTAGTGATCCGTGTATATGTATATATCAATAGAAACTTACTAGTTGCTACCTCTTATGCAGTTTACTGAACAACAATCAACTTGGCGGGCAAGTTCCAGAAAGATTTTACTCGATTGGTGTACATGGTGGTGTGATAGAGTAATATCTTTACTATTTTCACAGAAACAACACTTTCTTACTGTAAAAGTTTCAATAGTTGGTTATCTTCAGAAGAGTTACTGTGCTCAGGCCGAGAACCATGATTATTAGGCTCTATGTTGTCTCAGGCTCCCGACTGAGGTCCAAGACTTAAGGGTTTAGGTCCCATTATGTTGTTTGAGTAACGTATAGTGATAAGAAAAGCAGCTTTGCAAAACTGTGCTCAACAATATAGGTCAGTGATCTCTCTGATCCTGGTGGACAAAGTGCGAACTGATTGGATGATTTGCTGTTGTTTCGGAGTAGATGTACTAGGCATTGATTAGCTAAATTTTAGATCTTTTTGATGAGTTGTGTGGAAAGGGTGAGCAGATAGATTATGAACCACGTGAGTAGATACTAGATAGATTATGAGCTACTTTCTGTGGTATGTAACTTCCATTTCATTTTTTCGTCGCTTACAAACATGCAATTTTTTGGCAGTCTTTCAGGTAATAAACGCCTGTGTGGGGTGCCTACTCTACCTGCTTGTGCATTATTCTGGGAGAAAGGAGGATTGAACAAAAGTGGCAAAATTGCACTTGGAGCCTCGCTTGGGTTTCTTTTGCTTGTCATACTTATAGTTGTCTACATATTGTGCATCAGAAGGGGACCATACGACTACGATTTTGAATTCCCTCAAGATTTGACTTGTAAGTATATCTTATTTTAAGTGCTGTTTTTTTTGGAGAAACCGCACCTCAGGCGATTCATGCCAGTTATCAGGTCGTTTTCCAAAATTTTATTTGCCATAGGGGTTCCTGTTAATTTAAGTAGCACTGCAGCAGATGTACCTCTACCTACAGGATAGTGTGTCGGTTTTTTCAGAGCATATAGGATAGTGTATCTTGCTTATTGTTGAACTAGTCGTCACAAGTCACAGCTCAATTGTCTGTCTTCGCTAATGTATCAGCATTTGTATGAAGGCAGTGTGTTACATTTGTGAATTTTCCTCTGCAGCGATATCAGCAATCTCAGCAAAAAGGAATAGGTATCAGCGGGCGAAGTCCGTGATGCTCGCTGACATGGAGGCGCACAGCTCAGATGGTTTCTACACAAACGGGGGCACTCACTGACTGGCGCGCTGGAAATGGACTTGCTCACGGTTGTTGTATTTACTGAGGAAGCACTCATGACATGACGGTTGCAGGCCTGAAGCAGGGACAGTTGTGAATTAATTTTGCTGGCATCATCAACATAACGTCCTTGTAACTTCAGTCAGCTTCCATGGCATTCTTTTGCAGCTGCACTCACAGTTTGAGCTATTCGATCGAAATGTAACATATATGCACTATAATGAGGTGGTGGTGGTTATAGTGAATTAGTAATAGTAGGGGCCTTACTTTTTTTATGGAGGCTTTACTCGAGGAGTCTCGTGTTAGTTTTAGCTTAGGCATGTGGACTCAATGGACAATGTAAAAGCAGCCAGGACTGGGACAGATTCAGGCGTTGTATGCTGGGGGTGTCGAGGCTGTGTAATGCGTTATTCATATTGTACAAAACTCTGGCATGGTGCCAGTGATCAACTTAAGGACAGTGGAAACATTAGCTAGCTTGCATGAGAGAGTTCTCTATACTAGTATACTTGGATCATGGTTTGCCTGTCCTCCAAAGTCCAGACTAGTCCAGTTTGCATGTTATTTTAGTTGTCTCCAGTGACCAGTACATGGGATGGGAGGAAAAGGAATGTTCATCTCCAGCGTGTCGAGTCCTTTGTTCTTTCATTACAGCTCGTGGTCTGTCCAGCCGCTGCCTGATGACCATACGCACACAACGTCACATGGCGCGCGCGGAAAAGACTTGTAGTACATTCGGTTTATTTTTTGCTCCATGTTTCTATCTACCTCGGTGTTCCCTTTCCTTAGTTTCCTACCGCACAGACCTTTCTGATGGTACTTGTGGGATACATGTGCGCCAGTGTTTCTGAAGACCTCGGATCGATCAGCTTGCAAGACAAACTAGCTAGAGCGAGCGGAGGCTAACCCTGGCTGGCACGCTCGGAATTATCTGGTCAACCCAACAACGAAGGCTGAAACTGACCGGTAATGCTCTACTAGTATCAGCCTCGCCTGCATCGTTCCATGCAGGAAAATGTGCCCCTTCTCAAGTTCTCCCGGAGTCCTGAAATCAATCCTGAACTACAGAATTCGTTATCGCATCTCTCTCTACTGCCAATACCATTTGCTTGAACTGCCAATACCATTCGCTTTACCTCCTGAAACTAAAACCACCCTAGTTGGCTCATGTGGCATTTACATGGCGACGACGAAGGGGCTAGCATAGCACCACAGGTGCTGGGTCGACTCAAGACCTCAACGCTATCGAGCTCGAGACATGGCGCGGGTGGCCTCGCGGGCGGCAAAAATGGTACAAAAATGTCACTGCTGACACCGGGTGGACGCATCTCTGATCCTGGAGCACGCAGTGGGTGACTCCTCCGTCCCCGCCGCTACCCAACCTAACAAGTGTTATGTTATCGAATAAATCTAACTAGACGGAACTTCAATGTGGTCATTTACGATCAGACTGTATGATCGTAACCATCGATGACTATGTGTTCGTTACGATTGGTTCTCTGTGTAGTCGTAACAACCGGGTCTCTGTAGGGTCGTAACGATCGGTGTTTGTGTTGTCGTTACGACCGGTGTCCATATGGTCGTAACGGCCGGTGTTTGTATGGCCGTTCACGATCAATCTATTGTTGTATTTGAGAGGGGCTTTATGGGAATTTCCCAATTGAGAAAAGAGTGGAAGGGAGCCCTAGCGGTGGGGTCCACCTGCCGGTCACACGAGCAAAGAGATAAGGGGGAGAAGACTTTGTCTTCTCCCCGATTCGGTTGCTGGCGGCTTTGGTGGCTCTCCCCCGAGCGGCGGTTTTTCCATCCTCTCCTAGATCCGGGATGCTCGGTGCTTGAGGGGAGCTGGCGCGTGGAGAGGCGAGCGGGGAGGGCGCGGGCTGCCGGCAGCTCGCGCCGCCTTCTCGCAGACCCCGCCTCTTCTCTTCATAAACCGAGCTCTCTCCATGGGGAGAAGAAGCTTCTTCCGATCTGGTTCTTGCCCTCTTGAGTCTTCTTCCTCCTCTTTGATTTCTGGTGGTGCTGAGGGTATTGGCTTCGGCCATTTCCGATTGAGGCTTGGTCTTGGTCTCCTGCACAAACCCTAATTTGGGGTGTGGGGACTCGGGACCTTGGAGCTCCATCCGAGAGAGGAGAAGGCGACGCCGGCTCCCTGCTGTGTTTGTGCGCACTTGGCCAGTGCGCATATCGTGGTCTTGTGCGGCATCTCTGAACCTCGGCTTTTTCTCTGGTTTTTGGCTGAGAGGATAAGTGCGGCATTGTATCTCCGTGGATCATCTACTCGCTTGCGACAGCGGGTTGATAGATTTTCTGGGACAGCGAGTTCTTCGTGCCTTGCCATATTAATTGTGATCTTCGGCTTGTTTGCTTCTTAACAGTTTTGAGTACTGTCAGTTCTGTGAGTATATTCAGTTCTTTATCATTTACAGCAGTATATCTTGATCTGAGAATTTGTTCAAGTATTATAGGCTTGCTGTGAATGATTGTGGGCGCATTAACTTGCTCTGTGATGATTATAGTCCATAACTGAGTGTGATCTTGTTAGAGGAATCGGGTTTGAGCTCTATTTGTTGATCTTGCTGTTTGAACCATAGCCTGCTGTCTATTAGTTAATGGACTTGTAGATTTATTAACATGCCTATGAATTGATTCAGTATGCTGTAGTTTCTGCTATATTCTGGTCATATCAATATGTTGGTATATAGTGATATCTATTGTTCCTTTAGATTGATTTCATTAATCTGTGTTAGCAGTCACTTCTGCTGTCTTCGGTCAGCAGTTTGGGAGTATACTGTTTTATTATTTGTGCATGTAAACATCTACAACTGGTAGTTGAATATCTCTGTATCTTCGGTCGGTTCAATTACTAGATTTAGAGCTCAAATCCAGATTTAGTAACAAGATTATATATATGAAGAGTGTGGACATGTGCATGAGAAGGCCAAAATCTTTGATTTTGTGCAACTCTGTTCTGAGAGCAATAATAAGACAATTAATTTGTTTTATGCTAGATTTAATTGTTCTATTGTTCTTAGGACTGTTTTATATATTGTTATTTCCAGCAGTATTAATGTTATATTCTTTGAATATATATGTAGAGATGAATGACAAAGTAGACTTTCATGTTTATATGATGTTTGTGTCATTCTTCTTATGCTGAAAGTATGTCCTTTATGTTATTCTTTTGGCTGGAATTAAATATAAAAATATGCTTATACCGTAATATTTACAACATCTATATGGTCGTAGATGCTATGGTCGTGGCTCCTGCGTGTCTGTGGTTGAAGCATAGCCTGTGTGTACGTGGCCGTAGTTGAAGTGCCGCGGTCAAAGACAAGCCCAATATGGGCAGGCGGCGTGGTGGTTGAGACCGGAGAGTCCGGACCTCAGCGAGTATAGCTTTTGATTATAAAGCGGAGTCTGTAAAATAGTGTCGAGTTGCAAGTTGCAGTTGCACAGACCAGGATAGCCTTAGATCAAAACCTAAATATGTCCGGGGTTGATCATAGAAGCCAGGTCAATAGGTATTCAGGAATTTGAGCGGATTCCATGAGCGCATGGCCTGGCATCGGACTCGGCCACTGTCTCCGTCTCGAGAACGAAGAAGGCAGGAGGGAACGGCTGCTGGGCCTGGCATCTCTTGGCCCGCTAGCTGCATGAGACCCAGCCCACTAGTGACTACCTCATATGCCCATGCGCAGGATAGTGAGACCAGACTAGTTGATTCTCCTCTAGCTCTAACCCAATTAACACGAGTTTGATCAAAACCGGTTATCTCTAAACTTAAAATTTCATGTTTTAACAAACACTATCAGGTGTTGTATTTATCAAAACAAAACAAGCATACGTTGTACTCATCTTGCAGTTTTCTAATAGTAGTGATCGGTTTTTTTTGTGTTGATCCCAATCAAACAAGACATTAGCAAAATATTCGATAAACTCATGTTAACGGAATAGCAATTCAAAACTAGTTTTCATAAAATTCCTAGTAAAACCAATTTTCTAAAAAACTATTTCTAATCCACGCGATCAAATAGCCACTTAGGGTTAGATGCTTTTATTGGAGCGATTACAATGTGAATATCGTGTATATTTTGATTTTTTTATTGGGTAATACTAGTGTTTTGTGCCGCCCAACCAAAAAATTAATTCTAGGTCCACCACTGAAATAAAGTACATCATGTCAATGAAAATTGAATATGTAGGTACCGCGTCAACAAAACCAAGGTGATTTTGCTCAGGGAAGAGGGAGGTAAAGTAAAGGATATTGATAGCTGAGAAGGGATCAATATTCGGTTTTATAGGTGGTGATCGGTTCGGCTGAAAAGCTCGTGGTTTATGGCTGAAAACACTGTAGCTGGCTGAAAAAAAGCACTGTAGCTGACAGAGGATTATTTAACATAATTAAATTTAAAAAAATTTAAAAATAAAAAATATGTTAGCCCATTACGTATAATACAAACAAATACGGGAAAAAAAGAACCGGCAAAAAAACTCAACGAAAAGCCAAAAGTTCAGAAAAAGACGAAACTTACGAATAGTGAAAAATAAGCCAGAAGCCGAAACCGAGTTGATCAGGGTCCAGTTTAGAATTGATTTGTAGAGATATATCATCGGAGTCACATGAAACTTTTTTCTTCCATGTATCAACGGTCAGTCCGTTTGCAGCCGTGGGACTAGCTAGCTATGCCAGACAGTGACCTTATTGGTTGGCCCAATGCGCGATTGATACTATTCCGCCGCGGCGGCGGGGGGCCACCGGCCGGCGCAACGCGTGGTCGATACATAGCTAATACTATTCCGCCGCTAACAAAACAGCGTGCCTCTCGCGCCCCCGGCTAATTAAACACGACGGCTCGATCGGTGGCTGCGGCGGCCGTGCAAGCTGGTGCCTGCTGATACTGCTAGCAGCTGAAGCAAACAGGAGGAGTCGCTCGTGCCATCTCGATCTGTTGGCGTCTGCGACGTACTAGTACTGATCTGTCGCAATGGCTGTCAAATCAATGCGACCAGGCGCGCGGAGGGAGGCGCGCAGCCGGCCGCCACAGCAAGCCGACACGGGCGGGCGCTTGAGGTCCTCTGATGTAGTGATGCGCGGAGGAGTATCACAATTATGCGTGCATCAATGTAGCACCCCGTAAGTGGACGGGGCCTCGACATTCAAAAACTGACAAAACCTTAATCGATCTTTGATCTAATCTGGGTTTAAAGGCTCACTAAAAAGAGTGCAAATCCTTCCCCGTGCAGCCGCCACTATTCCCTTCATCATGTTGTCTCTCTCCTATTCTCACCAAATCAGTCTCTCTCTAATTTCCCTCTCTCGTGTGGCAGCAGAGGGTGGTCGGAGACGCGCGGCCAGCCAGAAACAGGCGGTCGAGCGGAGGCATGCTGGCCAGCGGCAACGTGGCCAAGAGCCAATGCCAAGGGCGACCCGTATAGCCAAACATGGCTGGGCAGAGGTGCACGACCGAGTGGTGGCGTGCGGCCAGGCGACAGTGTGCGGCCTGGCGGCGGCGTGGCCAGGAGGCGACACCGGTAGGGTGGGGGGGGGGGGGGGCATGGCGGCGCTACGGTTAGGCGTGAGGGTGCTGGGCGGCGACGCGTCGGGTGGCGCTCGGGCGGCAGCGTCTAGTCCGCGCGGGCTGGTGTGGCATGGGTCGGAACAGGAGGCAGTGGCCGGCGGCGGCACCGGCAGGGATGCATGGTGGTGCGTCGTTGCTGAGGCGTGGCCGCACGGCAATTGGCAGCCGGCAGGGCGGAGCGATAGCACGGTTGTGTGGCGCATGCGCGGGGACCAGGGTGGCGGCATGGTGGCTGACGGCAGTGGCCAGGCTACCATTACCTATGGAGATGTGATTTGGTCGGCTGGGGGTGCAATCAAATCACGTTTCATATGGTGTTTTTGTTGACGAACGTTGTTCACTTGGCTGAATGGCGATTCGCACGGTGGAATTCCAGCGAACGTGTTTCCTTCTGGCTGAACGAATCACGTTTCATGTTATCATTTCATATCACTCATTTATCAGGACCTAATGCTTCTCCATTCGAAACCTTTAGTGAATCCTTCCACTCCTTATAATATTATCTTAGCCTTCTCTTAGTTCCCTTTAATTCACACCATATAACAGGTTAACAATATAATAGTTACCTAGCCTAAGGTTACCCATATATAGGGGAGATTTCCACACACCTGATAACGTACGGGGGGCTGTACACTTTCATTACTCAGGACATTACACCCAGTTTGCAGTTATACAGTCGAGGACAATGTTGCACATGACTATTCTCGTATAATCAGGTATGTAAGAAGTGAACGCCGGTGCCATTGTCATAACTTGTTAAATAACAATTATGTTTAATTCCACTGTTCATGTTGTCTCGTTACTCAGGATATTATACCCCGTCTACGGTTATACAGTCGAGGATAGTGTTGTGACTGACTATTCTCGTATTATCAGGTATGTGGGAAGTGATCACCGGTGCCATTGTCATAACTTGCTAAATAACAATTATCTTTGATTCCACCGTTCCTGTTGTCTCGTCACTCAGGATATTATACCTCGTCTACGGTTATACAGTCGAGTGCAGTGTTGTGCTTGACTATTCTCGTATAATCGGGTATGTGGGAAGTGATCGCCGGTGCCATTGTTATAAGTTGCTAAATAACAATTATCTTTGATTTCACCATTCTTGTTGTCTCGTTACTCAGGATATTATACCCCATCTGCGGTTATACAGTCGAGAACAGTGTTGTGCCTGATTATTCTCGTATAATATAGTATGTGGAAAGTGATCGTTGGTGCCATTGTCATAACTTGCTAAATAACAATTATCTTTAATTCCACTGTTCTTGTGATCTCTATCTCCGATCCGTATCGGTGTTCCCGGTAACCTAGTTTCACTGCTGATAGCCTGTGTCCGTTACTTGCTTCATTACTTGTCCTTTACTTACTGTGTTGCGACCGTTGTTGGGCATTTGCTGAGATTTCCAAATCTCATGCTTGCTCTTTTCATTCTCAGGTAAAAGGCCAGTGGAGTGATAGCAACATGTATGAATGGGAGCACCCGAATTTTTAATACCGTGGCTTGCCACTATTTGTGTTGTCTTTTACTATTTATTTGGTTAAAAGTGGATCAGTCTTATATTTCAAATATTTATTTCAACTTTCGTTGGTTCTCTATTAAAATATTAATTTCTTTATGATTTTAAATGTTATTTTTATTTACTGCTTACTTTGACGACAACGTTCTATCGTAGTATCTTATATTGAAATATGAGGTGCTACAATCCATTAATGATCTCATCAGCTGCCGCGTTGCCAATACCCAACATGATTGATCCGTCTGTGCCGCTGGCTGCTGGGTGCTTGCATGTTCTACCTAGTAGTACAACAACGCCTGCATGTGCATATGTAATAGGCCACGAGGTCCCTAGCTCCGGCTTCACTTTAACCCAAAAAAATAAAATAAACTTGGCCACCAATTTCATCGACGAGACCTGCCTGCGTGCGTGCAGCTGGTTCAACCAAGCAAATGAGATGTACGTATCTGGTTCATGTGCACACCGATACACACGCAATTAACTGAACTGTGCCTGTCCCGATTTATTACACGCACGCAAATTGATGAAGCTTTTTTGTGGCCCTCAATCTGCATCTCATCTGATATCCAACAGACGCAACTTGCCAACTTGTATCTTTGCTGATCAGTGATTATCACCGCACTTCATTCATTCGCGCTAGCTACACTGCACCAGATATTCATATGACTACTACCATCGTCCTCACAGGCACAGCTAGCTCAGCCGTAGTACATCAACCAGTTAGCTAGATCTGGACGCATACACATTCAGCAATCAGCACGTACACATTACTGAAAGCGAAACCTGCACCGGCCAGTGCACCTTGCTGGCTAACTGAAAGACGATATGCATGTACATCGTCAATCAATATATAGATGAGCTCATTAAAGGCCTAAGATAGTAAGATCATTCGGCCGAGGTTCGTGCCGCAAGCTGGCCGGCTCGGTGTAAGGGAAACCATGGGCTACCAATCCGGCGAATGGGCTGAATCGTGTGACCTAGCTAGTTATCTACCTCCTGGAATCTGTCAGTTCCAAAAGACTACACGGAGAAACTTGGCACGGGATCATCTAGCTAGTAAACTTAGGTAGATTTTTTTAAGTTGCGGTTGATGATTTTATTTTTACTATGAGCGTTTATGTAAACAAACAAAATATCAATGATAAATCATTTTAAAAATCTTGTCCTGATAAATTACTTTGAAATGATGATGAAGAAATCATCTTATTTGTTTGTTCATATGGCTGTGATCGTTTTAGCTTCAGCTTTTAGCTTCCGGCTTATTTTCCACTATTCATAAATTTCGTCTTTTTCTGAACTTTTGGCTTTTTGTTGAGTTTTTTTGCCGGTTCTTTTTTCCCGTATTTGTTTGTATTATATGTAATGGGCTAACATATTTTTTAATTTTTTTAAATTTAATTATGCTAAATAAATATCTGTCAGCTACAGTGTTTTTCAGCCAACTACAGTGCTTTTCAACCACAAGCCACAAAAAAACCCAAATGATCATCACCAAAGCATAGGCTGAAAAGTGCTGCAGGTTATTGGTGCAATTTGTTCATTGGGTCTGATAATTGTTTCTCACATCAACAGGCGCGTAGCTGTGCAGTTTTGTCTGCGTTCATGCCTAAACGACAATTATGTTGTGCTAGCTAGCTATTTGGGGTTTGCCAGAACCCGTACATCTAGCTAGGCAGTACCGGTGAACCCTAGAGTTTGACGTGATAGGAGGCCATGAAAGATGAATAATATTCGTACACAAGGCGGTATTACCTCGAGAATAAAAATATGCGCCATGTGCACATGACGATCGATACCTGGTGTTACTATCTGTCTATGCAAGGCCAAATTTGTCAGTGTCTTTTGCACAATAGCAGATCACAGTCACAGTTGTGCAGCATGTACAATTATATATATCCGTAATACCATCTATTTCCGTAGTGTCACTGAAATATCATCCATTTCAGTGACAAATGATCCACGCAAAAAAGGTAGGCATGATTTCAACTGTTTTGCACGTGTATGCGCGGCCAAATAAAGTTCAAAATGTCGACACAAAAGAAGACGCCAACCACCGGCGGATCTACTATGAATCAAGGGTGTTCAGCTGAACACCCAAAATTTTTTATAAAATATCAGGTATATAATAGGAATATTAGATGTATATACTATTAGTTGTGCTAAAACTATATTTTTATGTCTGCAAATAAATTCAGCCTGCACTCTCTGTATCTCGCGCGCAGCCAATGTAATACATTAGACCCGTTTTTCTTTCCACCTCAACCCTCCTCATGCCCAAAGAGGTAAAGATATAAACAAAATCCTAACATTTGTTCCATTTCTCATCTTGTGGTTGTCTGTGTGGGAGGCGGCTTCGGCCTTCGAGTGGCGAGCAGATGGAGGTGTATGCTAGAGGCTAATGACAACCGGCGGACACGGACGTGATGCCATGATGTGACGACAATCATGCGTGAGGTGGCACGTGGTGCAAGGTGAGCGTGTGGCAGCGCAGGCGAGCAGAGAGGGCAAGCGGGCAGTGGCACAACGAACACGAAGGTAGGGAGCGGGCGACAGGAAGGGAGCAGCGTGGTAGCCGGGAGGGAGAGTGGCATTGGAAAGTGAGTATAACCTCCAACTTATTGTCATCGTCCTCTCTTCAGATCTAGGTGTGCTCCACCCTCCACTTATTTTCTTTCTTGGTATGTTTTGCTCCATGGAAGAAATATACAATTTTCTCTTAGATGGACAGTTCTTGCTGATGGAGAAATAGCAAAAAAAAAAGACAAGATCAACAAGATATACAACTCTCATTTATCTCTATAATTTGTTGTTAATTCATATAATTATGGTCGTCTTATGTTGCCTATTTCCTCATAAGAAATCATTAATTTCTGTAATTTATGTATTTTTATTTATATCTACATACACGTATCGTTGTATCGGTGTTTTGGGGGGCGGTGCGCTGCGGTATCGATGTATTCGATGAACTTAACTCCGAAATCCGAACACCCATCCTAAAAATCCTAGATCCGCCACTGACGCCAACAGTTATACCATTGGGGATGCCCGTACATCGATTTTTCTGACTAAATGCTCAATTTGCACTAACCACTTTTAGCGGGTTGTTTTGTGAATTTAATAATTGATCCCATATATAGCCTCCTCCGAGCTGTACCGAGTTTTAAGGCGACAGTGTTAACTAATAATGCCCAAGTTAAAAAAAAAGCCAATAAAAAAACATGTTGGGATGTGACCAATATTCTAAAAATTAGTGTTTGTCACAAACATATTCGCACCAAATTAATAGACGTTTCGTATCATGACTCAGTGGCGGAGGACGAGAAAAAAATGAGGTGGGGCGGATCGCCCGCCTCCCGTCGCCCGCCTCGCGCCGGCCGCCCGCCGCCGGCCGCCCGCCGCCCGCCCACCTCCCGAGTCCCGCCCGCCTCCCGCCGCCCGCCCGCCTCTCGAGTCCCGCCCGCCGGCCGCCGCGCCCACCGCTCCCCCAGTTCCGTCGCCGCCGTGCCCGCAGCTCCAGCCGAGGCGCAGAAATTCAAGGTCTGACCCATGCCACAGCTTGCCCTATCGGGTCCTCCGCCACTGTCATGACTTGCATGTTTCTCTCCTATGTTATATATGGAGAGCTTCACTATGTACATTCCATTCACGCATTAGATAGTTGACTCATGATTAACAACTGCCATTAAAATCTCGAGCTTGTCCTACCAATACCAATAACGATGGATAATCCTCCGTGAAGGCATGGAGTGTGCACTTTGTGCTTTTTTTTTTGAGTTTCTAAAAGTTGTTTTTTTAATTTTTATATAATAATTAGCTTTCAAACAGAGTGTCTTTTCAAGACGGAATTTATAAGTTGATTGTAATATACACTATAGTGACTTCATTTATATCGCCCAAAGCTGCTTACGAATTTCTCTTATTCCGTACTCTCTCTTACGAATAGTCCAAAAGTCATAAGCCGCAATCAAAAGACACAAGCTGCAGTAAAAAAAAGCCCTAGAAAATGCACAAATAAGATAACCAAGTGGAAGCAGAGGAGTGTGACAGGGCTGAATGGACACCGGGGGGGGGGGGGGGGGTACGAAAGCCTTTGGGTCCATCTGTACCGGGTTTCATCATCATCTATTGCTGATGATGGTAGTTAATTACTTTGATAGCTACATTTTGATGCTGATTTTTTTGTTTTGGAAGAGTTAGTTAGCACATCAACTACATCTATTGCTAATGTTGGTGGTCACTTTGCTCCTGGGTACATTTTGATGCTGATTTTTTTTGGAAGAATTAGTTAGCACAGCGACTACATGACACATGTGCAATTGGGATATCACTTGATTACATCAAACCAATAAATAATGGCCCCTACAAGTGAGGGTTCGACGAGTATCATTATTCAGTTGATGTGCCGGATCTCTAAAAAATGCGACATTTGCCCTGGGATCGAAGTATCTAGCTATTTGGTTCATTGTTAAAACAATCGCCCAGCCTGGGTCCCAAGTGGCCTTTTCCATCCTATATTTAACATGATTTTAACTTTCAGTTCGAGGTCAAACCAGAATTAAGTTTCCGAAAATGTGGATACTTGTGGAGCGCATATCGGAATAATTACATATTTGCCATTGCGAACTGGCCTAGTGAGATTTGCCGCCATAAATCGATCATTATTTTTATGCCTCTGCAAGCAAAATAGCTAAAGTTGCCTATCACCCTATATTTTGACCTCGCATGGCACGTGGGCCAGTCAATCAATGAAACTTTTGAACTGTATGTAAATGATACTAAAATCGCTTTTTTCAAATTTGATCCTCAAACATCGTTTTTGCAAATTAGCCTCCTTCATAGACCTATCGAGCCCGATATACACCTACCGAGCTGCAGTAACTCGCTAGCCGACCTGCCGAGCCACCCAAATGCGGCAGCAATCTGGTGGCACTGTGCAGCGCTTTACTTAGCACTAATCATTAACTTAATCATGAACATAATTAGTTTCCCACATGCATTTGCTGCTGCCGCTATTGAGTGGCTCGGTAGGTCACCTATCGAGTATCTTAGCTTGGTACGTATCTGCCATGCTCGGTAGATCTCCGAAATATGTTAGATTAATAAAAATAGGTTAAATTTTTTTTAAAAAAAGTCTAGAAGTGACAGTTACGTGAACAGTTCGGAACTTTTTGGCGCGCATCTTCTTACATGCGCACCTCTGCATTGACCAGTAGCGCAGAATATTCAACAAATCAATCAGTCCAATCTGCGCCGTCGAAATAATCCGAAAGCGTTAGCTGACGGCTGGTGATGTACTGCCAACTGTAGTGCAGAATCCAAGGTTCCCGCTTCTCCACAAATTTTTTTTGGTAACAGTTGCACTGTGTCTGTGTGCTTATTTGGCAATTAATATATTACGTCAGCATCTGCATCTCATACCAGAGAAGGGCACAGATGCGCTGCAAGTTTGCAGCCCAACAGTAGTACAAGTACGTTTCTTTTTCTTTGTTTTCGAGGGCCAGTGCAGTACAACTTTATGAACCAGTACCATACACCTGGCGCATAAAATGAAAAAAACATAAGAATAGAAAAAAAATCATAGAAATAGGATATAAAAATATAAACAAATAGAGATTACAAAAATAGAAAAAATTATAGGAACTAGCAGAATTTACCGCGTAATGGCGCGGCTAGATATTTGCAAGATGTTGTATTTGTTGCATAGCTCTATTACCTTTCGAACAAATACGTTTGTAATAGTTGTAATATCTATATATGATTAATTTTTGTCATTATAATATAACCCTATCGTAATAAGTGGTGTGCATCTTCTCTTTTCTCTCGATTAATGAGAGAATTTCTAATAATTTTACCATTTCTAATTTAAGAATTATTATAGGATTTTTTTAGGCATCCAAAGCGAAGTAAATACATTAAATATCACCAGTTATTTATAGATATATAGATGAGTATTTTGATTGGTTGTAGAAAAAACACATGAATTTGTAGGGGTGAATTAATTTTGGGAGTGAACAAGTTACCTCATTTACTTAATTCAGTGTTATACAAAAAATTTTATTTACAAAGCATTGACATCTGGGGTCATTAGATTAGAGATCCCACCCATGGGTGAAGGACTCCCGACAGTTCGGCTACATTCTCATCGGATCGTCTCACTCCTTCCATCGCCTTTCCCTATTCCCAACCGAATGCGGCTTAATGAATAGCGACAGAAGCTGGAGCAGCAGCGGCGGGATCTTGGGCTCCGGCCGGCGACACAAGCTCGAGCGATGGCGGCGGGATCTACGGCAACAGCTGGGAGTCCGCCGCGGCGATGTGACGGCTTCAACGATCCGTCGCGGCGATGGCTCCAGCAGAAGCAGCCATGGCGCAGTCGCGAACAACAGAGCAGCAATGACCTCAACAGCTTCGAGTGCTCTAATGGTCGGATTCAAACACTTCTGCCACGATCCTTTGTAACGACAAAAAAAAAAAGGAAAAGAGATCCGAGCTACAGAAATCTTGTAGAATTGGATAGTCATTCCTACGTACCAGAGACGTCTATAGTAGCAAATCTGTAGAAATCGGTTTCTTACACAAAAATAAACATCCTATGAAAGAACTGCGTTCAATAGAGGTCCTTAAGCTAGTACATAAAAACTGATCAAATGTGCCTCGGAGTGCAACAAATCACAGGGTATTCGTAGCTGCTTACACTAGATATTTAGTTTTCCATGTAAAATTAAGCACGCATATACAGATCGATACGTACGTTGAAACTACATAAGAGTTGTTACCTCGTGCAATTGATATATTGATCATAGTTCTATATCTCGGGATTTTTTTTTCGTGTTCTCGGAAAAAAAACTTCTATGGATTTTTGGCATCCCTACCTGTGGGAATTGTGGAGAGCATGCAGCGAAGCAGGTGCTTGATAGAGACAGACAAAGACAAGTGTTCAGGAATGGTGTAAACAAGCGATGCAAGATGATTCGAGGGTCGTACAAGGCTACCTTTATGCACTGCATAGGGGGGACGTCTGAATGCTCGTAAGGATCCAGAGCAATAGATGGTGAACATGTACCATTATATGTGCCTCTCTTAACGGAGCCGTGGTTGCCACACTAGCTAGCTAGCGACCACTTCGGGCCACTAGATTCTGGGCCTGGATTTTTAGTTGTGGTTTATCGTTTTTACATAAAATTTTGAATTTTGGTTGTTTATGAGAGAGACACCTATGTGTGATTTAACTGTTCTATATGAATTCGCTACAATGTCTACTATAATTTACTTATAGACCCCACGTTAAAAATACACTCCGATGAAAAGCTAGGTACTGTAGAAAAGACAAAAACTAAAGAAAAAAACAAGTCCCTGTAAAGTCATGTTCTAAACAATTTCTAGCTTTTAGTTTGTAGAAGCCGATTTCTTAATAGAGTGGTTTCTATAAGCTATATATTTATAGGAATCACTGCAGGAGTCGTTTTGAACAGAGTGACTTCTCAACACGAGTGCCCCTTACTCTCTCAATCTCTCTCGTAATCAGCCAAAAGCCACAACACTTTTAAACATGGCCAAAAACAACATACAAAACGTCCACTTGATTGTTTGGTTGCACAAATTAATTGACTATAGTCAAAGCTAGCATCAATCAGTAATAACTGATGTAGCATGTATAATCGGGTGATATTAGCTGTCTTTTTTTGTTGCAGCTTGTGTCTTTTGGTTACAACTTATGACTTTTGGATTATTCGTGAGACACATATAAAGGATAATGCATGGCATCATAAAAAAGGAGAAAAATCACAATGTCGTCATGAGGGACCAAAAGAGGGCCACTATATGGGCCTGTTTATTTTTGTTGGGTTTATGGCTTTTAACTACGACTTATTAACCTAATAAATAACTATTGTTGAAGAAGTCGAAGTCAAAAGCCGACTAAAAAGCTGAGAAGAATGGGCCTATATGTGACTATACAGTACACTTATTCTTGACAATAAATTTTAATTAATCTCCGTATTTAATTCATCCAAAAAATGTCCTCGATTGTTGCCATGATTGTACGGGCGGTGAACATGCATCATGTAGTAAAAATATATATTCGCGCTCACGGACCAATCCTGTGGACAAAAATGTACTGTACAGGGCCGTATCTAAGGCTTTCGGGGCCAATGCTAAAACTTTGTTTGTTCATGTGGCATAATGGCTTCGAAGTATATAAGGTAATAATGGTTTCGACGTATATAAAGTAGGTACATACTAGCTAGTTACTTCCGCGGGTAAATGGGACCCCAGCTGGAATCAAAGAAGAAAAATAAAATCCAGCCAAAACAGCGTTATAATGATTTTAATTTGGTTAATCCCATTGTTCTCAAACCTTGAGAAATGTTGAAGGGTAGAGAATACATCTCAAATAACAGTAGCTTATATATGAAGAGCGAAGAGTTGATGAAGAGATGAAGGTTAGTTCTAAGGGGTTAATCTAAACCTGATTACTTGCAAATGTGGTAGGAATTTGTGTTCCCCTTCCAACATTGTTTTGTATGGATTCTCTCTAATCTTAAAAACAAATAGGAGCATTTTATTGCAATTAACTTACTAAACCACATATGCTTATCGAAAAGAATGAGGCCCGCAACTTGGTGGGGGCCCTGTGCGGTCGCCCACTCCGCACATGCCTGTGGTATGGACCCGACTATACATTCATGCATCAAACTACAATGTACAGCTCTAAATCCTACAGCCATCAACAACCAAGTTGATGAACAGATTCTCATAGATCATTAACCACATGCATAGATTGACAGTTGGAAGATAAATAATGAACAGTAATGTGAGAAATTCACTAGAAGCCAAGCACATACATGTAGCATAAAATAACAACCTCAACAGAGTAAAGCTGCAAGCATAGGCGCCAACATAAACACAAACACACACACAGAGATAGTACAAATGTAGAATGGAAGCGCCATACTCAATATACACGCACACCAAGTCCCCAACACGCACCCAGCAGCAACTACCAACGACATCACACCACAAGCTAGCAGTAGTAGCTCGCGTGAGTGATGGGGTGGCACTCCGCCGAGACGTCGACCGCCCCGATGGAGTCCGGCAACGAGACACCGCCAAAGCTGGAGTTCGCTGCCATGGAATCTTCCCCGGAATCGGGGGCCGACGAGGCGGCGGAGTTGCGGCTGCCGCCAAGCCCATCGTCCCGGTTCAAGGGCGTCGTGCCGCAGCCGAACGGGCGCTGGGGAGCGCAGATCTACGAGCGCCATGCGCGCGTATGGCTTGGCACGTTCCCCGACGAGGACACTGCCGCGCGCGCCTACGACGTGGCCGCCCTCCGCTTCCGCGGCCGCGAAGCCGTCACCAACCACCCGGCGGTGGGCGTGTCCGGGGGCGAGCTAGCCTTCCTGACCTCGCACTCCAAGTCCGAGATCGTCGACATGCTGCGCAAGCACACCTACGCCGACGAGCTCCGGCAGGGCCTGCGCCGGGGCGCGCGCGCGCAGCCCACGCCGCCATGGGCGCGGGAGCCGCTGTTCGAGAAGGCTGTGACGCCGAGCGACGTCGGCAAGCTCAACCGCCTCGTCGTGCCGAAGCAGCACGCGGAGAAGCATTTCCCTTTGAAGCGCACCCCCGATGCGGCCACCGGCAAGGGAGTGCTCCTCAACTTCGAGGACGGCGAGGGGAAGGTGTGGCGGTTCCGGTACTCTTACTGGAACAGCAGCCAGAGCTACGTGCTCACCAAAGGCTGGAGCCGCTTCGTCCGCGAGAAGGGCCTCCGACCAGGCGACACCGTGGCCTTCTCCCGGTCCGCGTATGGGCCGGACAAGCAGTTGCTCATCGACTACAAGAAGACGACGAAGAAGAAGGATGACGCCGACGATGCGATTGCCGATGAGGCCCGCGTCGTCAAGCTGTTCGGCGTTGACATTGCCGGAGGAGGGCGATAGATGGGTGAGGGCGCTTCTTGAAGAGAGAACACATGTTCATCAGCTAGTCTTCTTCTGCCTTAGTGTGTTTGTATATGTAGTATCTGTTGGAAGCCGGCACCGGATCTACACGCCCAAATACGATTATGACCTCACCGGAGTTCCTACGACTACGGTGCTTCTAGGGATAGGAAGAATAGAGTCTTTGATTTCAAGTGGGAGAGTGTTCTTTTGCGCAGTGGAGCAATTTCTTTGCTTTTTCCCCAATCTCTCACTACTTTCGAGTTACATTACGGCTTATATACAGACATTCCGACTACTGCATACACCGGGCAGAGCGCTCCACCATTGCTGCCCAACCAGAGCGCTGACAGCAGTTGCAGTGCTCCACCGCACCTGCTGCCCAACCGGAGCTCTGACGACTACTGCTGCTGTGACCAGTCAGCTCACTGACCGCTGTATGGTCTGTGTCACTCACGCTTCTCTGTGCCGACGCCTGCGACTACTCACTGCGCCGACTTGACCGCTCGAGTGACTGGCCGCATGATCTCAGCCACTGGTTTCCACTTCAGCTTCTCCGATCTTGGTTTCAACCGCGACACTCGAGCTTCGACCATGCAAACACTACACCGGTTGACTTCATACAAGCTGGTCGTCCACGACCACACTGGTCGTAATCGACCCGCTCACACAGGGCCTGTTACGACCACACACACCATGGTCGTAACCGACTACAACGTGGTTGAAACCGACCACACACAAGACCCTGTTACGACCACACACACCATGGTCGTAATCGACTACAATGTGGTTGAAACTGACCACACACAAGACCTTGTTTCGCCACACATACCGTGGTCGTAACCGACTACAACGTGATCGAAACCGACCACACAAGACGCTGTTACGACCACACATACTATGGTCGTAACCAACTACAACCAACGTGGTCGAAACCGACTACACACAACGTGGTCGTAACGAGCTCCGACCACGCACAACGTGGTCGTAACGAGCTCCGACCACACACAACGTGGTCATAAAAACTTACTACCACACACAATGTGGTCGTAACGACTTACAACCACACACAATGTGGTCGAGTTAGGTTTATACGACCACACTCACCCCCCTAAACCTGACTCAAGTTGTGAAGTCTCTGACTCCGATCAGCTCCCGCATCTTGTCGAACTTGACTTTGGGAAGTGCCTTCGTGAGGATGTCTACGCGCTGCTCCTCTGTACTGATATGCTCCACGACAATTTGCTTGTTTTCCACGCATTCTCTAATGAAGTGAAAGCGTGTGTCAATATGCTTACTTCTGCCATGGAACACTAGGTTCTTCATGAGTGCGATCGCCGACTTGTTGTCGATGAACAGGGTTACGGGCTCGAGCTTCTTCCCAGTGATCTCACTGTACAAGCTTCTGAGCCAAAGGGCCTGGTAGGTTGCACTGGTCGCCACCATGAACTCGGCCTCGCATGAAGAGAGTATGATCGTTCTCTATTTTAGAGAGCTCCATGCAATCAGGCTCCCATCGTGGTAGAAGGCATAGCCGCTTGTGCTTCTTCTGTCTTCCACATCCCCAGCGAGGTCATTGTCACTATAACCTGCTAGGAGCCCTTCACCTCCTTTCGAGTACCTTAGGCCTGAGTTGATAGAGCCCTTCACGTATCTCAGGACCTACTTGACCGCCTGAAGATGGGATTCCTTGGGTGCTTCGATGAATCTGCTAAGCATCCCCGTCGAGTACGCCAAGTCTGACCGAGTGTGCGTCAAATACCTCAAACTTTCGATTATGCGACGGAAGTTAGTGGCATCCATAGATACCCCTTCCTCATCCTTGCTCAGCCGCAACTTGGGTTCCATGGGGACTTTTGCCGGATTACACTCCCACAATTCGGCCACCTGCAATACCTTCTTGCATATGCTGATTGCTTCAGGGTAATTTCTCCCGCCTTCTGCTCCACCTCGATTCCTAGGTAATATGTGAGGAGTTTGAGATCACTCATCTCGAACTCCCTCATCATCTGCTGCTTGAACAAGAGTATGTGGGCTTTGTTTGTACCTGTGACGATCAGGTCATCCACATACACTCCGACCACCAACAGTTCAGACTTGGAACTTCTTTTGTAGAGAGCCTGGTCTTGGGGACATTTCTGAAAGCTGAGCTCCCTCAGTGTGCTATCCAACCGGATATTCCACGCTCTTGGAGCTTGCCACAGACCATAGAGCGCCTTGGACAATTTGTACACAAAGTGCTCTTTGTTTTCTACGACAAAACCTTCTGGTTGCTTCACATAGACCTCTTCCTAGATTCTCCCATTCAGGAATGCAGATTTGACGTCAAGGTGATGAACTTCCCAATTCTTTTAAGCTGCCAGTGCTAGCAATAGTCTCACCGTATCCATTCTCGCCACCGGTGCAAATGCTTCTTCATAGTCTATTCCTTGTCTCTGCATGTATCCTTTAGCAACAAGACGTGCTTTGTGCTTCACAGTATTCCCTTCTGAATCCTTCTTCAGTTTGAATACCCACTTGAGACCGATTGCTTTGTGACCGGTCGGCAACTCAATGAGCGACCATGTCTTGTTCTTCTCGATCGCTTCTATTTCCGTCTTCATCGCCTTCTACCATTCGGGTGAAGTTGCCGCCACTGGATAGCTCTACGGCTCTTCGGTTGTTAGCAACACAACATCTCCGAGTCGAGTTCGACCGGCTGTGCTTCTGCGTACACCTCAAAGAGTGGTCGATATCTGACGGTCCCTTCCTCTATTTCTGGAGAGGAGGGAATTGAAGGGCCTTGACCTTGACCAGAGTGTGACTGGCCACCAGACATTTTAGGCATGGTTGTGGTCGAGTCCTCCAGTCCTTGTACTGAAGTGTTTGCCTCTGTTGTAGGATCTGCTACAGTGAAATTTGCGGTCTCTCTAACCTCGCCGCAGCTTGCTGTCTACCAGTTCCACTTCCTTTCTTCCTCAAAGACTATATCTCAGCTTACGACAATCTTCTTGTTTATAGGATCATATAGCCGATAAGCTTTGCTTCCTTCTTCGACTCTGAGGTGAACTAACGACTTGCTTCTATCATCAAGTTTGCTCAAGTGGATTCCTGGTACCTTTGCATGTGCGGTGCACCCGAACACCCTCACATGTGCCAGATTTGGTTTCCTCCCCATCCAGGCTTCATATGGGGTGGCTCCGACCAGTGCCTTGGTCGTGACTCTGTTCAGGAGGTATACTGCATGGCGGATGGCTTCTCCCCACAATATGTTAGGTATAGCCATGGTCTTCAGAAGACTTTTCGTGGTCACCAGCACCGTACAGTTCTGCCGCTCCACCACCCCGTTCTGCTGTGGTGAATAGGGTGCGGTTAGATGCCAGCGAATTCCTTCTTCATTGCAGAGTTGCGCAAACTGATTTGAGAGGAACTTCCCCTTGATCAGTTATGAGAGTCTTCAGTTTTCTCCCAGACTCGTTCTTGACCAGCATCTTGAACCTCTACAAGGCTTCAACTACTTCACTCATCGACTTCAGAGTGTACAACCACATCATCCGGCTGTAGTCGTTGACAAGTAGCAGGAAATACTTGCTCCCGGCTAGTGTTTGAGGTGTGATTGGACCACACAAGTCTGCATGCACAAGTTGTAGAGGCCAGTCTGCTCGATACACCGCTTGACTTGGAAACGGCAATCGGGCTTGCTTGGCCAGCAAACAACCTTCATAGATCTGAGTAGGGCACTCGATCATGGGCACTCCTTGCACCATCTCCTTGTTGACCATCAGCTTCATCACCTGGAAGTTTAGGTGTCCCAGTCGAGCATGCCACAACCACTTTGGTTTGGCCAAGCTCACAACAAGACAGACTGGTTCGACGGTTCTCAGTAGCGCCTTGTACAGTCTGCTCACCGAGCATTCCACCTTCGTCATGAGCCTTCCTGTCCGATCATACATCCAGAGCAGGTTGTCTTCGAGTACAACCTTGGTGCCTGCCTCTGTCAGTTGCCCTAGGCTCATGATGTTTTTGCAAAGACTGGGTATGTAGTAAACCTCAGTCAGTAGCCGTTGTTCCCCGTTCTTGCATTTGAACAAGATTGAGCCTTTTCCCTTGATCTGCACGGTCGATCCGTCTCCGAAGCTTACTCTCCCGATGATACTTTCATTGAGTTCGGTGAAGAACGAACGTTGCCAGTCATGTGGTTACTGGCCCCATTGTCCAGATACCACATCCCGGTCTTTTATCGTTCTTGAGTTTCGACTTGCTCGTCGCCATCTTCTTGCAAGTCCGGCATGGCTTGTTTCTCATTCAAGAGCACCAGGTTGCGCGGCTCCTTCGCACACACGGCCAGCATCAAGGCTGGTTCTTCTTCTTTGCCTTCTGTCAGGTTTAATTCCTGCCGACGCTTGCTATGACATTAAGAGGCATAGTGCCCCCTGTTGTCACAGTTAAAACACCGGATGTGACTCTTGTCTTTGCCACCTCTAGTGCCTTGCTTGTGTCCCGCCAGAGCTGGCAGAACGACCTTTGTCGTGGCCGCGACCACGACCACGGCCACGACCTCTACCTCGGCCATGACCTTGCGAGTTTCTTGTGCCTCGACCCTTGTTACTTACCGACGACTCCTCGTCGCCGCTCTTTTGCCACGTTACCCACTCGGTGTGAGTGAGAAGGAGTTGCCCATCGGTACTAGATTTGCCAATACGATGTCGGATCCTCTCTTTACAGGCTTTTAGGCGCCGAATGGCCTCCTCAAATGGCATTGACTCCAAGTCGGAGTATTGCTCGATTGAGGCGACTATGGGGAGAAACCTATCGGGGCGCCGAGTCGATGAGCTTCTTTACCAGCATGGGGTCCTCCAGGGTCGAGCCAAGTGCACTATACTTGCTTGCCATCTCGCTCAGCTTTCCGGCAAAGTCGTCGATGGAGTCTCCATCATTCATGCATAGTGCCACAAACTCATTTTGTCGAGTTTGCAGGCGAGCCTTTTGCACTCGGTCGACACCAAGGTATCTGGTCTTGATAGAATCCCAGACCTCCTTAGACGTCTTCTTCTTCGCCACTTGCAGAAGAATGTCTTCAGATATGGCTTGGAAGATGAAGGCTCGTGCAGACTTATCCTTCTTGGCATCCACGACCACTCCGGTCGGTGGATGGATGGCCTCCCAGATCCCCTGGGCATCCATCAGTGCCTCCATCTTGATCGTCCATGCGGTGTAGTTGGAGGAGGTCAGCATCGGGTAGTGAAAGGGTACACCGCCTGCTGAGCGCTGGTTGCCATGGTCTTTGATCGTAAGTATTTGGGCATGCCCCGAGTCTGATACCAAGTGTTGGAAGCCAGCACCGGATCTACATGCCCAAATACGATTACGACCTCACCGGAGTTCCTATGATTACGGTGCTTCTAGGGACAGGAAGAATAGAGTCTTTGATTTCGAGTGGGAGAGTATTCTTTTGCGCAGTGGAGCAATTTCTTTGCTTTTTCCCCAATCTCTCACTACTTTTGAGTTACATTACGACTTATATACAGACATTTCGACTACTGCATACACCGGGCAGAGCGCACCGCCACTGCTGCCCAACCAGAGTGCTAACAGCAGCTGCAGTGCTCCACCGCACCTGCTGCCCAATCGGAGCTCTGACAACTGCTGCTGCTGTGACTAGTCAGCTCACCGGCCGCTGTAGGGTCTATGTCACTCACGCTTCTCTGTGCCGACGCCTGCGACTACTCACTGCACTGACTTGACCGCTCGAGTGACTGGCCGCACGATCTCAGCCACTGGTTTCCACTTCAGCTGCTCCTTGACCGCTTCTCCGATCTTGGCTTCGACCGCGGCACTCGAGCTTCGACCATGCAAACACTACACTGGTCGACTTCATACAAACTAGTCGTCCACGACCAACTGGTCGTAACCGACTGCTCACACAGGCCCTGTTACGACCACACGCACCGTGATCATAACCGACTACAATGTGGTTGAAACCGACCACACACAAGACCCTGTTACGACCACACACACCGTGGTCGTAATCGACTACAACGTAGTCAAAACCGACCACACACAAGACCTTGTTACGACCACACACACTGTGGTCATAACCGACTATAACGTGGTCGAAACTGACAACACAAGACCCTGTTACGACCACACACACCGTGGTTGTAACCGACTACAACGTGGTGGCTTCTTCCGATCGTGGGAATTTTTCCTTTGGCTCGGACTGGATGTTTCATTTCCTCTAAAAGCACAGGTTAGGGAGACTTTCCAAAGGAATTGGTTTTCTCAATCGTACGCTCCAAACGGCACAAACAGTGGCCAAAACTGAGGAATCTTGTTTCCTGTGCTTTTCCTTTGAAAAACCACCGATTCAAACGGGGCCTAAAGATCTTCACCTTCTCCTATCACATTACATGTTACATCAGACTGTTAGTAGCATTCTTTACAGATTAAAAGATACATACAGCAGCAAGCCAAGTCTTTAATTAGTGCCACTTTTCAAAGAGGTAGAATAATACACATTACAGGTAGAAGCATAAACACGAAAGGCAGCAGCATAAACAATACAAGTAGCATAGTATTACAGCCATGACACTAGAGTTCAAGCAACAAACAAGTATAGTGGTACAAAAAATCATTTCAGAAATATTCATAAAAATAGACGTTGTGTCCATCATCATTATCACTATCTTCTTGTTGTTCTTCGTCGTGTATATCAAACCAAGATGGCCCACTACATCAGTTTTAGCACAAGCATAACCTTAGTAACAGAGAGAAATCAACAATCATACAATCAACAAGCAGATTATATATTATGAAAACCCTCATACATGCTATCAGAAAGCAGGTACATGCAGCAGTAATAGCAATTGACAAAAAAAAGTGTGATAAGAGAATTGATACAATAGCAACTAAATTTTATGTAGGGATTCACCTTTTGGGAGAGCAGTGGTCACCCCTAGTTGTCGATGTCGAGGACTTGTGGGTCACACTGGGGCTGGCAGCAGCATCGGGATTACTGAAATTCTTACACATAAATAACGAGTTACTGATCAAAAGAACAACAAGAAATTGCTTCTAGTACAACGATGTTGGCAGGTAAAAAAATGCCGAAACAAATTATGAACAATACTAAAATTAGATGAAGAAGATGTTGCTTTACACTCAAAGAAATTGCATGAATGATTAACAGCATAAAGCCCTAGATTCCCAGTGATTTGCATCAAACCAAGATTAAGTTTTTTTTTCCACAAGAAAGAACAACCAAGAATCAGAGGGGAAGCTCACCGTGATTGGGGTACAGGGGGCCACCTGCATTCTGGAGGTCATCTCACCGCTGTTGGATAATTAATTTGTTTTCTTGATATGACAAAGCCAAATTACAAATGACTAATGCTGAGCTAGCTGCATGAGGTTGCATGGTGAACTCGTTGGAAGTGGAACAAGGTCGGCCATGGAGCGTCTTACTGGAGTTTGGCAGAAGCGTGGCAAACTTTCCTACTAGCTGTTATTAGCTTGCTAAGTGATAGCAAAGAGATTAGCTGTAAAGTAAAAATGTACTAGCATAGAACTTGGTCAGACTGACCATGTTACTGGAGGGTTCTTCACTAGTATACTAGAGGTAAAAAATCAAGATTGACTACTTAGATGAATTAGCTAGGGCTTTCTATATAGCTGGACATTAGTTGCACTAGTGCATGAGTCTGTTTTGTAAGCCCTTTAAAAGAACATATACTCATCCTTTGTAATTGAACAAAGAGAAGAGAGGTGTTTTTACGTTTTCCTTAACAGTAATTTACATAATTTTTAAAGCACAATAAATGATGAATAGATGTTACTTATTTTTTTATTTATTTTAAAATTAGCGCTACTTTTATTATAGAAAAAAGTATAGAAGTACTACTCAAGAGAAGATCAACAAACCTTGATGAGACAATGAAATACAGTAGTGTTTAAGCTCACTCCTTTGTTTGTTTCTTCGCTTCCTTTAATCCCCAACAACCGCAACGGCAGAGGGGGGGGGGGGGGGGTGAAGGATGTCAGCAGCATGGGGGCTGACGGAGGATGGCCGGCGGCAGCCCACCGCACAAGACCTAGCGATCACCTCTCTACCCAGGCATTGCAGATCTGGTCATTTCTTGAGGGAGCATGGTCGGTCCGGGAGCTGGATTGGAGATGGTGGCAGGGAGAATGAGAGGTGCAGGGTTTGGGGAGAGATGGAGTCGTCCCTGGATTATTTTTTTCTCTTCTGCACACTGCAAATCGTTTTCCTCACGCGCCAAGTCGACCTGTGCCGCGCCAACTGCCTCACGCGCGCCCAAGTCAAATTTTCGCTGCCCACTGCACGCGCCGAACAAGGCGCTCCTGCGGTTATCCCAAGACGTCAGGAAAACATGATTTTTCCTGTCAGTAGGGCACATCCCCGTCAGGAAAGCTCCACCAATCGTGTCGGGAGGAGCTGCCACCGTCATGGGACGTTTTTTCCTCACGGGACTTGCGGGGCCATCAGAAATGACAAATTCGTCAGGGAAAACAATTCCTGGTTGTGTCTAATCTAATTCTAGTAATGAACCACAACTCTAAAATCGAGCATTTGACACCCTTAAACTCGTAAAATCACTGCACAACATCCCTCTCTCCCTAAACCACTGTTGTTTTGACTGACATGGCAACTTGTAAATATATGCTGATGTGTGCAGCTGAGTCACCAAAATAAAAGAAATACCCTCCCTCCATTCTCTCTCTTACCTCTCTTCAATCTCACTGAACCCTGTCACTCAATGGCTGAGCGGCATGCAGGCAGTCATCCAACCGTTGGGCCACATAAATGCTGTCGCCCAATAGTTAGACAATAGGTCGCTCAACCGTTCGGCGACAGCACCTCTAATCGCTGAACCGTTCGGCGACTGGATACCCTTATAAGTTGTGCATGCGGCTGAGCGCTCGAGCGTTGGCAGTGAAAAGACGAGAGGAGAGGAGAGGAAAGAAAAGAAAAGAAAGAGAAGAGAGGATAGGAAAGAAAGAAAGAAGAGAGGGGGAGAGAGGGAGAAGGAGAGGAGGTTCAACTACTTCTGCAAGGAGAGATTTATCCGTAAGGTAAAAGTTTTTATGCTTTAGTCTATATTTTCATAGTAAGTATATAGTTTGTTTAGTATGAAAAATAGTATAACTAGCATCCACAGAAAATTATAGTTAGAGAAAAATAGTATAACTTCAGTTAGATGACTAGAAAGAAAAGCAATAAGAGAGGAGAAAGAAAAGAAAAGGGAGGAGAAGCGTGTGTATAATTAATTTATTTCGTTATGAATATTTAATTATGAGGATCCTGTGGCATGTTAGAGTGTTGTGAAAATTTTTGGTAGTCACGTTAAAATGTAAAACATTAGTAGACAACATTTATGAGAAATTAGGAATGTCGTAAGTATATTAAAAATTCACGTGTACCACTAAAACTGGTATATTACCATTTAAATCACCATGTCACGTAATTAATTACTTAATTAATTTTTTTAGTGTCATGTAAATTCTCCAAAGCTATTAAGAAATATTTAGAGTAGAAGAGAGGTCGAGCAGAGAGAGAACAGCGGTGTCGGTTTGCGTGGAAGCAGATAGGGAGTCGATGCGTATTGGGGGAGAGGAATGGGAGCGGTGTTAGTGCGAATGGGGTTGAGATAGATAAAAGGGAAGAGGGAGAGTGGGCCAAGACTAATGAGCCGGCGGGAGACAAAATCAATATGTTATATATTTATAAATATATGCATACAGCCATAAAATTATATGAGGATATATATAAATATATTGACATAAATACATGTATATAGATGGATGCATAAACAGTACCTGGCCAAGAACAACAAAATGTGTAATACACTGAATTGATATGGCCACATATTGTAACATCAGTAAAATAATAATAAATGATGGGTACAGTAAAAAATCCAAATTGAAATGCAGTAACTAGCTTTAATCGACGGGAGGCTTGTCAGTAAGCCGCCCTAGCGTATCATATTATATGTCCTCGTAAATTAAAACAGAGTCTTTTAATTTGAAGAAATGAAGGAAAAGAACAATGCAAGGATGTTTCCACAGGCAATAGAAGGGTTACGCTATGCGGGAAAATTAACCGACATGAAGGGGCATACACGTTCATTGTGGGCTCTGCCTTAAGGAATGAATGACGCCTTAACCATGTGGCAGTGTAGTAGTTCACGAGAGGTGAATAGTCCTAGAAATCTAAATTATAGTATATCAGTACTTCCATAACGTGCGATGTGGTTTATCCAGTTGTAATATTGGAAATATTTGCAGGCAGACATCAGCCATGCCGGTACTCACCAGATGGAAAGTGCGTTACGGTGTTGGCACCGTTCGTGAAGGTCCGTACGGTGTTGACTTGAGCAGTTTTCCGCAGGCCACTCTGGTACACCTAGATGGTGAGAATGCATGAATCACTAATGTGACGTACTGGCTCACCCGCAGCTTCTCTCTAGACCCTGAGGTGTGTAGCGTCATCATACAAGGGCTTTGGAGCCGGTCACTCATGCATATTAGATGGGAGTTGAGAAGACTGATGTGCATGGTTGTGTGGAAGGGCTTTCTAGAAGGTTGTCGGTGTCATGAATATGAGTGTGTGTTGTTTGTGCAATCATGCCCAAAAGAAGTTGTACAAGGCCCTACCGACAGATATCATCCGGGTGGTGGAAGCATATTATTGAAGAAGAGGACCCGGAGGCTGGTGTTACGGAGGGTATGGAGGATGTTGCTCGTGACGAGGCCAATGTGGTAAATGCAGGATAGGAAGATCAATAACCACATGCTGAGCCTACGAGACATGTTGATGAAGGGAAGCATATGGAGTACATAGTGTGTCAAATGGTGAGTGATGACTAGGTGGCCTGGTTTGAAGTGGAAGCTGTGCAAGAGGACAATGCAGATAGTTTCAATGAGGACAAAGCTTCCATCCCCTATGAATGGAATAGGTTTGATGCTAAGGGTGTTACTACGCATGACGAGCATGAATCACCATGGGAGTAACATGGTACAAAGGTTCGGTTGCACTCAATATTTGCTGACAAGCCATCCTTGCAGGATGCCATTAAGCTAGGAGTCCTGTCCATACAACAGATGTTTTAGGTCATCAAATTAAGCCAGGAGTAGTACACCGTTAAGTGCGAGCCGGCTGGTTGTCCTTGTTGAGTGCACACACATAGACCAAGCATAAGACTCTTTGGATTGTCTCAAAGGTGGGGTTGCACTCCTGCATGCTCAGCTGTGTTTTGCCTAAGCATCGTAACCTAATGTCCACTTTCATAGCTCATTTGATGTATGGAGAGATAGTGAAGAAGAAAGACATGGGAGGCCAACCACATCATGGTGGCTATCGAAAAGAAATTCAAGTACGAGATTGGCTACGCAAATGCATGACGTGCAAAGTAGAAGGCTTTGGAAAGACAGTTAAGAGACAGTGTACGACAACCTTTCTCGTATATTTCGGGTGCTACAGGATAGAAACCCGGGTACGTACACTGCTGTGAAGGACAAGCCATCTACAACGCCACCAGGTTTTGCGATATTGCAAAGGCCCTTCTTAGCCTTTGGTGCCTTCATCGAGGCTTTCAGGATTATGTTGCATGTGATCTCAGTTGACGGGACCTTTTTGTCTAGGAAATGGTTCCTTTGACATTTGAGGGTGGGAGTTGTCGGAGCTCATCCTAGTGTGTGTGTGTGTAATCTATGATCGCCATATCGGGATGCTTAAGGCCATAAGAAAACTTTAGCAAGACCCCGAGGAGCCGTTCCCTTGGCCGTATATGAGGAATAGCTGGTGCATTTACCACCTGGGGGCCAACTTCTTCAAGTAGTTCTCGAAGCTACCATTGATGAAGCTATTCATATTCAAGAGGCTACCTATGCAAAACTTGTAGTGCAAATTTGATGCTCTATGTGCGCTGTTGGATGCAAGGTACATGCTGACAAGTAAGCACACGGACATAGATTGTTGTACCACTTTTTGAAGTATCCAAAGTGGCACCATGATTGCAAATCATTTTACATTGTCATCTGTACTTTATTAGTTGCTACATTTGATGTACGTAGTGCCTTAGTAAATGTATCATACATTGAATGTATTGTTTATATAATTGTTGTGGTACTATCCCCTTTTCATTACAACGTGACCCAACGAGGCAGCTTTGCACCTCGACGTGACCTAACGATGTAGCTTTGCGCAGCAACATGATGCAAGGCTGCAGTATGGTTCCTCACTTGGCTCGGTGCATCGTGGACGCCAAATTTGCTTCAACCAAATTATGCTCCAACCGCATCCGCCGATCCGCATCACTACTTAAGTACTACCCCAACGGGGTACTCCTGCATCGTGCCTACAACAATATCTTGCTCAAATGGAGAACCAGTGGGATGAGATCTGCAGGCTCGTAAGGCTGTTGCAGCCTGCGACGAACAAAGGGAGCGTGCCAGAAGAACACATCCCCACAACGAGCCCCCCCCCCCCCCCCCCCGCGTAGCAGCAACCCCTACCTCAACATTTCATCCAAGTGCTCACCGCAACAACCACCTGAGGGGGAGACGCTATCCCTCTGTTGAAGCAGGGATAGATGCAAGTTCTTTGAGTTGAAGCAGCGGCTCAGCTTTGATATACGCTACTAGGGTTGCGCAACCTATGCATAGGAGTATCGCGATCGCTGTTGGGACACAAGCCACTACCTGCAGCCGGTAAGGACCTGCTACAACTTAATTTTGCAACATTTCTCTTCACAACTACACACTAACATCCTCTCCCATCTACTCGTAGTCTCTGGATCCTCTATGTGCCTACTGTAGTTGAATCGACCGAGAGATCCACCTGCATGACGAGTGGTGGGACGCCAAGACCTACCGCGAGAGAATGGAGAAGTGCCGCTGCGACGAAGAGCGCAACGACCATATCCGGCGGGAGACGCAGGCTCATATCGAGGCATGCATGCGTAGGGAGTGAGAGGCTCGCGAGGAGTGCAAGAGAAAGTGTGAACTGGCAGCCAAGGCGAGGGCTGCGGGTGAGGAGTACAACGCTGACCTCACAAGGAAGAGTAAACGACAATGATCCATGCAGTAGTTCGAGGCATTCTGTGGCAACCCCTTACTGGCTATATTGTTTCTTTATGCATATACATGTATTTTGGCATTAGTCGAATGCTTGCGTCACAGTATACCATAGTAGTATCAATGTTTTCTTAAGCAATTACCTGAAGCACTATGCCATGTATCCACATCGTATGTGCGTTGGTTCAGGAACTCTAATATATTACATGTTCCTTGTCTCCCAACTTATCTTTGGTCGAAACATTTCATCACTCTTATACCTACTGGTGTGTTCACACTGTATAGCAGGATTTGTATGCATTATATTTTTTTCATCCAACAATTCCGAACCGTGGCAACAAAATTCATACTCAAACTCTATTGTATTTATTTACAAATTAAGATTTCAAACGCTAACGTCTTTGTCATATGACATACAACGGACTACCTAAAATATTTTGAAGTATCACATAGCACTACTTATAGTCTAACAACACCATCAACAGACATTGTTCAATCTCACATCTGAATAAAAAATAAATTAATTACTTTGAGTTGCAGTCGCCGAACTATGCTGTGGACCAACCGTTCGACGATAGCTCCTATCATCCGACTGTTAGGCGACTGAATCCCTGTCCCTCAATGGTTGGGCGACTATCTGCGTGCCGCTCGGCCGTTGGGTGACAGGGTCTAGTCGCCGAACGGTTAGACGACAGGGTCTAGTCGCTCAACGGTTGAACGACAGAAAGTTACTTTTGTAAAAAAAACACAGGTATAATTTTATATTTTCAAATAAAAAAGATTATTTTAAAAAATTTCATGTGTGTGGTCCTTACTGGTTAGTGTCATAAACGGCCACTGGCACTGGCTGATGCATAAAAATTGACGAGCTCGTACGTATGCTGAACTTGGTACGCAAGCCTCTCGATCATGCAGTGTTCCAAAACACATACCCTAAGCCCCTGGCCTGATTAACTGACACCATTAAAACCGTTACCTGCTAGCAGCAGCTGTAGTACTATGTGTGTGTATATATAGTACTAGAATATATAGATGTCCTGTTGAGAGTTGAGAGGGTCGGGTTACACTCAAGCTGTTCTTGGACCAGCTGAATTTAATTGGCAGGCTCCCAGCATGCAGCAGCAGCTAGCCACTAAGGGGCGGACCCCCGTTGGGTCATAGATGTTCAATTGAATGCCTTTTATATATATATATATATATATATATATATATATATATATATATATATATATATATATATATATATATATATATATATATATATATATGTTAGTTGAGCCAAAATTATATATTTGTATCCGTAAATGAATTCAGCTCACACTCCTCTATATCTCGCATGCAGCTCATGTAACACATTAGACGTATTTTTCTTCCTACCTTAGCCCTCCTTTTATAGGTCCAAAGAGGTAAAGATACAAACCAAATACTAACCTATGTTCTCTCTCTTATCATGTGGCTATCTACATGGGGGCGTATCCAGCCTCCAAGTGCCGAGCGAGAGAAGGCACGGGCTGCGGAGGCGAGCGATGACCAGTGGATGCGGCACCGCGACACGACGACAATCATGAATGTGGCGGCGCCGGGTGCAATGTGAGCATGTGGCAGCATAGGAGAGCAAAGATGCAGCGTGACGAATAGAGAGGTAGAGAGCGGGTGGCGGGATGGGAGCAGTGCCTCCAATTTACCGTCATTGTCCTCTCTCCAAACCTAGGTGTGTTTCACCTACTCCACTTATTTTCTTTCTTTCTTTCTTCCTCTGCTTTGCTTTGGCTCTGGTTCTTTCTGGAGTTTAGTCTCTGCTTTCTTCATTCTTTCTAATGGATGCTGTATAAAAATGCAATTTTTGCCTTAGAAAATGGACAGTTAGTTGGACCCTTGTTATATATATTTACATGCTAATTTTTGCTATCTTTTGCACGATGGAAGAAACATGCAGCTTCAACTTAGGTGGGGGTTCTTGCTAACGGGGAAAGAACAAAAAAGTGATATGCAACTGTCATTAATCTATATAATTTATTTAATTTATGTCATTATGCTCGTCTTATGTAGCTCATTTCCTTATAAGAAATAATTAATTTTAATATTTTTGTATTTTTTATTATATCTATATCTATATATCGTTGTATCGTTGGTTTGAAAGAAATAATGTTTCACCGTATCAACGTATTGATACAACCTAGCTTTGAAGTTGGAACATCCATCATAAAATCCGGATCCGCCGCTAGAGCTTATCTGTAGTTTGTCCTTTGCTTTGTTTGTTCTTTTTCTACCCAGCAAACTGTAGGCTCTGTCTTATCAGCTACTAGTACTACCACACTGTCCATCTCATGGATGGATACATGGATGGAACAGTCCAAGAAATGTCTAAACCAAATGAACAGCGTGTGGCCACAACAAAATGGATAACGTTCTTTGTCTAGAAGAAATCTGCATCACCTCTTTGGACAGCATTGCAGATTTAAGGCCTTGCTCAATTGGGCTGAAAAGCTGTAGCTTATAGCTGAAAATGCACTGTAACTGACTGAAATTTTTCTGTAGCTAAAGATGGCTTATTAAGCGTAGTTAAATTTAAAAAAAATTAAAAATAGAAAAAATATGTTAGCTCATCTCGGAAAACGTAAACGGCTAAGGAAAAAAAGAACCAGCAAAAAGCGAAAAAATAGAGAAAACGAAATTTATAAATATTGAAAAATAAGCTAAAAACTAGAAGCTGAAATGAGTGGCACCTAGTCACTGAAAGAAGCTTGAGAATAAACGTAATGTTTGGACTTTGGAGTAGTACATGCAGGATGGGAGTAGTAGTACATGTAGGATGCATGCAGCAGCAGCTAAAAAGTCGGGTCGAGACACTGACTAAACAAATGCATTTGTCAAAGCACACAGATTTACATATACGCTGGCATGCATGCCCACCCACCCGGCCCATCGGCTAAACCTCGATCGACTTGACATGTATCCAACGATTGAATAAAGGGGTGAAAATAGGGGAGAGGACAGCCGAAACCCAATTATTGCAGGCAGCTCGCTAGCTGCACGCCGGGTACCTTAATTATATAAGTTTTAGTCACGGCCGGGTTCTCTCTCATGCATTGGTGCAGCTGGGACCAAGGAGAACAACAGTACGTAGAATCTTGAATTCTTGATGGATGGATCGATTGATGGGTGGCTGTTAAGCACGCAACTTATTCAGGTCCCCATGATGTTAAGAGGAGGAGGTCCCGTGATGAGTACCCTTGATCAGTACGTATAGAGCTAGGGCACAAGCTACTAACGGCATATTTATGGTGGTGATTATTTGTGCTTTTTTTTATAGCTTATAGTTAAAAAGTACTGTCGCTAACTGAAAAAACATTGTAGTTGATAGAGACTTATTTAGTATAATTAAATTTAAAAAATTTTAAAAAATATGTTAGCCCATTACGTATAATACAAACACATACGGAAAAAAAGAACTGGCAAAAAAGCTCAACAAAAAGCCAAAAGTCCAGAAAAAGACGACATTTATGAATAGTGAAAAATAAACCAGAAGCCAGAAGCTGAAGCCCAAATGATCACAGCCTAGCTATGGCTAATAATTATACGAGTGATGTTTTTTAGCTGAAATTGAATTGTAGTGATTGAAAAAAATAGTTTTTAGAATGAGAGGACGAGCAGTGAGGAAAGTGTGAGAGATGCATTCGTGAGACGAGAACGAGAGGAGTGGGATGCGTGATACTTCTGTGATCATCCGCTTTATCCTCGGATTGAGATAAGAGTGAGAGAATTTAAAAAGCTATTTCAAAAAAATCAAATATTTATATTGATTTCTAACATTTTTAAGTAAATATTAGAAACAGAAGTCGATATAAATGGTTTGAAGCTGGAGATAAACAGTGACTAGTTTTGTCAGGCAAGCTGGTCGAGCATCCGGTGGCCGGCCTCTCCCGTCCAGCTAGCTGCAGCCGTCGGCGTCGCGACACCTGCTTTCTTGCCTGTGTCGGCCGTGCGGCTACATCGCGCCCGCGCGATAGCTACCACCACCAATACATGTATTAAATGGACGAGCTAGCTCGATGGCTAGAACACGCCAAAAGAACGTGAAAGCAAGGACCAGTAGCACCAATTTCAGAGTACTGGCGCACATGCGCGCGGTTTCTTTGGGCAAGATGAGTGCGTGGTTGTATGCATGAGAGACACCTGGCCTGCCCTGTACATCGATCTACTCTACCGCACTAGCTCAGGTCCTATTTATATTACTTTTTAAAAACTATTTTTTATAATAAATAATTTTTTATAATACTTAGTTTTGAAATAAAGTATTTTTAAAGACATGATTTATTTAGTTAATTATAATATACACTATAGTAACTTTATTTATATCAGTTAATATCGTACGTAAATATCTCTATAAACTATTATTATTTATAAATCAAAAGTAAAAAACTAAAACAAAAAAGACCATATGAAGGTCTGCTAGCTAGCTACCGTACCGGTCATGAACTCAGGATTAATTAGCATTGATTCGACATTTACACGCTGAACAATCTCGTACTTTCTGGGCTGCTGTGGTAGGTGTGGCTGAGTCACCAAAAATGTCGGCCAATCTTAGCTTAACCGGGGAGGGTGTTTTTTTTTATGTTGGTAGGTTATATATATATATTTTTTGATACGGCAGTGAGTAATAGAGATGTTGATACAGATGATGTATACGGTTTTAGGTGTAGAAAATTATTTAGGGAATCTAATTCAAGAGTCTGCCCTATTTCAACGTTTAACCTGGTGATTTTCAGAGAAGCTAAAAAGAAAAGGCATGGAACAGGCTAGGCTAGGCCTAGCTAGCGCAGTTAGACAATTAGAGCAACTCTAACAGTATGAGCTAGTTACTAGCTTTAAGACAACTTCTCCAATAGTACTAACTTTTAGCACATAGAGATCCAATTACCTTTTACACCCGGGTGTAATTACACCCACCTCTAATACAAATATATCCTTTTTATGCGTAACTGCTATTGGATCTCAACGATTTGGCGATATGGGTTACTTTTCTAAAAAATAAAAACATATATATAATTTTATATTTACGAATAATTTCACACATATGTACGTGTGTTGGACCGGCCGGCTGGACT